>JAMJFZ010001074.1:2875000-4075000 GCA_026225945.1 Cricetomys ansorgei
CTGACTCTAAATAGGCATTCACTGATATTTCTTAAATAAATAAATTAACATAGAGCTGAGGGCATTTTGTGGCGGATTAAAAGCAAGGTTATCCATGATAGCTGGAGAGAAGTTGAGTGGTTTCTCGTTTCCAAGGTTTGGAGAGGTTACTAACTGGACCTTTCAGATTCATCTGGATAAAGAACCATTTTGTCAATTCATTTTACTGTAATTTACATGCTGCCTTTACAAAGATTAAAAGTCTGAGTACCAAGAAGAAGCAAACCTCAAGATTGTAGAGGCAAATGCTTTTCAAGGCAGAGAATCGGCATCTGGAACCAGCATCTGCAAAGTCTTCATCTGGAAGCATGCTTGGTGTGTTCTTTCTGAACATAGAAAGAACAATAGCAAAACCCAGGGAGGAAAAGACGAATAGAACACAAAATTTGCCAGGTGCAGGAAAGAGGAGACCACAGTAGAGAGTCTGGATATTGTTAGAGTGAGTTTAGATATAATCGAAAGGATGTATCCATAGGAGGGTGGGGCTTTGATGGCTGAGTTGAGAGAGGATCACTAAAACAGAAAGTTAGGTAAGGGTTAAGAGCACAGTGTGATGCTCCAGGAGTTCACCACACCAATCTATTGCCTATGTGATGAGCTCCATCTGCTCCCGGCACAGGTGAAGACAGGAAGGTAGATGATTTAGCATTTGACAAGGCCAATGCTAGATCTTTAAATTGAGAAATCACAGCAACACATAAATTGAGGTAGCTCCATCGTGGAAAATGACTTGGTTTCTGAAACATGTATATTATAGACACTCTCCTAAGTGATTGCTCTGTTTAAGAGCATCGGTCTTCTGATTCGCTAAGTACTAAATTGAATACTTAAGGGTTTTCCTAAGTAGCAGATCATCCGAAAGTAACTTATTTTTGGCTATCACTAGAGATATATTCTTGTTGACATTTGCTTGTGGGGTCTCTGAACTAAGCCCACCCATGAAGCAAAATAATGAAAATTTCCTTCTTGGGTTTAACCACAGGGAAGGTGAGAAAGAATGCAGTCTTTATTTTACCCTCTGTCTTGGCTAATCCTTCAGTCCTTCAGGATGCTGAGAAACTGATTGCAAATACTCCCAAAAGGAGGTTCCTAGGCTTCCTGCTAAATATTATCAAAAAAGAAAGGATTTATTTGGTTTGGTTGAGAAGAAAGCAGTATTCATTTCCATCAAAGCCGGGATAAACAATGCCAGTGGCCTCATAGTGTTGAGAAACCTCTCTTGAGGAACAATTTGGAACTCAGACTTAGAGATTGACGTGTAGCTCCAGTCCCAAAGCCACTGGTGTTTTCTCCTTAGAGCTTGAGCAAGCAATGGTTACTTCTACAGAATAAAGGTAGACGTGTCTAAATTGTTGCAGCATTAAGTAACACGTTTAAGGTTCAAGCTAACAGGGTGTCTAATTCGTTTTAAGACTACTTTCATGTTATTTAATAATTTCTCTTACTGTTTTGACTAAGAAGAAATTGGAATAGAAACTTGAGTGGAAAATCTGTGGGCCTATGGAGACGGGTAATCAGCAGCTGGATGAATGATGACACATATAATATCAAAATACTGAAAAATGTAAAGCGTATTGGACATTTGTAGAATTTTGAGTAATATAAATCAAAACTTAGTTGAGTAGACATTATGCATTTGGTATAATTGTAAGTAAAATTATTAAATAAACATAACATACGATTAAGGAATATGTTTAGTAGAAACTTTAAATACTTTTCTGTTATTTAAATATCTTTTATATTTCTACTGTTTAAATACGTTTTAAAATTTTTTTTTATGAAATATTCATGGTAAATGTCACTGATGAGCCTAACATCTGGAAAAAGTGACCAAAACTTGAGAATATACACTTGAAGCTTCTTATAAAATAAATTATCACACATTAATAACACAGTTTAAAACTATAGCATATCTTTAGGTTGGTAATATAGTGGTAATAGTTTTATGATAGTGAAACACTTGGTACTGTAGTCTTTTTTTTCAATGTCGAGTCGCGTACCAGCTAATGTCTTACTATTTGCATACATCAGAACTTCCTAATGAAGGATTTCTTAGATAATTCTGTATGTAAAAGATGTAAAAGCAACACATGGGTCCTGAAATTATTCTACCAGCAGTACATGCTACGACTCACAGTCACAGGGTATAAAGAGCAAACTGGAGAAATGACGGGGGTACCAGCATTGCTGCGTTTCTGCTTAGAATCCCTAGGACTCTACGAAAGACTTCAGGTAACAGTCTGTCTGATGGCAATGCAAACAACAGAATCCAAACATAATAGAAATCTGGTGCGATCTCTGCACTGTTAGAAACAAGTAGGTAGAAGGACAGTAAGGCAAGGTTAGACAGGTCACGGGCATACTTAATAGAATGTGGCTTCCCTAGCATCAAGATGAATAGGCAGAAAACAGGGAGATTTCTCTACACAATAAAAATAAAATGAAGGGCTACAGATAGATTTAAATGACCCAGAAGGCAACTAATTCAGTGAAGTTAGAGTCCCTTTCCTAGTTTTAGGAAGTACAGCCAATTTTTAGGTTCAGAACTCAAAGACTACAAACAACAGCAAAAATAACAACGAAAACAAAACAATTAAAAAAAACAAAACAGGCCTCCAAGAGGAAGGTTCCTAAAATATTATGGTAAATACTTGATACAATAATTTCCCCGCATTTCCCAAAAGATGCCTTTTACTTATATAATTGTATTCTGGAGAATGGAAAACTCTTGGATATTTCAAAGTTACGGAACATAGGATTCAAGTTGTCAAGCTGATGCTCATTCCAGGAGACGTAGCATCAAGACAGCGCAGGTCTACGTTCATTTAACCGCTCTTCCTTGTACAGGGCATTGATTCCTCTTGGCTGCAGTAGACACAAATTCGAAGTCAGGGTTTCTCTTCCCTACACGACTCATTCACCACTACCATCTAAGGGCTTACCGAGACTTCACACCAAAGAGTCCTCTCTAAAACAAAAGAAGTAAAATGTCAGCATACCACCTTGGGATTCACTCATTCTGGGGGCATGTACTGTATCACTCAAACGTTGCCAGCTTCATAGAACAATGCAAAGTCTTTTGATGAATCTAAGATATTAGTTTGGAGATAATGGCCCATAAGATAAAGTTCTATTTTCTGTGACAGAGTAAATCACAGGCTGATAACAATGATATGAAATGCTTCAACCTCATACAACTCACACACGACTCCAGCAATCTTAAGAGTAGCAGGACTGGCCTTATCATTGATCGGAGAACACACTTCTTATGCCTATATATCTTCCTTCCTCGCAGAATCCAGTTCTATACCATAAAAGACACAAATTCCAGAGGATTTGGTCTCTTCTGATTCCCTGGGAGCCACCAGCATTATAATCTTTAATACTCTCTAGTACTGAGAGTCATTTCTCTACTGTTACTCATTGGAACTCAAGCTTCAGCCACTTATATGGTTGTGTGTCCTGTCACTTTCAGACAGAGGCAAGTAACTGTTTCCTTCCAGGTAAGAAGTTAATTAATACTAACATTTTTGGTCATTTCCCATGTGGCCCTATATTTTGGTTTTAGGATTTTATTTGTGTTTTTGTCAGAAAAGACTTTTCCCTGTCTCTAAGATCGTGAAAAAATATTGATGGCCAGTTTCCCAGACATCTGACTTCTCTCTCTGCTTTTATTTATTAACATCTTATAGTCAGGTAGAGAGACGAGATCCAGGAGCAAAGAGTTTTCTTTTTCATAATTAAGAGAGGTTTGACCCCTCCATTCAGGGATCAGGGAGCTCTGTAGAAGAGGAGGCAGAAAAAAATCTAAGAGTCAATGGGATGGCTGACTCCAAGGAAACAGTATCTTCCAGATACAACAGGAATGGCACATATGAACTCACAGAGACCTTGGCAGCATGCACAGGGTCTGTTCAAGCCAGATGGAGTCTCAGCACTCAGAGGGGAAATGGACACGAACTTCCATCCCTAACCAAGAAGCTACCCCCAGTTGACATCCATTTGCAAAGGAAAAATTAGTTTTCTCCAATGGAGTCTCATTGGGTATATTGATCATGCTTAAGGGTAGGCCCCAGACCCAGCAGAAAACCAACTCAGTGTAACTTTTGTAGACTTTTTGCTCATATTTCTTTGTTTGGGCTTTTTAAAAATTTATTTAATGATCTTTTGCTTGCATATTGCGATTTTGTGAGTGCCTGTGTGTATGTTTGTGTGTGACCATGTGTATGTTTCTTCTATTTTTTTTTCTACTTCTGGTTTGTTTGTTTATTGTTTTCTAAAAAAAGAGAGAGAAAGCACCAAGAGTTGGGTGGGTGTGGAGGTGGGGAGGATCGAGGGGGAGTTAGGGGAGGGTAAATTGTGATCAGAATATATTATATGAATTTTTTTCAATTAAGAATAAAAAGAAAGAGTTCGGCTCAGCACTCAAGTCTGGGGTTTGTGAGGGAGTGAAAGAAGAAGAGAAGAGAAGAAACAAACCCAGAAGCCTTTACCCACTGCACTTAGCTTTCCAGAGAGTCAGCGTGGGGGTGAATGCTTTCTTTCCACCATAAAAATACCCAACAGTATTCCGGGTGGTGGTACCTCACATCTTTAATCCCAGCACTCAGGACGCAGAGGCAGGCGGATCTCTGAGTTTGAGACCTCCTGTTGTGCAGAGTGAGTTCTAGTTCAGTGAAGGATATACAGAGAAACTCTGTCTCAAAAAAAAAAAAAAAAAGTTTAGCTGTGCAGTGACCATGCATGTATCTAATCCCAGCACTCTGGAGGCAGAGGAAGGCAGATCTTTGTGAGTTCAAGGCCAGCCTGGCCTACAGAGTGAGTTCTAAGACAGCCAGAATTATGACATAGAAACCCTATCTCAACAAAAACAACAAACACAAAAACAAAAATAAATAAATAAATAAACAAACAAAACAAAACAAAAAACAACCCAAAGGTAGGTAGGCATAGTACCTGTAGTTCTAGCTACTTATAAAACTGAGACAGGAAAGTCACTTGCGCCCACTAGTTTGAAACTAGCATGGGCAATGGAGTAAAACCTTGTCTCACAGAAAAAACAGAAACAAACAAAACCAGAAAACTACGCAAACGTTTAGAGTGCCCATGTGATCCAGGGGGCTGGTGTTTCATGGTGACGCCAGTTTGTGGGACACCATCGGATCCCTTTTGTTGGCTTTGGCACCGTGAACACTGAGGCTGTCTTCTGTGAAGCAGATCTAAGCATGGCAGGGCATCCTTCGGCATTCCTGAGCTCCAGACAGCCAACCAGCATCACCCCTTCACCCTCACCCCTTACAGGGGCAAGCAAAGCGCCGATAACACCAGGAGAAGCTCTGGAGGCAGAACAGACACTAGATAAGAACCACTGTTTTGATACATCGTTAAAATTACCTCAAGTGCGGCTATTTTGATGAAATATGATTTTCGGTTAACTGCTTCCTCTGGGTGTGCGGTTGACCTTCTGTTTGCATACTGAAGCAACTTCAGTGCGCAAGAGCAATCAGAGAGTGATTGCGGTGAGCACCAACAGTCTCTTCCTCGTTTGAGATTAGACCGCTGCTTCAGTCGCTGCCTATGAATCACCCTTGGCAGGAAGGTTTAGACAATGAAATTAAGTTAAAAAAGCAATTTAAAAATGGTTCAGTGGTGACAGAAACATAAGATGTTTTACACAGGAATGTAAATTATGCAGGATCTCAAGGTTGTGAAGCCTCAAGTACCCCTGTTTTTAAAGAGTTTGACTGCATAGCAATTGAGCTTTTGTTCAATATTAACACCTCGAGTGCAGAATTTGTCTACTCTTGTTCAAGCCATTAATCATCACTGACAGGATCAGAAATTTGCTAAAGAAAGAAGTTTTTTTTTTTTTTAATGTTTTGCTTATTCTCCATGCCTTTGGGTTTAAACCTACATTTGATTGTTAAAGTACTAGGTAAGACCCCAAGGAAATCCCATGGGTACTTTCTTTCAAGAGATGGGTAGCTACATGTAAAGAAAGAAACCCTGACTTCATGTACCCTCTTTTAAAACTCACCTGAAGGGACTTAGGGAGGAAGGAATTATACCCTAGTGTTCTGTAGTGTCAGGCTTGTCTCCTTGAATTCAACCTGGGGGCCTGCTTAACTTCAGTAAAGTTTCCTTCCCTACAGTCTCCTGTTCTCTTTTCTGTGCCCTCCCTAGTAAGTGCAACTGACTGGGTTAAGGCAGATATGTAAATCAAGGACAATGACTAGACATTTCTTACCCCTAAGAAGATGGACTAGACCAAACATATTCCCTACTGGGAGGGAGTATAACTTACACAACATACAGTGGACATTGAAGTTAATAAACTATACAAAAATTGAGCCATGTGTTAGTCAAGACCTTGATAGACTGGGAACCATAAGATATTAAGTCAAACTAAAGGTTATGGAAGACAAAAATTACTACAATGGCTAGGGAGATGATTCAGTGGATGAGAGCATGGGTACGCCAGTGTAATACTAAGAATCCACATTAAAGAATCCATGTGTGAGGGCATGTGTTTGTAACCTCTGATCTGGGGGTTAAGGGAAAAAAGACAGGATGATCACGAAGGGCTTGCTAGTCAAGAGCTTAGTTGGAAACAAACAAGATCCGGGTTCATGGAGAACATTGGCTCAAAGGAGTATGGCTGTCATCTTCCTCTGGCCTCTGCATGCACTGGCACCTGATCCACATACAGCAATGTGTATGCACTCAAACACACGGGAAAAACATTTCTGAGTTTACAGGAACTAAAGGCTGGAAGAAATATACTCAGAAGAGAAGAAAATAAGAGACTTTTTGAATTTTGAGGGAATTTTCATTTTCCTACCACTCTACTTTACATAGGATTATTATAGAGACACCACCAAAGGTCGTGACTTGGTTAAATAAGTACTATGCAAGGAGGGGACCGAGGTCTAGTTGGCCTTTGTTCAACAGTGAACTGTTTTTAGATAAATGACGAAAGGCACTATGCTGATTTTTCATCCTTCAGACTGGGGGTGGTGGAGTTTAAAGGGGGCTTTCCCAAATCTCTCTTATTGGTGAGGCTTTAAGGGTGCTTATCTTTCTTGTCCAACCTGTTGGCACACTCTAGATGCCTCGGGGTCATGGCTGCCTTTCTACCTTCTGATTTTTCTTTTTTGTATAAAATATCTTTCAACTGTAAACTGGTCACTGGCTGTGAGAGTGATCCATGATCCTTCCGGGGGGCTGGGGAGCAAAATGACAGTTTTTTTTAGGACACTGATTGCTCAAATCTTCCCAGGATCCTAAAGAGTATCTTTTCTACATTTAGCTTTGCATAATTTCTTAAGTCTAGACAGACTCATTGGCATCTAGTGTCCCTAACATGAAAATTTTCAAGTTCATTTCTTCAGCTTTCAGTCTCTCTTGAGATCTCGCCTCCTGAGCTTTTCCATGGCCACTCTGCCTCACACTGGCGTGACTTCTAATTTTACTGTGGTGCCCTCATTCCTACATTTTATGTGATCTTGAATGCTATTTCTGTGGCCCGGAGCCTATATCAAATTGCTGCATCCTGCATAAGATTGTACCTCAAATGTTTTAATTAAGAGAGAGCTGGCAATTCCCATGGATTGACTATATCTGTCAAGTTTGCCACAAGACTCAGAAATGTAGTGGCTGAAAAATCTCTGAGAAACCTACCCTAAATCTTCATCAGTAATTTATACAGGTAGGAAAAAAATCACCTTGGTGTAGACTGTGTTTTCTATGAAGCAGACTCTGGAGTGGAGAAGGATAGGGCAGATACTTATTGACTGTGCTTTTGAGGTCAAGAATTACAGAATGAGGGAGAAGGGAGCAGTATGGGTGGATAGATAAGTCAGGCTCCAGAGTAATTGCATGTGGATAACACTGAAGCCAATGAAATAGATCAGAGGCGTATTAGAAAAATAGGGTCAGTTCTTCACACTCGATTCTACAACCCCCAACAGATTTGAGAAATGGGCTTTCCTAAGAAGAGGCAAGCAACATTTTTCAACTGAGGTCACTCCCAGAGAGGGCTGGCACGAGAAGAGAGGTGGCATTTGCAACTACTTAGGGAATATGTCATTAAGTTCTGAGGAGAGATCTGGAGGACACAGTACAGGGTGCAAATCAAATTAAGATTTAACAGCCTGGAATCCAGAAAGACCCAGTCTACATTGAAGATGATGCGTTTTCATCTGTGTCAACAGGCTGCTTTAGACTTTTCTACATTCTTCCCAACATCCAAGTCCTCCAAGGGACAAATCACCAGGACCATTTCTCCTATGCTTGTACTTGACCCTCTGGTTGAAATATCCTTGGACAAGGCATACCACGGAAGGCAACTCATGTTTTCCACGGCGCCCTTCACCGACCCTTCATCTCAGCCTTTGCTGCTATAGATTCTCCTATCTGCTCTGCTAGTGCAGGCCTTTGAATATGCTCCCCTTTGTGTAGTCCTATAGGAGGGAGATGCATATGACTCTGTCTGTGAGCCAGTAAGCTCTTTAAACGTACGAATCATGTCGACAGCACCCAGGTAAGGTCCAGTGTGTTGACATTGCCCATAACATGTCCATTCCTCAAACCCTGATCTACCTCAGTCTGCCATATAGAAAGACATATTTTAAAGTGAAGCTTGTGCATGGGTTCCATTTTGTTCCGGTCCTACTTTAGGGCTACTGTCTCGGTGGGGTCATAATGCACAGTTCTGTAGACAGCAAAACCGAGGCTCCTGCTCAGTTGTTCTCCACTCACACCACAACAAAGGCAGGAAATAGGCACTTCCTGTCAATTCAAATGGCATTGTTTCTGAAGCTTATCCATAGACGTGCATAAAGAAAGACATGCATACAAAACGAGTTCATCATATACCCTATGACTTGGTTCAAAAGCCAAGTTCACGTAAGTTAGAATTTTCTGGAGAGTCAACATAATTTCAGATTTCTCCATCATTTCCTGAAAGTACCATCTGGTAAAATTGGCTTATCACCTCACTTTTAATGTACGTATGAGATTTCCTGCTCACAGCATTTCCCCAGGGGAGTGGGAAAAAAAATTACAACTGGGAAATTTTATAAGTGGGATTATCTATAGTTCCTGAATAAGACGCCTTCTCCCTCTGCGAGTACACCTGCAGATGCTAATAACTGATTCATGCAATTTTCCTCTTGACTTGAATCAAAATTGGCAATAAATGTAAATACATCTAAGAAAGAAGTTTCCAAAAAAAAATCTTGTGTTTAGGTTCATAAAACTGGTTCCTTCCAGTTTATCAGTGGGGAGGGGTAGTTATGCAGGGAGCAATTAGGGATAAGATAGCCAAAGAAACAGTTTTTGGGAAAAAAAGAAATCTGTGTGTCTGGCTCTCTCTATGAATTATGACTATTCAAAGGGGGAAAAAAATCTGAACATTTGCCAAGAAGACTGGCGTGTAAAGGGACAGCTGGAGTCCTCGGCGAGGGTTACAATGCTTTGCTTGTTCCATAAGGGAGAACGGAATCGCTTAGCACAGCGACTCACACATTGCTTGAGACACTGGCACATCGTGAACTCCTGAAGCATTTTCTTCAAAGGGAAAGAGCTGGGTATTTTAGGAGGGTCATTGACAGCGCTTTGGGGGACAGACGCGCTGACCTTTCTAGCAGGGATTTGCAGCCTTGCAGTGTGTGGACCCAGGCTCAGTTGATACCTTCACTGCGCTTTAAGGTTTATACAGGATGCACTGTGTAAACTGCCAACCCTAGTCCTGAATCCCTTGAGGGGCTCAGGAAAATCTAACCAAATAAAATAAAAACCCCGCTGTGGTCTCTTCCCCCCACCCCCCCACCCCCGCCCCAGCTGAGATGCAAGTAACATTTTTTAACAAGAACGTGAATAAACATATAAAGACGGCACAGAGTTGGAACATTCACTGGGACTCTAAACGTCTTAACCAGCAAAATGTGAACCAGTGAAGAGCATAAAAATGGGGCTGTAAACCCATGTGAGAACCTATCACAGAAACCAGTTAAGAGTCTCTGCTACCACTGAGCTAGACTCAACAGTGCAGCAAAGGTCAACCTCTCCCTCCATCAGGGTCAAGTACCAGCTTAGAGAGAGAGGCGTATCTTTTTCTAGTCCCAGATTTACACAAGGAAGCAAAAAGCACTTGAAAGTTTGATTGGACAAGTAGTTTCAGTGAACTGGGATCCATTTAGCTTAGCACAATTGGAGTCTGTTTCTATGATTTTCCAAGTTGGTACATATGTTAGTCTTTGTTAATTCTTGCTGCTTGAGGACATCAGGTCTTATTAATTTATAATTTACTTTATACCTGATTTACCATAATAAGTCTCATGCTTTAGTTAATATCCATGTTGCTTATAGAAATGAAAAATACATCTTGGAGAATAAATGAACCTCAAAGAAAAAGGAACAAATTCCACAGGGAAAGCCTCTTGGAGGGCTATCCCTTGGGTGCCTTTAAGGTAATGTGTCCTGGTCAATGCTCCTGCTTTAGACCATGGTCAATACAAAGGCCTGGCTGATGGCTTAGAAGTAGTTCAAGTCCAACCCTGACCCAGATCAGACAACTCTCCACAAATATGTTAGGTCCTCAGTATCTGTGGTGAGCCTTAAGTAGTAAGAAATGGTGTTTTGCAAAAAAGATTCCAGCTTTGAAATGCCTGTTGGCAGGATGACCAATGAAAAAGACTCTATTGTCATTAGAGTTTTATAAAATTCCAGAAACTCATATTAATAATAAAAGATGAGGAAGAAAATAAGAGAAAGCCTCACTGTAACACTCTATTCCGTGGATGGCACACTAGCGTTCTCCGTGGATCGCTACCATTTCTATTGAATAGGACTCTGGCTGTCTCGCTGTTCAGGCCGGCCTGCTTTGTTACGCCCCCAGACGGAAGCAAATTATTCAATGTTCTTTTCGTTGTTATTGTTTTCCACAAATTTTCACATTTTACTATTTCTCATTTCAGAGAGCATATTTTACAGATTAAGTGATGTCTGCATTTTTTGGTCATATTACATAAGGAAAGACTGGCAAATTTGGCAAAAAATGAATTTACAATGTATTTAACATAGTCTTTCTGTTTTCATCCTATCTTGTTTCTGGGACCAGTTCTGACCACATAGTTCCAAGTAGCTTGGGACTATGTTACTCCCGAACTCTTGACCTTCTGACTCAGCCTCCAGAACCCTAGGTTTACAGGTGGCCGTATGTCACCCACCACCTGGCAAAGTTACGTTTTTCAGTGCAGTTCAGTAGTGACAGGTACATTCACAGTGTTGTACAACTCAATTGCATTTCAACTTATAAAACAGAAACATCATGCCCGTTAAGCCGCTTTCCATATCCCTCTGCCTCCGGCTCTTGGTAGCCATCACTGTGCTTCCTTCTTATGACTTTAAGCACTCTTGACACAATGTAAGTGGAATCATCCAGTATTTTCTTTCTCATGGCTGAATTGCTCCACTTAATATAACATCTTCAAGGCTCCCTGTATTATAGCATCTTCTTGTCAGAATTTCTTCCCTGTTGAGATCTATCAACAAAATGCAACAAGAAAACACAAGTTATACCCCCTGTAGCATATGTTAAAATAAGATATCTAGGACACAGGGCATTTCGTTGCTCATTTTAGTTCAAAGCAATACTTGAGAATTAAGAAGTTTCTAATTTTTCTTTTTCTCACGATAACCCCAAAACTACTAAAGTAGGTAAGGTTTAAGGCACATAAAAACTTTGCATTAGCAAGGCAGTGATAGTGCACACCTTTGATCCCAGCACTTGAGGGGCAGAGGCAGGTGAATCTTTGTGAGTTCGAGGCCAGCCTGGTCTACAGAGTGAGTTCCAGGACAGCCAGAGTTACAGCAGAGAAACCTTATCTCAAAAAAAAAAAAAAAAAAAAAAGCAAAGCAAGCAAACAACAACAGTAACAGCAAGGGCTTGGTATTGTTCTCTTTCATAATGCTTTGATTTTTTAAACTACTCAAATCTGAATTTTTATATGTGCAGAACATTCGACTTTTGATTTTTTTTCCCAGGATCTAGTAACATTTGTTCCATCTTAACTTTCTACTGCTGGGAGAAAATACACTCTTGACGGTCATAAACAACTTTGTATTTATAACGAATATTTATAACGACCAAGGACATGCCTCAGTGACTATTGCTCTCCCAGAGCTGAGCATCTGGCCTTGTGACACATCTGTAGCTCTTCCCACACTCGATTATCCAAGGAAAGACAGATTGGGCCTTATTGGACTCAAAGGTATGTTTTTTTTTACATTGATAGTAATATGGATGTTATGTTCTTTTATGTTGGAAAAAGAGTAAACATTTTGGTGATTTCATTTAAATTGATTCAATTTAAATATAAGTTGAAACAAATGAAGCAAGCAAGGTGAGGAAGAGGTTGAGAAGAGAAGAGAAAGCAACAGGAACAACGTCGCAATGATATTGACAAACCCCAGGACATTTTCACATCCCCCTCCGATAGTTTCATCCAAATTTGGGGTATGAGTTGCGTGCTCCATTCAGACGAACTCACAGGAACGGAAAGGACTTCGGAAAGAACTTCATCCCGCTCAGCTCACATCTCACAAAGGGAGAAACCACAGTGAGTGTCCAAGGTTCCTCTAGTAGCTAATAGATCTGGAACCAAAAGCAAATTTTAAATTTTAAACGTTTAGATTCGTGGAGGGCAACCAAGACTTTGATACTGAGCCGACTCAACACTGAAGACTGAGGTATGTGACACGCTCCAGGTCGTGTCAGAGCAGTGTGCACACTCTCTTTGGAGTTTGCAAAACAAAATAACATTGTCTCTGAGGCTGAAAAAGGAGTAAAAAAAAAAAAAAAAAAAACCTGGGCTTATGTCCTGCTACAGTGAGCAAATCTTTACAGCTATGGTCATTGGTTTCCCCATGTGTAAAATATGAGTCGGAT
Source organism: Cricetomys ansorgei (assembly GCA_026225945.1). Lineage (NCBI taxonomy): Eukaryota > Metazoa > Chordata > Mammalia > Rodentia > Nesomyidae > Cricetomys > Cricetomys ansorgei. The sequence goes on from JAMJFZ010001074.1 coordinate 2,887,992, forward strand.
GGTGTCTAACATCACTCTCAGATCTGAACTGATCTCTGTTTCTGCTTATTTGCCTTCGTACATTGCCTCCCACACAGCCCTGGGAAGTTCTCTCCAAAGCAACGCTTGTACATAACCCTCGCTAGATTCAACATGCCACGTCAGCACAGTGGACTGGCTGGCCAGAGGAGGTTTGGAAGCACTTTTTGCTTTAGACAATCTGAAGCAGGCAGGGCTGTGCTCCTGGCCTTCATCCACATCGCACTCACAAGTATTCAAATCTGGCCACATATGTTGCTAAGGGGATCAAAAGAGAGGTTCTTTCTCCCTCTCTCTCTCTTTCTTTAAATCTTCACCAGAGAACAAGGCAGAGATACGAAGATGGCATATGCCTAAGCAATGGAGAAACGTCATGCGCAAGGTCCCGGAGAGAAACTGGTCTCTCTTCTCCAGCCTCCCCAAGTGTGTAAAGCAGACCTTAAATTTGTACAGCATGAAGTCAACTCCAGCGCACTGTGAAAAGAACCTCAAAAATAGACTTGGTTTATTGAAGAACAGAAGAATAAAAACAGATGTAAGGTTTTGTAAACGGTAGGAAATGATCTGCAGATGGATGGAGGGATTGGTGTGAGAGCTGACAGGCTTTTAGCTAAGAAGGTTGAACAGACATTGTATCTTCCTGGAAACCCCACTCGTTATTCCTGTTATCTCGGGATAATTGTTAAGGGCATCACATTTAACTCTAAACATTGCCCCAGCTTAGGCACTGAGTCATATAGTCACCCCTCAAATAAGCCATGCTACTGAGAGAAGGTCTTCACCATACTAGAGGCTCCCTAATACTACAGCCCCCCAGTGCTCCCTTTTCATGATTATGAATTTTATTTTCAACGGTGAAGAACACTGATTATCTCCTACAACTGGACACTATTCTCTCCTATCAGCATCTGATGCATTGTGAAGGCATTTATACCCAGGCACACATGACAGCCAGTGCCCAGTGGTAATATACTACTAGTCATGGTTTGTGGTCCTTGGAGGAAAAGCTTTCTTTGTTTATATACACTGGCTTTCACAACATGAGAACATCTAGGCTCCTATTCTCTCCCTCGTTAAGAGAAGACCAGAGTCTTCAGAGAGAAGAAATAGGTACGGTTAGTACAGGCATAGTTTTATACTGATATACAGGAAATTTAAAAGGTTCCTAATGAGAAAGGGATGTGGACTATCAATCCAATAAGTGCATATTCTGTAAGCATCAGCCAGAACGGTCTTTGTATATTTCCCATGGCCATTGTGCTTAACAGAGGAGTCACTGTTGCTGATCAAGACACGACTTGTAGCATCGTCACTCACAGCAAGTCAGATCATCACAGAGAAACACACGTGTGCAACTGTGCTGTTTGCTGATCATTGGAACCCAGACCCAACCTGGGGGAACAAGTAAGGAGGTGAACTATCTACAGGAGGCATGCTTACTCTGCAACTCTCCCTGCCCATACAGATGACTTACATTTTTTATAGAGAAATGATGAATTAGACAGATTTTTTTTTTTTTTTTTTAGTTATAACAAATGGAGTTGCTCTGAGGAGGTCAGTATCCCTGACTTAGACAAAAGTCATCCACATCAAGTTGATCTGATAACCAAGGAAGGTAGAAGAGGTATGTCTGTGATCGTATACAGAAAGGAAATTTGGGGTTGGATCATTTGTATATGTTTTGTATATTAAGAATATAAAGAAGAAACTGAAAACGACCATATCATATTCCAGAAAGTATTTTAAAGTTTGAAACACTAGTAAAAGCCTTAAGATCATTTAAAGTAGAACAATCTGTGTCAAGCAAATAATTCACTTTTTCATAAAACAAATATTACTGCTATTACTGTGGTATCAACATTTAATTGGAAGAAAGGGTGTTATTTGTTTTGAAAATATTTTTGTAACTCAGACATAGTTTCCTGGAAAATTTACCACTCTTGTGTACGGCTTGTTTAGATCTAGAAATTTGTGACTAGCTATAATCTCCAATACCACCATCTTTCTTTTGTTCTCTGTTTCTTCTTTTCTTTTCTCTTCTTTGAATCTAGTAATAATGGACAGGATAATGCATCATGTCCAAATGAGGTTTATTTAGAGAATGTGAAACTGAGCTAACATTTCATAATGGTTACCGGAGGCTGAAAGATGAAGACGCAAAGAGATTCAATCTACGAATATGTCAAATTTCTCTAACTAACCTATAATTTTTACACGATTCCTTTCTCTTCATATTTCCAGTAGAATGTTTACAACATTTTGGAAGACTGGTCCCAAAGAATATATGAAAAAATAAAGGGACAAGAATGGCTAGCAAAAACAAAACAAACAAACTACTGGGAAGTATTTGCTTCATCAGTTATTAAGATATAAGAATCACCAAAAGGTTAAAATAGTGCTTTCAAATATATACAGGAACTTGGAATATGATTAAAAATGGTATTTCACAACATTGAGAAGTAATGGCTTTGTTCTTTTGACTTGTAACAAATTAACAGTTATGAATATCCGATGGCGGAGAAGATACAGAATTATGTGGGAATACACAGTGTCACAAGCCTTTGAGCACATTTTTAGCACATCGTTACAAATATGCATATATTCATACTTAATAATGCCACGCTTAGCTGTTCAGCCTACAGACATGTTTCATCAGCACAAAAAAATGGGCTGTGTGAGACTTCCCATTAGCAGGTAGAACGTAGATTACAATCTGAACATCCTAATAAATAGTACTCTACATTATGATCTATGTAGAAGTTAAAATAAATGAAGTTAAAAATGAAGATGATTGTTCGATGAGACCTCAAGCGTATTTCTTAAGTTGAAAAGACAATTGAGGAATAATACTCACAATACAATCCCGCCTACCCTAAGAATCTCATTCATGTCCGTGAGTTGGATGGTATACGCATGTAACGCTAGGTTGTCAGGATCCAATGAGGAAAGTGCAGCAAGGCTAGCAAAGACAGGTGTCTGGAAAATTACCTGGACCCTTTTGTTCTTTGTGGATATTTCTCTTCCTTTTTTGTATAATTTTTGATAGAATTATCATTTGATTCTGTCTTATCTTCATTGCTGGCTTTGTGTTGTTCTTTACTGGTGGCCTTGGCATTTACAGTATAAAACTTTTGCACACAATAGGCTACTTTCAACTATTCTTGCTTTGATAAGTAATAGTTTCATGCTCGGTTTCCTTTTTACTTAAAATAATCATTCACAAAGTTCCACAAGCATATCATTTAGTTTATTGTCCAACATATAGCCTTCTGCTGTATGTTGATTCTTTTTTTCTTTCCAAGACAGGGTTTCTCTGTTGTTGCTCTGGCTGTCCTGGAACTCACTCTGTAGACCAGGCTGGCCTCGAACTCACAGAGATCCACCTGCCTCTGCCTCCCCAGTGCTAGGATTAAAGTTGTGCACCACCACCACTCAACTTGGAAAATAGATTCTAATGTTTAAAGTCAACCATGCTTCCAAAAACTTGAGATGAATTTACCCTTTATCTTTTCCATATCGATAATGTAAGTATGCTTTCAGATAATATAAGAAAGCTTTGGGTTTGATTACAGCCACCTAATGCATGACTTTCTTAGGTCTTAGTGTTAAACAAACCCTTCTTAACTCAGAGGCAGAAACGATGACAAAGCAAAGAGAAGGAGTAAGAGTCCTATAAATTGTTGAGCCTCAGTGACAAAGTAACAGCCAAGGATGACAGCCAGTGATGAATTATGGTCTAGCCACACTACACCATCCAAACCAGGCTCTCAGCCCACCAGTTACCCTAGACAGGACCTTTTCCCCTACGGCTCTAGATGTTGGCTGACCCTGAATTGTCTCCAGTGAGACACACTGGGATTCAAACACTAAAGATTTTTCTATTTGTTTACACAGAGATGTTCAAGCTTAAAAGAATTATCTAACCTCCTACTCCCTACTACTAAACATTAGACAAGAGAACAATAAACTTGTCCCAAAGGGAAGCCAGCAAACTTAGAAATTTATACTTCTACCTGCAGTTATTTTAAGACTCTTGACAGCACAGTATAGTGACATTTTCAGTTCGTTGAGTAATAAATTCTACTCTCATTCTTAGTATAAATTTAAGTGATATCAAGAAGCACCAGGTCTCAATGCATGGCTTATACTAGGAAGCAGTTGAATGTAAGGGAGAGGTGTAAAATACACAGTGAACAGGGATTTGGAAGGAAGCAATGTCAGCACTAGCCCAGCGAGTTCTCACACTAGCTCCACTCAAATGGGTAATTGTTCTCAAGGCCTTGAAATACCATGAAGAGCCTTTTTTTACATATACCCATGAAGCTGACACTGTTGTTGCTTTATTTCCTTTGTAAAGTTCTGTATTTCTACTTGGTGTCATTTTCCTTGTTGCAGAGGTAATTTTCAACCTTTCCAACCGGGTGTGATGGAATATTCCATAAGAAGTTACAGAGCTGTTTGTGAAACCAAAATATCATTACAACGGTTCCTTGCTCTGAACCTATCATATTTTCTGTTTCAAGGTTCTTTACTGGTTTCCATGGCTCTAATTATCTTTATGAACTCAGCCAATGAGCTTACCCCATTTCATTCAAATGTGGTGCTGCATTTCTTCCAGTTTTCTAAGCTTCTTCCTGTCACAGGACCTTGGCTGTAGAAGACTTGGGGGCCTGAAACATCCTTCTTCCAGATTTCCCAATCACTTTCTCCTCTTTACTCAGAATTCTATCCGCACAGCCTCTCGTAAGTATGACCGTTCTCTAACAATATCTGAGTGTTTCCCCCACATTATATGTTTCATAAGGCAATCATTTTAACACAGGGGAGATGTTGCATTAAAAATTCAGTCAAGTTGCTTATGGAGTTCCATAGCAAATGGGTGTTTGTTGTTAATGCAATGGCATATTGAAAATAAATTTAGCCAAAACATCTCATCAATCTGAGATGGTGCTGATCTAATGATAATGTACACATGACTCCCTTAACACAAGCTGGACAAGAACAGCAACAATATACATGCTAACATTGATGGGAGAAGCCCGAGAGGTCTCCAGGTGACTGAGCACTGCTGAGAGTGAGGGAAATAGTCTTCCCTGGGGAAGAACACGCCAACTAGTCATACAATAGAATGGTCATCCCTGAAAACATACATACAAATAACATACTTTTTATATTCTATTTTTGTACCATCATCTACGACATATTGCATGGTTATTTATTGACGTCTTTATCTGCTTTCTCATTGAAAAATAGTAAAGTCACTTTGTCTCACTTACTAGTCTATCTATTTGATTATTAACATTTTCCAGAACTTAGTAGGTGTTCATTGCTTGCTTATTGAAAAGATGAAGAGATGCATGGATGGGTAGATGAAAAGATGAGCATAACATCAGAGTTAAAATGTAGTAGAGGAAAATATATAGAAAATTAGGTACCGCCTCCCTTCAGACAGCTCCTGTGTCATCAGTTAGTAGCAGATGGCTAAAGAAAAGAAACATGTTGTTGTAGAGGACTCGAAGTTGAAATTTTTCTGCCCTCATCTTGACCTTGTGAATTATAAGAAAATCCACAGCGCAGCAGGGGGAAGCTGGGAGTGTTGAAGCTGTGCTCTGGTGACCTCCCTCTCTGCTTTGATTCTCTGCTTGTTGTCTCAGCTGTTGTCTCTCTTTCCTTTCATCTGATGGCATCCTGCATGTGGCTTGAAAGGTGGGTTCTCTACTCCACAGATGGCTGTACCCATAATTCTTGGGTCTTCCATGGCTGATTACCATTGATCTCTATGGTTTAGCCTTCTGTTATTCTCTAGAGTCTGATGCGACTTTGTCATTTTAGAAGGCATAAAGACGTTCTTCTGAAATCTTGTGTCATCTGTAAACCCGAGGAACACATTCTCCCTTCTGCTCATACATCTGTCCTCTAGACCCACAATTTGGCTGAAGTCACTCTGTGATTATGTTTGTTACTAGAATGCTGAGCATCCTCAAAAATGATATGCTGTCACTGGTTTGAAGAAAATAAATCGCCTAGTTGCTATTGGATATGATTATGTCTCACGCACTGGATATATTCAATTGAATTTTTTTAAGTGAAGAAGTTCATTTCTTTTTCGGGGTGGAAATAATTCTTCTAGGATGTGTATTTCAGCCGTGTTCCTCTTCTGTAAATATATACTTCAGGAATATATAAAGCCGGAAAGAATAATCTCTTTGTCAAACTCTGTGAAATAAATTTAAATTGAGTAACTTATCAAGTTAAGCACTGATGATGGAATGCTTGCCATGATGTCATTGTTTTAAGATGTTGCTGTGGTATGGTTGGTTAAAATTAAAAAGCATTTTCAGAGAAAGGAAAATAATTATTTGTAGGCAGTGAGAGAGACAGACACAGAGACAGACACAGAGAGAGAGAGAGAAAGGTTTACCTGACAATAGAAACTCTACTTCCCATGATTCTTATGTATGATTGTGTCCCTTAGAAATACTTATGACTAAAGTTTTCATGAATTCATGAACCCAGGAAGCTAACCTAATTTTTTACATAGTTTCTGCAGGAGAATTTTCTGAGTCATAGGTAATCACCATGTTTCTGAGCTTTTGGAATACAATTTCTTTATGAACTAAATTCTTTCAATATTCAGGCAATAAAAAAGAAAAAGAAAAAAATTGCTAAGTGTCCCTGGGAGAAGAAACGGCCCCCATTCCCATAGAACAAAGGACATTAGAAGAACAGATTTACCTCATTTGACAAAGGACCTGAGGGAGAGCACACTGTCGTGGATGACGTCAGGAAACCCGACTCCTGGTCCTATCCATGTCCTGCCTAGCTTGTTGTGTCCCTCATCTGTTTATGATTGTGGATTTGATCGGCTCTCTGATCCACAAAGTTCAAAGGTAAGGCATGAACTCAGGGAAAAGGAACTTTTCAGTCCTCAACCAAAGTATACTATTAAATAGCCAATATTTTCTCCCCTGCTCTTCAAGCTGGTATCAGGGAAGTGGTTTCTCAACCCCAGCAGCCCTTTAGACTCTGAGGGTTTTAATGACACACTTGATGCCACAGAAGACAGTGACTTAATTGGTCCAGATAGAGTGTGAGTGTTTGGATATTTTTAAAGCTCTCCAGATAATCCTAGTAGAAAGAAAAATAGTTAAACATCCTACTTAGGTAACTTCAAAGACACTCTTTCCCACAGAGGCCCTTGTCCTTCAACTCTGCCCCTGTCTCTAGGCTTTTAGCAGGGGTGACAGCCTCCACACCTTTTCCCTTTGGCCTCCTAATCCCTCCCCCCACCCCACCTCACAGGACCCTGTAATTGTATCTGTACCTATAGCCCAGTGGAACCAGGAGGCCTTCCCTGTATGGATAGGGAGTCTCTCGGACAGAAGATTGTAGAGGAACCCTTGGAAGAAGTTTTTGTTATTTTGGTTCCTTTAAAAATGCAAAAATGTCATTTAGACTAGGTTTGCGTTCCCACCCCAGGTGTGGTAGATGTTGACAAGTTGGATTTGGAATGCTTGGTGCAGGTGGCTATAATTTGGTTAGGTGTAGTTGTTCTGGCACCTGAAGCTTGTCTTTGGGATTGCATGCCACATGGGTTTATGGGAACTTTTGGCTTAGGGCCCAAAAGGACTGAAACCCCGAGAGTCAGTCAGGGTAGGTGTAATTTGGTGGTTGGGTTGCTGTCATTAGTTAGTGTGATAATTCCTAAAAGAACAAAGATTGGAGAGACTAAAGCTTAGGACAGCCTAAAAAGAGGCTGTGGAGATTTCTACTTTTCTCTCTTTCTGTATTAAGGCCACTTGTAAAAGCAGTGAAGATTTCTATCCTTCCTTTCTCCTTCCCTAAATTGAGGGTAAAAGATTGTAGTAGCATACTGCTCCAGTTGCCTCCCCAATAGACTTAGGAGGGCAGAGTCCAGCCTTAGGATGGAATGGAATGTTCCTCATTCTCAGGGGATACTCTTTTAGTAGATGAACTCAGCAGGGGGATTTTTGAGCAATTTAATTCAAATTACAATCTGCTTCTCTCCCGTTAAGAACCACAGATCAATACTACAGTTTTTATTTGGAAGTCAGTGAAAGTGAGCACGGAGATGAATGTTTTATGTGCTAAGAAATCTAATCACATACCAAGAGATGGCTTGAGAAAGCCATGAACGTGTATGCCCTTTGGTTAGTTTCTGAAAAAGCCACACACAGATGAGCATTTGAATGAGCCGGATAGATATTCACTTTCCTGGTTTATTAGCGCTTGTCTCATTCATTGTGGAGACTGAGGCTCACTTCAGCCAGCCTTTTAATGGTCCTCAATGTTGATTTCATGTAGGATTGTCTGGAGAGCTTTTCAAAATGCATTAACAGTTGAGTCCCCCAAGGCGGGGGGGGGGGGGGCGGCTGGCCCTGGGGCATCATTCAGAAGTCCCATTATGATACTTTTGATATTTGAATCTTAAACCTTAGTTTAATATTTCATGTTTTTGTTTTGTATGAACACTTACTTGGAAGTGCCATTCCCTAGCAATGCTCATCAGGGGAAGGACACTGTGCCAGCAAGTTCACCAAACTCTTTAGAGTGGATACATTTGGTTTGGTTTAGTAAATCTACTGCTAGATTTTGAGGAACTCCTGTTATGCAGAAGCAAACGTAAGCACACCTATGGTAATTGTCTGTTCTTAATATGTCAGAAGCTGTTTATATTTAACGTCATATACACTACCAGCATCTCTGTGTTGCCATTATGAAATTTAGCAAGTTCGAAGTGAGCCACTATGGCATGATAACTTTCTTAAGCAGTTCTAAAAGCAGGGTCAAGAAGGGACAAAATAATTACTCTCTGCCTGTGCTTTAACATGAGACCTTCAAAGGAAATGATATCACTGGCTATTTCTGGAAGGGAGATATATTTCCTCAAGGAATAACACACAAGCATTTTCTTTGTTGCTGACATTTAGGAATGCCCTTTAAGTTTCTATATTAAAACTCTGGGCAATAGGATCTCAGTGCCCTTTTACCAGCCTTGTGGTAAATGTCTGGTATTACTGCAATCAAGATTTACTTGGGGAGAAGAAGAATGTTCTGTATCACTGATTGGCCCACCCTGCGAATGTGTCAAGACTCTTACCAAATATGCTTGGCAAAGGTAAAAATGAATCTAATTGTTAGACTGTGTGGATATTGAAATACAATAGAAATCAATCATCTCAAGTAGGAATCTCCTTCTGACTCCTTAGTGTTTGAAAGCGTATGCATATATATGCCATTTGCATTAAGGACCAAGGAAAACACCATTAGTAAGAATTGTTTTTTAAAAGATCGGGAGAATTTTATTGTGAAACCAATGAAGGAAGGAAAGAAGGAAGGCCAAGCTTTGAGAAATTCTGTCTGAACTGTGGAATCCACTCAAGTCCTGTGCTGATGGGTCTTTGTGTGTGCTACACTCCTGCTCCTGTACCAGGTCACTTCAGTAACTCAGTGCCTGAGTTTTATCCCTTGTTGGGGCCTCAGCTTCCAAAATGAAAAACTTTCCTCAGAGTTCTGAGAATTCCTGGAAGAGGAATAAGCACGGGGCCTGACTTGGAAAGTAAAGGAAGAAATGTATTGATAAAAAATAAGAAAGATGCCAGTTGAATTGAAAACAAGTGCCATCAAGATTTGTATTCTTGGAAAAGGGTGTGTGTGCTGTGATCAGCACGTACTTCTGCTTCACAACTGCATTGCTAATAGACAGCAGTGTAGACCCTCAAAAGCTTTGTAGGTATTGAATATGGTAAAGAAATCACAGAGGCATATTCCAACCCTATTTTTTAAGCTAGAACCTGCTCTGCTTGTTAGTAATATCCAAGGATGTGACTGTGTTAGTGAGGAAAAATGAGAGCATTTTTGCTTTGAGGGAGATGAGGAAATTGGTCTTTTCCTGCTTCTTTTTATATCAGACTTTCTTGGGTCCATTCTGGAATGCTTAGGGGTTTTTATCGCAACTAGTAGATTGGTTACAAGAACAACTCAATATTCAACATCTCAGTGTTCAGGGAAAACACTCACCTGGATGCGTCCTGCCTCTCCAATAAGAAGCTGCTTCTAACAATGAAGTGTTAAACAGTCTTTAGGAAGGATTGAAAAAAAAAGTGCATGCAACCTAATCTTTTCATTTGGGATTAAGAAGGCTCTTACAGTAATTAATGGTAGAGACTTAGCAAGAACCATCCTCTTGGGAAATTTGGGAAACTGACCACAAAAGCTGGGCCCTTCTTGTCAAGGACAGGATTATGTCCTGATCCTTTGGGAGAGACCCTCTCATTTGCCCTTTGAAGTGACTACTTCTTTCTAGGTGTTAAAGTGCCTCCACTCTTGGGCTGGATTTCAGATTAGAGTTCTCGCTAAGCACTAGTGAGCTTTGCCCCAACTCTTTGTAAATTTACATAATAATCCCTTAAAAGCATTACAGAGATACGAACCAGATCTTAAAGTGAAATGGGGAAAGCCACCCAGAGCTCCCATCCCTGACTCGGGTTGTTCTGAAAGTAGTAGTCTGGGTGCTGTCTCTTAGCATTAGCCTCTCTCCCAGCCTGCACAAGGGTCAAGGCTCCTGTTCCCCAGACTTGGTCCTTCTGTATTGAATATCCTGTGTCAGAATTTAGCCCACCGAGGAGGAAGTAGGAACTGAATCCTGCTCCTGTGTCTGCCTTCAATGATGATGTTGGCCTAGCCTGGAGCTTTCAGACAAAGCTACCCAGGTCTTCAGTTTTTCTCCTTCCCTTGTCCATAGCCACTTTTCCTGTCCCTTTCCACTTAAGGAAATGATAGACCACTTTGCTCCTTTTTGCACTTGGGGAGCTGGTGAGTATTTACTGCCCTTTACTAATGATGTCCTTTAGTGCAGGGGCACTAATTGCCTTACTTCTTTTCTTCCTGTTGTCATTTGAAGGTAACATCATTAAAACTGTCCATCTATTATGCTCCTTCGTTATTTGGTTTTGGATGTGTGTATGTGTGTGTGTGTGTGCACACGCGCGCAGCCAAGTTGTCCTTGAACTCACACTCTTTTTACCTCTGCTTCCCAGTGCTGTTTTCATAGGCGTGCAGAACCAGACCCAGAAAATAGCAATTTATTATTAAGCATGCCTTCACATCTTTCGTAAATTTTACTTAAAATTAATTAAGTAGTTAATTAATAAAATTAATTAAGTAGCTAATTAATTTTGTTAATTTCATTTCATAGGAAGGAAGATAGATGTTTTTGGTAGATCATCATTTCACCATCTCAGTTAGAACAAATGTTAAACATTCTGAGTGTTTTAAGGTGTAACTTTTTTTTTTTTTTTTTTTTTGAGACAGGGTGTCGTATGCAGTTCCTTCTGGCCAGGCACTCACTATGCAGACCAGGCTAGACTCAAACTCACAGAGATCCTCCAGTCTCTGCCTTCAGAGAGAGCTGGGACTAAAGGTATAAGAGTCCATGTCTGGAAAAACATTATTTAAAACTAAAACCTTTTCAGTCTCATGTCCTTGATGTGCATTAATGATCAAGTAACTTTGCACTCTAGTATGTTTTCTCATTTTCAAGATTTCCAGTCTATCACATCACCATGCTCCATTTGTTATCTGAAGGCATGGTGTCTAGGCTTCAGCAATCACCTAATATATCAAACCATCCATAAATGATACAGACAAGGATGGTACGTGAATGTATTTTGTGGACAGGGAAAGACAAGGTCGATGATGAAGCAAGAAGTCAGTTTGCCCAAATCAAGTTTGAAGCCCAGAAGAAAACAACCAAAGTAGTCTTGAAAAAGTTCACATGTTGCAGAGGTTTAGTTATGTATAAAATGTTTTATGCATTGTCAGGTGAGGGGCTAGCCTAGGTCTTGGTGTTCTGTATTGTCGGCAAGTGTTGGATTTCTGTGGGGTTGTTTGACCGCTAAAGATCTGCATGTGGTATCAGTGGAACATCTAAGGAGTAGAATCAATAAAACACCTGAGCACAGATGCTCTGGGGTTCCACCGTTGATGGAGTTTGGTGCTGGCCATGACGGAGGTTCCCTCTGCTGAGGTCTGGCAGGGTTTGGGTCTATGAAAATGCCTCCTGTCTCCTCGATGAGCCTACACACCAAGTAACTGCTACAATCATATGAATAAACAACAGAGAAAAGCTCAAACAGTACTGAATGGCCAGGAGTGGAGTAAACCCCTCTCACACATACACATCTGCACACATGTATACATGTAGCCACACACATATACAGATAGCCCTACACATTCCACACCATGCACACCCTCTTTGCATATGCCCACCTATGTATATGTTTATGTGTCTGCAGGATGTGTGTTTGTGTTTTAATGAAGCGTTTTAAATTATGTGGTTAGCTTTTAAGTTTACAGTCAGCCTGCCCTAGTCTTACCATGAACAACCCTTGGCTGTTCTGGCAAAATTCTACCCTAGATACAGGTCATTCACTTGACTATGCTTTGAACTGACCTTGTAAACAAGCTTCCTTCCCTTCTGTGGCTCGTGTGGTTTCTGTGATCTTCTATTTCTTAACCTGTTAAAACACTTTTAAGTTCAGCTTAGCGGATTTGACATCCAATTCCCACTGGAACACCACAGTGGTTTCCTATTTCTGGTTTATTGCTAAGGAATGATCAGAAAGAGAAAACAGAGAGAGAGAAAGATCACCACAATACACTGAGTAAGAAATTTATCCATAGTGAACATCTCCACAGCAAAATAAATAGTACTTCCTCCAAGGGCAATTTTCTCTACCTTTGTCCTCTAATTCCCTCAATCATTTGCCACATTACCTACTTTATCAAGCATGATATTAAATCCTCACATCTATTTGTAATTAAGGAAAAGATTAAATGTCATATGTACACAGGGATATATATAGTGAAATTTGTAAGCTGCTCTCAGAAGATCTTAGTCAAATTTGTCTGATACTAAACACACTGACACCCAAACATGTAAACAAACAAACACTCTATTAACACCTTTGTTCTGAGCATTGAAGAACCTCGGGCCTGTGCCAAAATATTAACTCAAGGATCTTTTATTTTTCATATTTTTGGCCAGATGATATTTGTTCAAGTTCAGAATAAAGCCTAACTCCAGAGACTCCAGTTCAGTGTAGGAGGAAATAATGGGTAGAATTATTACTGAACTGTCTGGTATCCCAGAATTGTGGTGCATAAACAATATGATAGAATTACCAGTAGAGGAGTCCTTTGTAAAGTGCTTATGATCATGAATCCCCCTGGTAAACTGTGAGGGCTCTCCTGACATGGTGCTGAGTTACATGGTCGCAGGATCTCTGGTCCTAAATGTTCTCACATCGTACAATAGGTTAGTGTGGATGTCCGAAGGTCAGATGTGTGTCTTTTAATACAAAGAATAGCCTTGTACCCATTTGGATACAGACCTCCAAAGAACTATCCCAGAAACAGCTTTGTTGGAGCTCTGAGGATCTACATTGAGCCCTTAGAGCACTAACTGATCCCTACTCATGAGGGAGAAGAGAAAGGAATCAGAGCGAAAATAAACTTTAACCTTGTCACTGGAAGAGGACAAAGGAGCTTGCAAGGGTCGGTTTTCCATATGGATCTAGAATAAACTAACTCCAAACATACTAAGGAAGACAGATGTTTAGAGAAGTTGATGGAACTGTGCAAGACCCAAAATAAGAAAAAAAAATCCAAGAAAAGGGATTTTTTTTAAGTATAACTTTTAAAATGTCTTTTGTCTGCCAGAGACCAGCTCAGATGCAGAGCACAATTAATTCATGCATAAATCACATAGTATGAAAGAGTATTTTCAAGCTCACGAGATATCAACAACAAAGGAAAAAAATAACAAAATAACAACTAAGAATTAGACCTCTAGACCCACACTGCTGCTCGCCCAACTTCCTTCTTCCAGCAATGGTGATGCAATTATGTATCGGACAAATAGCTTACTTCTTTGGGCATTCCCTGCTTTCTACAGCATAAACACATTTACATATGTGCAATGCCTCCTGTGGTTGTGTTGTCTTTAGACCTAGAGCATCACCAAATCCCATCAGCTTCATCTGCCTCACTTCCATGCTTTAGAATCTAGATTGATTTCTTTAACAAGTTTTCAGCGTATATCATTACTATGTGGCAGATCTCGGTGGCTGAATTAGCCTGTCCTCTGTGGATAATTCCATCTCCCTTCTCTGACCATAGCTCATTGAGTCTGATGTGAAAACTTACTTAAAGATACTGCCTCCTAATGCTTGAATTTGCTCATTTAGGAGATCTGGCTAAACATCTGAAGCAGAACCAATCCTCTCTGGAAATTTGGAGAACCAGGAACTTGGCTAGTTAGTAGCTAGGAAATTGAAACCTAACCACCAAGAGCTGTATGATGTAACAAGACGTGGCCCAGTCCCTCTGCACTATGTGTATAAGCTGAAGAAGAGATAGTCAGACATGAAGAGAGCCCAGACACACGTAGCAGAGTCCCACAACCCTTGTAGCCTCTGCACCTGACAGATGTATAACTTTGGGTCTTATGATCTGTTACAGCATAGATTCAGTTCTCTGATTCCTCTGAACCTCACTAAAACTTTGTATTCAAATACTTGAGTTGGGATTTGACTGGAACATTGCTTGATCCTATGATGTCCTGAATAATATGGCTGAAGTCATCAACTCTGAAAGCAGTATTTTGGTACAGGTCATTTACATGATACGAGCCATACACTTACCACAGCCATTTTTTCTTTTTGAAATTCATATATAATTACATAATTTTCCCATTTCCCTTTCCTCCCTGCAACCATTCTCATGTACACCCCTCACCCTTGCTCCCTCTCAAATTAATATTTTTAATCTAGAGGGCAATTTTGTTACAGTTTTGAAGAAAATCCCTAGAGCAGGAAAGGTGGGAAACCCCAGCAATGGCTCAAAAGAGATGGAGGCGAGGAAGAAGAAAGCCACTGACTTAGACAAGGAGGTCAGAGATGGTCAGTCATGTGGCAGAGGAGCAACTCCATGATGAAAACAAAAGTAGGGAAAGCTTTAGAGAGAGTGAGCAAGCCCAATGTGGCAGGGAAAGCAGGATTAGTTAAAAATACAATGAAGCAAAGGGAAAGTTTTGCTTTTCTGAGTAATTCAGGAAACCAGGCAGACTTCAGGAAGTGGTTCGATTATGGCTCTGTAAGTGACTACCATGAGCATTGTTATATTTATAACAATCGCCATTCTTTAATGGAAGCAAATATTGCTATCAACTTAAAAGTGAAATTTGTTAGCCCACCATACTGGGAAGATCATCGGACATATTGAATATACAATATGCATCAACATGTCATTGAAACATTACCTTACCAGTTACCCTGAACTTGGAAAACGAGATAAGGAACCAGAGTCCCTACATTTACTATAAATATAGCAAATCATAGTTATATGTTTCATATTTTGTCTACATCATTTTACTTCTAAAACATAAGACTGGAGTTCCTGCTGTGCACCTGGGAAGTTATCTCTTTAACATCTGTTTCATCCTATGTGGTGCACTTCAAGCCTTTAAGAATGTTCTTTCTTCTTTTAATCCTGTCATTATGATGCCTACTGTGTACTAAACTTTGGTCAATAAAAGACTTCAAGATGGATATGACTTTTGATGATCCCAATGACAATTTTTAACTCAAAAAGTATTATTTTAGTATCCAGAAATGTCTGGATAATTCTATCTATAATTATGTTTTAGAAACATAATTACATTCTTATCCCTCATTCAAAATAAGTGATAGCCTTTTAATTGCATAATCGAGTGAAGTTTTTATTTCCTGCAATTAGGAAATCAGTCATTACGCTAACGTTTACCTGTGGGCATGCATGGTAAAATGTGACATGTGTAAGGATTTTAATAGTCATCAACTAATTTCAGGTTATGAAATATTTTAGAACATATTCATAAAAGGAAGAGTCTTCCATAATATAAAGTGAAAGCAGTTAAAGAATTAACTAGAAAATGCAACCAATCATATATTTGCTAAGTATAAAAATCTCCCTGTGATCAGTAAAACCACATACTTAAGAAAAGTATTAGTAAAATGTTGAGTCAATGAAAGGCAGATGGGTTTCTATTTGTACTGACCACTGTTGTATAACATAGAAACAGGAATGTAAGGAACATAGAATAGTCAAAGCAGTCTTGAAAAGTACAACGAAATCAGGGAACAGAGTGGTGTCTATTTCAAGAATAACTGTGCTATTGCAACCAAAGCAGTGTGGTGTTGGCATATGGCTGCTAGTCTGCTTTATATTGCTGTAGCAACATATCTGAGGAAAATGTCTGAAGGTAGAAAATGTTGGTTTTAGGGACCAAATGTTCATTTGTCTGTATTGTTTCTGGGGCTAGAGTGAGCCAGAGGCACATGCCCAAACAGAAGCCCTCACTATTATAGCCAGAAAGCAGATAAAAAGGAAACGAGACTAATTGTTCTAATGAAACCCCTTTTCCTAAAGTCACCTATGAACAGCAACCTGGGAGCAAGCCTTACACAAGAGTCTTCCAAATTATGACAGTGAGTAGTTGGAATACTGTATAGAAGTTTTATAAAGCCTAATAACTCTTAATCGATTATTTTTGAAAAAGAAATTAAATTAATTAAGAGGGAAAGATTACTGTTTCATAAAAGGGAAGTAGCACAGGTCTGTAACCTGAAGATGGAGGATTGCAAATTACAGGCATGTCTAGGATAATAAATTCAAGGCCAATCTTGTGAAATGAGTGAGACCATCTCAAACTAAAAACTGAAAAAGGGTTGAAGATATAGCATTTGCCTAGCATGCACAAAGTCTGTGGTTGAGTCTCTATCACCTTCTAACCATAAAAAAGAAAAGGAAGGAAGGAAGGAAGGAGGGAGGGAGGGAGAGAAGGAAGGGGCTGCAAAGATGGCTGAGAGGTTAAGAATGCTTGCTGATTTTCCAAAAGACACAGTTTAGTTCCCAGCACCCATGTTAGGTGACTCACCTGTATCTCCACCTCCAGATGATCAGATGAGCTTTTGGGACCTCTATAGGCACATGTGTGGGCACGCATACACATGTACATATACACATATATTGTACATAATAAAGCAGCTTAAGGAAAAGAACGAATTCTTCAAAGAATGCTACTGGAATAATCAGAAATTAAATAGAGAGAATAAAATTTGAATTTTACTCCCCATCACATATTAAAAAAATTAGCTTGAATTGGATTATATGTAAATTTTTAAGTAATATTTTTTTGTTATGGTTTGAGACAAAGTCTTAGTATGTATTGCAGGCTGATCTTGAACTTACTTCATACCCTATGCTTCTTCTAACTCATGGTAATCCTCCTGCCTCAGACTCCCAAAGGGTAGAAATATAGGCTTGTACCACCACACCCGTCTTTAAACACTTCTCAAAAAGGCATAGAGACTACTTTGAAAGACAAAATGCATAAACCATACAAGCAAATCTGATGAATTTTATTTGATCAGAAGAAGCACTTAGACACTTTAATAGATACTACTAAAGATGAAATGGTCTGATCATTACCGAGGAAATGTATTCACAATACATTATCTGTCAAAATACTTGTGCCTAGAGTACACAAAGAAACAACTCAAAACCAGAAAGTCAAATATTGCAGTTAAAAGATGTAAAGTAGAAGATTTTAACTTTCATAACTTGGTGGTGTAAGGTGTAAAAATAGAGTTAGCCAACAAATGATAGTTTTTCATAAAATCAAATGTACCTTTTCCATATAGCACAGTAATTCCATTCTGATAGTTAGTCAAAAGAAATGAAAACACACGTTCTTACAATGACTTAGATATGCTATTGTTTGTAGACTCATAAAAACAAATGATTAGAATCAGTTTAAATATGCACCAACAAATAAATAGGTAAGATTTGGCTGGCAATGTGATCCACATAAGAGAATATTAGGTTGTCAAAAACAAACACTATGTCTTCAAGGTCAAGGTGGTCCTATGAATCTGTATAGAAAGCTAAAATATATTTTAGAGGTATGACTTACAGACCATTCTCTGTGTGTGTGTGTGTGTGTGTGTGTGTGTGTGTGTGTGTAAATTAGAGGTTGAAGTCAGATGTCGTGTTTTTGACAGTGTTCCTCACTGAAACCATACCTCATAGGCTACACTGTCGACTATGAGATCTGGAGATCTACCTGTCTCTGCTGCCCCATACCATGGACCTAGCCCCTACCCAAGACAAAAAGGACTAGGGTTCTAGAGCAAGCTAGCACTTCCGGCTTTCCACATGTGTGCTGAGGAGTCAGCCTTGGGTCCTCGTACCTGTGCAATGGGTACTCTAACTCCTAAACCACCTCCCTGGCTTCAAAAGCCCTTTGAACAAACTAGCATAATTTATCTGGACAAAGAAGTTGGCCAGAATGATTTGTATGGGCACCAGTTGGGAAAAGACACTCAGGTTTCACTGTTCCAGCAATAAACCAACCAATAGACTCTTTAGACTTTGGCATTTCTGAAAGCATACTTTTCCCCTCTTTGGATAGAGGTGTCTATTTCTGCATTTCTGTAACCATTATATTATCCAAAAAAGAAAAATTTTATGAGTTATCAAAATCAGTGTAACTGTAACTCTAAAATGATTAAGAAATTAGCATATAGAAGAAGAGATAATGCTTTTACACCTGTTGTGCTTGTGTTTGAATAGGGTTATAAACACCTTCAATCACGGATATCCTTTTTGGGATTTCTGAATATCCAGTTTGTGAAACAAAATCAGTAATGCCAATGCTTTAGTTGTTTAAGTGGTTTCAGGAAATTTGATCAGTAAACTTGTGATTAATGCTCAGGAAAGCAATTTTTGAAAATTTGCATTGAATATAAGAATTTAATGTTTTCTGTACCAATATTAAATGGTTAAGTGTGTCTTTATAGGTTTATAAAACGCACACAACATTCTCTTGCCACAGTTAAGGACTTTACTTTAGTTAAGTCAACACCTTGCTCATGAACACACACAAATCTGTGATCCCCAGAATTTTCCTGGTAAATGACATCATCTGTTTAAGGTGAGCACATTTCAAGGACAACACTAAAATTAGCGAGAAAACTAATGAAATATTTGTAGTATCTGAGCAACTCCGTTTCTCTTCACTAAAAGATGAAGCCTTTAATCTGACCGAGAACATAGATTCCCTGTTGATATCATAGCTTGGATCACCCCAAATACAAACATGAGCAAAGACTGTTGCTGTGACCAGGAGGGACCTCTCAGGGAGTAGGGAAGCTGAATAGGGAAAGAGAAGGCTGTGGATTATCAACGATCTGGTCTCAGGGTCCTTTCTGCTTGAGATGAAGGCTGATCTGTACCCTTTCCCACTCAGGTATTACAGGCTATGCTAGAGGAAGACAGGAAGAGAGTTTGGGAAGGACAGAGCGGGAAAGCACAGGCTCTGCTATTCAGGCGAGGAAGCACAGGGCTCAGTGTCTTAGGTTCTAAGTAGCACTGGGTAGGAGGGCAGCATACAATGTTGGACAGGCTCGTGGAGCTGTTGGGGGGAGACAACAGGACCTGCTGGGAGCACCACCACCCACCACAGGAGGTAATGTCTATGAAATACTGGAGAGAAGTAAAAGAAATGTAATTGACCCAAAATTACAGAGGGTGGAAAGAAAATTCCCTCAAATAAAACCCAAAAGATTCTGCAATGTACCATTCTTAGAACTTTGGGAACTTTGTGCCTACATGACTACATATTTTGTGAAGCCCGTCTCACTTCTGCAGCACACACCGCTGTCAAGCATTTTCTATTGCCCACTTGAGACACTAGTTCTGAGAAGCTCTGACAAGTGCCCTTCACTGTGTTTCCAGGGTTATCTTAGCACCATGTCTGGGCTGGTGAAACACGCAATTCCAACGGGCCTCCATTTAATCTAACTGAACACAGCAAGCTCCAAGCAGGGCCAGCTCCTACTGGATGTATTCAGATGGCTGCTTCCTCTCGCCAACGTCTGCTCAAATGTTTTCTTAGTGAAAGCGTCTCTGTGTTCTTTAAAATCGTCAGCCCAATCTTTCGCCCCCATAGGCTCTCTTGATCTCTTTTGTGATAAGAGTTTTTTGTTAAAATCCATAGGCACATTGAAGGCGCATCTTACCTTCCAACCTGTCTTTCTATGTTATCAATATATTCTCATCTGTTCCTCTGCCCACTAAAATTAAACTCTTAGAATTTGGGCTTTGTTTATTTGATATCCCAAACACCTAGTGCAATGACTGCCATCTAGTACAGTGTCCAGCCCACAGTAGATGCTCACAAGCTGTTTATTGCTTTAAAAAGCCATTTTTTACATATTTACTTTCTTATAATGTTTTCTTATAATGCTGGGAACAAAGGGGCCTTGCAGATATACCATGCAAGTGCTCTACCGTGGAGCCAATCCTCCAACTCAAGTTGCCCAAATAGTGACCTTATGTTTCCAAGACACATGAGCCATGTGTTTCCTGTCTTGGCACTTCAGCCATTTTCTGATTCAGTCACAGCTCCCAGTTCTAGTTCAAATTTGTTCTTTTTTCGAGACAGTTTCTCTGTCGTAACTCTGGCTGTCCTGGAACTCACTCTGTAGACCAGGCTGGCCTCAAACTTCACAGAGCAGAGACCCAGCCTCAACTCTATTCTTAACCTTTGCTCTCTTTTCTTCCTCAAATTCACAAGAGAAAAATAATCTGGTTTGGTCTAATCACTCACAATCTGACATGGAAGATGTCTTTGTGGCATGCTTCTAGACAGACCACTGGCCTCTTACGTGTCTGTGAACATGAACTCCGAGGTTACAGATTCTTGAGCATAAAACTATGCCTACCACAGCAGAATCACAGGACAGGAACCATGACAGCATTTACAACACTCCAACACTCTGGCTACCTTTTCTCCTGCAGCGTGGGCTTGGAAAATGGTGTAGCATGCATCATCAAGCACAGAAGGCTGTCAGAAGCCTTCTCAGAGAGCTGGAGTTTCGCAACAATGTATTTTCCCTTTCTAAATGAGGTCAGTGGGGGGAGAAAAAAAACTTATACTTGGGTTGTGCTTGAAATGCTTGGTTTAATAAAAGCATAATGTGTAAAAATATATGGATATTAGCTGATGGCCTCAGGGCTCTGGCCCTCTGTCAGTTGGCTCTCAAAATCACCTCTTTCGGGAACCCTGAGAGAAATCACATCTCATGACAGGCTTGCTGGCGAGGAAAGCAACACAGACGGGAGGCCTGCAGCTTAGGAAGAAACTGCAATCGTATTTAAATGAATGTGTTCATAGATTATAGCCTGAAAGTGAGATTTAAAGGGGATGTGGACACAGTGACGCTTTTGACTTCCACGAGTCCATAAAAATCAGAGCAAAAAAAAAGGAAAAGTTAATGTCATGGAAAGAACCACACAGCAGTATTCTCATCCGGCTTCTGTCTCTAAGAAATGATGTAATGCCAGCCCGGCGTGGAAACCTCTCTAGAACCCCATCCTCACATTTTGAAACAATGGGGTTGGAAGGGAGAACCCCCACAAGGCCCGCCAGCTTGGAGCCAGAGTCAAAATCACTTGTAAATTTAGATTCAAAGGACTGGGACAAACATTGTACTCAACAGCCCCAAATATATCACAGATTCAGTACATTTTTTTTTTCCAAAGAGGACATTTGGAAACCTTTGTTTATATTAAAAAAAAAAAAAGCACAATTCAGGCAAAATTAATAAAGTAAACAATTTGTATTTTCAAAATGAATCTTTTGTTCATGACCTGGCACTGTTTTGATGCCGTGTGGACAATTTTCAGTGCTTGTGGATGACGCTTTTCACTCCATTGCAATATTACGTGTAGTCCTAATCAGCTGTGTTACTCGCTGCCAAGGGTCGCAGCCTGCCCTGCCAGCACAAGCTTCCTGTGCTGTGGGGAGAGAGAGGGGCCACGGGGCACAGGACGTCTGATGTGATTAGGGAGCACCCTTTGCTTTAGGACAAAGCTTTGCACTGTTTGAGCTAGAGCCTGGCTGCATGCACTCTTCAGACCTGCAGCTTTTGTTCGGTGGCTGCTCCCCAACTGCCTTGTTAGTCACTACCACCATAAGATATACAGAAGTACACCTAACAATTCATTTGTAAAAATATCTATTCTTTACATTTCCTGCTCTGTTAGATTGAAAGCATAGTTAAAAAAAAACAAAACAAACCTCATAACTCTTATGCTCTGAAAACACAACAGTGCCTTCAACCCTAAATAAACTCTAGAATAAGAGAACTCAACGGTCTCCATCCATCCGTCAACACATGGAAAACCATTTTGATGAAGTGACAAGTTATAATGCCATATTTTAAAAGTTTATAGCAACAATAACAACACAACCAAATATAGCCTTGCTATGTGCCAAATACTGTTTGAAGAGTTTTACATATATTTAATTAATGCATATATGATCACAGAGGAAAAAGAATCTCACCGAGTAAAAGGTTTTTACTATAATTCAAAGACAGGGATATTTGCATTTCAGTCATTCACACTTCTAGACCAAAGATAACAACCTGTTCTCTCCTGGGTGACTTTTCTTTTGTTGGCTCGTGAATGCTACACAGTAGAATTACACTGTGGATCTGCACCGAACAGCAGCAAGGCACACTGGGAGTTCAGTTTGCATTTACAATATGCTCATCACATGTCGTGTTAAATAGAGGCATAGACAGCTAGCTTTCAGGCTTTTAGTAACTAATTATATATATTTAGTATGCTCTAGTACTCACTGAATGAATTGAACATAAGGACTGTGCTATTTGGCACAAAGTGACAGAATTAAAATATTCAGCATGATTCTCAGGAATGGAGAAAGAAAACAGACCCCGAGCTGCCTATAAAATTTAGTGAAAGAATGAACAAGAAGCCAAAATAAAACTAAAAGAACTTTAATCCAACTGGCCTTCAGGATAAAGTCAATTCATACACTTGAGTACTCCCCCATCCCAAGTTTTTGCTTGGGGTAGCAGAATTGTATTTATGGCTTTTGTGCTGGTTAGTTGCATGTGTCAAATTGAGCGGGCCACAGGATAGCTAGATATACATTAAGTAACTAACAGTTAGTATTTATTAACTAACCAAATAATTTTTATTTAGTTTATATATATAATATATATTTATATATGTAATTCATATATATTTATATATGTAATTTATATATATTTATATATAATTTATATATTTATATATTAAATATACAGAGAGTTTATATTAACTAAATAACTAACAGTTAGTTATTGCATTAAATAACTGTTGGTTATTTAATGTATATCGAGATATCACATGCTAATGACCTGGAAGACCTGTCAGTTGAGCTGATGGACCCAGTAAAGAAAATGGCCCGTGCAAAGAGGGTGGGCATCATCAAAGCCACAGAGGACTCGAAGAGAATAAAAACAGCAATGGAAGGTAGGGTTCTGACTGGCTGCTTCAACTGTGACATCTCTCTTCTCTACCCTTGGCATGCGTGGATCTTCGACCTTTTGAGACTGTAGAATCTGCCCAGCAGGCTCTTCAGCCTCCACACCATAGCTTCCCTAGATCTTCACACCAACATGCCATCAAAAGGTCTTCTCTGCATCCTGAATCACACAATCTAAAGTTTATAATAAGCCACTTCAAAAGAGTTTTTACACATTTAATTATGTGTATGTGTTGGGGTGTGTGCACATGAGTGTGAATGCCCACAGTAGCTAGTGGTATCAGATCCCCTGGAGCTGGAATTTTAGGGGGCTATAAGCTACCCCACATGGATGCTAAGAACCAAACTCCAGTCCTCTGATAAAGCAGTAAACAGTCTCTCCAGCTGTGAAAAACGGTTTACTCTGGCTCACCGTGCATCATGACAGGGAAGTCAAGGAAGCAGGAAGGGGAGCTTGAAGCAGATGGTCACTTCACATCCACAACAGGAAAGCAGAGAAGGAAGCATGCGTGCTGCCGCTCAGCTCTCTTTCTCATTTCTCTGGTTCAGGATCTCAGGCCTGGAATAGTGTCACACACTGTGGGTGGGTCTTCCCACCTCTATTAACATAAACATGGTAATCCTCCTCAAGGATGCCCAGAGGTCCTTCTCCTGGGTGACTCTTGATCTTGTCCAGTTAATAAACAACACTAATCATCTTAGGGTGTTAACTATGGTCATTGTTATGGGTTCAATGTAATCCGGAACATTCTTTTGAGAGAGTTGTAGGGACAGATGTGGAAGACGATGGCGAGGATAACGCAGATAATGTGGTGATGCAGCAACATAGGAATGTCTCAGCCAGACACTGCTGGCTTTGATTGGGGACAGAAGAGCCACGAAGCAAGGAATGCTATCAAAGGCAGGATTTGACATTCCTTAGATCTTCCTAACTGAACACAGCCTTGGGCACTCAGCTGAGGATGTCTGATCTCCCAGAATGATGAGGTAATCACACAGTGAGTGGTTTTAAGTCACCAGGTTAATCATTATCAGTGTGTGCAACTGTCAGAAATAGTTCTCACGACATATAATGACACTCACTGGTAACGTCCCCTAGTTCAGCAGATGTCAAATGCTCAGCCCACTAAATTTAGGTTCACATAGTCAAAATTTCATTGCTTTGCTTTGGTCTGAGTGTCCTTCAAGGTTTCCTGTGAGGTGATGCTAGGTGGCAATATAGGAGGTATATATATATATATATATATATATATATATACACACACACAGTACAGAAATTAATAGTGAAGACTCAAAAGTCAGTAGCCAAACCCAAGGTCACATAATAACTTAATCCTCAGGTTCATCTATAAAAAATGAATGCTAGGATCCAATGGGCTGTTTAAAAGATCAAGTAAGGTAATTTCCAAAGTATTTAACATTCTTTTTGATCCACAGTAAGACTCAATAACTGAGAGCATATATTATTTACGTGAAATTACCAAGAAATCAGATGGCAATTATTTTTGGCTATAGAGTTTCTTTTCCACCCGTCTTTACATAGACTCGGAAAGCTTCAGCATCTTTGATGAATGAGTGATGCCCTGTGCAAGCTTCATCAACAGTCTTGGTAACCATAGTGCAATTACTATGCACTCAAGCCTCTGCATACTAATTACTGACTTCACTGACCTTTCCAATTTGTACTCAAGCATGCAGAGTAGAATATACTATATGCAGTCTCTAGTTTGGTAATTATAAATAATTAAATCTCATTAAGCCCTAATTATGTATAACTGAAACAAACCTGTCATTTCCTTGGGGTGTGGATGTTCATGCAGCCCCATGATAAGAAAACTTAAAAAGCAGCAGATTCCACCCACTGAAATAGTGCCCCTTACTAATGACTTGGGTTTTGTAGGAGTTAGCTTCCTCACCTACATAACTCAGGGAAGAAAAACTCATTCCAAGATTTCTCTTAGGCTCCAAAGTCTCTGCCTGTGTGGTGGTCTGGTCTAAATGTTCCCTTTTGAAGCTCAATTTAGGGAAAGCATTGTATTTTCCTCCTTAGTGGTGGCATTCAGATGGAAGGCTGGTGCCATCAACTGCAGAGTATCGGATTTGCTGGTGTCCTATGAGGAAGGAGTCGTAGATTGGAGGAATTCTTGCCCTTGGCTCCATTGACTAGCAAACAAACACTAATATAGTTAAAATTGAGCAAGTGCTCAAACACACGAGCTTATGGGAGACTTTTCCCATGTCTACGCTAGAAATACAGTCTATAGGAAAGATACAGAGGGGTGAAGAGAAGAGGAGGATAGGAAATAACATGGGAGGGGAGAAGAGAGGAGCTGAACACATCTTTATATCAGGAACGCAATCCTGCAATAACTGATCTACTCCTTTGGTGGAAGTAGTCCATTGCTGAAAGCACAGCAATTGTGACCTAACCACTTCTCCAAAGCCCAGGTCTCAACACTATTGCAATGAGGGTTAATTTTCTAACACGTGAACTAAGCATCTTCGAAAGATATCCAAGGTAGGAAATATACCAGAATTCTCCCTGAAACTGAAAAACCAAATAAGCAAACTCAAAATTGATAAATTTGCTAATTCTGGGTGATGGCTGCTTTGGTTCTTTCTATGTTATTTGTTCTAGTTGCAACATATTTTAAATAGTACATTCCAAGGTAAGCAATAGTAGTATATTCTGTATTCCTAGTAGAAGAACAGAACAACTCAAGTGTTTCAAAATTGCCTAAAAACAGATAAATAATTGAAGTCAGTGTCATCTGTATCATCAATCAAAGGAACTGGGAGTTGGGACCTGAACTGGATATTCTGGTACCCAGCGGGCCTTTCGGCAAAGGGATGGCTTTACCTGCTGTTGGCAGGGAGGAAGATGTCGCCGTTTAACTAGCTCCTCATTTTGGTTCATACAGTGAAAAATAGCTGCTCCTTCCTTCTCTTGACTTTTTTTTTTTTTGAAGATTTTGACTTTTGAAAATTAGTCTCCACTTGGAATGTTAAGCTTTTGAGTTCTAGAGTGACCTAGTAAGATGACCACGTTATTAGATACATCATATATCCAAATGCTCACTTGTAAGACATTTACAGAGTTCAAATGAAACATTTGCTTCTCTTTCAACGTTACATTTGAAACTAGCTGTAGAAGACAGACCCTTCAGTGATTTGAATGTACAGTTACCAAGGGCAATGATGAGCTGCTAAACAATACTGTCCTCATCGGCTACAATGATGTCTTTCTAAATGAAAAAGAAACTTAAAGCCATGAAGTTGTTTTCTACTTCTCTCCTTTATGGTGTTTTCTGTCTTTGGTTTTGTTTTTAGTGTTGTTCTTGAAAGTATGGCCTATGCCATTTCTTACATTCCAAGAAGTATCTTTTGATACTGTGGCCAAATTTAACGTCAGCGGTTGGCACTTAGCGCGTCTGTTCTCGTGGAGACCTACGTGTGGAATGTGCTGTGGAACTGTCCCATGTGCAAGACTCCGCAAAGGCACCTTCTGTAGCTGACAAAGCCCGACAGCAGTGTCTTCAGGGTACAACAGCAACAAAAATAATACCGAATGGAAGCAAGGCCAGCCTTGCCTACTCTGTACATGCCGGGGCTCTGGAGAGGCTGTTATTTGTATCTTGCTTAAGGAAGTAATAGAAAAGTTCAAAAAGGTTTCCTAGAACATCTGAAAGAAAACCCAGCAAAAGTCTCTAGAATTCCCTCCCCTTTAACTTCAGATAATTTAGAACGAGAAAGACGCAGCACTCTGTTTGGATGGACGATGAGAGGGCACAGCACCCTGGATGGCGTGCTTGGAGAGAGGGTTGCTTTTCTAATGTTGGATAATGTATATAGGGCGTAGAAGCGAGGTCTAAGGCAGCTCTGTGTGTGTGTGTGTGTGTGTGTGTGTGTGTGTGTGTGTGTGTGTGTGTGTGTGTGTAAAGAGAGAGAGATTCTCTGCTTCAGACAACAATGCAAAACCAAACAACAAAACAGAAAATGTGAAACTAAAGAAAGCAAAAGAGGTTTGAGGTAGGTCATTGGGTTCTACAGTATTTCTTTTTCCCAAACTGCAACATACCAGAAAACGACCTCAGTTAAAACAAACAAACAAAAACAAAAAAACAATTTGCTAAACTAAAGTGACAGAGAGGCTAGAGCAGGGACAATAGCTTCCCCTCCCCCACCCACCCCATCCTTCCATCAGCCCTCCTTGCTGGAATGGAGGTCGTTGGGACAAGCACATGAAGTCTTTTGTATCTTCTTACTCCACTAGATATTGCCTTATTGCTCAACTTTCTTATTCTGTCTTCATCTTTCTCAATTTTCTTTCTCCTGCTTCTAGTTTAATGTTTATAATAACCTTTTCATCTGGTTTCTACCCGAAACCATATGGTTGCATATTGTTCTTATGACTTCTAGTTATAGCAGTTGTCATAATTCTTTGCAAGATGGTTTCTCGTCTTTTAATAAGATCTTAACTTGGATGGCTTTAACCAAACAATATAAACTTCTGTCATGATAAATTTCAATATCTGAAGCTAAGCCAGAAGTCATAAGCGTTCATGAGATTCTGAGTTAATTATTAGCAAATAGAAATTTTTATCCAAAGAAAGAAAACACAAAAAGAAGTATTTTCACCATTTAAGTGAACAGAAGATGTGTATTTATCTCTTAGTTAGAAAAATATGTGGGTAATTAGTTCTTGCAAGCAAAATTCTCTTCCTATTGTTGTAATTAGTTTGACTGAAATCTTAGCTCTCTTTTCTGGGCTTCCGGAGTCTGAGATCTACTTCTGAGAGTCACAGTATAAAGGAGCTCTTGGAATGGTAAGAAGATCACTACCAACATTCATTCTAGCTTTGACTCAGCCTACAGACTGTCTTTAGTCTGTTTTGTCAACAGCTCACCGCACTAATTAATGTGGAGTCTGAAAGCTTTATCTCATGGGCTACCATTTCCACCTGTGAGGGCTTTGAGTTTACTCCCTAGGGAGGAGTAAATAGGCAAGATTTTGTTATAGGGTCTAGAAGAAGAGTTTTTCTAGCAGTGTTATGAGTCTAACCCAGACCTGACAACAGACCCAAGTCATTTCTTGTCTCAAAATGCATTTACACATGGTTTATTTGCTCTGTTGGTTTATGATATTATAGTATATTTTTGTCTCTCAAGGACATTAGCATTGAGTTTTCTAGACTGGAATTACAGCTTTCTCAATGCTATACCTCAACTGAAAGTAGATGATCTATCTAACAACACTGTGTGGAACTTTTAAGATTTACTTTTAGTTTGTTTTTTTTTTATTTGAATTTATTCATTGAGAATTTAATATATTTACACAATAGAACATAATCATAATCACCCATATTTAATTCCTCCAATTCCCTTCAGATTCCTCTATTCCAATGTCATATCCTTTTCTATTTTAACAACCCAGTAAGTCTAATTAGTACTCCTCACATATATGGGTGTTGGGTCACCTACTGGAGTATGTGTAACCTACCAGTGGCCGTACACATTCATAGAATGATTCTCCTTTCTTCAGAATGATAGAAAAAATCAATAGAACCTTGGTAAGCGGTAGTGTCTCACGAGCTCCAATCCCATCTGTGCCAAAATACTGGTTGGCTTTATCTTGTACAGATCTTATGCTGCCATGAGTTCCTGAATGCAACAGCCCTATCATGCCCAAAAGGCAGCATCTTACCATACTTATCCTCTTTTGCAGTGTTCCCTAAGTCTAGCAGATGGAAAGAATTGATAAAGATACTCCATTTAGAACTGAGAACTCACAGTCACTAATTCTCAGCACTTTACACAGTTATGAGATTCTGTCTTGATGGTTTCCCATAATAAGAAAAATCTCTCCAACCAAAGTTGAGGCCAGCCAAAATGAAGAATTTTATGTATGCCATTTTATTCCATTTTTAGTACTTTATCATGCATGTATAGGTGACCTAAGCAATAAATTACTTAGTTTTTCTTGTTTTTCAAAAGGCTGTAATATTATGTAAAATCTTTTGTCATTTGTCTTTTTTTTACTGGACATTATGTTTCCAGAATTCATCTACATTAAATAGAATCAGTTCTTCTTTACAAAAGGTCTCACTGTATTTCAAAGTATTTTTATATATACTATTCCTTTGAGTTCACATAAAAATCAACCAGAAATGTGTAGTCTAATATTTCCCATTCATTTTGTTACAATAATATCAAAGACTGGTGGAATCTACTAATGAACCCATATTTTAGTAGAATCTTTACATGCATCTAGATCTTCACATCAATTTGACACCTAGATTTTGCCTTAGATGATGGCACTATAAAATTTACATATCAGTGGGTTTTAGGAATCTTTTACTAATAACTATGAATTTCTTACTATGTGGGATGTATGTTTCCATTACACTAGAAGGTAAAATAAAAATGAGTCAAAAGCACTTTCCTTAGGATTTCTTGGAAATTCATCTTATTTCCATATGTTGGCCACATAAATAAAGCTCCGTGTTCATTCCAAATGTGACGCTCGTGTCTATTTCACTATAACATAGGCTATGTTAGAGAACAGCCTATGCAAATTCCAAGAAAAAATGAGTATCTGAGGGAGATTCTGGCTTTTATTGTTCTCCAAATATCCTTTTTAGACATTCTTTTGGCGTACTTGGCTAGCTTTCTAGGCAGTAAGGAAACTCAGTGTTCCTGTACTTTGTGTTATTTATTGCTTGGTGATTCAGTAATATAAGTCTTTGCAAAAAGGCAGCAGCTAGCTGAGAAATTAGAATTCTGCTTCCCACATAAAATCTTCAAATCAAATACCAGGGAACCATATGCTTGTGAGAAGATTAAGAACCAAAACACCATTTTTGTGACACACTGAATAGAATGCTGAGTCCATTGCCTGTTTCTTCAATGGCACTGGACCCAGTGATAGCTCTGTGACTAACATAGTAACTTCAGTGCAAGGTGAGATAATTGCTTCATAAATTTTCGATAAAGTTATGCCTTGGGGATAGATTTATTAATGATGAAGAAAAGGAGCAGGATAACTAAACTGTCAGAAAAACATGGACTTTGACATTTATTCTTAGACATGGATTGAATCATTGATATATTTGTATAGATACAAATCTATCTCTCTCTATATATATACATACATATATAGAGAGAGATAGATATATATACAAAGAAATTAATCATTTTCATCCAATAAGTTCAAGCAATGCCTATGCCAGAGCCCATGCTTTCTACAGAACTAGTGAGGATTGTCTTGTGGTAAACAGTAAGACTGAGGTACTGTGGTACAACTAGAGAATTCAGAACCCTTTGAGCACCCAGAGGATCGGCTGCTTTACGGGGCTGTGTGATCTAAATAACTGATGAATGAGAGCTGTCTCCTTTTGCTCCTTGGCCTATAACATAGGAGCTTGTGAGTCAAGCAAACAGACTCGAACCTAAGCTCAAGTCTCATGAATTTGGAACTTAAAACTTACTTTACCTCTCCAAGCCTCAGCCGGTTCTAGGTCGACTTTCAGCTGCCCACCCTTCATCTGTGTGTTTTCATTCCGTACCTTCATCTTTGCCTATTAGTTCGTCTTTTCTTTTTCCCAGTAACCTTCTACCTACTGGAGTCTTGAAGCCTGCACCGTTACCTACATTGATCTAAACGATCTTGGATTTCCTATTAAAATAATTTAAACTCTGTTGTATTTCTAGTGAAATGGCCTTATGGCATTGTGCCACACACTTTTAAATTTATTTAGTTCTTAAAGAATAAATGAAACTATTAATTTCGAAAATCATAGAAATGTTCACCAGAAGTGTCAAATTTACTCTGTGTAGCTATGCTTCAATTCCTAAATCTATTTTAGAAAAGAAGCAAATGTTGCAGGTGAACAAAACAAATTGGATACAGGGGGTACAGCATACTGAATCTCAGAATACGACAAATACAAGAGTTTAGACCCAAGTAAACAACTCATTAATGGTGGAAACTTAATCCCTAAGGGCTGGGTTCCATTGTAAAATTTGAAATTTGTTTAAATTAAGATTTCCAAAAATATATTTGGAAAAATGCCAATCATAAAATCCTCTCTCTCTGTCTCTCTCTCTCTCTCTCTCTGAGTTTGTGGGTGTGTGTATAATTGTGGATGTCATTCTTCACATGTCATTCACATTTTATTTTAGATACTGTCTCTCACTGGCCTGCAACTCACCAGTTGGTTGATCCGGCTGGTAAGTGAGCCTCAGGGATCTGTCTGTTTCCAGCTCCCCAGCTCTGAGATTTCAAGCTCACAGCACACTGTTTTATTTTATGTTCGTTCTGAGGATGAGACTCAGATCTGTGTGCTTGCAAATCACACATTTTACCAGCTGAGCTATCACTCCATCCCTGTTTGTAGCTTTTACACGAAAGAAAAAACTGCTCTTCTGTCGAATATCTATAAGGATGTTTATGTCAGACAAAAACCAAAGGTTCTTAATCAGTCTCAAGTGTATACATTTCCTATGCCTATCTAATCCCTGTGCCTTTATCTATTCCACCCGAGCCTCCAGTATCTATACGTCTAATGCATAAATACTTGGGAAACGCTTATCAAGTCCTTTGACAGTGACCGCCCACAAAATGGTTCCGGTAACTTTCTCAGCCATCAGTTCTATTTGGCCTCTTAAATGCATGCACAGAGGGCGGGGGGCAGAATGAAGCCATTAATTGATTATCCTAAGTGATTTGCCCCAAAGATCCTGAATAATTAGGACATGTCTGTTCTTCTTACTGCATGAGCAGACCCAGACATGCATGCCGTATCAATTGGGAGAATAGACTTCAGCTCACGTTAATGACCTTTGAGTGGGTGAAGACCAGAAAGCATGCTGAAGTTAGCTGAGATAAGAGACGAAAGCAGGCACAAAGGCAGGACCAACCCAATCTCTACAGGAAAAAATAATTAAGTGTCTGGAGTGCTTGTTGTTTCAAACTTGCTTCAATTTTTTTCTCCTTCCTCTCCAACAAATGTAAAACCTATTCTGATATAAAGAGAGGCGTCATTCTTGATTCCATTCTGGAAGCCTGTACACTTACTCTCTTATCCAGCCACGTCCCTAAGGAAAAGACCACCCTAACTTCTCCAAAATTCTTTCGGTATACATCATGTTATTCATGTGCTGTCAACAATTGGCTGAACCCCAGGCATCCACCCCAATGCACAATTCCTAGAAATTCAGCCTATGACATTTTTAGGCCGTTTTCTGTTTTTCTACAAGGAACTTATTCAGTTATATTGATGGGTATTGGCTGCCTTCACCATTTCTTTTGCAATACCGATCTTCTGAACAGCACAAATATTCAGTGTGGTCACACAGAATGGATGACTGCTTCTGGAACAGCCTAACATATGCTGTATGTGAGGAACCCCAGAAGCCTTCTCCCTTTCCTAGGAACATTTATTAGCAACAATAGTTCCTTTGCTTATGTTACCAGAAATAGCAATCTAATTGTTAGTAGCCAGATACAAATGAAGATCTTGCAAATTAAGTTAATGGGACAGGATTCTTGAAAAGAAATTGAACAAATGCATTAAAGAGATTATGGAATTCTTAGAGTTCTAGAAAATGGGATTATAGTGTATGAAGTTAGAAAGATAATTGAAATGTGTGGCTCTCCGAGGCAAAACTTCTGGGGTGGCCTCAGTAGCCACTTAATACTGCTTTGGGTGTCTCATCCATGATGATAATATAACTCTTTATATGTCATTTAAGCCTTAGTAGAAAAAGGAAAGTATAAGAAGATATCTTTCTCCTGAATACTACAGTATTTAAACATTATCCAGCTAAGTAATTGGCTTCAACAATAGGCTATGACCCTCCACTGATCCTATGTTTCTGCTATATATGGTTATTACACTGCAAGCGAATAAAGGTGATCTGTTAGGATCTCGAAGAAACATGTATGAAACATTAAGCCGAGTTAAATAAATTTTCATGAATTAAAAGTTCATTATAGGCCTCTGAACTACATTTTTTTTTTAAAAACAGTTTTAGTCTTGCCTTCCAAATGTGCTTGAGACTACTTGAATTAAAAAGTGCACCCATAATTATAAAATTCCTATATTGAGTTTAATTGTTATACCACTTAGGTGGAATCAGATCTATAAAACTAATACCACTAGCTTCTAATATAAAGAAGTCAATTATTGACTTAAAGATCAATAGCAAAATTCTCATGAAAGAAAAATGTTATTGATCTTTATATTTTCATTTTTTCTCTTTCTTGAAACCAGATATTTACAAAAGAGCTTAAAAATAGCATACTTGAACTTCTTCTGTTATGAAATAGCTATCATATACAATACACACACATATTGTTCTGATTTTCTGGAGGAAATGAATGGAACTGAAAACATTGTTTCAGCACTTACAGGCAATACATTCAAAGCATGTAAGAAACTTAAAATGCCCAGCTAATCAAAAGAACTGCTAACATTTAACGATTTGATAAATGATGCTAATGGATTGCTACCACTCCTAAATTGCCAGAATTAATCCATTGGCTAAAGAGCCTTGGAAGGCTATAGAATAAAGTAAGCTACTAAACCATCTCTCCTAGTATAGAACAAGATTGAATATGCCCTAGGTACAGAGAGAAGTTTATCATCTTGTTTGTTTTCTACCTGTTAGTCCCCTCAAATCCAGGAAATTCTTCTCAAACAGGAAAAAAAACCCAGCTATTCTCCATTCACAAGAGAAGAGTCTTATGTTACTTACCAATTCCCTTATATGTCTCTCCTATGTGTTAAAAGCTTCTGGTACAACATGATGTCCTACATGTGAGACAGAAGAGAAATGGTGTTTTCTGTCCCAAAACACCACCTTTATTCTCCCTAAACTGCTACATTGTTGCTTTCATGAAGATTTTCAGGTTGTTAAAATGGAGATATCTAAGTGAAGAATGTCCTTTGTGTTTATCATGGCAAGCATGTTTGACCCTATAAGCACCTCCCATCTTGTAGCAGAGACACGTGTGTGACGTGCTTCACAGTCTCTTATGTCCTATTCTCCAATCTTCTTCAAAAAGAATGCTGCTTTCAACAATAAAATCTGCTTTGAGACAGCTTAAGAGATGTATGGGGTTGGAGAGATTCCTCAGTGGCTAAGAGCTTGTATATTTACCCAGAAGAACTGAGCTCATTTCCCAGCACCTACATCATATAACTCACAACCACCTGTGACTCCAAATCCAAGAGATCCAATGTCTTCTACTCTCTCCCCGTCAGCCTCACACAAGTGACATAAATACACACACACACAAACACATGTGCATCAAATACACACGCACACACATGTGCACCAGATATACACAAACACACACACACACACACACATAAATCTAAAAGGTAATTTTTAAAAAAATTATTTATGACACATAAATCAAATTTTCTAAAATTATTCCTTTGCTTGAACAGTGTCTGTCCCTTCTTCTGTGGATATTTTGCTGATTTTTGAGACTATTGCTTCTCCGGTACATCCATTTTCATACCAGTTGCAATTTTCTTTATGCATCCAAAAGTTAAGTCAGTGTGATTAAACAAGAAATGGATCAATCATCATGGATATCTCAGCTGTGGAGCCGTGTAGGTAGCTTGATTGACTGTTATGAAGAAGGAACCTTTGCTCTAGCTTTAGTCTCTAGTAAGTGGATTGAACAACCCCTAAACAACTGTTCATCGAATCATCATATGATTTGTGAGAATGTTTAGCAAGCATTTTACTAAGACTTTATAAAACAAAAATAAGAAATGCCAAAATGTATTCCATTTTCAAGTAGCCATCCGTCTATTCTACACAACATTTTAGAAGTAGAAGAGAATTATGTAACAAAACCTTAGATGGTAATTTCTACCAAAAACCTGGAAGCTAGCACAGGTTTCTAACACTGCCACATCTAGTTGCTTCCAAGTATATTCTTGTATTCAAACTCCTAAATTTACATTTGCTTCCACATTTGTTGTTTTTTTCATAATCATTCTTTCTCAGGACCCTTTAGTATTGCTGGCTATGACACTGTTGAAGCAGGGAACCTGGAGTTTATCAAAGGAACACTGCATTTTCTGTAGCACAATCTTCAAGATATAATCTCCAGACTGATCTTGAGATTGCTATATTCAAAAATAAATTTAAACTCTGGTGTCTCACTGACCTATTCCTCCCAACACACACACACACACACACACACACACACACAGCACTTATTACAATCTGTAATTGTTTTTTAATTTTTAAATTGTTATATTTTTTCAACATAATGCTTTCATTAATTACTTGAGGATTTCATGCAATGTATCTCTATCACACCCTCTTCCCATTCCTCCATGGTCCACCTTCCCACCCCTGTCCCCTCCAAAAAAAAAAAAAATGAAGTCCAACGTGTGGAGTGGAAGCATGGATCATGGGCATCACCATGGTTTTTGGAGCAGCAGACAGCTCTGATCATGGACATCTACCTGCTCTATATTAGCCCGAGATTAAGTATGACAAAGTGCAACCTGAAGTTGGGCTTCACTGCCAAACCCAGACATCACACAAGGATCTGCCATCCTGTATACAATCTGTAATCATTTTGCAACATTTTTCTATGTGTCTGTGCCTCAAGTCAAGGACTTCATCTGCTTACTTGCTGTGTATCTCTAACACCAAGCAGAGGGTATGAAATATCAGTTATGTGTGAGAAAGGTGGTGAATCAATCAATCAATCAATCAATCAATCAATCAAAGAGCTAGTAAATGAGATCTAGTGATGGAACAAAGCAAGTGTATTCTGTGCAGGAATTCTTCTTCATAAACTTATGGGGTCCATGAGTGATGAGAAATTACAAGTAAAAAAGCTCCTCTCCTTGTTTAACTTAGACAAACCATCAATACCAGCATCATACTGACCCTCCCAAAGGCAGATACTTCTAAAGGGATCCCCTAAGCCACAGAGAGCTAATTCAGATTTTCATGCTTCTGTTGCCCTTAACCACACGTGAACCTTACTCCTAGCAAAGGAGCTATGGTATACTTCCTTCTTATTGTTTTAACATTTTAGTCTATACAGAAGTTTGGGTCTATATATTGCCAACAAATACTTTCTGTAACATTTATGACATCTGGTCCGCAGATTCTAAAGCCCATAGGATGCCTTGAACTAAGCAACAGCCAATGCTGTCATACGCAACATTTGAGTTATATTATAACATGAGACTGAGCATATGCAAGTGCTAAATATGCTATAAAACCCCATACAGAGGAAATAGAAAATGATCATGATTATTTGCATTGTTATCATTGCCTTAGCAAAGACAGAAACTTCTACTTGTAATCTGGGTTTTTTTTTTTTTTTTTAGCATTTAAAACAATTAATTTTATGACAGCATACGAAGCAGTGGGTCCTGTCATGGCATTTTGATATACATATGTTGTTATACTTGTCCTTATTCATCCTTCCTCCCCTAATACCCATCCAATCTCACCAGATTTTTATTTGGCCCTCAAAAAGCATTGAGCTACATATTTTCAGGTAAGAAATTCTTTCCTGGTATTAAATAGGAATTTTTCAGCAGCTCATGCTAACTCTTCCCAGCACCATTGCAGAAGAAGAAGAACAAGCAAAACAAGCCAGCTCCACCCAATCCTACCTTTGATCCTCAGTGTGAAGGATGGGCATTTCTCAACAGTTCTCACTTTCAAGAGTATGTTCCTGACTACAAATGATAAGCCTGCCTTGACACAAACTATGTTCTCTAGCTCCTTATTATGTCAGTGAACACAGCAACACCTAAATTCACATTGGACTTATTAGAGGACAGCTATAAATTGTCTAAACACTATAATGTGAAGCACATCAGAAAAGTCCCCCCATGTGTCTGTGTAAAGGTGTAAAGGTGGGGATTGGATAAATTTAGTAATAGCTCTGGTGTCCTTGAATACTTTCAATTATCAAGCAAAGCTCATTTTAAGCAAATGTCATACATATATGCATACCTGCATTCTTTAACAAATATGCACAGGAGGTATTAAAATAAATGCTGCTAAAAGTACGTAGTACAGAGAGGAGAACCACAGAAAGGATCTTGTAAGTAAATTCCTGCTTCATAATTTTGACCTCTGCTGTTCCAAGAACATTCAACCCCTCATTACCATTTCCTGCTCATGAATATTTTTAAGAATGTATGTCAGGAGTTCCCCATAGCTATATGTACCAAATGCTACCGCAGGCACTTGTGTAAGTTACTATGATTATAACTGTAGTGTACTATTATGAAAAGTTGTACTTGCAAACAAATAACCAGCTCATCAAACTTTGAAAGAGCCAAAGTCTTTATCAGAACTTATTTTTGTAATTTCAGAATCCTCAGCTTCGTCCAGCTATAAGAATCTGAGGAGAAAATGATGAAACCTGCCTGTAGTAACAGGCCAATGAGGCCACCATCATCATGAACAAAAGCTTTGCACTGACTTGAGACATTACTGATAGCTGGGCTGGAAATTGGCGTCTGTAATGAACATTTGAGCAGCATCCAGCAGGCTCTTAAAAATATGTATAATTTAGCTTTGGTAGTTTCCATAAAATAGATGTTTGCTTCTGCCAGTGACCTTTTATGAACTTCTAGCCTTGTATAGTCTTTTGGTGAAAACGTAAAAAATAAAGACTCTTATTTCCCTACTAAGGTGGTAATTAGACTTAAGTTGATGTAATTCTGATGTTCGTGGGAGATCTTTGTAATTAACCCTTCCATAGGCTCTCTCTGTGAAGCTTTTTTTTCCCCTTGAGAGAGAGAATTTAGAAGGAAAAAAACTAACATGCTTGCAAATTGGATAAGTGTTGCATTACAGTGCTTTGATAGACCTTTATGCTTTGAACTCCAGTAACAGCATTTGAGAGATTAAAATCGCCTTAGCCAGCAAGCATTTGCTTTCTAAAAGTTCCTGTTTCCGAAGCATGAAAGCCTTGAGCTTTGAAAGCTGTGTAAGTCCAAGCAGAGCAAACAGCACCTCTCCTCAAATGAGTTCAATAGTGGTCGGGCCTTTAGAAAACGACTTTTTTTTTTTTTTTTTTTTTGAGGCTGTCTACAAATAGCCAAAGAAATTTGTCCTTCATTCTACATCTTGGGTTCCTCTGCCATTCTGGTAATCGCACGTGTTGCCAACCCAATTAAGATCTCAGAAGGAAAGATGATTATTCATTGTAGCAATTTCACGTTTTAGTCAGTGGTAAACTCTGTGAGAAAACTTTATCCTGCAACTTTCCCATCCTCCTGGAATGGGAGCCCTTGGTTGTCAGCCAGAAATACATGCAAGCCTATTAATATAATTCATGCTGCTTACAGGGGTGGGGGTATACAGGCATTTCCCAAGCCAGGGCAATTAGCCTTTGGCATTGGAACCCTAGATTATTTATCCACTCAGAAACATCTATACAATGAGAAGGAAAAAAAAAACTGCCTTAAAAGGCACTAAAATGTTGCATACAGTTCCCAGAGGTATCTCTGCCTGATGAAGCATTTAATCAGCCACTGCTTAGAGTCATTTACATTGTATACAGCCATGGGAGATAGTCACTGAAACAGGGCTAATCAATGCTCAGAGAAATCTATCTAACCCAAGATTTGTCTTCATAGGTCTCTTCAAGGAAAGTCCCAAAACTACAAAGGGGTGTTTCCAAGTGAGAGACATCAGCTGTCTGTTTGTTTTTTCTCCCCAAACAGAAAACACTAATAAAAAGAAAGTGGGAGGGAGTGTTCTCTCAGACTATGGGTCAGCACTATATACCTCATTTCCTGCTCTTTGCTTTTCTTTCCTCATTAACAAGCAGACTACAAGATAACAAAGTGGAGCAAGCTCCTGCCAAGACATCCAAAACAAACAGGATTGGATAGGTAATATGTTCTCAAAAAGTATCTTCTAATTGGTCAACTTACATGAGTAGGTTGTGTCTTCAGCAATAGGGCCTTCACAGATGACGAGGGCCAGTAACCAATAAGCATGTCTTCTGTATATTAAAACAGGCTGGCCTTTTGGTGGTGACTTACACATGTGACTTCTTCCCCTTTTGTTTCTCTGCCTCATACATTGTAGAACCCTGACACAGTATGGTAAAATCGTTTGATTTTTAATCAAGGGAAAACTGAATTTGAGGCTTGTTTTTGAAAATGGACAGATTTATCAAGTGAAGGATTTTCATGCTTTCTCAATATTTTCCTTTTTAAAAATGATTTTAAATGTTTTAATGAGGGAGCCTCTGCCCTTAGCTATAGAGCTAATTGGACAATTAAATGGGGAAGCTCACTTTTTAAATATATATATATATTATTATTACATTTTAATTATGTCTAAATGTGTACACATGAGTACAGGTATCCACTGAGCCTCTGGCCTGGAACTAGAATTACAGGTGGTGCTGAGTCACCTAATGTGGTTGCTGGGAATTGAACTCAGGATCTCTGGAGGCCTAGTCCAAGCTCTTAACTGCTAAGCCATTTCTCAAGCTCCTGAGAATGCTTTTCTAAAGTTCAGCTATATAAATTAGTAGAGGACATTTTAATTGAATTACTGACCAAAAATGACCTGTCGCCATTCACTTGGATTGCATGTTTATAATGTGAAACTGCTTTGTTGCATTGGTAATTTCACATCAGAATATTTGCACTGCTGTGAGAAGAGCAGCATGTTATTGGGTATAAATTATTAATGAGGAAATACCAAATAAGGATAACCTTTTCCATTCAAATTGTCGTGGATATCAAATTGTCATGAACTACAGTTACAAATGTATCTGGTCGGTTTTGGTGTCTTCCTGTGAGGTCGTGAAGTTCCATATGAATGTGGAGCTGGGGCAGAGATATGTGCACAAAGCAGGGTTCATATAATCCCAAGGAATGAGAGGAAGAAAGCTTCCTAAGGTAGGGGCAGAGTTATCTTTCCTCTGTAAGCTATTTTACATGCTATAAGCTATCTCTTCCTTGTTATAAATCATAAGAAGGGCAAGTGGTCTAGAAATAAGGGGCTGGAGGGATGTATCAGTGGTTTAGAATACTGGCTGCTCTTCCAGAGGACCCGGGTTTCATTTCTAGCTCCCACATGACAGTGCACGCATTGTGTGTAACTCCAGTTCCAAGGCTTCTGAGACTCTCACACAAACATACATGTGGGCAAAACATCAGCAAGCGTAAATAAAAATAAATTATATATTTAAAACAAACAAACAAATAAATAAATAAATGTGGACTTGAGTTTGTAGTTTCAGAAGGATTCAAAAGGCCTTTTCTATATCCTTGCAACAGTCACTAGTCCTCCTAACAACAAGACCTTAACTTCCCTGTATTTCGGTTTCCTCATCTGTAAAAGCTGGATAGCTTGCCTCCCTCACATAAAGAAAAAATAACTAGATAGATCTTCTTTCTAAACTTAAATTATACAGCGTTGAATTTTCCTCATAGTTATTTGTATACAAAGAAGGTGAAATAGCGAATTGAGTCTCATGCTCAGTTTTATTCCTGCAACATTTGCTGCATAATTATCCTGTGAAAACCCACTTAAGTGTCCTGAACCCAGGCTCCGTGTAAATAAAGAAATAAACCTAATACAAGCCATACTTTTCATACTCACAAATTACTTCATTTCAAACTTCTTGTTCACAGTGAAATGATTTTTGCTACCAAGACTGTCCCTAGTTCTAATACCCCACAGACAGTTTGCATTCTTATCTAATTTGGCTCCCAGGCAATGTGGCAGTGTGCAAATGTCCACTGTCTCCATATTATAACCATTTCTTCCTGCCACTTCAATGAAGCATGGAAGACTAAAGACAGTCACAGATTCTAGAATCAAACAGTTTGATCCCAGCCCCACCAGCTCCTAGATAATAAGCCACTTGACCCATCTTTGTCTCTGGGCCCTCATCTCAAAAACAGAACTGACTTCATAAAGCTTAAACCTAGCTGTCCCAAATAGACAGCACCTGCCAAATACCAGCTTGCTTACCACAGCACTAGTTACCTATTTCTTCCTATTCTGATCATTGTTCCATGAGCTCAATCTCTTCACCAATACTGATTCCCCTGCCCATCCCATCCAGTCGCCGTTATTTCTCTATACACTCATCTTGCGTGATCATTCACTCAAAATTCTCAGCTTCCATGTAGAAATCTCTTTGAGAGTCAAACTTCTTTCCATCGTTTTACTACAAAATTCCACTTAGTTGAATCATTACTATCTCAAATTTAATACATACCAACACTAATGCATATACCCATTCCTAGAACCTTAACTATCAGAGAGAAAAAAGCCACTCACTCAAAACTTCATAGTATGATGCAAAGGAGTACATGTTAAATGAAGGGTGACTCTTCTCTAGATAAATCCACTTGGCCAGGGAATGGCATTCTGAGATGCTAGGCTGAGCTTAGATATTTACAAGCCTCACTTATAACCCTGGATTACATTCTGTCACAAATGGGAACTAGCCATTGTGCTAGCTACTAGCCTAGTAATATGGTCCACACTGTACACTCTGAGGTAATTACTTAAATAAGAGTTGGCCTGACAACTCACAGGAGATGGTGTCGATCCATCTTT
The DNA here is from genome assembly GCA_026225945.1 of Cricetomys ansorgei. Lineage (NCBI taxonomy): Eukaryota > Metazoa > Chordata > Mammalia > Rodentia > Nesomyidae > Cricetomys > Cricetomys ansorgei. The sequence goes on from JAMJFZ010001074.1 coordinate 2,930,080, forward strand.
GCTTTGTCACCTGGTAGTTAGAACCTCATCCCAGCATAAATTTGTTAGTACAGGGCAAAGGAAGGCTGCAACTCTTTCTGGGTAGAATGGAGAATAGGGATGTTCAGAAATAAGAATAATTTGACTCAGGAGGAGCTTTGGTAGTCTTGCCATTCCACTCAATAACTATTAAACTCAATACTATGCACCCAATACTATTCTAGATCCTGGAAACATACTAGTGGACACACTGACCCAAATTTCCATAATAAGGAGTGTTGCAACTGAGAGAGGATTTAAGACATAAGAATGCTTAGTTGGAGAGATTTTTTTTCTTTTAGTGGTTCTATTGAGACCATATTCCTTGATTGTACATTTCTGCTGGAGTATTTAAAAAATTTAAAAAAAGAGTATACACGCTTAAATATATACTTGTGCATATATATATATATATATATATATATATATATATTTGACAGTACTGTTCCCTTCACTATATATATATATATATATATATATATATATATATATTTATGAAGGGGAAGGGACTCATTTCACAGTTGAAAAGCAAGCAGATGGTGCTTCTAGAGGAGGCAGCTTGCTTGCTGAAATGTCATGGATATACAGAAATAAAATAGAAAATGAAAGGCAAGAAAACATTCTCATTTGAATAATGAACTATCTGACGTCTCCTCAGAGCCGCATGGCTCGGATAATGAAAAGAAACATTCTCGAGCCCTTTGTTCTCCATTTTCAACAAAACTCAAACCACATGTAACAAGCTACTCTGGATAATTTCTCAAAGAATAATAATCATTGTTTGATGGAGCAAACTTGTAAAAACCAGAAGGTACCCAGGAAAGTTGGCACTTGCAATAAACTATCTAAGAGGTAATTTGGGGTGACAAATGATCCACTGAAGGTTGCATTTAGACTGCAAAACAATTGCTCACACACAAAGAAAAACAAGGGCTGAGACTGTTCTCCAACCCAGCTTCCGGTCTCTTCTTCTTCTTCTCCTTTTTCCTCCTCCTCCTCCTCCTCCTCCTCCTCCTACTCCTTTTCCTCCTCCTTTTCCTCCTCCTCCTCCTCCTCCTCGTCCTCGTCCTCCTCCTCCTTCTTCTTCTTTTTCTCTTTTTCTGTTCTTTCTCTGGTTGAGGGAAGCATTAGATACTCAGGACTGCAGAAAGCGAAAATGATGCCTGTATGGCTTTCATAATTATTTTTAGGCTAAGTCAATGAGTTGATTACTTTTCCTGTGACTATCTGTGCCTATTTCAGCCTCATAAGTTGCCAGGTTAAGCCGTATGATGTGTATGTGTATCTTGCAATCAAATGCGCAGACCATAAGTTTGCGGGTCCCCACCAACTAGTCCACCAGCACATCAAAAATGCCCGCTATTGTCTCCAGATAGCTTTTTCTAGGTCAGAAGTGACAAAAGAGAGTAATTCCGGACTAATCCACAGTTTGTAATTATAGAAAAGGAGCTGGCTTCAACTCCCTCTACATGGCTTTGAGGAGGGAGCCTTTTGACGCAGCAGTTGAACTGTCCTGGGGAATCAGTTGTCTTCTTCCATCTATTACATTCAGAAATTCTCAGGAGTTAAGAAACTCCCCTGCAAAGCCTGACCAAAGTGCACTGCCTTTCCAACAACTTCCAGGATGGAGAAAGCCAACGGAGAAAGATGAAACAAAGGATATTGGTGACACAATGGCTGGCTCTGTCACAGTAAACTAACACCGAGTTGATAGAAGCTCCGGGATTCCCAGGGGGAACAAGCATTGGGTAACCACGGCCTATGGTTGCCATCCACTTCAGCCTTCTTCCACCCACAGATGCTGCTGAGAACAAAGCCATTTGCCAACTACTTCTGGAAGAAAACTAAAACTGCCCCAGATTAGAGCAGCCCAAAAGATTCCTTCAGCTTCACTTGTCTTCAGTTCACTTTAGAACACTGGTAACACTGTAATACTTTTCTTAACCGTGATTCAATGGAATCAGAGCCCCGAAATGGCCAGGGTGAACTGTAAGCTTCCATTTCAACGAAATGTTTGTTGTGCCTCCTGCCAGAAGTACTTTTCCTCTGGAACCAAGCAGAAGAACAGAAACAAAATTTTGCCTACGAGCCACTAGGGGTGATAGTGAGTGGCGCTCTTCTCATTTTCAGGGCTTGATTCTCGGACCAGTGAACGCTGGCTGTAGGAGACAGAGGACCGGATATTGCGCTCTAATCCAGAGCATACACAGCCTTCTGGAAAACCGCCTCCACACTCATGACTACTGCCACCTAGTTGGCACTGAAGCTACATTTTTAAAAGGCCATCCTATCATTCTATCAAGTTAATGTCCTCAGGATGATGGAGAAGATAAAGCCAGTGGATTCCATGAGAATGAGCCCTTAGCTACACTGTTTTTGACTGTGAAGTAAGTTCACTGGTGTGATGGCTTGAATGAGAATGGTCCCCATAGGCTCCAATATTTGAATGCTTAGTCACCAGTGGGTGGAACTGTTTGAGATGGATTAGAAGGATTACAAGGTGTGGCCTTGTTGGAGTATGTGTGTCACTAGGGGTAGGTTTTGAGGTTCAGAAACCCATGCCAGGGCCAGAATCCTTCTCCCTTTTACTCTCTGGCTGCTGCCTGTGGATCGGGATGTAAAGCTCTCAGCTACTGCTCCAGCACCATGCCTGTCTGCTTCCCACCATGATGATAATCGACTAACTCTCTTAAACTGCAAGCAAGACCCCAATTAAAATGCTTTCTTCTATAAGAGTTGGCTTAGTCATGATGTCTCTTTACAACAGTAGACCAGTAACTAGACAACTGGTCAGAAGTAATGCTATGTGGGAAAAATGTGGCTGTTAATTTTGGTAGAACCTTTTCGTGCAGGAAAGGCAAATCAAAGATCAGAATAAGAATTTATTCCACTAAGGACAAAGTACTACTCTTTCCACAAGAAAACTGGTGCAGTATAGTCAACCCCTCTCTCTCTCTCTCTCTCTCTCTCTCTCTCTCTCTCTCTCTCTCTCCCAGTGTGTGTGTGTGTGTGTGTGTAAGGGAATTTATTAATATAGCTTATACTGGAAGGGTCTCTCTAGTCCAAAACTGGCCATCTGCCATCCAAGATGCTCAGAACCTGGTGGCTACTCAGTCCGCATAGCTGCATACCTAACAGTTCCAATCTTCCAATCTTGTTCCAAAGACCCAAAGATTCCTGGAGAGTCACTGGTTGTCAGTCTATGTGGAAACCTCAAGTGCTTTGAGTATTACATCATTGAGGAATGTCAGCAGCCGCAGAGACAGATGTAGGCCAGCCAGGAAGATGCAGCTTTTTCTAGAGCCTCTTTATGCCAGGACCACTCACTCCTGGCGAAGGGTTTTCTCTTTTCAATTAATCCTTCCTGGAATGTCCTCCCAGATCCCATGAAAGGCATGCATCTCAGCTAATTCTATATCCAACAAACTTGACAATCAAAATTAACCATACCAGAAGAACAGATGGACAGTGGGTAAGTCTTCATTCAATGTGGTAACAGGGCACAATGTAACTGAGGTAGTCTTTTAACAATGCATATATAAATTAAATATAATCCTAGGAAAACATAAAAAAAAATTTACAAGCACTTCATTTTTTAAAAGTGGGAGCATTCTGTTTCAAAAGTAATAGTGTGATAAAAGCAGTGAGTAGGTCAGACTCCTCTCTAAATAAGAAAGGAATAAAAGGGTCTCAAAACCAAATACAACACGTCATATTTAATTGGATTCTTTAAAGAGGGGCAATGCTATAAAAAACTTTATTGAGTCATAGGGAAACGAAACCCTAAATATAGAATAGATGAGTAGTTACTGTTTCTTTCCCTAATGTTGACAGTGAACTATGGTTGTTTAAGTTCCAGTCCTTAGAGATATACACTGAGATATTTAGAAGCAAAGGAGTCCACAATATAGGCTTGGAGAACATATTCTCAAATATTTTGAATCATAGTTTTTATTGAGATAAAGATATTTATGTGATGCACCAATAAACTAGGGTAACAAGTAAATAATCATAGACTAAGGACATGGGACATACTTTTTGTGAATTTGAAATCATTTCTAAATAAGATACTGTTTTTTTTTTTAATCTCTCAGAATACATCTCAGTGATTTTGTTTTAACAGAGCACAGTTTTGCTCCTCTGTTGATATGTTCTAGTCCATTTTATGATCTTCTCTGATTAAGGACAATTAAACAACTGAAGAAACTGTACATGGTATGAAGGCACTAATTAGCTTATATGTAAGGTAATATGAGCCTATTTTCAGGTTGTGATATTTACCTAGGAAAATACTTGAAAAATATTTTATAGACACTTAAAAGTGAAGTTTATGAAGGATTATTTAGTAAACTGACATCAGTTTCTAAACCTGAAGCAAAAAGGCTTCTGGCAAGGTTGGGTCCTCATAAGATATTCTACCTCCATGAGTCCTTACAGCAAACTGGCAATAACAGCATTACCTGAACTTCTGCCAAGTTCATACGGACAACATGTGCATCAGTGGAACATTTTCAACACAAGAGAGATTTATCATTTGATTGGAGAGAATGTTCCAAAACAGCACTTTTGCCAGAACTAACGTGCCTCCCATGTTCCTCCTCTGTCCCATTTCCTGCCAGTGTCGCCAGCTGTATAAAGCCAACCAGAAGCAGAGGGCAAGAGAGATCTTTGACACAATGCACCCAAGTCAGCATTTCTGGGCACTAAGCAGGGTGAAGCAGGTGCAGGATGGATGTGGTGAAAAAGTAGAAAGCTATTTTCCACAGAATGGTTGATTGAGTCAGTGAGTCACCGACATTAGATGTAAAATCCATCTATTCATCTACTGCCTAGAGCTTTGGCCCCAATTTCAGATCTCCCCCACAAAGGAAAAATAGCTCCCTTTTAGTTTGAATGATGAGATTAAGACTCCTGTTAAACCATAATCTAAAGCCTGCTTATGTAAAATTCCATACTCTGATTGGTTTAGGTATTCTTGCCATAATCCATTTTTACCATGATGTGAGTATTTTGAAGTCATTCCTTTGTTGTTGGAAGGAAGGGACCATGATGGAGGCTTCGAGATCACCTTCAGTGTCCAAGAGTAGAGCATGCATCAGTTTCTAGTACAGAAGGAGGAATTTAATAATTTTGCCACCCTATTTAGTAAGGCTCAGAAGAGCCTGTTAACGGTCTCAGGGTCATTAAAATGTGTCACATGGTCTCTCTTTGTGGAGAGTTTATAACCAAGATGACAGAAATAAAGCACATTAAGAAAAATGCATAAGAACATAATCTAGGATATTGCATTTTAGTCCATGTCCAATTGTTAAAAAATACACTTGAGAGAGGGCACTTAACAAAGAAAATAATTTTGTATATCTCATGGTTTGGGAGGTTGAAAGCTCAAGACTGGGGAAACATTCGTCAATTTAGCCTCAGCTGAGGACTTTATTACGGAGGGCATCATGGCTAGAATCTGTGAAAGAGCATGGCACAGTGAAACAGGAAACCACAGAGAGCAAGAGTCAGCCTTGCCCTCTGATAAGGACTCATTCTCCTGGGAATTAACTTTCTCTGTGAGCTCAGCATGGGTTCCTTTTGTGGGTAGCACCCTAAATGACCTAGTAACACCAAGCTACGCTTCTCAAAGATTCCACCACCTCTTAGCGCTGCTATATAAAGAAACATTTAGGGAACAAACTACATTCTAACCATTAAACATGCTATGGTCCAACTTGAGGCACGGTGTCTAATTGCTATAGTGTATACATACCCACCCATGCCAGTTTCACCTTCTACAGTTTCAGTCACCACACTCGCCCATGTTCTGAAAGTTTTAAATGGAGAAACTCAGAAATAAGCAATTTAAACATGCTGAATAACATGCCTTTCTAGGTACATGTTGAAACTCATATGTCACCAGGCTCTGTCCTAAGACATGAATTACACCTTTACCTTATGTATATACTAGCTATCTGTCCATTACTCGGTTTAAAATTACCTTGTTCATCAGGTCATCTGTTTCTATTCATAGCGATGTGTTCCAACAACCCTTAATTTAATTAATGGTATCTCCAACATTTGAGAGGAGTGAGGCTGGCAATTTTGATATAAGAAAGAGAAGTTTTTAAGTGTTTCACATCACAAGAATAATAGTGAGGTAGGATATAAGACATTTTTGTGGGGCGGGGGAGAGAGTCAGTATTCACATAACTTCTATCACAGTATGTGGTCAATGTTTCCTATTTTCATGTTCATTTCTTACTATGCCTAATTTATAAATTAAATTTTATCATGAATATGTAAGTATAGGATAAAGCAGTCATATAGAATGTATATTTGTAGTTTCACATAGCTGTTGAGCATGTAGAAATGTAACCCCAGAGGGAAACGGGGAACTACCACTGTTCAGTACGAGTTAATGTTTGTTCTCATGTATAAGTGCAGATCTTGGTCACAGACTGACTTTTCAGTCTGTGACTGCATGCAGCCATCTCTCCAGTGTTCCTGGCCTCCATGACATTATCAGTATTGCTTGCGTTCTACTTGCAGTAACATCTCTTGTACAGGTTCTATGCATCCTGGGAAAGCCAACCTTCCCCACCACCTTCAAGGTCTCTTCAAGGCTAGTTGTGGTCATTGATGAGCAAGCTTCCTTGTGGAGTTGTTAGGAAACTCAAATCTCCCAGACCTCCCATAGCATGACCTCTGTGACCTTGTAGCAGTACGATGCTGTTGGGGCAGCTCACCAATCAAGATAGGGTGGCATATTCATAGGCTTAAATCCTGCCAGACCTCAGTAGAGGGAACTACTGCCATGGCAAGTGTCATCCTGGACAGTGGAACCCTGGGCATCTGAGCTCAGGTGTTTTTATTGATTCAGAACTCCTCAGGTGCAGATCATAAGCAATCAAGCATCCCAACAGAAATCCAACACCTGCAGACAATGCAAAATGCCAAGGCCTAGGCATCCCTTTTTCCAACCGTGCACAAAAACAATTATTTTAAACACAACTAAAAATAAGCCTCCACAACATAACCTGGAAGGGGAAGCCATGAGGGAGAATCCATCTGCCTGCAGGACAAAGCCTGCCCCATGTGCAGTGGCTAGCATGCTTCTGGAGTCCCTGAGACTGTCAGTCATAGCTCAAGATTCACTTGGCATCAGTTAACAGAAAAATGATTATTTTCTGTCAAAAGATACTGAAACACCAAAGAGCAAGTTAAAAGCATCCTATTTGTCATAATCTATCTTGTTTATAAACTGTGCTGATGCCTTTAACTATTGGCTTAGCATCAAGTGGATAATAAACTCCAAACGCCAGCAAGAAATACTGAAACAAAATAAAGCAAACTAGCACGTGTAAAACACTGAGATACATATAAAGAAAGGGAAATGCTTCGTTTTCAGCACTAATTAGCACATATCATTGAGAGGAAGGTGTAATTAACCCTTCTGTACTAAAGCCAGGAAGGGAGAAATAAAGGTAAAGAAAGACAAGCTGCTCTGTTTATAGCTCGCAGGTGTTACAATCTGCTTACATCAGAGACTTGACCTTCCCCAGGTGCTTAGGGGAGAGGAGAAGGGCAAAGGTAGAACAATGTTTCTCCAAGGGTCGCCTGGGAGCCAGCTACATAAGGGACACCTGAAGCAAAGGTTTATGTGAAAAGCCTAGGGGCTACCACATCTCAGCCTCACTGAGTCAGATCTCTGGAGGGGCTTCAGAAGTGGATTTGGAAGGAAATGCTTGGTGAGCTGTCTCCTAAAACTGGAGACAACTTCTGCTTAAGAACCTATGCAGTCAATAAAACAGGACTAAGCAAATATATTTCTATGCAGGTCTTACAGTAGTTGGAGGAGTCACCTCCTTTCATTTTTCCTCTCAACTTCTTTGGTGGGCAAGGGTAGAAAGGCAGAAAGGGTGGACTTACTGCTTAGATGTTACAAAAGCAATTCACCATCCATTTGTACGCAAAAGAAAAGGGCAAAACCAAGAAATTGCTTTGCCTTGGTATTTTTAGGCAATCTGAGTTACTTGATGTTGCCAGTGAAACATTAGCTGACTTGGTATTTGTTTGAATTACATGTATTGTGCCCTATTTTGTCTTCCATTGAATGCATGGCAACTCTCCAGAAACTCGGCTCTGTTTTCATACTATAATATTTTTCAAAACAGAGGAGAAATGGATCCCCATTTCCCTCTTTCCTTTGAAATTATTTCCCATGCTTTTCAGGGACCTTGGCTATATTCCAGAACTTTTCTAATCAATCTAATATTGTAAACTGTCAAAATTAATTTTCTTTGCTAGAGTTTGTATGATGCTACACATTTAATATCTGTTCTACATCAAGCCTTCTATTATTTTGTTTTTGTGTCCTTTTTGTTGTTCCTCGAGTCTTTTTTGTCATTATTCTTTTTCAATCTATTGGGATGTTTCAAATTTTAAAGTTCTTATTGAAATGGCTTTAGAACTACATTTCCAAAAAACATCTGAGTCAGCAAAATCCTGTAGTGGTTGGGGATTCTGGCTGACTCAGAATTTGCAATCCGGTCTGAAAGGAGTGGTTTTGGAGCTTTGAGGGTGGAAGAACTCTTCTGCCTGAACTGATTTATAACTAACAGATTCCACTAGCATGCCTCTTTGTATAGACTGGCTTTGTCTTCTCCTCTGCTGTATTGTGAGACTGTCTTAGCAAGTTGATACTGGTTTTGCTTAATTTTGTTATTGCTTTCTTGTAGCCCATAATCGTAAAAATTACCACCTATTGAACCTAAATATAAATCTCCTTTACGTGAGCATCTCATGAGTCTTCCGTGCTTCCCAGGTTACTTTTGCTGCCTCCTTGGTCAACTCTAATCACTCATGCTTATAAAACCCTCTGCTGCACATCAATACTACGTGAGCATCTCTTTCTCAAGAAAACCCTCAATGTGGCTTGTGGTTTATATGAACAGGAAAATAATACACCTTTGAAAATGCAAGGCAGCTTTTGTTTATCCAATAACAGATCAAAGGATGAAATTATTGGTCAGAAGGTGGTTTCTGTTGGGATCTGGGGTTTGAGACTTGTCAGGGCTCTTGTGCTTTATTCCTTAACAGCAGGGCACTAGGTTTTAGGGATGATTGGATGATGCTTCCACATAGGTCAACAGAACAGCTACTTACTAGGGTAGTCTGGGGACCAGCGACATCAGCATCATCTGGAAGTCTGCTAGACATGCCTATCTGGCCTTATTCAGATCTCCCGAGTCAGAATATACATTTGAAAAGGACCTCCAGATGATTTCTATGCTCTTTAAAGTTTGACCTGTGTTCTGCTTCATGGTTTATTGATTGGCTTATCTCGCATTTACTTTCCTGAACTGATTTCAGTTTCTAGGTTGAATTATTTTTATTCCATTTAATAAAATAATTATGATACCACCTGTAAAACTTTTATTTTTTTTGAATTTCATTTCTACTAGATATGGTAACACAGAGGCACAAGCTTACCTAACTTGAGCTGACTTCCTTGCCCACGTGAATTTAGACCTGTAAAGTCCTGTGGAATGGGTTTTTACCTTCTGCTCTTTTTTTGAGGAAAGGAATAAACAGAAATGGGAGGAATGGGGCAGGGGGAAGTGTGAAGGGAGAGAATATAGAGAGAAATGACCTGAATTGGAGAAGATCTAGGGGATCCACCCCACCGGCGAGACATACTGGGGCAAAGGAAGGGCAGAACCCCATGCCAAAGGAGGAAGCCCATACCTGACACTGCAGGCTAGGCAGAAAACAGAGATTGGAGAGCCCAGAGACGATTTCTAATGATCTTTCTGCTATGCTCATAGATCTATGATCAGCCCAATCTTCATCAGCGACGCTTCCTCTGCCATTTAATGGGAACAGATACAGAGGCCCAGGGCCAAACATCATGGGAAGCTTGGGGAACCCCTTAAAAGAGAGGGAGGAGTAATTTTAGGGACCAGAGGGGTCAAGGACACCAGGAGAACAAGCCTCATGGAATCAGCTGACTAGCACTTTTAGGAAGTCACAGAGACTGAAGCAGAAGACCAGAGCCTCTTGTCCCACCTCCAACATATGTCATATGGTTATCCCACTTGGTGTTCTTATAGAACTCTTAAATGTTGAAGTTGTATGTGTGTGTGGGAGGGGGGGTGGGGGGGTTCTTTGACCCTTTTACCTGCCCTTTGGATCCTTTACCTCTTGCTGGGTTGCCTTGTCTAGCCTTGATGTAGGGGCTCATGCCTGGCCTAGTTCTTGTTAAACCCTATTTGAGTGGTAATCCTGGGAGGTCAGCTTTTTTTGGAGGGAAGTGGGAGTGCTGTGGCTGTGGCTGTGGCTGTGGCTGTGGCCGATAACTACTCTGTAAGTCCTTAAGGGAGAGAAGGAGACATTTTCATAGATACAAACCTGTCAGACCTTAGCAGAGGGAACAGCATATCATGGCAAGCACCATCCTGGACAACTAAGCGACCGATCTAAGTGTTTATATTGACACAAAATCTCCTCAGGTGTTTTACTGATACAAAAGCCTCCACCCCCTTATCCAGAGGCCTACTTGCATAATGAAGAAAACTTATGTCTTAGTCTTATCCCACAACCCTTTAGCAGCCAAGCTATCTCACCTTTCCAGTAGGGAGCTCAAAGCCCAGGGGAAGTGTTCTCTCTACATTGCCTGAGACTGTGGGAGAGGAAATATAAAAATTTTCCCACAGCAACTTTGATCTTCACATGGAGATCTCAGAGGGCAAGCTATCTGAACCACAATGGCTCTGCCCAAGAACCATGAGCAGGTGCAGGTCATGAGGAAGCAAACATCTTAAACGCAGATTTACATCAAGCCAACATGGGCAGATAAAGCAAACTGCCAAGACTCAGGTAGCCCTTCCTCTAACAATGTACAAACCAATTGTTTTAAAGTTACATGAGCATAACAGGAAATAAATTTTCCCAACAGGGGTGGACCTGGGGGAGAGGGAGAAGTGGGGGAGCTGGGAGAAATACTGATTATGTGAAATTTTTATCTTACTCATTTAAAACATTCTTTTTGTATGAAATGAATCTGTACTTTTATTTTTTAACACAAATAATTGAAGTTTCTGAAGTTCCCATGTCATGTGATTGAATATTCAAAGTCTCTAAATTGTTTTGCATCCATTTGATTTTGTAAAGGTACATATTAAGCAGAAAAAATGGCTATGATTACTCTGTGAAAAGGGAACTGAGAGGGAATCCCCTTTCTTTGGAAGGAGCCCTGGTAGATGACTACAATCCCATTTACATATGGGCAGAACAAACTGGACAAACTAAGTTATTTTTAAAATGAGAACATGAACTTGGAAGAGAAGTGTGTTTGGGGACAGGAGGCATTGGAAGGAGGGAGGGAATCAAGTTGGGGTGAATATGATCAAGACGCATTGTACACATGAAGGGGATTTTCAAAATAAAAGAAGTATGTATTATATAGATAAAAATAACTTACAGTTCAGAACAATATACTTTTCAAGCAACTGTTGGAAAAGGATACAAAAAGATAAATTGAAAATTAAAACCTGAAATTTGGTATGTAAAATATTAATCCTTTTTATAACTAGTGTCCACTTAACTAAATTTTGATATTTCAGGATTATATTAACTTTGTGTGGAACATACTTTGTAGACTATATGCATAATTTTATACATGATTTACATTGATTAGAGATATATGAACCAATGTAAAGGTGTGGGAATGGATATTTATTTAATATTTCATCACTTGCTCTTGTGGAATTCTTATAATTTGGAAAAATAATATTCTTAAAGGAATGAGTATGGAAGGGTGTGTGACTAAGAGTTGTGGACCAGCCAAGTCCACGTTCATGAGTTAGTAAAAATGGTGGTTATTTGCAAGATGATCCTTTCTGTTAATTTGGGGTTAAGGCTAAATAAGCAATCCGTAAATACATTGAAATTAGGATGCTGACAGAATAGAAATGTTCTGTTTTATGAAAACACCACAGACTATTTTTAAAACATTTAAACATTGGCATTAACTATATTTTCCAAGTATCTTTCTCCTTTCTTTTGACATGTGAATACATATAACCCACATGTTTCTGATTCATTTGTAACCAATTCATCGAAATTGGCAAGACTTTTGAGCTAACCACATTGCCTAGGGAGATAGTTTAAAAAGTTAAAAAGAAAGTCTCAATCTTTCATTTGGATCACTGGGTTGAATCTCAGAGGAGTGAGCTCTGGTTGTGAGAGTTAATTGATAATTGGGCTGAACGTTGCAGGTATGGTTTATCTCTTGAGTTGTTGATAGGCGTTATCCCTGGGACACGCACCCAAATCAATATAAGCTCTCAGTTGCCCACTGAAACTTGATAACGAGACCCTATTGCTGTTGACGTGACATGTGACCGGTCACAGGACATGGGAAAATCAGGTTGACGCTGACTAGAAAGCTTCCTTCCTGCTGGTCTATGGCTCTTGAAGGTACTACGTAGATTTCGGGGGAGTTGGGGGAATTATCAACAGACTTACCATCCTGTGAACACCATAAACTACCAAATGACAAGCATGGCAAGATGCACCCATAGGTGAAATAGAGGCAAGGTGTTATGGGAATAATTAACTGTTTCCTGATTGGATTTGAGACCCACTCCATGGGAGGAAACACATGCTCAGTACTGTAATTATGGCCAAAATGCTATGGTTGAGGAATTCATAGGCTCAGGACTAAGCCTATCACGATTAGTCTACTAAATGGGCATAGAATCAAACTGTTATATAAAATTTTATCTTCCTACTCATAGATTAGTGCAACTCTCGGAACTTGTCATAGAAGTTTTTTTGTTTGTTTGTTTTTATTTTTGTTTTTGCAGATGCTAGTTAATTAGAAACTCACAAATGGCCGAAATGCAGAGCACGAGCACTATTTGAGTGTGCGGCAGCAAATGGATCACGTGTATCACCCCACCCCACTCCCAAGGCTCAGGACCTTCCAGAAAAGGGAGCAGAAAGACTGTAAGCCAGAGGTTGGGATGCATCAGAGTGAAACAGTGTCTTCTGAGCATCACAGAACCACTGGACTCGTGAACGCGTGGGAGCTGTGGCTTCCTGCGTAAGACCTTCACAAGATCAAGACATTCATCATTTCGATATGGAGGAAGAATGCATTGACAAGTCCTAACTCCTAAATGAGGTGCTATGGGCTCTTTATGGCTTCTGAAAGCATCTTATTTAAGTGGGTGCCCCCTGGTAGATTGACGGTGCTCCAGCAGAAGGCCCAACACCCAGAAATACACACACATTAGACTCTGGGGATTCTTGAAAAAAATAAAAGAACACAAAGTTGGGGGGCTAAAGAAGTGGAAGTGTTAGGGAAGAAGCAGGAAGATGAGTATGACAGAAAACACCTTGCATAAGATTATCAAATAATAACGTATACTTTTAAAAGCTGGGCATCTACTGAGCGTGTCTTTCACTCTCTCCATTCAATTTGGCCTCTGTCATAGTCTGAGAGGCCCCAAGTCTCCTGCGTTGGCTCTGCTCTCTGGATAGTCAGGACATGCTCATTAATAATACCAGAAATAATAAGTTCCCCCAAATACGTATTCTCAGTAGTAATGCTTCTATTTCCCGTAAATCTTATTTTCCAATAGAAAGGAGTTATAATAATCCAATTACATAACAAATTCGGCAGCTTTTACTTCTTTCACACTCTAACTAATGGTGTGTGCCAGTACAGACGTCTTCTGCTTGAATTTCCCTGAAGGCCCAACACAAATACTAAACCTGAACTTTAATAATTAAATGTGTGGATACCTACATGTTAACTTATCTGTTAATTTATCACTTAACAAATGTTTTAGTTGCATTTCCCATTTACTCTCTTTCCCATATGTACCTATTCATAAAATCTACTTGGGCTCCGATTTAATATACAAAATCCCAGGTCTCTGCTCTGGGGTCCAGAGAATTGATGTTTGGCCAATGTCTCAAATGCTTCTTGGAAACAGATAGATATTCCACTCGTTAATTAAACTTGCTATGAAGCAAAGTTTCTCAATGCCACTGATGTCAGACCACATTACTGTTTTTCATAAACGATGATGTTTGATTATATGGTATGATTATATATCACCTAATACTTATATATCACAAGGTCTTTAATATAGTTACTAACTGGAAATTTTTTTCCACCAAACCACGTAACCATGGTGCTTATTTGGAAAGACAATCTGTACTGTACTAAGCGTGGTCTCTTCAAGGAAGCTGAAAAGAAGGAGACAGCAGCATGTGGTGGGGAAAGGCACAAACAAACCGCCTTTCAGGAAAAATCATTTCATTTATTTAAATTAATCTATACTTAAGGGAAAACGTCAAAATCAGAAATAAGCCCTCTCTGTCATCACTTCAATTTTATGTAAGCATTTGATTTTCTTTGCACTTTAGGTAACATTAAAAAGGTGTGTGTATGTGTGCGTGTGTGTTTATGATATTGAAAAGAACTGATTCAGAAGGTATGATCCCCCCATTTCAAACCACATACACTTACATGGAGCTCCTGCGCATCAGACGTCAAGGCGTAGCTTGGCGGGGAGGTCTTTTTCTTAAGCTCTCAGGAGGCGCTGGTCATTTTATTGTCTCAGCTAGGAGCTGTTTTGGGGAAGAATATGCTTTCAAGATTATTCAGGTTGTTTGGAGAGCGCATTTACTTGAGGCTGCCTCACAGCTTTCAGGCTTCTTGATGAACAGCTCAAAGCATGCATATCTGCTTCTTTAAGACCATAGGACATCCTCTATATAATAATAAATGGAATGAAGTTTTGAACAATAAAACATTGCGATATAGAGTCTTCATGCACAGCAAGTCTCCCTCTTAGTATTGAGGTAACAGAATACAGAGATGAAGACACAACTTCTGGGTTAAGACAGAAGGTTAGATGGTACCCCATAGTGGCACAAGTGGGAGTAATTAACCATTGGTGTCTGGTGCCTATCAAGCGAAAAGAGGACCTTGGATTACCCTCAAACTGATGCTGTGGGAATCGAACCTGGCCAGGGCCTCCGTGAGAACAGCTCCTAACCATGGAGCAACCTCTCTAGCACCATATTTTTGCGGTTTAAATTTTTGTACACTTTGTGTTTTTCCTTTTGTTTTCTCTATACTTCTAGTGGTATTTTGGTTTAATTTGTCTTTCAGAAGTGGAAATGTGTGTTTTATTTTGGAGATTTTTCTAATTTGATAATCCAGTTTTCTGTATATAAAAATTGTATTTAAAAAAATCTTTTAGTCTTTTTTTTTCCTTTTTAATAATAATCTACATTTTTCTTTTTCCTTTCTTATATTTAAACTTTTGTCTCCTTTCTGCCTCCCTTTTCTTTATCCTTATCCTCAATTTCATGCATCTGCTACTTTTACATTTACCTAGAATAACTTCAGATTTGATAGAATATGCTACAATATTTTCTTATTTTCTGTTATGTGATCAATGGTATTTTAAGTAAGTGTTCATACATACCCATTTACTACTGTTGCTGTTGCAGAAGTTGGTTGAACTCACTTTCGTTCCTCTTTAGTGTATCAGTGTGGTATGTAGGTATTTGTGGGCTCTGTGAGCTGTACACATTTGTGTGGATACACGTGCCTATGTGCACAGGTGCACACACTTAGGAATGCACACATGGAGACCAGAGTCCATTATTGGGTGTCTTCTTCTGTCACTCCCCACCTTGTGTTTTGAGACAGGGTCTCTCTCTGAACCAGGAACTCACTCTTTCAAGTTAGACTGGCTGACCTGTATGGCCCAGGATCTGCCTGCATCTACTTTCCCTTTGTCAGGGTTACAGACGCATGTCTTGACTTTTATGTCAGCACTGAGGGGTCTTCATTCCAGTCCTCATGTTTGTTCAGTAAGGACTTTGCCCACTAAGTGATCTCCCCAGCCCCTGAATCAAGTTCTAAAGTTGTTATTAAATGGTTTACGCAGCAGAAAAGGCCGTTTTGAAGAAAGAGTAGCAGCTTATACGTTGGAACAACTGCTGGCAGTTTTTCTAGTGTGAACACATATTCTGAGAATAGAAGGTCCCTTCATAAGTCTCTTGGCAATCAAGAAATCAGAGTCAAAACTCTCAGACCTCTGGATGATAATTACCTCAGGGACCAAAAGAGAAGTGTTTCTTTCCCTCAGATCTCAAAAATGGCAGGTGGGAACAAGTCAAACAGGGTCACCAACATCAGAGACCGGAAGTCACAGCTTTCTATGAGAAACTAACAAATGTCTTACATTTACTTGGTCAATTGTATGTTCATATAAGGTAAAAGGGCATGCTGGGATTTTTTTTCCATTCCATTTGCTTTTTATTAATATCAGTGGGACAGAAGACAGAGTAGATGTATTCATAATCTAATTGGTTCTGATCAAGACAGCTGTTCTTAAGGAATTTCCCAGAAGAGGTTGTAAGACTTTTAGCCTTGGGCATAGGGGTAGAAAAAATCCTTCGTGTAGAAGTAAATCCATAAAGAAAACAAGAAGAACAGAGAGAGAGCCCTTCTGCTAAGGCAATATTCTAAAGACAGCCAAATTTTCTTGGGCTCCTTTATTCATTCATAAAACCAGTCCGCACATCAATTATTTATCAAGTCCTTTCCTGGGTTGAAACACATTGGCGGCGCTCAGGAAAGAGTAGAAAAGAATTGGACAGGGCCCTATGTCTTGTGAAGCTTCCAGGCTGCAGGGGAAAACCAGAGATTAAACAATGTGTCACGTGACTGTGCAGCTAGCGAATGGGGGCCGGAGAGAGAAAAGCAGAACTTCAGTTGTGGCTTCGCTCATTCAGCCTCCCCTTCCCCCATGCTATTTGCCTCAATTCTCTTCATTCTCTTTCTTTCTTTGCCTTTCTTTCAGAACTCTTTTGATTTTTAACAAAGAGAACAACAAACGTCTAGAAGTCTTGGTTACACAACAGAAGCTGAAGAAATTCCTTGGCTTAGCAATTGCTTGACTCAATTGCTATTCTCTGAAGCAGCCGAATTCATGACAGATGCGTGCTAACCCAAATGATTCCTGTAAAGTATCTGCATTTGTGTTCGGTTGACAGAATCAGATGCTTTCTCCTTGTCTCTTAGTTTGATCTTAGGTGTTACTGATGGCATAGTTTCTGCTAAGAAACTGACGGGGATTCCCCACACTTGCTATTATTATCTGAAGTTCCGTCAACATTAAAAATAAAAGAAAGTGGCCTTGCATTGTGCCATAGTATTCCAAAATCAGGGAAGCCGCAGACTTACTCTCAAAGGGCATATTCAGATTTTTAAAAGGATATAGCCATGAAAATTAATACTACTGTACCAAGTACCTTTACTTAATACTAAGACAGCAGAGTAAAAGACACATTACTACATTACTGATGGGACACATGGTCAAGGAAGAGAAAAATACAGAAGTAAATGTAACTGGCTTAGTCTGTTCCTGTTCGAGATGGACAATGCTCAAGCAGTCATTTTTCAAGTATTTACTATGTATTCACTATGAACAGGTACTATTCTAGAAAATCAGGACACTAGCAACTAACAAATAATGCCTGCCTCATGGCTTTTATGTTCTAGCGTGAAAAGACAGACAGTGAATTCTAAGCACACAAAGCAAACACGCATTCCATTTAAGGGTACTAGTTACAATAGAGGGGTATAATAGGATAAAAGAGAATCAAAAACTAAGGCTGAGAAAAGGTGTTTTATATTGCTGAGAAAATATTGGTTATTCTCTGGTGTAGGTCTGGGAACAAAAAAACTTTCAATGAATCAGGAATCACTTCAGTGAGCACCTTTTGTAAGCCAACTGACTGGCACTGGCTTCTGGCTTCTCGAATTAGTCAGCCCTGAAGGAATACATTCCAAAGCCACCTTTGAGGATGCAGTTGCCAATCAACAGCCATTCTCACTAGAATGATTATGCCTACAGGTGAGAGCCATGTTTCTTATATTCTATAATGCTGGAAACGAATGCCTCCTAAGCACTATGTGAGAGTAATACAATGATCTGCTCTCTGTTGTCATTGGGAGGCATAACGCTTCTTTACCATGGTAAACCAAGCAATTGGGCTTCATTTTTTGTCCCATTCTTCAGTGCTGGGCAGACAAGTAGAAAGAACTCTACTAAGGAGACATTTAAGCAAAGAAGTGAAGAAAGCCAGAGAACTTGCCAAGTCATATAACTGGGAAAAATTCTCAACCAAGGGAATAGATGGTACAGAAGGTTAAGAAGGGAACACCTTTAGTAACAAGTAAGACATTCTCCTGCTTCATCGAGCCTGAGAATCCCCTCCCTCACCCAGAGACTCCTGAGACCTAGGGAAAGCCATGAGAGAGACAAAGTCACAATCATTAGTTGCAGCATGGAAACTGTCTTCACCCCCTCAGCCATCCAGAGATGTCACAGGTCTGAAGACATCACAAAGATCATGTTACTGAAAGTGGCCCCAGCATGGGGAGTACACTTCCCATCCCTCAGTGAAGAACCCATCAACACAAGCATACAACTAGAAAGCATCTTCATCTCCATCCTGCAGGTTTCTTTCTTCCTTAGAGGTACTAGGCAGAAGAGCCTGTGTAACTTTTGCTTTAAGTCACAGTGAACACCAATGGAATCCCCTTTGGCACAAGATAACCAAGCAGAGCAAAGGGTCTGCAAAATAGATTTCTACTGAAATGGCCTCCCCTGGAGGTGGGCCAGGACCCAGATGCTACCACTAAACAGGTTGACTTCATGCTGAAGTGAAAACATTAAATGGAACTGAGTCTTATCCTAACATAATAGCAAATGTTCAGGACATATTAAGAAATTATAATTTGCATAAGACAAAACAATTTGCATGAAAAAAGACCATTAATAGTTCCAAAATGAATCAAATGCTGGAACTATCTGACAGGAATTTTAAAGCAACCAGCACAAAAAGTGTTCAATGAACAGTTACAAAAAAACCAATTTGCTTTGAAATAGAAAACAGAAAAATCTTAACAAAGAAATAGAAAATTTAAAAACAAGCCTCCTAGGAATTGTGTAACTTTAAAAATGTGACAGGAAGCAAATGATAAAATGGGGTTATAAAATCAGTAATTACATTAAGTTTAATTGATCTAAATTTAGTAATAAAAACATTAAGAATGTTAGAGTAAAATTTTAAATAGCTGAACCATAGGCTCTATATAAGAAATTCATTCCAAACTCAACAACACAGATAAGTTGAAAGTAGATGGTCATGCTAAAAAGACCTAAGACTGTTAATACAGAAAGTCTGCTTTTTTTAAAAAAAAAAAATTGACATGATGGTATGAAAATAGTATATATTCTTAGAAATCATTCTTTGACTTTTGAGGATGGTAAAATATTCTCTTGGGTGATACTAAGAAGCCTCAGTGACTCATAGTCTTCAGTATTCTGTGTTGTCCCATTCCTAAGACACAGCATTCAACAGATTACATTAAGTAAGCAGTAATCATAAAACAGGCTCTGTAGCTGATGGTTTTACCAAACGTAGGCGAATATGGATATTTTCTGATGTACTTAAGGAATGTTAGGCCAAGCAATGGTCCTCACTAGGTTTGGCATAATAAGCATATTTTTCACTTCGACATTCTTAACTTATGGGTTATTATGATGTAGCCCCATTGTAAGATGGGAAACAGCAATATCTGATAATTATATGCTATGTTCTTAATGCTTATGTTCCCCCAAATTCATGTTTCAAAACGTATTCCCCAGTGTGGAAGCATTCAGAGGCAGAGGCTTAGGCATGTGAGTAGCCCTTGGTAGAGCCTCAAGAGCAATGCTCTTATAAAACAAAACAGAAAAGCAGAGGACTGCCTGCAGCACTCACCATGTGAGGACATAGAATGAATCCTTCGTGAGGAAATGCGCCATCACCAGCCATCAAGCCGGTTGACATTGTGATCTGAGCCTCAGGCTTCAAAACTGTAAGAAATTTCTGTTTCGTTTTGTTTTTTAAATATACTCAACATATGATATAAGCCCAAATACATTAAGATGGTGATCTTTAGAGTAGCAGAAATTAATAAAGGCAAGAGGAAATACTGTGTAATGATAGAAGAATCAGTTCACTAGGAAGGCAACCATCTCAAATCTGTGTGGACAAGACAGACAGCATTCAAATATATGAATCAGAACTCATAGAGCTAAAATATAAGGTAATAGTGTGTAGACAAATTGGAAATAAGGTAAAGTGTGAGAGACCTATCATGAGGCTGCCCTAATCTGAGTGAGCCATGACAGGGGATTGGAATTATAGTGTGAGCTCTGAGGGACAATGAGAATAATCCAACCCTGGTAACATTTAGGGAAATACAAGAACAGTGGAATATTGCTATCATTCAAAATGATACAAAGAGTAATAATAAAGATACCTCAGGGGAGAAAGCACTATTTTACTTAATGAATTTGACTTAATTTGACTTCTCTTTCACAATGATAATTAGGAGTTGTGTCCCTAGATGTTAGGAAAGAGTGATCACTTAATTTAATTTTGTGAATTCAATGATCCTGTTTCAACAAAGGAAGACAAAGGGAAGAGTGGTTGAAGAAAAAGGAATGCAAGCATCATTTAAATTAGGTTCCAGTTCTTGCTTGCAACCTCATCAAATGACCTTGAGCTAAAGAAGGGTCCTGTCTTCTTTTCTCTAGGTGAGTCTCCAGTCTCCTTTCTTGGGAATCTCTCACTATAAGACTGGTGTTTTTAAGACACTTTGGTGGCAGGTTCAGTGAGAGAAACACTGATATCTCCTGCTGCTGTAAGGGAAAGCAAGTGCTAAGTCCCAGAGAGACCAGCTATGGGTCCTTAGTAAAGTAACTTCCTAAGGGCTTTCAAGAACAATGTGATGTTGTATAAATTTCACATACTGTTTTTCAACCTAAGCAGCAAGTAACATGAAATTCCTCAGTATTGAGACATGTTACCAATGCTATATGCCATATACTAATGAATACATTACTTAATCTTCACAATCAAAATGTACGTTTGTAGATACATGAATATGTATGAGTCATTTCTGAAGGAACTGAGAGACAAGATTTAACAACTTACCGGTCACACATTTGATAATACATAGAGCCTGGGTTTTAAGTGCAAGCAGATCCTAGAGTTAGGCTGTAAGACTAGGGTATGTTACTTTAGGAATCATTTTTTAAGTAATAACGACTTTCGCAAATGTCTGAGTAAAAGAAGATTTTCTTCTAATCCTCTCTACCAGTCACTATGAAGTCATCAAATGTTCTGTGTAGTCAGAAAGATGGTTTAACATTGGTTAGTTTTTATAAAATGAAAATATATACAGATTTTATAATCTGTATAGAATACAGATTCCAGCTGGTAAGAACAATGGAAAACTCTCAGGGCAGAGAGACGTCGCCTGGCCCAGAGGCATCCTAGCACTTTCCAGGAGACACCTTTTACTTGCTCAACACGTTTCCTGCCCTCACCCACCTACCTCTCCAGACTACCACCACAGTGAGTTCTACTGTCTTTTTTTTTTTAATAATAGGAATTGTAAAGGTTTAGTGCAGTGTTTTTCCATACAGCAAATGCTCAAAATTAGTTGAATAAGGTACATTGAATAAAAGCAAAGAGAATATAGTTGTGACTTAGATGGTGGGCGACTGAACTGCTGTTCCTCTTTATGTCTTTCTGCGACTCTAACAGGCAGCGATACTTTATGAACAAGCCAGAGATGATCGCATTCTGGACGCACCCATTGAGATCTTAAGCAACATCCTCAGATGCTGGTCTCTTAGAGATCATATGTGACCTAAGGCAAAATTCGAAAGCTATGAAAGTGCCATTTTATAAAACAGAGAGAAGTTGCTTTCTTTGATTCGTGTGATAAGTTCACTATCTTAGTGGCACTTTTGTAATAAGAAAATATGTACTTTTTCACTGAACAATAGGGGTAAAGAATTGCTGAGGGAGAGGCCAGATTCTCTGCTGACTTCCAAGGATTAGCAGTAAAGATTGCTAAAGTTCAAAGTTGTTCTTCTGAGATGTTGTCTCCCCTGTCCCCGCCCCACCCCACCCCTCAGGGTTATATCTTTATTCTTTCAGAAGTCAGACCTGCTAATTGGTTTCCTCCTCCAACAAAACTCACACTGGGGCCCTCAGGCCCTGTGAGTATCTAAGTCTCCCATCTGTCTGTCAGTAAGGAGGACAAAAGAGAGCTATATTATCACTAAAGGAATCATTGTCCTCCAGAAAACCTTTTTGGAGGACAGTGTATTGGACTTTTATCAGTTGCAAACATCAGGATTGCCTAGGCCATTTCATAACTCACTTTCTAAATCTGTACTAATTTTAGGTAAAATATTCCTTCAAATTAGATCTAAGTGAGAAACTTAAAATAGAACCACATTTCTACAGGTGTCTGAGATTGCTGGCTTTCATTTTATCGGACGTTTTCTCCTGACTTCCTGATGTGTAGCTCACACATTTCATAAAGATGTTCTAGTAAGCCGGGCGTAGGGTTTGTTTTTTCTTAGACTTTGTTTACTTTCACTACTCAAAAGCCTGACAGGTAAACAAAGTAAACATATGTGCTTTGCTGATAGTTTTTGCTAAAAAACATATATGGCGATTCTGTGCATAAAAACATTTTTACTAATCCCAATGGATTCAAGTGCTTTCTTTATGTTTTCCTCTGCAGTAGTTCTGTTAGGGCAAGCCGGGCGGGTTTCTAAGGAACCACGAGACACAAACCGCTGCAACATACATGAGGCATTTATTGGTAACCGGCGCGCGTCCGGGTCCCGCCTATCCCACACAGGAGATGAGCATGGCGGGGCCCCGATCCCTTCCCTCCCAGCCCTTTTATGGGGTTCAGGGGAAAGGGGTCTGGGGATGGGGACTCGTGCCGCTTTGATTGGCTCAGAGCTCTCTGTTAAACTCATTGGTTGGGAGTTTTGCGCGCGTGGGATCCAGGGGGGGCGTGGTCAACCTGTGCCCTTGGACTAGCAGTCCTTGAGACAGGGTGGCTCCTGGTATGCTGGGGAAGGACGAATCCTGCTGATAAGCTTAATGGTCATTTCCCTGTGGGTGGGGAGGAGACTGAAGAGTACTGTTAATGGCTGTACTTGGGAAGGCATTTCTCAATAGGAGGCATTTCCCCCTATACGTGGCTCTTAAATCCTTTCAGTTCACTGCTATGGCAGCTCAACAAGGAAGACACAGAGGCATTTTTCAGTTGTGCAAGGCCTGACAGACCTCAGCAAAGGGAACCACTGTCGTGGCCAGCGCCATATTGGACAGTGGAACCCCGAAGATCTGAACTCAGGTGTTTTTTAATCGATCCAGAATTCCTCAGGTGTTCTACTGATAGCATGTGCAGATCATTAGCAATCAAACATACCTCACAAAAATCCAACACCTGCAGACTAAACAAAACTCCATGACCTAGGCAGCCCCTCACCCAACAACAGTGCACAAAACAATTATTTTATACATAATTTAAAATGAACTTCCACAATATTCTTCCTTCAAATTTCATGAAGGCTAGTTCTCCTTCCACCACAGAGTGACCATACCATGCACTAGTTTGTTTAGTAGCTGCAACTGATACTCTTTTGGATACGATTCACTTAAAGCAGATTAAAAATTTAGATGATCATTGCCTCACTAAATAGAAAGTCAAGAGTCAGGTCCAACTGAAGCTTATCAATAGTTCAATATCTCACTGTCTCTCTGTCTTTGTTATCTATTGATTTCAAGGTCAGCTTCATCCGAAGTCTGCTTCTTCTCATTGCATCAAGAAAGTTGAGGCAGGAGCATTGTGAGTTGAAGACCAGTCTGAGCAACACAGCATTATCCTCAAATGAATGAATGAATAAATAAATAAATAAATAAATAAATAAATAAATAAATAAATAAATAAATAAATAGGAAAGTGTACCTAATGAGAAATATGTTAGCACACTATTTTAGATATGCTGAATGAAATAAAAATTGTAACTTATTATTTTTTAACTTCATACATTTGAACAACGAATTTTGATAAATTTCTACCCCTCTCTCCTCCTCCGGTTTCTTATTGTCTCATCATTGACATTTATTCTGCTATTAAAACTATCTGCCACAAGGGTGAGTCTAGTGAGGCTTCCCAGTATTAGAGGATATGGAGCCTGAACCAGCCATCTTCTGTAACCAGCAAAAAGGCTTTCAATGGCAGGACTGGGTCACCATCTCAGCCACAAAACCTTCAATCTACAGTCTGTCCTGGCTGCAAGATGAGCTGGGGCAATGGAGACACAGAACTTATGGGAGTGACCAACGAATTTCTGGTTTAACTTGTGGCCTACTCTAGAGAGAGAGCCCATTGCAGGCACTACCTGAATGGCCAGGAACCAGAGGCTGAATAGCCCAGAGACCTAGGGTAGAACAAATATGAGACCTAACACTACTGGAAAAAAAAATCAATTGAAATGTTTCCTGATGATATTCTGCACTCATAGATTAGGGCCTAGCCAAATTTTCACCAGAGGGGCTTCCTCTGAAAGCTAATTGGAGCAGATGCAGAGACACACAGCCAAATATTAGGTGGAGAAGGAGCCCAAATTGGAGATTTCCATCGTGTCCCCCCCTTCAGAGCTCAGGGAACCCCATGGAAGGGGGAAGAGGAAGGATTGTAGGAGCCAGAGGGGTCAAGAACACCAGGAGAACCTGACACACAGAATCAACTAAACAGGGCTCACAGAAACTGAGATGGCAATCGAAGAGTTTGCATGGGTCTGCACTAGGTCCTCTGTATTTGTGTTATGGTTGTTAGCTTGGTGTTTTGTGGGACTCCCAACAGTAGGAGTGGGTGTGTGTCTGACTCTTCTGCCTGCTCTTGGGACCCTTTTATTTCTAATGGGCTGCCTCTTCTAGCTTTGCTATGAGGGCTTGTGCAGAGTCTTAATTTATCTTGTTGTGCCAATGTTAGGTTGATATCCTGGGGAAGCCTGCTCTTTTCTGAAGGGAAATGGAGAGGGGGTGGAACTGTGGGAGAGGGGAAGTGGGGGAAAGGGGAAGCAGGTGGAGGGTGAGAGGGGTGGATGTATTGTATAAGAAAAAAATAAATTTAAAAACAAAAACCTATATGCCACAGCAGTACCAAATGCATATAGTTGGTTAGTTTGCCTTGGGGACAGGGGATTTTCCCTGGGTGTAGTTGACTGCTTTCTTCTGGGTGCTACTTCCTTTTTTTCTACTTTTGTGTCCTTACATTCCCAAGCTTATTTCCACAGTTACTAGCTGAAAGCCTCCAGCCTCCCAGCTAATGGCTGATTGCACAACTGTTCTAAGGGCAAGGAGACAGCTGAGTTTACAGGACAATCAAGAGGCCTGCAAAAGTAATCAAATAAAATCTGAGAATTCTCAACACATTGCATGCTAAGGGGCCTGACTGCAAAGCAAAGTACTTTTGTTGACGTTCTTTCTTGGCAAATTGTTGCCTCTACCGTTGTTGAAAATGGTGCCCGTTCAGCCGGGCATCCTTTTTGATTTAGTTCACCCCAAGGCTGATGTTCTGTAGGCTTCAGCAGTATTTCCACCACAAGAGAGACTTTTGTTACAATTGGTAAATAGTTCTTAAATGCTCTTTCTGCCACTCTCCTGGTTGTGACTCTGAAACCTGGCATTAAGAAGGCCTCCAGGAGTGCACGATGTGTATATATAACTTTTATGTGTAGGTGCACATGCAACACTTATCTGTACATATCACCACACCCATGTTGATGTCAGAGGACATCAGGAGTTACACATTTTCTTCCACCACATGGGACCTAAGGATTGAATCCAGTCATTAGACATGGACAAAAGTGCCTTTGCCTACTGAGCCATTTGGTCTTCTCCCTGTCATATTTCTAAACAACCCATTGGTGGTTAAACATTTTTGAACCCATCTGACAGCATTGATCAGCTTTCTTCTTTAGCTAAGAGACTGTCGAAAATAAAATAGATACAAAAATGCAGAAGAAAATTTGATGATTTCCTTTTGATGGTTCCTGACGAATACCAAAGTCTTATCGGTCTTTATTAATATACGCCAGCTAAAGATTTCTCCTAGAGGGCCATGTTGAGGCATTAAAAAAGACCATTGCACTGGGTCCTACAAATACTGAGCTCTAGTCCTTAAACCAACTTCTGAGTAAACTAAGGCAGATCCTTAGTTTACCTTATGAACCTTAGTTTCCTCGTGAGTGAGAAGATGGCAGTCCCTACTTCACAGTTTTATCAGGATAAAAAGAAATGATATAACAAAACAAGGAGGTGACCAGCCCTGTCCCTGAGCTATTATTAGAGCTCAAAAAAGTGGTTGAATTAGAAAACTAAAAGCTGGAGAAGACTTTATCTACCATTTTATTAATGTAAACCACACAGGTAGAATAATTAATGTTTCCTTTAATGAATTCTCACAGACAGAATGTATGAAATCAGCATCCACTTAAAGAAATCAAACTTCCATAACCTTAGCACTCCTTCATGATTCCTTCCAGTTACTCATCCACAAGGGGCTTTTGACACTGCAGTCACTGAATATTCAAGTAACATTATTGTACAAACCCTGGTGGACTTCAGTCTTTTAAAACAAGCAAAGACAGTTGTAGGTATACTGTTGTCCAGAATAAATAAAGTGTATGTGACAGACATAATAGGAAAGAATTAAAGGTAAGTACAAATTCCTAACTCTGCAAATACGTGTTGACTTTTAACTGTGTGAACAAAGCAATGTTAAAGATGCATTGGAGCCTATGGTTCTTGTTCTCTGGGAATTTTACCAACCCAAAGAGAAGCAGAACCAAGATAGGAACCCTTGTGACTAAGGATTAGAAACAGCTTGGTTTCTTCTCTGCCACCAGTGGAACTAAAGCCTGAGGGATGGGTGACAAGGTTAAAACAGAGGACAGAACAGACACAGAACAGGCCATCAGAAAAATGACATCGTCATCCAACAGATTGGACCTGAGTCACCTGAAGGGGTTGTTCAAGTGTCAGGCCACTCATTGTTTTCCTGCAGTTTCCACTTCAGATTATGGTGTGCCGGTAAGGTGGGATCTAAGCGTCTCCATTTCTAATGAGTCCCCAGGTCTTGCTGTTGCTACCAGGTGGCACCACACTTAGAGAATCACAGTTCCGAACTCCTCCCATTAATTAACCCCATACAATTAATTTACTTTCCAGGGTGTTGCATGAACAACCTCGCACATTCTTCACCACCAAAGAGAAAACAAAAATTATAATTTTTTGAGACGGGGAAAGAAGTCTGAACATTCTGATATTTAAGAATGCTTAAACTTTGTAGCCAGGCTTAAGAGCTACTGGTGTAGACAAAGATTCTGAAATCTGACTGCATATCAGAATTACTCAGGGAATTTATTGAACAGACTCCCTGGTCACCACCGCAGGGAGTTCTGATGAAGGAGCTGTAGCTATTCAGGTGCAGCCAGCTCCCACACGGGTGCCTGGGAACCGTTGGTCTGGAAGTGGAGGCTAACTCACAAACGTTGTAAACAGTATGAGAAGCGGCAACAGAAAAGGAGAGATTTTCTGACTTTGTTAACTGGTTGGATCGTCAGATCATGGGAAAATTTTGAAGCCAAGAGGGGAGGAAATCTGTCTTAAAAAGCTTGTGTAGCAGCCAAGGCATCGCCAGTGAAGGCTGCTGAGAGCTGAAAGAGCCACTGCTTCAATGAATCTCCTTCTTGCCCACTTCCTGACATCCAGGCACATCTTATCAGACCCAGAGAATCAATGAACTGTGATCACTTAGCCCCAGGAGACTCAGGGTTCTAACAACTGATGAAAAAGGCCTAGACGATAAAATGATCCCAGATGTGCAAGCCCTAATGCAGAAAATTAAAAAATATGAAAAAAATGAAAGTAGCATTATCTTTCCAAAAATACTCGTGTCACAATAATGGAATCGGTAATCTATTCTAATGAGTTAGAATAAATCTCAGATAAAAAGAAAACCAATAAATAGCTGAGCACAACAGGAAGTCAATACACAGTATGAAAGAGGAATTCAGTAGAGAGAATAACACGTTGAAATTTTAGAAATGAAAATCAAATCCAGAAGTTATCTCCAACCGATAGCCACTTGCAAAGGAAAGACTCCTTTTTTCCGATGGAGTTCCCCCTGGGTATATACACCACGCTTAAGGACTCATGCCCAACAGTGGATGGCCAACACAACACAAACTCAGTAGCATTTTGGAAAGTTCGTTGTCCCATAATGCTTTGTCTGGGTATGCATTCGATCTTTTTTTTTTTTTTTTTCATTTCTCATTCCATGTCTTTTGCATATATATTATGGTTTTCAAGGTTGTGTTTTTATGGAATTTCTGTGTGTTTCTGTGTGCTTCTTGTACTTCTTCTTTGGCTCTTTTTATTCTATTTGTTTCATCATATTCCTGTTTTGTTTTTTTATTGTATCTTATTTTACTTTATTTTTTTTAGATGTCTGTTTGTATTCTAGTGAAAGAGAAAAGGAAAGGATGTGGATTTGGGGAGGTGGGGAGGTGGAGAGGATCTGCAAGAGGTTGAAGGAGGGGAAGCAAGAAGCAGAATATATAGTATGAAATAATTTATTTTCAATTTTTAAAAAAATTAAAAAAAGACAAAAAGAGAAAACAGAAATCTTATTAATCCAAATAAAGATCTCTGTAGAATCTTAGCCAGTAGAACAATCAAGTGGGAGACTGAATGTCAGGAGTGGATGACAACAGGGTGAATTTGAACTTTCATATATCATTCTCTTCCTGCAGGCAGCTGGCTAGATGTATAGTTCGCCTGACCCAGGCTTTTTCTTTTAAACTCTAATGAGATTGTCCCCCAAGTTTCCTTTTGATTCATTTTTAAATTCTTTTATTAATAAGACTGGCAGCACCATCAAAGAGTCCCAATTTACCTGGTAACATTTGATGATTCCATTGGGATCCCCTCAGATTTCTAATAACAGGAGGACTCAGAACTCACAGCAGCTGTGTTTGCCTGCACCAGACCTGCCCAGGATCTAGTCAGTCAACATTTCAGAGAGCAGCAAGGCCATGAGTCCCACCTCTAACTGAAGAGCTACTGATAGTTGATGGTTACTAAGGAATGATAGGAGTATGGTTCCAGTGGGTTGGTCATGCCGCAGTGGATAGCTCTACACCTATGTATGTATGAATAGGACTAATTAACCCAGTGCATTATAAATAAGAAGGGCAGATGCAGTTGGAAAGCCAAGTGAAGGCAGAGCCCGGCAGGAAATAGAAGTGGGGAAGGAAGGGATGGATATAACCAAATGCATTATGTGTAAACATGTTACTGAAGAATTAGTAAAAATACTGTGTTACAAAAGAAAGAAATCAAATAAATGCTAGCAAGAATGTGAAGGAAAGAAAACTCTTCTACAGTGTTGGTAGGAATACAAATTTGAGCATATCCTCCTCTGGAAATCAGCATGGGATTTCCTTAAAAAAATAATTAGACCTGCTGTGAGACCCAGCTCTATCACTCCCGAAATAGTCAACATGTCAGGGTGATACTTGCACATCCTATCTGGTGAGGCACGAATCACAATGCTGAAGTTATGGAAGAAACCTGGTACCCATCAGCCGGGGAATGGACTAAGAAAATATAGGATATGTACACAACTGAATGTTATTCAGTAATGAAGAACAAGGAAGGAACGGCATTTGTTGGAAAATGAATGCCACTGGAGATAATCATATTAAGTGAATAAAGTCACACTCAAAAAGACAAATATTACTTGTTTTCTCTCATTTGTAGATCCTGAATTTTATATGGATAAGTACAATTATGTGTACACATGTGACATGAGAATAGACATGAAACTGCCTATGGTGAGGAAGGGGAGCAGGGAGGGGCAAGCAAGGGCAGAATGGGGAAGTGCAGTATCCACTCACGTGAAATGTCCTTATGAAACTCAGAACTACGTGTAATGAATACGTGCTAATATATAAAGACTTCATTTCTGTTCTTAGGACAACTGTATGGCTAAATAGGAGGTTGATGTTTTAATTGGTAATTTTATCTACATGCTTTTTGTCGAACTATATAATTTTATTTTATAACAAATAACATAGCCGATCAAATGAATCTTTTGTACTCAATTTATGAGGCTAAAATACATGGGTCACTTTTAACTTAAGAGTTTCTTCAAAATGCAAGCAAGTGAGTGAACTGAGAAGGAGAGAATCGCTTGGAGCCAGAGGGGCCAAGGCCACTAAGAAAGACCGAAGCAGCACCACGCTGCCTTCACGGGTGTGCACTAGGTTCTCTGCATATAATTTAAGAGTATTTAGCTCAGAGTTCTTGTAGGATTCCTAACAGTGGGAATGGGCAGGATGTTTCTGACTCTTTTGCCTGCTCTTGGGACCCTACTGGATTGCCTTTTCCAGCCTCGATACTAGAGTCTGTGCCTCGTCTTAGTGTATCTTGTTGTGCCTTGTTCAGGTGATATCTCTGGGAAGGCCTGTTCTTTTCTGAAGGGAAAAAGAGGAGGAGTGGACCTAGGGGAAAAGGGAGGGAGACGGGGAGGAGTTGAGGGGAGGGAGACTGTGGTTGGGATGTATTGTATGAGAGAAGCATAAATACATTTTTTTAAAAAGGAGAGAATCAAAGTTGGTTGCAGATCTCACCTAACACATTAAAGACAAATGTCCCAAGTATATCTTATCAACAAAGAACTGGAGCCCTCATGGTAGCCTCATGATAGCCTAGCTTTGTAGAACTAAGCATTTTAGCATACTTGATGTAGATAACAAGAAGGTTATGTCCAAACTATAGCTCATAACTTTTTCAGGGGAGAGTTTGCATATGTGTATGCCTGAGAGAGGTTACATAGAGAACTTCCAAATGCATCTGTTGCTGAGGAACAATTTTTCACAAGAAGGGGAAAGATCAGAAGTGGGGAAGGCTTAAATCTTTCACTGGGAGCAGACAGGATGTATCATCTTTGACCTCTTGATATTCTTCTGTTTATATCAGGCTTTCTTCATGATTGTGCCCAGATTTTTATTTAAATCCAATTTTATTTAAGGCTTGAGTAAACACACATGTATATAATCCAGAAGATGGTATTAATAGATTTTGCATGCAGAATGGAATAGATGTATCTTTTCTGATATTTAATATTTGGTGTTTTTCTTAATATCCTTGGGGTAAGGGAGGAGGAAAAGAAAGAGAAAAAACAGGGGGCAGGGAATGTGTTTTTAATTTTGTGCAAAATGAAAATATTGCTTTTGCTAGTATTTTTCCCTTCTTTGTCTTGACCAGATTGAGTTTCAAAAATATATAACCAAGTTCTTGTACTTGCGGTGGGCACACACTGACAACAGAATAAAGGTCAGCATCCCAGGAAGACCTCAGACTCCATTTATATTGAGATTCCCTCCTTGCCTGTCAGTTAGTTCTCTTCTCATAGAATATTCCATCAGATCCAGACTCTTGCAGTTTTCCTAGTTTGTAGGTAGCTCATACCTCTTGCTTGCTTGAAAGTGATAATTATGCAAAATGCAGAGAGAAAATGTTGTCTGATATGGCTCTGGTACACTGTTAGTAGTGTGATCATATGGAAGCAGCTTAGCCTCGCTGTGCCTCAGCTTTCTCTTGTATATCATCTATAGCAAGAATGGCTGCATCTATCTCAAAAAGTTCTTGGAGTATTAAATAAATTTTTATGTGTAAGACACCCAGGACAATGAGTGGCACATAGGAACTGCTTCATATTATAACTTCTACTTATTTGTAAGTCTAAGCCTAAATAGTATTTCTGTATATTGTCTGAAAAATCTTCTCTTTCCTTATAATCACACCTATATTTCTATCAAGTGTGTGTGCATGTGTAAGTGTGAGTGTGTGTATGTGTAGTTGTTAGCCATTGTGTGGACTCACTAAGAAAGGCAAGGAGGCATTCTCACAGGTGCAAACTCTGCCAGACTTCAGCAGAGGGCAACTATCATGGCAAATGCCATCTTGGACAGTGGAACCCTGAGCATCTCATCTCAGGGGTTTTTATCAATACCTAAGCTCCTCAGGTGTTCTGCTGATAGCACGTGCAGATCATGAGCAATCAAATATCTTTTACATAAAGCCAACACCTGCAGACAATACAAATGCCAAAGCCCAGTCAGCCCTTCACCTAAAAATGCACAGAGAAATCATTTTAAACATAATTAAAATAAACTTCTGCATCATGTATGTGTTCTGTAGTGGTATTCTGTTGTGACGGTTCACCAAAGAAGACAAGGAGGCATTCTTGTACATGCAAATTCTGCCAGACCTCAGCAGAGGGAACCACCATCACAGCAAGTGCCATACTAGACAGTGGAACCCTGAACATTCCATCCCAGGTGTTTTTATCGATTCAGAACTCCTCAGGTGTTCTACTGATATAGTCTGCAGATCATTAGCAATCAAACATTCCCCTACATAAATCCAACACCTGCAGACAATACAAAACACCAAGACCTAGGCAGCCCTTCCCAACAGATCACAAAACAATTATTTTATACATAACTAAAATTAAATTTCTATAAAAATCCCCTTTCTGTATAAGCCAATCCAAAAAAAAGTGCTTTATCTCTACAAAACAATTTAGCACTACACCAGCAAAACTATTTACAAGAGGAACACTCATGAGGGTTGCTAATGCACAGGACCAAATGAAACCAAACATCTTGTCAAGCTTTTCACAATGTCTTTGGACAGCAGAAAATATCAATGTCCAATTATCTGGAATTCACTCACAATCTTCTAGGCTCCTCCAAAGGGCTTGGATCTGGCTCTGCCCTCTGCAGCACACACAGTTTGTCCTCTAGACTCTGGCTGGCTCCCCTCCACTGCTGCTGCTGTTTTGGTGGTCATCCTAAGGTACTGGCATCTTCAGAATGATGAAGTCCCTTCTTGCAACTGGGCTGCACTTTCACGAATAGCCTCTCTGGGATCTCTTCATGGTGCTGAGCCTCAACTTCTTTACATGATCCTTTCGATCTGGGTCTTCAACTGCCACTGAGGCTGCATCTTTACTAATGGCCTCTCCTGGCCCCTCATAGTGCAAAACCTCAGTTGCTCCCCATGACCTTTTCATCCATTTAAAACCAGCACCACCTGGGTGACTCTTACAGTTCCTCATTCGACTACCAGCACAAGAAACAACCTCAGTCAGTTCTGGAAGACAGCTTTTATGTGCTGACCCTGAGGAAACACTTTCTAGATTTTAAAATTGAATCTGATTTGCTATAAAAACAACTGATAAACTTGAATTCAGAAAGAGTTCCCTCATAGGTGGTAGTTCTCATCACCAGAGCCAATGTGTCTTATCAGGACCACCTTACCTCACCAATACCTGGTCAGGTTTACAGAAAACAAAACAAAACAAAATGGACTCCGTGAGGTCCAGAGTTTCTTTCTCTTTCTTCCTTGTCTCCATATTGGATGTAGCTGGTGTGATGTCTTTGCCTCATGTTGTAGCAGTTAGCTGCTGTGGTGGCTCAGCAAAGAGACATGATAGCATTTTATAGGTGCAAACTTTGTCAGAGTTCAGCAAAGGTAACCGCTATCCTAGCCAGAACCATACTGGACAGTGGAACCTTCCCATCTCAGGAAATGGAAGCTTCCCGACCCAGGTGTTTTTATTGATCCAGAACTCCTCAGGTGTTCTACTGATAGCAGGTGCAGACCATTAGCAATCAAACATCCCCCACATAAATCCAACACCTGCAGACAGTACAAAACACTAAGACCTAGGCAGCCCCTCACCCAACAACATACAAAACATTTATTTTATACATAACTAAAAATAAACTTCTACAACAGTGTTCAGTACATGTGTGAGTGTGTTGTGTGTGAGAGTGTGTATCTGTCAATCTGTCTATCTGTGTCTCTGTTCAGGGTATGCTTACACGTGTGTGGGTACCCAGTGTCTTTGAGTATGGAAGCAGGATCTCTCATTGAACCTGGAGCCAGACTGCTAACCATCAAACTACCAGAGCTCTGGGCACACATGCATGTGTGACTGTGAAGCTTATATGTGGTATAGTGTATGTTCTTACATACTAAACTGAGTGTCTAGCCCTTCTTTTTATTTTTTGAGACAATGTCTCACTCCATAGCCCAGAGTGCCTGGGAACTCATTGTGTTTCCCAGGCTGCCTGGAACTGACGCCAACTGTCTAGTACCATCCTTCTGATGAGCAATTACAGGTGTCCTTCAGCACGCTTAATGTATTTTTTTATTGTTACATCTTTATTGAAAACAACAAAGGATCCAAATGATTTTTACGTTTTATGGCTAGAGTTGCTGATGTATGTGTTGGCTTATTGAATTGTAGTTTTATTGATATATTTTTCAAGATGTATTTTATTTTTATTTATATATGTATGTGATAGCATATGTGTGCATACACATACGTGTGAGTAACCACATGGGCCAGAAGAGGTCATTCCATCCTCTGGATCCAGAATCACTGATACCTAGCTTTCTGTGCCTTATCTGGGCGCTGGGAACCAAACTCTGCTCCTGTCCACAGGCAACAAATGCTCTTAACTACCGAGCCCTTTTGCCATCTTCGGAATTAGAGCGTTTTAAGCTGCAAATTAGCTACTTTAATAAGTAGTCAGTGTTTCTAAGCAAGGTGATAGTCTAAGCAAGGTGTTTGAATTAAATTATTTGACCCAGAAATAATGCTGTGAGGTGAGCATTTTATTTACCCCAATTTTCAGGTGCGGAATCTGAGACAAATGACAAAGCTGAGATTGAACTCAGCCGTGTTTTAGGCGTGATACAAGGAGCCACTAGTTAAGTCCCTCCACGCGAGGGTCCTTCACAAGAAAGCCTCCAACTACCTGTTTTCGGTGTTTTATTTTTTTCTAGATTGCTCTGTTCATTTGCTTCTTATTTTTCCCTTATTATTATTAATTTTTTTTTTAATTGAGTCTTTGACTTACCCAGCCTCCTGACAGGAGCATCCGTGATTTTGAAGCAAAACAAGATTGAAGAGGAAAGCAACGACAGCCACCTAAAGAATAGGAAAATCAACTTCTGGAGAATTTGTCATTTTAGCCTGCAAATGAATGGTTTTGAAACTATGATATTTGCAAGCATTACATAGGAAAGATTGTTTACAATGCTCGTTTCCCGGGCTCGCCCTCCAGAATTCTGATCCAGTGTATCTGGGGTTTTGCCCAGGACAGTATTCTTTAAAGCAACCCCACGTGACCTGGATGCAGGTGGTCCTAGGTGCACATCTGGTGAAACACGTTTGTAAATGCAGGGCTTGGAAAGGAGAACTAGCTAATCCCAGAAGAATACTTGAGTTTTGTCTGTACATTAATGCAAACCACCTTGGTGGGAGCTTATTAGCGCTTTTCTCTTTCTGGGTGATTCACAAGCATTGGGACTTAAGCGCCTGACTGAAAGAGCATTGA
Source organism: Cricetomys ansorgei (assembly GCA_026225945.1). Lineage (NCBI taxonomy): Eukaryota > Metazoa > Chordata > Mammalia > Rodentia > Nesomyidae > Cricetomys > Cricetomys ansorgei. The sequence goes on from JAMJFZ010001074.1 coordinate 2,965,548, forward strand.
TGGGAGGAGGGGCGGGAAAGGCGTAGGGACAATTAAAACCACCTTGAACCAGAGGGCTCTTTCCTGGAAGACAAAGAAAGGCTTGAGGCACCGTCTTCCTCCTTCCTTGGCTCCCTAATTGGCTGTTGTGGCTATCATTCTACCCCTAGGGAGGTTAATGGAAGCAGAGAAAAGCGAAGGATGCTACAAAGCTTAAAAGGGAAACAAAAAAGGAGCAAGCTCATTTCCATCAGGAGGAAGTCTCTTGGCCTTCTCTTTCCCAAGGTCCCTCATACGATTTCCATATAAACTTTCCCCTTCTAACCCTCTTCTGCCTCGGAGGCACCAATAAGCATGGGTTGTCTGGACAAGCAGTGAGTACTTTATTACTAATTATCCAGGGGGAAATCCAAAGGCTTAGAATTTTGCCGTAAAGTGATATTGTGTAATTGTGAGTGGTGGTGGTTTTTACCTGCTGGATCACGTTTTCTTGGAGATGAACACGAGGCAGAGGTGCTTTTATTGTAAACATCTTTGCAAGTAAGCAATTGAGTCGTTTGGATTTTAATACTCGAACATTATACGACATGCATTAACTGTGTATGTAATCGACAACATGCCTTTCACTGAACTAAGTAATTTAAGGTAATTTCAGCATACAGTGCAGCACAGTGATTTAGACTTCCTGGCTTCAGTCCCAGCCATGCAAATTGCTAGCTGTGTGACCTTACTTTCCATCTCGAAGATGCAAGTACTAATCTGGAAAATTGAGATAATAATAGGACCCGCCTCCCAGCACACACACACACTTCAGTGAATTTCTGTGACCACCAAATGATGCGGTGTATGTAATAGTGAATCTCTCACATTAAATCCACAGTAATGTTTGCCTCTGTTTTTTTTTTTTTTTCCTTTTTTTCTTTCCTAAAGTATTTATGTTTGGTATTTTAATCTAGGATCTGAACAAAATAATCAGAAAGATAGAAAAAGAAAACCCATTTGGGACAAAGGTACTTTTACCATTACTACTGCATTTTAAAAGTGGATAATTCACTGAGCAGGACAACAGTTGAATACTTATCTGAAGCAAAAGATAACACATCTTCAGAACTAAACAGGAGACCGGTATAAATCACTCCATAGCTTTACCTCAAAGACTGTGAGATGCTGAATGTGCGTTAGAAGTTAGTCTCCATTTCTGAATGCTTTTACACTTCCACTCTGCAAACATTTACTTGTGTAACAGATCTCTCTATCTGTACAGACAGGTGTGTGTGTGTGTTGGAGGACACATTCCTCTAAATAGGAATGGTAGGAATAGGGACTGTGGAGTTCTGGGGAGCTCCATGCACCAGGTAATACTCCCTGTGGAAGGGTTGCTGACAGCCTTCTCACAGACAGATTCCTCCAAAGTAGAGCTAAGAGCAACAGCCCCCAGCCCATGCAAGGTTGCTAAGCAACTAAACTCCCACTGAGTTATGCAATGAGATGGTCTTTATTAGAAAGACCATCTTTTCTTTCTTTAGAAAGGAATAAAGAAAGAAGAGGAAAGCCTTTCTAAACAGAGCTCATCAGTCCTCTCCTTTAAATAAGTTCACCCCCAAGTGAGTTTACCTGTCCCAGATGTCACAGCTTCATGGAAATCAAATTAGAAAGCATGTTATAATTTCATAAAGTATCTCCGAACAATGTTTTAAATTGCTGCTAATAAATTATATGGTGAAGTGGGACCTCCCACAGTTAATCACACCAAATCATTCCTCAGCTGAGAATGGAAATACAAGGGAACTGCCATTTAAATGATTGTCATAGCAACTAGGCCAACTTTTAGTTTTGGCCTTAAAATTGCTCTATTGTTTTTCATGCTGTCTGTGTTACGCAGTCTTACATCTCACACTATTATTTTTGAAGTATCAAATGGCACAAAGAATAACTGACTAGATCCTTAGCCTTTAAGACAAATCTTAAATAGTTCTGTAAATAAATGCATTTTTGCTTCATTGCCCTTCAGGTGGATACAGTGAGCCATTTTCATGCTGTAGCTTTTGGTGTGATTATTTATTGACTGCTGGCTTTATGAAGAGCATGACATACCCTCCTAGAATTGAAAAAGGGAAAAGGAAGAAGATGTAGAAAGAAACAGCAGAAGGCCAGCCACTCAAGAAGCATCACTTCTAATGGGAGAGGGAGACGTTCACCTGGGTTAGATAAGAGTCCTGGGAAGGAGGAAGAAGCTCTCAATTATATAGCAGTTATGGAAATCACCAGCTTCCCATCAACAAATCAGGCCATCTTGGTTCTCCACAGGAATAAGCAGGGAATACCGAAGAATTAGACCTTCTGCATATAACTTAGCCTTAGAACTTAGAAGTACTTAGCACTTAGAAGTTAGTAACTTGGAAGTACTGGGCACTTCCCAAATTTTTTTCATATTGTGAAGCACACACACAAACATACACATACACCTGAGTGCAGTCGCATATAAACACATATGTTACAATTTAATTTTTATGATGCATCACATCCAAAAGACTTGTTTCGGAGGGTAATGGGGCACCAGTGGTTTAGGCATAGTCCTGTTGCTTTCAGGGATGCCAGGACTGGTGCAATGCAATCTCACACACTCACTAAGAAACCGCACGAGCGAAAATACTGCTTACGTGATTATGCCACTAAAGAGCCAGAACCTCAGTATGCCTCAGTATGCAGGAAAGCTTCCCCACCAAGCTAACTGCAGGATGGATGATGTGCTAATCTCAGCTAGGATGAGAGTCCAGGCTCACCACTCAACTAGCCTCTGTGACCTTGGACAAGGGAGCTTACTTCTCCAAGCTTCAGAAAACAAATGTCACTCAGCGTACACATGGTCCTACCAAGCCATGATGGAAATTGAGCCCAAAGGAAGGATTTGTGTGTATATTCTACAGTTGTCAAAATATTCTCCATATTTTCAGTCAAGGGGAGAGAGTTCGTTCAGCACCAGAGCATGACCCTGTCGGGCCATGCAGAGCCAACCGGTTTGCCTGCGGATACCATTCCTAATGAACTATCTAGAGAAAATGCTGCTGAGTCAGGATGACTGTGTCAGCTGCTCAATGATACTGAGCTGTAGAATACAAGCAGCTTGTTTTTGGTTAAGATTATGACGTTTTGTTCCTTATGAATTTATGAATTAGAATTTTATGTCCATTTTTTATTTTAAAAACAATATCGTGCTGTTTGTTGTGAATATTGAGCTCATTGTCACTCCCTTCGATTTTAAAGTATCTTCATAAAATTTGTACTTGAAAATAGTAATTACTGCTGTGTGATTTTATAATAATGAACACAACTGCCAGGCATTCCTCAAGCACCAGTGGGAATTGGAGAAATGTGTTCTTTATTAGCCATACTACAAAGATGCACAGTGACTTTGGCAATCAGCCCCTGGGTCCTACCACAAGAGAGATATTGATGACCATTAACCAGAATGAACAAAGAAAGACCTGGACCAAGTGGGAGTTTTCTTCTTTCGTGTTCTCCGAGACCTTATCAATCTAAAGACAGGCTACACCCTGAAGCTGACCTGTTCCATTAGATCCCCACAAGTACACTCAATACTCAAGAAGCTGGTAAGTCTTTTTGACTGCATAAAAATGGTCTGCAAGCACTAAGTTTGACCAATGGGTTTCCAGGAAAAACAAACACAAACAACCTTAAAGGCCTGCTTGACTAATTGCCTCAGCTTGGTAACTCTTAATTCTGTCCCAATATTGATTCTTGGGGAATAGACCCGAATAGCTTACAGCTAGGAGTTTGGACATAGGTGTCCCCCACTAGCAAGTTCTTTGAAGGGACTTGGCCAGCTCAGAACTTCTTCCCCAAGCAGCTGCAACTCAATAGCTTTCCAGGGGTGGATCCGAAATCCAACTGTGCTGTTTTAAAGGCTTGGGCCTCAGCTTGGTGCTACTGGGAGGTCTTAACAACTTTAAAAGGCAGGACCTAGTGAGAGGTCTTTCAGCCATTAGGAGTGTATCCTCTGAGAGGACTGGAGGATGTCAGCCTCTTCTCCTCTCTTTCACTTTCTAGCCCATGAAATGAGCTTCTTGTTCCACTGTGTTCTACTACTTATCGAGACATGGTGCCTCACGACAAGGACATGACAGCATGCCCAACTGAGAATTAAGCTGAGGCCTCCAGAATTGTGAGTCAAAATAAACCCATTGTTATAAGCTGGTTTTATTGGGTATCTGATGCTGTAACATAAGTTTATGACGTGAGGTACATGTAATACTTTGGAAGGTACAGAAAATAAACCTGTCTTTGCCTCTGAAGTGATCACTCAGGGCTGTTTGATAGCAAGCACATTAAAAGCACCCGTGTATTGTGTTTGATAAGCCCTGAAAAATTGGTGCCATAATTATTTCTAATTCATCCATTTATTCTGAAACATTGTTTCTAAAGGGAACAATTCCAAGTAATTTCAGAATATGTTGTTTTCAGCAGAGGAATTCTGTCCTACATTTACTGTCTTAGCTTTTTATTCCTTTGGATGTTCAGGAAGGATTAAAAAGAAACCAACTTGTTAAATATTGAAAAATATTAGTCATCAAAAACGGAAACGCTTATAAGAGGAAAAGCTTGATGAAAAGTAGTATCTAGACATAGCACGGAGCGTTTCACTTCTGAAGAATTTGCAGCCTAAATACTAAAATATGTTACTTTCCATTTCACCTAGTTTCCACAGAGACCCAGGCTGACAAACAGCTCTGCACTGATGGCTATGGCCCTTTGTCTGCAGGGGATGCTGATGGCTGTGTGAGCAGACAATGAGCAAGTGTGGTAAAGGCTCACTGCTGGGTTCATCCTCACTGAGAGTTTGCTCTCTCTTGCTGAGTCCCTGCGAGCTCTCAGCAGAGCTTCATTCTGATTCATTTTCATGCTGGGGTTTCCTCCTCTTACACTTTCCTCCTTATGTACAATAAAACTATCTCAAAACAGCATATGGGACAGAGAAAGCAAAAACATTTTTTTTAAAGTCACTACTAATCATCTAATTATCCTGAAGAATTTATGAAAAATAATTTCAAAATAACATTTAGATGTAATCTCTGCCTTTTCTCAGACTTTCTCTTATATTTTTGGTTGTAAACCTAGCCTCCAACAGCTGAGCCATCTCTCCATATCACTGTGACTTTTTGTTATTTATTCATTCTTCATCCATTTCCTTTGTAACTTATTTGAATTTATTTGAAATACCTTATTTGGTAACTAGGTATTCGCAAGTACGTGTCTAGCACCAAAAGGAATGATTATTATGCTGACTGGTGGAATGGCAAACAGGCTTCAGGTACTTGGGGAAGGATGTGGCATGGGGCTGGAGAAGAGATCAACTGATCTAAGGATGCAGAGCTGTGTGGGTCCCCATTTTCTGGCTCTTTCCCTGGGACAGCCAAGCTATTGCACACCAGCTCAGCCTCAAGGAGGGAGGTGTAGTCAGGAACTTTAAGGGGCAAGAAGATCTTGGGCAGAGGCTGAGAGTAATGAGAAACAGACTTCTGAGGAGGCAGTGTTAGTGAACAGCTCAGTTTACTGAAGCAAGGGGAGTGATATATATATATATTTAGTAGAGGGAGAGGGGGAATACCTTATGTGGCAATATGTTATTGGCTAGGGCAGTAATACTATGAGAGCTCCATTTGCATGTGGGGGCTCACAATCATATGGGTGGTCGAGTGTTATTGGCCAGAGCCAAAGTCTTGAGGAAGCACCCTTTGCCTATGTGGAGTTTTGCAAAACCTGAGAGGGGAAGGGCCCTTATGAGGTCATTTGTAGGAAAGGGGAAGTCCAATGCAAGATCTTCCAATTGCGGTGGCTAGATAAACAGCAACTTGGCCTCATGCCTTGGGGGGAGGGCATGGATCTTATCTGGGACTATATGACCCAAGGCATGTCATCACATGGGGGAGGTTTGCTAGCTGTTAATGCTAGCTGGGGTCTGTCAGAGCAAGAAGAGGGGAATATCTGGATGCCTTCTTCTCGCAGGGTGAGAAATCCAGGGTTTAAAGCACACTTTAACCCCCTCTTCACTGTGGGCCAACGCCACAAAGAACTCTGGGTCTCTTGAGTACTATTTTTAGCGACCAGCTTTCATCACCCATCTGTATTTTGAATTTGAATTTATATCATATATTCTGCTTCAGTTTTCTACTGGGTACATGAGATTTTGATAGCATGCTTTCATGGTAGCCACTGGGCAATGACCCTTCAGATGTGAGGATATTTCCATATGCCAAAAGGCAATTTGTGTGTGTACAATATGCATATAGAGCTTGCATGTAGATACAAGATGAAGTGGCTGCCCTCACTTGATGTCTGTGATCTCTGGGTGCATCTTACATCTTCTGACATTTTCTGGTGATTTCCTCTCTCTCTCTCTCTCTCTCTCTCTCTCTCTCTCTCTCAGGGAAGTTCTCACAAAACAGCATGCCTCACCAGGGACTACTCCTCCCCCAACAACTATGGTTTCCATGTAGGTGCCCATGTATGAAATATGGAATCTGATTTTCCTAGGACATGGTCTCCATTGTCACACCTTGCTTGTCTACCTCCACATACCCTATGCTCACTAATAAAACCCTTCAGTCCACTTCCTGAGTCAGTCCCTACTCTCTGTAAACCACTACCCAGAAAGACCAACAGTAGGACTAGTCTTCTGAGTTGGAAAAATCTCACTACTATCAACTGTGAGGAAGTTCTCTCATGGCTCAAGCAATAAAATAGTTAAAAAGTTTTATACTGGTACATCATGTTCATTATCCACTTTACAGGTGAATACCTCATCATATAAGCAAGGTAAACAAAATAATCTATGCATTTTCTGAGATTTTATTTATATTAAGTGATCGGGCTCTCAATACTTAGATATCTCTCTTGTCTGTTCTATGTTCTCATTTCTTTACTTTTCACAATTTTCTATTCTATATATTATAAATATATAGAATATATATCACAGTTATTTGAATACTTAGAATGCACATGCCTCTCTTTTGTAGACGTTCTTGTTATTCTAACTCTATCTGAATGACTAAAGATACTAATAAAGAGTAGATGTGGGAAGGAGATATATTCAGACCTCCAACTAAGTTATTAACATTTAGTCATTACTTTTAATGATATATGTTATGATAACTAGATTTCAGTCATAATGAGGATAGCATAAATGTGTTCTCTGAAGTTAATTCTTATCAGGCAGTGTAGAATTGACTAAGAAAAATTTTCTTCATCATATTTACAAGGGTTACAAAATCAGTCTTGAGTGGTTTTTGGTCATTTTTAAGGACATCTTTCCATTTATTTAGAATTTTTAGCTTATTTTTTGAGTTAAATTATTATATTTATTACTAGCTACATCATTTATAAAAATTATTACCAATGAAAGTAAATATACTTGACTTTTTCTTTCATGGTTAACAAAATTATTTGTGTAAAGCAAAAATGAAACAAAACAAACAGAAACATAGCTAATGGTTGAAAAATACACTTTTTAATGTTAACGGTAAGGAAAAATGTTTGCTATACATAATCTATGTGCTAACAAATTTTAATATATTTATGAATTAAAACTTTGATTAATATTCTTTTTTCCAGGAAATGTCAGTTTATATTAATAAAATACTAATCACAAAATATTCATTCTTTTATGGATCAGTTCGTTACACACTGATAATTTTTACAAGAGATTATACATCTAAAACCTTTTAGAATATGTTTCATGAATGCTTTTGGTGCAGATTTTTTAGTAACAAAATATATTTTATACTTCTAATGTTATTCTGGTCTAATATTCTAAAATAATTTTGAATTGGAAGTTTAAAATAAAATTAATGTTTTCATTATCATAACCTTATAATATAATTGTGTATTTCACTGGGACTGCCCCACTAGTTAATCCATATTTTTCCCTTACGATTTTATTGATGAATCTTACTTATTCATTAACCCAGGCACACTTAAGTTTATTTGGTCAAGTAAACTTGAGCTTTAAAAAAATAAAATTTGAGGGAGCTGAGAAATGACAAGACCATGAAAGGCAATTCTTAAATGCAAATCTCGTAAACACTGGAGACATTTTCTTCCAGAGAATCCTCAGAAGCTGTGATGACCTTTACTTCCTACCATTTGTCCTCATTATAAGGTAGAAATCTGTGAGCACGGTGGGCGGCTCATTGTATTTCAGCTGCACTGCTTTTCCCGGGAGAATGTCTGCCATGTGTGAGCATGTTGTCTGATCCATCAGCACCTCGTGAAGCTCAGGTGTTACCGGATCCTGAGTACCTGCTGTTCTCCTAACAAGAATCACATGGTATAAGTTGTTGCTAGGGAAAAGGGAAGGCAAGTAGACATGGCAACAAGGAAAAAAAAAAAACAAAAACAAAAAAACAAATCGTAAGTTATACATTGGAAGAAGAATTATCAAAGACTCGTTTTGATTTTCCTGCAAGCTATTTGTTATTAATGCATGCGCTCGGGGGTGGGAGGGTATTCATATTCGTCTGCACAGAGTTTCACCACCTGCTTCAGCCTTCTTCCTGCATCACATTGTCTCAGGCTGTGAAGAACAGACACACTAAAGCTGGCTTCGGGTTATGAGATCTATTGTAAAGATACATGGGCAGGCGAGGCATCATAAATCTCTTTTAGGGTGGGATAGAAATAGTTGCCATGATGCTTAAATATAAGGATGCACAAGTTTTACGTTAGTAGGTTTTATTTAATTTTATTTAATTTTATTTAATTTTATTTTATTTTATTTTATTTTATTTTATTTTATTTTATTTTATTTTATTTTATTTTATTTTATTTTATTTTATTTTATTTTGAGTCAATGTCGTATTATATAGACCTGGCTGACCTGGAACTCATTATGTAGATCAGGCTGGTCTTAAAATTCCAAAGCTCTACCTGCCTCCCAAGTACCAGGGTTAAAGGTGTGCACCACCACGCTAGGCTGTTTATTTATTTATCCTTATGGATGTGTACACGACGTGACTCCAGTGAACTCTGCCTTACTTCGGAGATTCCTCGTGGGTCTGACTAGCTGCCTCCGGTATCATACCTTTTGCTTCTGAGCTGCTTGTAATTCAACATATGACTTCTCCCCTCCTGCCCCTTTTTCTCCTCGTCTCCTCATCCTCTGTGGCTCCATTCTGCCAAACCTCTGGATGTCTGGCATTCAGACTCATCAAAAGAGCGAATCTGATTAGTTCAGCTTGTCACCATACTTACTGAAAAGCTGCTGCAGTCATGTCTAAACAGGCTGCCTTTGTATCAGAAATCAATCCCTGGTCTCATTAGCTGTGGCCAGGTCAGGGTCACATGGCAGAAAGCATGAGATTCGATGCCCAGAGAACCCCCTGCAGCTGCTTTTCTCATAAAGCCTCCATGCATATGCCAGCCTGCAGAGCAGAATGGCCGGTGTAGTATGGGAAAGTGTTAGATTCGTATTCATGCTCCCTAACTCTTATTCTACCACAAACACTGGACTTGGCATTGGTCACTGAAATGACAAGAGCCCTGCAGAATGTGGCTCAAAGCAGCCTGTGTTGGCAGGAGAGGTTCCTTGGCATTAGCCCCCTTACACACCAGTCGGTGACTTCAATCAAAAAGTAGAGCAGCTGGGATGGCTGGTCTATGTCTGCCTGGTTTCCTAAGTCACATCAGCCTGCAGACAGCACGTGCGCATCAGGAGAAGACAATTTGCAGGGGACCACCCTCTCCTACATCTCCTACAGGAACTACTCCTCTAAAATTATCACTGATAGGGCTGGGAGTTCCCAGAGGGAATTTCCGATGCTTGTTGAGATCCAGCCTGAATTCTATCCCTCCTTTGTTTTTGAGTTCTTGCAATGAACACCCTACTGTCACTGATGCCAAGAATAGCAGTTACGCCTCCTGCCAAAAACAAAAAGGGGGGGGGGGGTGGATGCCACTGCAGCTGCTTCAGAAACTGCTTTCCTGGCTGAGGTCACACTGCCTCTAAAAACAAAGCCACAAGATACACATGTCCGATGTCAAGAGAATGGCTACCCAGTCACAACTGCAGCAAACTTAGTACCTCCCATTATTGCTGCTGCTTTCAATGTCAGTACTACTATGGCCACTCTTGGAGTCATTCATAGGGCTTATGAACCTGGTGATGTGTGTTCTTAGTCCCTCATAGAGATCTGAGGGGGGGAAAGTGTTTTGTTGTAGTCAGATGCCTACTGTGTACGCTCACCAACAGAGACAAGGAGACATTTTTCATTGGTGCAAACCTTGCCAGACTTCAGCAGAGGGAAGCACCATCCTGGACAGTGCCATACTGAACAGTGGAATCCTGAGTGTTCCAGTTCAGGTGTTTTTATTGATTCAGAATGCCTCAGGTGTTCTACTGATAGCATGTGCAGATCATGACTAATCAAACATCCCACACACAAATCCAACACCTGCAGACAATACAGGACACCAAGACCTCAGCAGCCCCTTACCCAACAATGTACAAAACAATTATTTTATACATAACTAAAAATAAACTTCCAGGACACTTTGTTATTGGACATCTTTATCTCCAACAAACTCAGTCAAAGTCTGTAGGAGCTGTGTCAGAACAGAATCTAGTTGACAAGTTGCACTCAGAATCAGCCTTCTATCTCAGTTTCAATACATTGGCATCCATCAATCTCTTCATTTTCTTTGGGATAATTTTCTTTCACAAAATTGTTCATCTTTCGTGATCAGAGGGAAAAAACAATACTCAGTCATCCCAGGAATATTCAAGTAGTTGGCCATTATGGCTACATCTTGTGATATATGTACACATCTGTGTGTGTTTAATACACACACACTCACACACACACACATATGATTATATATAGAAAAAAGTTCAATAGTTAATTCTAACACACACACACACACACACACATATATATATATATTAGAATTTCATGGTCTCTATTACTCCTTATCTAAAAAAAATACTGGAGACATTACTCAGTCAGCTGGGATTGGAGAAGTAGGAAAATAAAGAAGTTGCAGTTTTTACATTTATTCACTGTCATCAAGAGGGAGGATACACTAAAAGCCTGGACAATAGAGTGAGTTCCAGAACAGCCAGAGTTACAACAGAGAAACCCTGTCTTGAAACAAACAAACAAACAAATAAAAAAGAATCAAGTGTCAAGGGGTTCCAATCTCTAAATGATAAAGAAAAGTGACACATATAGCAAACAAAATGTAAACAGTGGCCAGGAGAAAGACTGGAAGAATGGCTGTCATAGAAAACAATTTGAGAGGCTTTGTAACGAGAAGGGAGTGATGTTCAATAGTCTCAAATGATCCAAAAGTATGGTGTTCAGGATGTTAAACATATGACCTTCATAAAAACTATAAAAGTAAAGAATTTATGAACTTATTAAGGTGGAAAAACAGCATTGTATTTAGACTGTGTCCTGCAGAATTCATAGATCAGAGATTAAGTCAAAGGCATGCTAAAATTAACTTGCTAATAAACAGTAAACTGGTTAATGTCCTGTGATACAATAACCTGTCGAGTTTGTGGTTATCTGTTATACTTAATAGAAACCAACTACATGTATTCTTAGCCAAATGAATTTTTATTGTAAGAGGTATATATCATTTATATTTCTCTTAGCCAAAAGGCTTTTGCATTGATATTACTTTTATTTCTAATCCCTATTGGGTTGCAAATTAGCCTGATCAGTAAAGATGAAATATATATATATATATATATATATATATATCCTTATAGACTTATCTAATAATCAAGTGAACAGATAAAATCACTGAATGAAAAATCAATCAATTATTTCTCTTGCTTATTTCCCAATCTGGGATTAATTTTCTTAACAGCATGCACATAATTAGCGATGTGAAACTTTTGTCATATTTAGTAACTCCAAGTGGTGACCTTCACAACAATAGTTGTAGCTGCCTGGAGTTGACAACAAAAAACTGACAAGTAGACAGAAGACAAGACAACAGACACATCACGTGACTCCTTTAAGGCACTAAGGGGGAACAGCATTGGTTCTGAGGACATGGAAGGAAAAGGATACGGTTTTCCTTTCTGAGCTTATTCCTTAAGCTCAGCAAACACTTTACAATCTCTTTAAGTTTTTTGCTTGTTTTTTAAATGCTCTGAAAACCTTTGACCACAACTATCTTAACAGCCGCAGTGCAGAAAACAACAAAGGAGTATGTTGAAGGTCTGCTGCTCTGACTGGCCCTTATGCCACAAACCCTAAAGAACTCCTGTGGCCCTTCCACTGACACCCCAACAAGATTAGCATCAGGCTGAACATCTCTCTTGCAAAGACTGCAGGAGAGATACATTGGAAGAGGGGGGTAACTGGAATGGAAAGAGAAACTGAGAAACACAGAGGAGAAAAAATATCGTCTACGAAGAGGTAGATGCCTAACGGAAGAAACATGAGCTTCTAATCCTTCTTTTCTTAAACTTCAGAGAATGCTTCTTTTCTGAAAGAAAAAGAAAAGAGTATTTATTTGGCCTTCCCCATCCCCAAGGCTACTAAACACTGTGGTAATTCTTTATCAGCAGTGTTTACACTTCATGATTTTGTTTGTTTAGATGTTTGCAGAGTGTAAAATTATGGGTCTGGTGGTTTGTGACCAGAATCTCCTTTTCTACATCTATCCTTCTTTTACTTGACTTTAAAATATTTTTTCATGTTTTTTTTCCCTCTGAAATACACATAAAGAATATGTAAACTCCCTAAGGAATGTTCCATGAATTGATAATGGTAGAAAATTTCTCTCCACTGAACACTTTCCAAGTCATATAAAGAGCAGAGCATAAACCTTGCTGCAGAATCAGGCTGGAGATGTGGCCCTCCTGGTGGAGTAGTTACCTCGCATTCACACAGCCCTGGGTTTCATCCCCGCCCCCCCATACAGCATACCCCAGGCACAGTGGCACATGTTGGTAATCCAAGCAATTCAGTGGTCAAAGCAAGAGAATTGGGAGTTCAAGGATCTGTGAAATGCACAGTGTTTGATACCAGAGAAGTTAATCCTGTTCCCTCTTTAACACAACTTAGAACTTTAACACAACTGAGAACAAAACTTAGCCAGTTTGGCTCAGGGTCGATAGTTCATTATTTTCTGTGTGAAATAAATATAAAACCACTTTAAAGGAAGACCTAAGCAATTTGTCTTGTTTTTTCAAAGTGCTGCTAGGTGTTCTCGCTCTTCCTATGTCTTCATTGTGTGTCTCCTATACTCTGCAGTGACTTCTGACTCCTAGGGACTCTTAGGAGCTCATGTCAACCTGTCTCTCAAAAATCTTTTGGAGCTGCGTCTGTTGAAACTACCCAGTCATTCATAGCTCTGCATCATCAGTTATATTCTTGTTTGTTTTTCTTGACTTTTGTTTTAGAGAGTTGGGGATAAATCTTTCTTATTTGTCTTTCTTTTCTTTTGTTTTTTCTGTTTGTGGTTGCAAGTAAAAGAAAATTGGCTTCACCTAATTTTGACAACTAAAAGAGGGAAAGGGATTTATTCATTCGTGGAGACTAAGAACTGAATAAACAAGATGGTTCCGAATGCATCAGTGTCAACAGAGAAGTTTGGCATGATTTTTTGATATTTATTTTATTGAAAATAAATTTTCTTTATACAAAATATTATAATCACAGGGCCCCCTCACCTCAGTCCTCCCAGATCCCCCTACCGCTTTCCTCACCCAACTCCACACACATTCTTTTTCTTTCTCTTTAGAAGACAAACAGGCAAACAAACAAAGCAGAATAAAAAGAAAAAGAAAGAAAAAACACAAGGAATATACACACACATACACACACACACACACACACACACACACACAAACACAAAGCAAAATCCATAAAAATACAAAATAGGAAACCATATATACAAGCAAAAGACCAGTAAGACCAAAAAAAAAATACCCAAACAAATCAACATGAGACACAAAGTCTACAACTCTGATGTTAATACTGCTAGGCATGGGTCCTACCCTTAAGTATGGCCAATATACCCAGTGGGACTCCATGGGGGAGGTAATTTTCCCTTTGCAAACAATTGTCTATTGGAGATAGTTTCTTGGTTAGGAATGGGATCTCATGTCCATTTTTCTCTCTCAGCTCTGTTACCCCATCTGGCTTAAACCTGTGCAGGCCCTGTGCATGCCAACACAGTCTCTGTGAGTTCATGTATGTTTCAATGTTGCTTGTGACAATACTTGGGACCCTTAGGGGTTGGGGGTTGAGCTGGTGCAGAACCAACACACACACACACACACACACACACACACACACACACACACACACACACACAGGCTCTAGGAGTCAGGTAAGTGGTTCTGTGCCAGCTGGACCCCGGCCCACAAGGGTCTCTAGGATGGGCAACACTTCAGTCTTGTATCTGCAAGAATGTGTTTCCTTGGCATCCTCCAGCCCTCTGACCTTTATAGTCTGACAAATAAAAGACACTTAGAAGTCAAAGTTGTGAGAAAATGCATACTCCCCAGTGAGATATACCAATAAAGGTGTAGAAATATTGTGTATGTTTACTTGAGTAAGCAAACTGGTATATGCAGAATTTGTCACTGACTCATGCCCACTCAAATTGGTATTTTAAAATGAGAAGGGAGAAGCCTTTTTGCTTCTGTATATACTTAATTGTAATTCAGGTTTCTACTTTTATGTGTATGAGCGTTTGACTCCATGTTTACATGAGCATCATATGTCTGTCTGGTGATCGCAGAGACAGAGAAGAGCATCCCTTTCCCTGGAACTGAACTACAGAACCCATGTCTACAACAGCATCAAGCGTTCTTAGCGAAACCGTCTATCCGACCCTTTGTCTTTGAGTCCTATAAAATGTAATCCCGCAGAATTCACTTTTGTTCGTTTGCTTGCTTAGCTGTTTGTTGATTGTCTGAGTTTAAAGAACCTAAAGTGGTTTAAAGCGAACATAACCAGTGCTGCAAAAAACCCTCCATTTCAGTCCCCAGTCAAAGCATCATCCTATAACCCACCCTGCTGAAATCTCATAAAAACCTCCTTTGGAGCTGCTTTCTATCTGCGCAGACTCCACACTGAAGGTTCCAGAAGCACGGTGTGGCCAGTAGCTCGTCCCAGCCATGGGTGAAGGGAAGCTGCGTCTCCAGAGAATTTCCTCTGACACAATTTAATAGAAAGAATGGAATGTTGTGTGGTGCACGGATAAATTTGACAAATGATGACTCTTTAATAAAACATAAACCAAAGGGTAAACAAAACCACCCTGGGTTTGAGGACCTACCTCGCCGATGATGATTTGCCCCATGGCTTCTCTTTAGCCATTCCCCAGCTAGTGGTTATCTCACACACTTCTCTTGGTTTACTTTCTTCGACATTCATCTATCTCAACAGCACAGGGAAGGAACATTGCCCACAGGAGAATGATTTAGCGATAATTCAACCACATGGGCTACACCTCCTTCTGAGATCCTAAACGTTGGGGTTACAGTGATGCCCCCCTGTTCCTGTCAAGCTCTTCTTTCTGCGTGATCTTCTTTGGTAGCTATATGTAAGTTTCATGTGTTAAGTTCTACTTCTATACTTTACTGTGTCGGATAAAGAGCCCCTGGAAGTTCCGTCAGCATGGAGTACATTCTCTATTCGTGGTTACCGCTTCCAATTCATGGCCTCGTGGAGAGAAATGCCTACCACTTACTTCTACTCTCCATTCTCTCTATTCCCCTTCATGTTCCCTAAGTTTTTTTGAAAGTTAAGGCCCACTATGACATCTCTGTCTTTCTACCTTAGAGAGCGTTCTGATGGCTTCACATTTTACTGCCCAAATGTACTGTGTAACCCAGACTAGATACTAGTACAAAAGGAATATTTATGACAAAGAAGTTTGCAGTCTGGGCTAGAGACGGCACCGTTAAAAGCACTGCTGCTTTTGCAGAGACCCGGAGCTCAGTTTCCAGTATCCACTTGAGCAGGGTCTCAGCTTCCTGTGACTCCATTTCCTGAAAAATCCAATCCCTCCAGCCTCGGTGGGCACCTGTACTGACGAGCACATACCCACAAACAGATACATCCACATTCTCATAAGTAGACACAAAGAACTTTGTTAGAAAAACAAAGAACTTTGTAATCCATGAAACAGAATCCCAGGTTGGTTTGCTTTTCTTTAATTTGTTATGTTCCTAAGTGATGAGCTTTTGAGGTCGTTCTGTCCAAGGCCAGAAAGACGCTGCCTACCATCTACATCTCAGTTATCTGCTTTTGAATTTTTTGTGTGCGTCAATCTACTTGAGTTGTGCACTCTTTTCTCTCCCCTGTCAGTGACAACACTTCTCATGTAGACTATACCTTCCCTTTGGAAGGGCACACTCCCTAATCCATCTCCTCCAGCCCTCTTTTCCTGCCAGCAAAAGGAGAAGCCATGGGGTAGGAGCAATGAAATTCCACTGGACACAGAGCAACTGTCACTTCCCCAGCTTGTTAGCATGCATTTGTGTTTGGAAATTTCCAACCATGTAAAAAAAAAACAAAAAACCAAAACCAAAAACAAAAACAAAAAAAACAAAACTAGGAGAGAATTTTAATCTGGGGCAAGAGAACAGAAAGTCTTGTGGAACTTTATCAGGGAGGGCCAGCCAGAGGATGCTGCTTCAGACATACAGAGAAGGCCATTCCTACCGTCTGGGGCTTGGGGAAGTCAAGGGTTGTGAGGAAGATGAATTATGGGATAAAGTCCTTTGCAGGAGAAGCTGGTGAGGAGTTGTCCAGGGAGCAAGGGCATGAGAGGGCTACAGTGGAAAAGTATCAGGGCTCTTCCCTGCAGCCTGTTTCCCAGACGCTGTATCCACTACAGATTTGCCCAGGACAGAGCAAACAAGGTCTTTTCCAAGCTGCAAAATCAAAAATCTTCAGGAAAGAGAAAAATGAATAGATTTTTTAAAAAAACTTTTTAATAGTTCCTTCAACTTGCATAGACAAAGAACAGCTAGCATTTGGAAAGAACCCAAGGATTTTCTTTTTTGTTTGTGCTTGCCAGCACACCTGAGTACAGCCAGACTGTGAGAATTATCTAATCTGACTTTAACAGGTGGCTTCAGGGTGGAACACATATCTGAATGCTTAGGGGCAAGTAAAGTATGAAATGCACTTTGTAGAAAAGCCTGATAGATTTTGACATGACACACTGTACTGTAACAATGCATGATCTGATAGTGCGAACCCTCGGGCCTTTCTTTGAGTTTCATTGGTGTCAATTTGGAGAACAAGGGTAGAAGGTTTTATCTTTGGGCTCCACTATTATGCTTCATTTGGAGGCTCTTTTAAGAAATCCTACGGATTGTTATTCAACAGAAACAAAGCAGTATATCATAGCATCTCTTTATGTGAGATCCAGGATTAGTCTCTACTTATAAATTTATCTTGTGCTATTCACTCTTTGTTAACTCAATCTAAGAAAAGAGCATTTAAAGATGTGAGTTTATTTATTGAATACACATAATAACTTTCCTTCCATATATGTATGAGTTTTCTCAAATTTGGTACGTATTATACTTAATTCTCTACTAGCCCTCCAAATTTTCATCACAGCAAAAGGCAGCTTCATTATTTTACTTACTCATCCTCTCCTTTCCTGCCCCCTTTTCCTCTCCTCTTCCCTCCCCTCACTCCCCTCTCCTCTCCCCTCCTCTCCTCTTGCCTCTCTTCTCTTTTCCGCCCTTCCCTTCCTTATTTTCCCTTCCCTTCTCCCTTCTCTTCCTTTTCTTCTTCCCTCTCCTCTTTTTCCTCAATATCTCTCTCTCTCTCTCTCTCTCTCTCTCTCTCTCTCTCTCTCTCTCTCTCTTCCTTCTTCCTTTGAAACAGTGACTTATGTATCCCTGGCTGATCTAGAATTTGCATAGGTACTCCTGCCTTTCCATCCAAAGTGCTGGAATTACAGACATGGACCACTATGTTGGGCTTTTCCCTCACACGTACATCCCAACATTCAAATTATTGGCACATCCCGCTGACAATATCTTCAAAAACTCAGAATCAAGTTACTTCTCATTCCTTTCATCACCACCTTCCTGATCCAAACCACAGTGACCTGTATCGCAGCTAGGGGGAACAGCCTTGTTCTGGCTTTTCCTCTTCACCTATATTCCATTAGTCTTATCTCAATAGACAATGATCTTTAAAATCCTTATGTTCTGCCTAAAACTTTGCGATAGCCATGTCTTCCACAGTAAAAATCTTTTAATGTCCCTGCAAATCTGTAGGAAATCCAGACTCGTGTCTTGCCACCCCTGTCTATATCCCTGGCCTCATGGTACCCATTGGCCTTCATATCATTTGCCTTCCTTTCTCTTCTTCCATTCTGATGTCTGAACAATGTATGTTTCTGAACCCATAGAAATCAACCGCAGAACTAGCAGCCCCAAAGCCAGCCCAGAATGCTTCCCATTCCTCCGAAGTCTCCTGTTGAAAGAGCATGAAGATCAGCTAAGTCAGCCATGGAGGTGAAAGCAAGGCACGATCTGGATACACAATGTAAATGAAAATAACCATACGCCACTGATAAAATCATTTCCCAAGCACTTCATATTTATATTTAACAACCACACATTCCATTAAAGCTAGAAACTTCATGTGACCCTTCCCGAGCTATTTAAAAGAGAGACAGGAGTCAAGAGGGTTTACAGCAGGAGTATTTCTTAGCCAACCTCCTAGAAGGTATACATAGGAAGAACATGATCCCTAGACATCCAACTAAAGCTCCCAAGGTGGATTGTCTTCAAAATTCTGAGAAATACTGGTTGGCTTTGGCAGATAAATATGGTCATGTCAATGACACCTCTGGCTTATTCAAACAACTGAAAACGAAGATAAATTTCCAGAAGATTCTAACAAAGAAATAGAAATAAAACAGCTTTTCCAAGGAATACATGTTCTGTGAAGAGCACATGGAGAAGCACTGAAAAAAATTTACCAAAGCAAAGAGTGTGATGTATTTTGAGTAAGTATTCTATAATTCTTTAATTAAACAAACAAAGAAGCAAGCAAACAAAAACAAAACAAACAACAAAGTCCACAGGGTCAGTCTTTAGTGGCTTCTCAGCAGATGTCCAGGGACTTTCTGGGACTGACTTGTGCACACCCATCCTCTGTGAACATGGAGAATAAAATCTAATGGTACACAGACATCAGATGCAATGACACACAGTGAGCATTGACCCACAGTGAGCAGTGGGAAGCAAGAGCAGGAGAAGAGAGTAGAGAGAAGCTCTCTACTCAAGAACACAAAGCCTGTGTTGAACACCCTTCCTAAAGGCACAGGGTAGTGTTCAGAGTCTATGGAAGTAAAGCAGCATTCTTGACATTAAACTTCACTTATGGGGCTGGAGATAGGGTTCAGTGGCCAAGAGCACTTGTTCTTGCAGAGGACCCTGGTTCAGTTACCAACACCCACATAAGATGGCTCATAATCACTTGTAGCCCCAGCTCCAGGGAACCCTTTGATTTTTTTTTCTGGCCTCCATAAGTACCTGAACATACACAGTATATACATATAAATAACAATAAACCTATTAAAAAACAAATCTTTAAAAAAAATTCACTTGTTTGCCAGGTACATGTGACTTTACTTTCGCTTAATTTCCTTATCCAAGTAAACTTTACCTCTGTCTTTTAGAGTCAATCTCAACCTTATTCAGAAAATGATATTACTTTCTTGTAATTACTTTTATCTCCTGACTCTGAGTTTCCCGAAATTCTTATCAATATGTGAAATATTTAAGTATTGGGCTTATTTCTTCTCATAAGTATTTTTTCAGAAAGTAATGTATATACATGGTTTAAATAAAGTGATACCAAAGGGCTTCATATGCAAAACAGTCTGTCTCAGCCACTCCGACTCCCTATCCACGACATCTTTGCTGATCCCCCAAAGGAAACCATCCTCACTTTTGTCAGATTTCTTCCAGATCTCTATAAACTTGATGCTAGCTTTTAATACAAGAGTTAGAATCCCATTATTAACGTCTTATAATGTGTTATGATTCAAAATTCATTTATACATTCTTATTGCACATTTTTGTCTTTCTCTTAGTAGCCTTTGTTAATTTTGTTACAAGAAATTATAAATATTATTTCCTGATGTGATTGGGGATTCTCCCACTGTACTTATATATTTCCATCATCAAGGTGGACGGTGTTTTAATCAATACATCTTGTTCTTTACATGTAATTTGTTCTGATCTTATCTGACACCTTTTTTTAAGGACTTGCCATGTTAAGGGAAACTCACTAATAATAATCAAGCAAATGTCTAGATTCACATACCAGTAAGTTTTAATTATATGCAATTAACCACTGAAAAATATTTCTTTAGATTATATATTAAAGTTGAAGGTTGTTAGCTGGGTGATGGTGGCATACGCCTTTAATCTCAGCACTTGGGAGGCAGAGGCAGGTAGAGCTCTGAGTTCAAGTCCAGCCTGATCTACAAAGTGAATTCCAGGAGAGCCAGGGCTACACAGAGAAACCCTGTCTCCACCTCCCACCCCTACCCCCCCCCAAAAAAAAGAAAAAGAAACAAAAAAACCTTGAAGGTTGTTAATTTTGTTTTACATAAATGACAATTCAATATTGACTGAAGAGCCAAGCAGAGTACCATCACTACAGCTTGCTTCTTATTTTGTGTGCTATGTTGACAGTTCTTAAGTGTTCCCCTCACACGGTATTGTGTCTACTAATGTCTTTTTAACATCATAAGAGTAACACTAAATCTCTTTTTTTCTTTCTTCTTTTCTCTGAACTATCCATTATCTTGCTGCGTGGGCTCTGGTCTCACACTGTTAGTGCTTCCTACTCAGTGCTCTGCAGAGCTGGGTCATGTGTGTCTTGAATCTTGATTCCCTATCTTGGGTTAGTATAAAACCATCGTGAGAGAAAATACCCTCAACTTGGTCTAAGAAATAGCAGCAGGGAGTGAGTGGCATGGCTCAGCCAGTGAAAGCGGCGGTTGGGCAAACCTGATCACCAAGCTTCAATCTCTGGAACCCATCAAAGAAGCCAAAGAAAGAGAGATCATTCATGAATGTTGTCGTCTGACCTCCACATAGGCACCATGACACACATGTGGCCACACTCACACGGACGATAATAAATACTATTTAAATATTTCTTCACTTATGTTTATGTGTGTGAGCATATGTGCGCCACATGAGTGCGGGGAGCGCAGAGCCAGAAGGTGGTATTGGGTCCTTTGGAACTAGAGTCACAGTTGTTTTCGAACCACCTGATGTGGGTGCTGGGCACCAAACCCAAATCCTCTTGAAGAGCTGTAAGTGCTCTTAGCCAATAGACAGTCACCCCAATCCATAAATCATTTTTTTTAAAAGAGAGAAATAGCAGCGGAAAGCATCTTTCAGGGGCCTCATATTTTGGAAGTCCTGAGACGTTGTGTACTTTTGAAAAACGATTTAACATCTTTAGGAGTCTACATTAGAAATGCATTCCACTCAACACTTTGAAGACCTAATGCTGGTACCTTCTAGCACCTAAAGCTGTTGGACAGATGACGAAGGCCATTGTGTTATTTTGCTGATGTCCTGCTTTTCTCATTGTCAGCTGTTGCCATAATGATCTCTTGGATGTTCTGAAATCTCTGGGCAACATGACCCTGGGTGTAGACATCGGCTTGGTAGTGGTACAAACACGGCACTAGGGACTCATGAGCTTTTCTTGTCTGCAAGCATTTCTCTGTTCTTTCAATCCTTCCATCTTTATCCTAGACGTACTCAGTAAACTTTTTCTACCCCTTCATTCACTACATTTTTCTCTAGTTTTAGAAATGCTAGGTAGCTACAATTTTTTAATTATTATTCTCTACTCCTTCATCTTCTCGGATATATATCCGTATATATGTTTGTTTACAATCTTTGCTAATTTTTATTTACAAGTTTTCTCCTCCTAAATTCTGAATTATCTGACTTTCCCCCAGAATGCCTTTATTTCTGTTGTTTGCTCTTTCTCTTTGTTGCTGTTTTTGTTCTCCTGTTTGCTGACCACCTGTTTTGTTTATAAAAGCACAAGCATGGGGAGGTGTCCGGAACCCTGTAAGGAGGGTTGTCCATTGACAAGTGGGCAGGAAGCCAGCTCTCACAGGGGTGGATTTCAGAACAAGACTGGACTCAGGACATCATCTCCAGTGTTCTTCCTGATTGTCTTGGTCCTCCTTTGATTGCCTGTCTAATTTGAGTGAAGACCCTCCTTCCCTTCTTCTCTAATTTGTTTGTTTGTTTGCTGACATTATGCATATCTGGATACCAGAACTTACGTGTGCTACAAAGGGATGCTCATGCCAGGTATCCTGCCTTTCATCTGCTCTTCAATGATCATGTTCTTCTGTGTCCCTCCTTTCGCTGTTTTCATCAGCTGACTTGTGATTCCAAGAGCCACATATCTCATGTGTTTACGAGACTGACGGGCATCCTTCCTGCATGCAATCCTTGCCCATCCTGCTCTGCGTCTCCACAGTTCAGTGAGACAGAAACCCTCCTACGATGTAAATCCACAGGAATGCACTTTTCTCAGGAGACTTACGCAGTGATGTGGTGTTGTATCGTTTGCAGACTTTACACAGGGGAACATATATATTCCTTATGCTAATCGTGTATCTGATAACACCTAGTACATTGTGCCAATAAATTACTAATATGACAAACTTTTCCAATATAATATTGGAATTTTGCACTTTTAAGTGTGTAAGTTTACAAAGCTTCTATTTGAAGTATGACTGGGTTCTCTTGGCCAGAAATCTCTGGGTTACTGCCAGATCTCTCTCACTTCAGCAAAATATATTGTGTAAGAATTCTGAAAGTCTACAGTGCATCACCTGGCAAACCTCCCGAAATGCAAACCAGGCCTCTGATTCAGAGGACTGACCTAGGCCCAGAAATCTTCATTGAAATGTTCAATCATTTCAGTGCAAAGAATATTCAGACCTTCCTTGAGAATCCTACACCAACACAACAAGTTGGAAGAAACATATTAATTAATATATCTGTACCTTCTAATAAGTGTTATAAGAGGAAACAGACCAGAGATGCCCATATACAAATGTGTCTAAAATACCATGGTTTCTTTAGGGTTAAATAGATGGTAATTCTTCACATTAAACCTGTAAATGAACTAAAAGAATATGGATGGATGTTATCAAGTTTATTTCATTTTTTAAAAAATAAATAGGCCAGTCATTTAGATAAAGAGATAAAGACCAATAACTACTAAAAAGGCTGTGATACTATGAATAAGGATGGTTCTCATAGGCTCATCTATGTGAAGGCTTAGTCTCCAGGACATGGAACTCTTTGAAAGAATTAGAAGGATTGGAAGGTAAGGCCGTGTTGGAGAAAGTGTGTCACTGTCATCAGGGGTGGGCTTTGAGGTTTCAAAAGGCCATGCCAGATTCAGACACTCTCTCTCTCTTTCTCTCTCTCTCTCTCTCACACACACACACACACACGCACAGCCATTGATGTAGATGCTGATTCAGGGCAAAAGGTTTTTTATTCTTTCCTAATTCAATCAATCTTCTGTCCTAGTCCTGGAACCCTGGAGCGTTTTGGCCTCCGTACCATGTAGCATCTAATCTCAAGCCTAGAACTGAAAGACTTCCACCTCAGCCCCCTTACAATCTAGAATGTTTAAGCCTCCCAGGCTTACTGCTGACTGAGCTACCCTGACTAGCTCTTTCTGAACTTGGAGTTGTACTAAACTATTCTGGCTCAACTCACTTGTTGTTCAAGTTCACTTGTGGCTCAAACTCTTCTCCAAACTGCTGGTTGGAACTGATCTTCTGAACCAGCCGACTGTTTCTGACTGAACTCTTCTGACTCTGACAGACTCTGACTTATTCTGACTGCCTCAGACTGAACTGTTCTGCTTGGCTCCAAACTGACTCTTCCCGTTTGATACAGACTTCTTCCAAACTGCCTCTGTGTCTCTGCCTCAGTTAGCCTCTATGCCTTATCCTCTCTGCCTGCTTCATACTGCCTGTGTCTCTTATCCTCTGTCTCTAAGCTGAGAGCCTGCTTTTCTATCGTGAGAGTTGGGCATGTCCTCACTCTGACTCACTCTGTCAACTCTTCCTCTGATTCATCACTTTGTGGTCCTTCACTCTGACTCACCTCAGATGTTACTTCCTGTCTGACATTGATTCCTACTGAGATCTGCTTCCTGTCTTCCAAGTGCTGGTATTAAAGGTATGTACTACATTCTTTTTATATTCTGTCTGGACCACTTAGGTCTCTGAATGTCGTCCCTTCATATGGACCCTTGGATGTGATCTCTTTCTGGCTATCACACTGGCCTTTCACTGTGATCCTTTGCTAGAGCAGCCATGCTGCTGGACTAAATGATTAAATATTCCTCTTCTCTCTCTCTCTTTCTCTCTCTCTTGACCTGCAGATCAGGATGTAGCAGCTACATCTCAGCTATTTCTCTAGCACCATGTCCACCTGCAGCCATGCTGTCCATCATGTTAATAATAAACTAAGCTTCTGAAATGATAAAGAAGCCCTAGTTAAATGCTTGCTTTTATAAGAATTACCATGGTCATGGTGTCTCCTTCTAGCACTAAAACATCTGGACAAAAGACAAGTTTTGAAATAACAATAATTTTGTTTGCTGTATGAAACACTAATTTTATAGAATAATGTATCTTGTCCATAACAGATTAATGAGTTCCTCTCAAATGAAAAAGGCATATAACCTCATTCTGACCTTTACAAATAAATGGCAGCTTCCATGCGTGCCTTTTTGCCAGAAGAACTTCTTATCTGAATCTCTCTGTATTAGCTCATGGTGTCAGGGCAAGTTACAGACTCTTAGACAACACAGGCAAGAAACATGTTGGAACTAGAAGGCATTTTCTGCTGTCAGTCAACCATTTCATAGACAGAAAGGATCACCAAAGGGAACTGTATGGTTGAACACAAATATTCAAATCAAGGCAAGATTACATTCAAGCTATTTGATCCACTTAAGAAAGCCCTGGTTTTTGGTGTGTGTGTGTGTGTGTGTGTGTGTGTGTGTGTGTGTGTGTGTGTGTGTTTGTTTCACTGCTATAAATTCGGGCAGGTAGAAACCTGCAGATCAGACTGTGAGGTAAATAGAGATGACAGAACACTTTGTTAGATTCCTTGTGTTGGATTGTCTCCTCTTCCTCCAGTGTCTACTCCCCAGACAGACTCTTCTGATTGCTTTATGGATATTAATTTCTGTGGGGAAGTCACTTACTCTGATTGAAAGGTCTGATGTGATTGAGCCCCAAATACCCATGGCCAGATGCCAAATGAAATTTCCCCTAAATATGAATGCCTTGTCTGTTTCTGCAATCCCAGACAAGGGCTGCTTAGATTCCACCCCTCCCACACTGTCCTTCTGCTAGTTAAAGCAGAAGTCCTTGTCTTCCTTTGCTCTGTGCTGTTATGGCTAGCCTGCGCCTCTTACCTGCTTGTGCATTCCCTGTCTGCAGTTAGCAGCCATAATGTGGTCCAGTAGAGCAGTGCTTCAATCTGCTGAGCTGGCAGCTTTTCAAAGGGTTTTCTACATCAAAATGTTTAAATTGTAAGTACACATAGATTGCTTTCTGTTACTCATACAGGAGAGAGGGAAGAAGACAAAGGGAAAAGAAAGTTCTCAACTGAGGGCTCCTTCAAGAAGCTTACTTGGTTCAGTAACTCTGAACTAACAGGTATTTTCCTCTGAGTTTAGAAATGTTGTTCATCTTGTGATTTGCTTTAAAAAATTATTTAGTTACATTGTGAACAAAAACAAGACCAAAATCAAGAGGAACATGATACATAGGTTCTAGAGTGGCAACAGCATGTTGAGCCTCTGTCTACCTGCGTGTCAGTAGATCACCTATTTGCGTCCTTTAAAACAGCATTCACTAAGTGCCCAACCTGTCCTACAACTGAATAGAATAAAGGTCCCTGCCGAGCGCTACATTTTTCTCACTGAAACTTAGAATTCAAAAAATGTAATCTTAATTGATACCGTCAGTGTCTCTTGCACTCACTCATTTCGTCTTACAAAGAAAGCTTTCTATGCCCTGCCTTTACTGCTAGAAAAAAGTATATATTTCCTGTGTTTTCAAAGTCTTTTATAATAGTCTGTTGTTTAATTCAGTCTCCACACTACGATACAACTGGGGTGAGCCTGTCATCTACACCTTTATAGTCAATTTAGGGAATAAAGTCGGCAAGACATCTAACACCATCATCACATCTGTGATTTTAAGTTGGTGTTTTACCTATAGATAAGAAGAAAACTATTCCTAATTTTTGTCGGTACTAATGGCCAATGTTGGAGAGGTACAGTATCAACATAAGTGACACAAAATATGGACAAGCAAATTATTCACATTGGTTTTCATCTTTTTTTCTTTGTATTATGATTAAAGAGTGAGATTACCAATCATCAGTCTGTAATACTTTTACATTTTTGAAAAGCTCGCTTTCCTTGGCCTGGTAGGTGACTCCTTTGAGCCTAGGAATAGGAAGCTGCAGTTCCATGGAAAATTGCTAAAAGTAGTCTATCAAACAGAACCAACACATGGAGAACCAACATGGAGATGTCCCTGAGTGCAGCTCAAATCATGTCAAATAAATAGTTTAATTAACAGTATTGATACCAAGGAGCTGGAGGTCATAGGGGATTTCCTTGTGGTACCCATAAATCGAGGTCCAACATTCTGCTGCCAGTCTGAAGTTACAGAAAATATACTAGCAAAAAGAGATTCTAACGTAAGACGACAATTTCTAATTGGATGTCCCTCCATTGCACTATAATATCTTGCTCTTCAGCAAGAAATGTTTTTGTTGAAAGAACTTTTGTAGGACATAGAGGCAAAAAAAAAAAAAAGATCTATCATAGATGCCAGATAGAATTCTTTAGCTTTAGTCTTCAAGACCTAAGTGGAGCTGTTGCAACATGAAGCAATTGCTCGGTAAAGAAATGTGAAAAGAAACAAGGTCATGGGCAGGTCGGAAGGACTGAGTAGGAAGGCTTTGCTCATTTTCCCTGTTTTGTCCCAGACTAAGGTACACCCTTGACTCTCTCGTTTCCAAAGTCATTTTGAAGGAACAAATAGTACAGAGATCTAGAAGACTGACAACAATAATATTGTCTTAATTTAACCATTGACTCTGAAATCTAGAGCAGCAGGGATTTTCAGTCTCTGAATTAACCACAGCTTTTAGACACAATAACAGCTTTATGGAAATAGAGGTGAAGTTGGCCAATCGTTTTTCTGAGTAATTTCCTAACTTTGTATATGAATTAAAATTTAATGCCAGGTGGTAGTGGTGCATGTCTTTAATCCCAGCTCTTGGGAGGCAGAGACAAGTGGATCTCTGTGAGTTTGAGAGTGAATTCTGGGACAGCCAGAGTTATAACAGAGAAACACTGTTTCTGGGAAAAAAAAAAAGATTTAACCTGACCCAATTTAAATGCAACAAAAATCCTTTTTTCAGCCATTGCTATAGAACTATAAAAAGTTAGTTGATAAAACTAATAATACAAAAATAACTCAAACTGAAGTTTTCCTATAATATAAGTTAATGAAAATGTTGTACTCAATAAAAGTATTTAACACATTTTTTTTCTTTTCTGGGACTGTCAGATAACAGCACCAGAACGTCAAAAGGTGGAGGCAACTCTGTAAAAGCCACCAATTAGATGAGTAAGTTATGTCATCAATCCCTTGCATCAAGATGCTCCATTAACTTTTCTAATTTGATATTCCATCAGACCACTATAAATTATATTCACATCATACAAATTGTGTGTAGTGTTCTGCTTCCACTTAAACAGATTTGAAATTAAATCGGTAAAGGGCTACTGAGTGCAGACTGAAATACAGAACAGTGTCCCCTGACCACAGGTAAGGCATGATCTGGAGTCTCGGCACCTTGTGGTACACACGCTGAATGTCTAAAGTCCTCATCCTCACCAAATGATGGAGTAAACTGAAAACCATATAGGAATTTTAATGAAGAAGAAATCCCCACATCCTTTTTGATTAGAAAGACCTAGAAAATGCACTGAAAGATTTTTAGGGTTTTTGTTTGTTTGTTTGTTTGCTTGCTTGCTTTTTGGATTATCTAAATGCAATTGCTATAGAATATAGCACTTTGTTTTTTCTGTGAAGTCTTTAGAATAAGAAATAAAGGGTGTTACTTAGAGGCAGATTTACTGAACATCAGCTAGGGAGGATTAGTGCATCCAGGATACACAAACACTTAGACTATTTCTTTCTTTCTCTTCACTCCTTCTGAGAATCTTCATATCAAGATTCAGGTCAGCCAGGGGCTACATAGTGAGGCTGGCTCTGTCTCAACAATGACAACAACAGCAAAAAATCATGTTGTAGGGGGGATGAATGGGTTCACAGAGTTATCCAATCAGCTGATGACCTCAATAGAAGAGAAGTCTGACCTTTCCCAAGCAAAGAGAAGTTTGCCGATAGATGGCCTTTAAATTTGAATACTGAACACTTGGCTTTTCCCTATGTGTGTAGGCAGACTTTGGAAAATGCCACCTTCCATAATCACGAGAGCATATCTCCTAGAGTTAATCAATCGATCTCTTTCTAGGATCCATACCTACAGACACTCTGTTGGTCTGTTTGGCAGGAGAAGTCTGATCAATATTGTAGTTAAATTAGAAATACAGCAGATCATGCTGCTCATTTCTCTGGAATGTTTTCTATAGTGAAAAGGATTGGTCAAGACAACATCTATGTCCCCTTCATGCGGACATAATGAGATGGCACAATTTTCTAACATTTACATCAGTAATTAATTACATCGTCTGTTAACATGTAACACATAACTCTCAAATCAGTAACTCACTAGAACAAATATTTATCATATTTGCTTATTTATATATTTATTTATAAATATTTATAAAATATTTAGCACCTGTGGGTTAGGAGTTTAGGGACATGAGTAGAGTTTTTGCTCAAGGCCTCAAAAGGATGAAATCAAGATGTCACTTGGGAGAGCAAGAAAGATGGCTTAGTGTGTAAGTGTGCTCACTGTGCAGCTTGAAGATCTTAGTTTAAATCCCCAGCATACATGTAAAATCTAGGTCATGTAACTGTAACTTCAGCATTGACGGGAAGCAATAGATGGCTCTCAGGAGCTTACTAGCCAGCCAACTTACCCCAAAATAGTAAATTTCGCATTTAGTGAGGGGCCCTTTCTCAAGATAAATTTCCATGAGGTAGAGGAAGACACCTGGCCTCTGTATCTGACCTCCATAAGTGCATAGCTGAATTAGTTCATACATGTATGATCATATATGCATGTAACACACATACACACACACACACTACTTGGAGCTCCGAGCTTAACTAAAGCCTGGGGTTCCCTTCTAAGCCCATCAATACTGGCTGTAGATTAGAGTCACTGTTAGGGGAAATCTTTCTGACTTACTGATTTTTCTCTTTGGAACTTAATGGGGCTCAACAGATCAGATCACATGTGTGCAATGCAATATGGTGAACATATATTTTACGTTCTAAAAGACTGGAACTTTTGCTGAACCTCACAGTCAGAGTTAATAATATACCTTAAAGTCACTTAAGACATCTATCTTACTGTATACCCAGCTGGCTTGTTTAGCCTACCTTTAGGAGAACACTATAACAAACAACCTTGCTTGTCTTAGATTCCCTCATGTCATCAACTTTTACAACCTACACTGATTATATTGCTGTAATCTTAAATCATGTACTCTTCTATGCTCCTTGACCTAGAACAATGTGTGTGTGTGTGTGTGTGTGTGTGTGTGTGTGTGTGTGTGTGTGTGTGTGATTTACTGAAAAAAGCAAAGACAGTGGTTGAAAGCAACCCTCTGAAATCTATGATAACACTTGAATGATTTATGGATATTAGTTGATAAACAATGGTATTTGTTATCTGGTTCAGTTGGAATCATATGAATCCAGTGACCTAATCCATTGTAAAACTTTGTTAAAGATTTTAGTAAAGTATCTCATTCCTTCCCCATGCGATAGATGGTCTCTGTGCTGTTCAATAAAAATAGAATAAAACCTGTTGTTAGGGACAGACACACAGAGACACACACAAACAGGGAGAGCAGAGTCATAAAATAGCCTTCTGGCAGGCACAGATCCAAACTCACACAACAGACAGACAGGACGGAAGACACAGGGAACATGAAGTAGCGATTTCAAATATAGACTTCTTCTTGATTAATTCACTTCAAAGTGAAGTGCTTTTCTTTCTCTCCTTGTTGACACCTGCATGATTGGTAACTTTGATCTAATCATAAATGCATTTAATTCATGCAACACTCAAGGAGAGATTACATGTAAACCATGAACACCACAGACCAGGAATCTGGAACTCTGTCGCAGTATCCTGCCTCCTTCTGTAGCATAAACAGTCTAGAGTAAGTCTTAAAGTAAGTATTGAGTGATCATCCTTCTTAAATGTTCAACAAAGGTGTTTAATGTATGCAAAATTTAGATAGTAGGTATCTTTTAAATTGATCCGCAAACATTTATCTGGCTCACCTTGATATAAATGGAACTCATAGAAAATAGTGATGTAGAGCCAGAGAATGTGAGATTCTAAGGAAATAGTTCACAGGCTGGAGAATCAAGTGAGGTCAAACTCTAGTTGAGTGGGTAGGCTACAGATCGGGGCAAGACATGCTGCTATAGACTGGCTTATATAAAATGGGACCATCCAAGCCACTTTGCAGAATAGGCTGTGTGTGTGTGTGTGTGTGTGTGTGTGTGTGTTTATTATGAGTTGGGCTATAAAGGAAGATGGGCTTTGCTCATCTTACAGTTTACCAGAACACTGGAGTGTGGGAAGACACATGCAGAGAATGTGCAGGTCACTGCCATTCCCTCCTGCTTTACATGGTTCAAAGCCAGTGATATGGTGAAGTCTAATTTCAATGAGGAAGAGAACTGGAATCTAATTCTATCGAGTAGAACTGCGAAGCCACATGACAGAAGGTGGGGGGAATCTTTGAAGTGCAAATTGCTTTCTTTTATCACCGTAACCACCAACAATTTGATTTTTCCCAAACGTTGCGTTGTAAAGGTCATCAGCTGGACCCACACTGCTCCCTGCTCGCTAATGCCATTACATTGCTTGTTTTTATTATTTGGAGGTTTCCAGAATTTACATGATAAATTCTTGTTCCCACCCTTGTTCCCCTCTCTTGTCCCCCTTCTTCCCAGTGTCCTCTTTCCAATTTCATGTGTTCTCTTTGTGTGTGACATCTCATTGTAATTGATCTGTAATTGAATGTCACTGGGTAACACCACTCATCCATGAGATCAAGTATTTCCTTAGAAAAGACTTCTTCCATCTCTTCAAGTCTCCTTTCGCCATAGAAAACACATCCTCAACAACACACTCTCGAGTGACCCCTCCCTGTTTATGATATGTCTACTATGCTTAGAAATGCTATTACCTTATCTTGTTAATTTCTCTCTTTGCCGCCAGAGCGTAAGCCCAGTGAAAGAAGCAACCATGTTTATGTGTTCTCAGCAGCTCACACAAAGTAGCAACATATATGCTGAACAAGGAGTATGCCCATGCAAATCATTTCTAACAATCTAGTTTTATTAGAATGACATGGCTATCTGTGTGGGTAAACCATGCAGGAGGCCAGTGTCACAGGCAAAGACCTTGTCAGGAAAAGCAGGAACTTAGAGGGTTAGTGCCAAGGAGCTTTAAACAGACCTAGATGGGACCAGAGTCACTAAAGAACTAAGTGTTTTCATGGGGCTCAAGATTAGTTTTCTGAGAGAGGTCTACATGATGGGAGGTCATTACTTAAAGGAAACGGAGACGATGAAGAATTGCTTTAATTATGTGCAATGTGTCAAAGAAATGCTTCCCAAATTAATCTTTTTCTGGAAGTAAAGCAAATCTTCTTATAATTTATTTTAACCCATAGTCCTTCTCTTTTAAAACACACACACACACACACACACACACACACACACACACACACCAGTGTTTGGGTCAGCTTCTAATAGCATTAATAAGTGTGAGTTAATTACAGACACTAAAGCTTTTCTTTTCAAGTTGTTTATTTTCAAAGATCAATTTTTTTTTCTTGTTAGCTGGGGAAGGCATGCCTCTTAACTTGAAGAAAGACTGTTTAGAGTAACAGAAAAAGCCTCAGTGCCCCCCCCCACCTTGCACCTCACATCACATCACACACCACAGGGGCCCAAGGGCCAGAAATTCCACACATCCAGTGGTGTCTTTGAAAGGGAGCCCAGCTGAAATGTTCCTGGAGAGAGGAGAAAACTCTTGGGGTGGCTTCATTGCTGACATTTGTTTTTCATCTAACACAGTTCTCCAACTCAGGTTCCCAGAGTCACTGAGCACCCTCTGAAGCCTTAATGGAGACATAAATCAGTCCCAGTCACAGTAGTGGGGTAACATCTTAAATGAAGGAGGAGGTGTCACTTGGATTTCTTTTTCCTTCAATGTCAGCAAGCAGGAAAACCCCAAAAGTTAAAAATAAAAAAAAAAGACCATTTCACATTTACTGTTTCCTAATACACTTCTCCCCGTGTGCCTTGAGGAAGTGTGAAAATATAGGAGGGAGAAAGAGGAGCAGACAGAAGAGAAAGGTCTATACATTTGGAATGGTAGATAAAAGAGTCTATGTGGTGGTGTTATAATAATCTTGTAATCTGAAACCTCAGGAAAAGCAAGGAAAAAAAAAACCCTAAACAGTTTGTAGGGAAATTTGAGGTTTCCCGTGTAATAAATTTTCATGGCCAAGGGCCCAAATCTTTCAGTGTTTTGAAGAGTCATTTTCAGATGTCCTAAGTTTACTGTTTTTTTTTTTTTTAAATCTGTTTTAAACTCTGCATACTTACACCTTTCTTCTAGAGGTTCAAGATAAGAGTTTACCATACACAGGCTTTGCCTGGTGTGATCTGCAATATGCGGTGACTTTTCTAAGAATGTATGACTTTGCTGTGAGTCTCATGGGAACACCAGACAACTTCCTAACGACTTCATCCAGTTCTAAGGAGTTGTTAGCTGAAGAATCCATGCAATAAGAGGTCTGTGTGCAGAGTAGAGCAACAGCAAACAGAGTGCCTGAGGACAGATGAGGAGCTAAGGCCCAAGTCAGGTGGAAGGCAGCCAGAAGAACATAAAATGTCAGAGCTGAGATCAACCAGCTGTGTCCAGAAATGGACCAACCATCTGGAAGGACAAAACTGGGTTGTTCTTCCTCTCCACATGCAGGAAAGATGGGCATTAAGAACTCGTAGGTTCTCCTTGCTCTTCACATACTCTCAGTTCTGCAACAGAACTTTGAAGATGTTGCAGGATGATTCCCCAGTAGTAATTCAGGAAAATACCCACAGGGCAACATTGAACGTGTGGAAATGCTGAGGTCAATGTAACTTCTTTATAGGTGTCTTTATATTGTCAAGTCTTGGATGAGTTCATTGGAACTTTTTCTAATGTTGCGGGATCAATTGGTATCTCTGTGGATATTGTGTCTGATTGGTATTCCTGTGGTTTACCACTGGACTCCCCATGTCTAAACAGAGAGTGGCAAGAGCAGAAAAAATAAAAGCAGTGACTCAGATATTCACTGTGTTGGTTCCTTTTCTATCATCATGGCGGAAACACTTGAAAGACACAAGAGAGGGGAGTTTTATACGGCCCATGGTTTTGGAGTGATTTCAGTCCGTTGTGTCAGGAAAGCATGGCAGTAGGAGTGTATGGAAACAGCTGTTCACATCCTATAAGACCGTGGTGGGATGAAACCAAGACCAGGCTATGACCTTTAAAGACTTTCTGATAGTCACCTCACACTTCCAGATGTTCCATAACCTCCCCAATACAGTACCGCTGTGCTAGAGAACAAGGGCTCCAAATAAAAAACCATCGGGAACATTTCAAATCTAAACCACAGCACAAGCTCGCTCTTGGTTATCATGAAGAGTCTTTCTCGATTAGCTTCTGTCTGCAAAGTTCAGTGCCTCTGGACCTCGTGGAAGACGTGTGGTAGTGCTTTTCCTCAATACAGGTATTCCATCTTAGATGAGTGGCCAGGACAGGAGACTGGCAATATCTTGTTGGTCACTTTGATTTTTAACTTCCGGGTTGTGAGGAGCTAAAATTGAAGGGAAAATATCTATACTTGCATTTGTAAAAGCATTTGTGTCCTGATATCAGCCGGCCTTGCTAAAGTGCCAGTGACTCAGAGGATCCTGCTACTCTTCTCCATCACAAGCTAGTTAGAACAACCTCTCCACTCCAGAATGCATACCGCTGAACGCTCATCGAATGGTGGCTGGACTCAGGCTGATTACTTTTGTTTAGCTTTCATCAAAGATGACAGAGAAGGAGGCATTATATTTTTACATTTCTCTCTTTTGAAGTCCCAATATGAAGTAACTTAAGATTTCCTTCTCAGAAAGAAAGGCTGATAGTTACAAATTACCTTTATATCAAATTCTATATAGAAAGGATGAATTATTTATATTGTACGAAAGATAAGACATTAACTTAAAACAGGAAAAAAAAAGAGAGGGGAAAAAAAAGCCCAGAATATGTCAAGTAGAGAGGTAATACTGGTGACCAGGAAATACCAGGTCGATTATGAAGAAAAGGGTTTTATTAGTTTTGGATGCTGAAAATCATAACAGTGTGTTGTTGACTGTGTTGAGGGCACCATGTAAAATGTCATGGGCGCATCAAACAGAGAGCCTGAGATTCAGACATCAATCTGAGCTTTTCCTAACCACCTGCCCATTTCAAGAAATTGCCTTAGTTACTGTTCTATTGCTGTGAAGAGACACCGTGGTTTCCACTTCCTTGTAACTAAGCCTCCAAATGCATGAGCCTATGGGAGGCAGTTCTCATTCAAACCATGGCATCCCTATCCCTGGCCCTCAGAAGCTTGTAGCGATATCATAATGCAAATGCAAAATGCTTTTAGTTAAACTTCAAAAGTCTCCATCATTTTTCACAGTCTTATCATTGTTTAAAAGTTCAAGGTCTCTTCTGAGACGAAAGGCAATCTCTTAACTGTAACCTCTCTAAAGTAAAAAAAGTGCAAAATATACATTACCATTACAAAGGGGGAAAAAGAAAAAATACTGGTCCAAAATAAGACTGAAACCCATCAGAGCAAAGTCCAAATTCTGCAGCTCCATATCTGATGTCAAGGCACTCTTCAGATCTCCAGTTCCTTTCGGCTTTGTTGACTGCAACACACTTCTCTGCTTTGGATTGATTCCACAACTTGTTGGTAGACCTCCTCCATCACAGGACTCTGTCATCTCCAACACCTTGGGTCACCACAAAATCCAGGCTGTTATTGATGGTTTCCTTTGTTGCTTAAACTTTCCTTTAATTCCTTTTCACAAGTTGGAAACTTAGCTGGGTGGGTTTTCCCTGAGGGTACCACTCCCTTTATTCCATTTTGAATCAGGCCTTTCTTTAAATTTGTTATCTCCTTACGCACAAGACTTGGCTACGACATTGCACTTCCTGATGCTCTTCTTCTCAAACTCTACATTTCACATTTCTCTTTGCCCCACTTGCTTTTTCATTGTAGATCTGCATAAGAAGGGTCATTAAAAACCACAGGACACAATCAATACTAGGTTGTCTTGAAATCTCCTCTACCAACAACATCAGTTCAAAACTCTTCAATTAACCTCAGGCTGATTTTTAAGACAAGAGTAACAAGCAGCCATATTCAGAATGGCTTTAGGCCAGAAGATAATACTATTTCCTACTGAAACCTCTGGAGCAGGGCCTCTACAGACCATACAGTCCTCAGCACCACTGTCTTCCATGTTCCTACTAGGATAGACAAGTAAGCCCCACTTAAAGCATTCCACTGCTTTTCTAGTCCAAAGTTCCCGAGTTTTCTGTATTCCTCCAAACAACAGCACGGTCAGTCCTTACACGTCAATGCGTTACTCCCTGGTACCAAGTTCTTAGTAACTGTCCTATTGCTGTGAAGAGGCATCGTGACCAAGGCAACTCTTACAAAATGAAGCTTTTAACTGGGGACTTGCTTACAATTTCAGAGAGTTAGTCCATTATCATCACTTCAGGAAGCAGAAAGACATGGTGCTGGAGCAGTAGCTGAAAGCTTTACATCCCGATCCCTAGGCAGAGAAAGAGAAAGAGAGAGAGAAAGAGACTGAGCCTGGCATGGGCTTTTGAAATCCCAAAACCCACCACCAGCAACACACTTTCTTCAACAAAGCCAAGTCTACTCCAACAAGGCAACACATCATAATCCTTCTAATCCTCCACAACCAGTTTCATTTCCTGGTGACTAAGCATTCAAATGTATGCATATGCAGGCCATTCTCATTCAAACTATCACAGAGGCATAGCTATTTCTGGTACATCCAGTATCTCTACTAAGCCCTTAAAGTTAGCATTATTGTTCATACTGGGGTCCAAGCCTCCAACACATGAATATTCAGGGGACAAATCGCAGCAGCATTTCTTAAGAATAAATTGCTTTCTTCTGACTTTTTTTCTTTTTGACAATTTCTACTCCTTGGCACAAACATTTACCTGTAGGCTAGTGGCTGCCAAAAATCTATATTTAGCTGCCTTTCCTATAAGCCTCAAATTTAAATATATTCAAATGACTATTTGTTATCTCAGTTTCTCTAACGCAGCTGCATTAGGTGAAGTATTTCAAATACAGACATTGTGGAGATTATTATTGACATACTATGACACATAATGAATACTTTTGACATTATTCATGACTCTTCCTACATACTCAGTCCCTCCTATATTTTTTCCTTCATTGATTACACAATCAATCCAACTCTTCAAATTATCCTGTCTCACTTGGATGTTTTCCTCCTTTCTCCATTCAATTTAATCTGTCCACTAAAAGTTCTACAGCAGTCGCCCACAGAAGCCCACCTGTTGGGCAAATCACCAAAGTACAGTGAACTCTTCTGGATGAAGAACCATGTGTCTAAAGATAAAGTTCAAACTCTGCCTCTTGTCTGCAATTCTGTACAGTCCATCTATTCTATGACCTTATCTGTGATCATTTCGCAGCCATTACCCACGTGCTCCATCTCAAGTGGTTCCATGTTGCGAGCGTGTTTTCTTCTTTTGTCCCACTTTTTCTAATGATAGTCATCATTCAGTATCCAAGTGAGGATGTTGGCCCCAGGACCCCTTACAGATTCCCAAACCTGCAGATGATGAAGTCATCCCTCATTTACATTACCACAGTATTTCTACGTAACCTGTGCACATCTCATATATACTGAATCAGATCTAACTTACCTATGACATATAATTATCATAGTTAATATTGATTTTCATGTAGAGTATAATGCTCTTCTAGGTATATCTGTGAGGGCAGTTCTAAAGACATTTAAGACATGGGGAGAAAAACCTGTCCTGGACAGAATGTTGGGGAGTATCTAATAGGCTAGAGACCTACAATAATAAAAATGAGAGAGGAAACTTACAGTGTGTGCAAACTCTCTTCCTCCTAAGCAAGTGTACCTACTGTTTCTGCCATTACTTGTGGACATCAGGACCCAGCTTCTCTGACCTACCAACGTAAACTTACTCTAGTGTCTGTCCAGGAATCTTCAATACATTCAGCTTCAGGTTTGGGCTACGTTGTTAATCCATCTTGTTCTGAGGCTTCATGCTATTTGGGATGATCAGCTAGTGGATTCTCTGGTCCTCTATCCATCATGCAGACTATGTCTCATTAAAGACCCAGACTCAAACTGCTATGTTAATCTAATACCTCCCTTAGTATCCTACTAATTCTAGTCCTCTAGAGAACCTTCTTTGATATACTACAACAATATAAGTACTGTAGCTGTTTATCCTTTTGACCTTTTACCAATCACGCCCTTTGCCTGTACTTTCAGGGTAAAGGGTAGTTTATTCTTTTTCTAATTCAATTACCCATCCTAGTTCTGGAGCCCTGGAGCATTTTGGCCTCCATTCAATCTAATCTTAAGTCTAGAACTGGACGGCTTCATACTCCATATAATCTAGAATGTTTAAGCCTCTGAGATTTACTGCTGACTGAGCCACTCTGACTAGCTCCTTCTGAACTCAGAGCTATACTAAACTCAACTGACTCTTCTGGATCAATTCACTCACTTTTTTGGCTTAAACTATTCTCCAAGCTGCCTGGTTCAAACTGATCTTCTGAGCTGGCTGACTATTTCTGACTGAACTCTTCAAACTCTGCCAGACTGAACTGCTCTGCTCCACTTCAAACTGACTCACTCTTCCTGTCTGATACTGATTTCTTCTGCCAAACTGCCACTGTGTCTCTGCCTCAAATTGCCTCAGACTGCCTCAGACTAGACTAGACTGCTTCTGTGTGTCTTTTCCTTAGACTACCTCTGTGTCCTTGTCTTCAGACTGCCCCTGTGTCTTATCCTTACTCTCTTAGCAGAGAACCTGCTTTTCCATCTTAAGAGTTGGGCATGTCCTCTCTGACTTACTCTGCTAACTCTTCCTCTGACTCATCACTTTGCCTGCCATTCATTTTGACTCATCTCAGATGACACTTCCTATCTGATACTGACTCCTTCTGAGTTTTGCTTTCTATCTCCCAAATTCTGGGATTAAAGGCCTGTACTACCACTACCTTCTGAATAATGGGATTAAAGGTGTGTAAAAACATTCTTTCTGCCCTAGAGCTGACATGCTGATGGATATAAAGATGAAATATTCCTCTACAAAGTAGTCATCACAATATTCTGTTTAGGGAATTATAGGAAAATATTTGTATGTGCTCAGTATAGGTTTTTACTTTTTAAATATATTGTCACTCCACTGGTTGAATCCAGAGATGCAGACATAGAGAGGCAGCTATACCCTGTTTTCTGTCGCCTTTCTTATCTCTCTGAAAACTCTGTCTTTGTATTTGGAAATTCAGGACAGTAATTATCTCCCTTTCTGCCTCTACTCTTTACTGTGTAGACAAGCTGCTATTGTCTGTTATCTTATATTTACTCACATAGTCATCTAAAGCATATCCTGATATGCAATGTACAGAATTAACAGCTGATTTTCTGGATTAAGGAGCATGGACTGGACTCTTTAAAAGTAGGGTACTAACCAATTTTGAGCACACTGCATAACACTCCAGAGGTGCTCTATAAATGCAAGCATGATAAAAGAAAAGGTCTCTAAACTATTCAGGTTATCAGGCCACAACAGTCATTTGTTTTTGCTGAATGACGTATATAGTAAGCTTATTTTTCACTCTATCATTTTTATGCTATGAAGGACAAAGTGCTAGGAGATCATTTCAGCCTCATATTTTCTCTAACCAACACAGGAAAAACTTGTTAGAAAAACCTTCAGTTAAAGGGTCAATATCCTTCAGTGAGATGCTTTCATAGAATCACAGGGTGAAGAAAAGGAGTTTCTCTGTGCCAGCAACTTAATATCTTCCTGTTCCTGCTGTCCTGCCAGGGATTGTAATTCAGGAATTAATCTCAAGCTGAGGAGAAGAAAACCTGAGATGCTTCGTGAAAATGGCTGAATGTCGTTAGCAGCTATTTTATGAGGAATGATATGTCAGGAGCTATCTTTGTAGAAAATGCACTTTCACTGAATCCTAGCCATCTGCAGGGTCATGAAGACTCACATCACTGACATCTCCCAAGGGAGTCTTTTCAGCTTTGTGCTTTTTCTGGCAAGAAGAAATACAGACACTTGTGATTTACTACTGGGCACTTACATGGATAGAGTGAATTGTTTCTTAGGAAACTCAGGCTGAGATGAGAAATTCAGAAGGCAAAAGGTTTCTGCGTTAAAACACATAGGTATCAGAGAGCTTGAAAACTGACAAAATATTTTATTTTCGTAAGAACCAGACAATGCTCTTGTTTCCGTTATAGCTTTTGGAATTTGTGAGCCACCTTAGCTCCTATTCTTGCTTAGAGATTCAATCTTGTGACTATGTGAGAGAAGCTATTCTCTTTCTTCCTTACTTCTACTTCACCCAGGAGGAAGGAGAGACTTAATTAATTGCAGCAATTAGATAGACTGTGGCTTCTGAGTTCTTTTTCTTCTTTTTTTCAGAGAGGTGATCAATCATCACTGTCTTTGTGTGATCACATTCTTTTGGAACTGGAAGACTGTTACCTTTGCTGTTAATTGTTCCAGAATCAAGAAGAGGGGATGAATGGTTAACTGAGACTTTTAGTAACCCCAATAACATTATTTGTGATGTTACTTCTGTACTATGGAAATAGAATGAATAATAAACTCACTTTGATCTCAGGATACACAGTGGAAGTTCCAGGGATTTTACCCAAAAGAAAAAATTAACAAATAGCATTAACAAAGATGTCAATAAGAGACAAGGGTTAAAATTAGAACAAATATTAAAACAAAATTTGGAGAGAAAGAAAGCAAAAATTACGAAGCTATAAAATTAAGAAATGGAGTAGAACAAAACGAAGGTCTTGCTCTACAAAGAGCAGTGGGAGCGATGGCTTTTCCACTGTAGACATAAAATTGAAACTGGAGAGTCAGGCACAAGGTGGAAATGAAGACTGGAGGAAATGAGGGATTTGAAACAAATAGCTACCGATAATTGTCATCTCTTCACCAACTAGGAAATAAAAAGCCTCTGGGAATAAAAGTGATTGAACTCCTATGGCCTTCACCTGGAGTAAACAAGTTTCAAGCTTCTGTATTTAGGGCAAGTACAGCCTGTCAGCTGCTATCTGTTGGATTCACCCTAAGGTAAAGGAGGTTACAAAATACCTTTGTTTACAAACAAAATCCTGCTGGTAAAATTTCAAAGCTGATGAGGTTTTTTGGGGAAAAAAACCTATTCATAAAACAACAAAAGAGACTTGCAAAAATCATCAGGAGAATTGAGTCTTATTTATTACCCTGAAGAATGATTGGATATGAAAAAAAATAATGTATATTGGAAAGCCAGAAGTACAAAAGAAAAAGACCAAAATAATGAAACAGAGAAACTAATGTGCAGAAAACAGAATAAAATTTATAACAAGAAATTGTCTTGATAGCACATATTGAGTGTTAGGCTTTGTTTCAAGGACAATATATATTAGTATAATATATATATATAATATTGTAAATATATATAATTACTATAATATATACCAGTATAATGTAGATTATATATTAATTATATATTTAAATTAAGATAAAGTATTAATTACATTGATATATATTATATATTAATTATATTATATTTTAAAATATAGTATATAAGACTATATAATATATTGCATATTACATATATTATGTATAATTAATATATGCTGTATAACATAAAATATATATATGATATGATATAATATGTATTATATGATATATGTGATATAATATATGATATAAGATAATTTATAATATATAATATATAATTTGTATAATGTATAATGTATAATATATATTTGCTTTTCAATATTAAAGCTGTAATTTGACTTTTCTGGTGTTAGTAATATTAAAATTATTTTAGATTATATTTATATTTCAAATAAAAAGTAATCTCTGTCTATTTTACAGAGCTGATGTGAAGACTAACTGCAATAATACATCTCCAAAAACATCATACCCCTAAGCCAAGAGGCTCACAGAGGGCACAAATAAAACAAAGGGAGTACTGTGCTTTGAGAGAGTGGAAAATGTGAGGTACTGCATAAATATCAGTTTCTAAATATAGGTTTTGTAGTTTCTATGTGAACTGTAGGGATCATGCACTTAGACGGTTGGTTCCTAGCTAGTGGCAATGTTTTGGGAAGTTCTGAAAGATTTGGGCCCAGAGGTATAACAGAAATAATAAAAAGCGTAAGACTTTGAAAGTTATACCAATCTCTTCTCTGGTCTTGTACTCCATATCCATGATTTTGCCAACTACTTAGCTCACATCAAAATATCCATCAGCTCCCAAAGATTTGCCTTTCTTACCATGAGGGACTGAACACTCCTGAAACTGGAAACCAAAGTAAATTCTCTTTTTCTTCATTTGCTTTTTTTTTTTTCAGATACTTTGCCAAATTGATGAAAAAAGTAGCGCAGTATGGATTCATGAAACCACTGGACTTTGGCAAAGACTCATAGTGAACCACGGTCACGTCAGTTGTCATGAAATCTCTGTGTTGTATGTGTTGTGTGCTTCTAATTCTTTAGCTGTAAATAGAGTTTGTGTAGTGGGTAGGAACAGTGAAATGGCAGCAATGCTAAAGTTGAGTAAATCTCATACATGATAAATACTCATGAATGAGGAAGAACAAAGGAGAAGCCCCGACTACCACAGGTTCATGCTCCCCAAACTCAAATCATGAATGCAATGCCATCAGCACCCAATTTCTGCCACCTAGCGCCAACCAAAAATGCACATGTCCCCTTGCCTGCTTCCGTCCTTCAGAGCTTATGTCTGGGTAGAGGAATTGGGTGAGTCTGCTTGGTGGAACAGGGTTCCATGTTCTCACTTTATTTGAAAAAAGCTGGGACATGATATATGTTAGGATCTATGTTGGGAACCTGGAGGTCACACAGAGCCACCATCCAAATGTCCAAAGAGCTTAAATTCATAGGAATAAGAATAGCGGTCACTGGGTACAGGGATAGAAGATGATGATACTGATTATTTTATGAGTCTAGGGTTCCAATTTAAGATGAAAATTTATTGGGACAAATTGTGTTGACTGTCGTAAAACTGCGTGAATATACCTAATGAATTAACAGTGCCAGTGGCAAACCTTGTATCTACCACAACGAAAAGGAGGAAACCTCTGCCAAATTGTTAAAAGTTACCGAGGTAGTCACAAGTAAGAAACATTTATCCAAGTTCTAGTGTATTTGCCTAATTGTCAAGTGAATGCAT
The DNA here is from genome assembly GCA_026225945.1 of Cricetomys ansorgei. Taxonomy (NCBI): domain Eukaryota; kingdom Metazoa; phylum Chordata; class Mammalia; order Rodentia; family Nesomyidae; genus Cricetomys; species Cricetomys ansorgei. The sequence goes on from JAMJFZ010001074.1 coordinate 3,008,495, forward strand.
GGATAGTTGACAATGGCTCTAAAGACTTTGTTCAGACCACATGGTGCAGGCAGAATTTATCTTACTACAGAAAGAGGGCTTAATGTACGACAGTCTACAATTTCCTTTGTAAACTCTTCTAATACTTAACAAATGGAATTATTAAAAAAATACTTCATATCTAACCGAAGCCCCTCTCCCTATATCTTCTTTGTTGTGCCCTTTGGTGCAGCTGGGAGGCATTTTATATACTTTGCCTTTGGGTTTAAATAACTGTAGTGACTTTATCTCTTCCTGGAAGGCTATGTCCTCCATACTTTGAACTCATCTTCTGATAGTTCTTCTTAATTTTCCTTCCATTTTCTCTGTAATTCTCTTTCACAAGTAGAGAGTGCATCAGTAATAAGTACTGTAAGAAGTATACTTAAATCTTATTTTAACATTATCAATTCTAGCTCCTTACAAACAATGTTGATGGAAATGTTTGAATTCATACAGAGTCATCATGGACATATTACATCCTGAAAACACTGAAAATGAGATTTACAAGACATGGGAACACTGTAAAGAGGCCACAGGGACAAGGGCGCTGGTTGCTGTGGGTGTGTTATGTGGACAATGAGATTAGTGGACATGAGCCTGGGGATGATGAGGTACTCCCCAGTGTCCTCAGATGTGGCTTTGGGAGGAGAACGTTTGTGTGTGTATGGTCAGGCAGGGAGTCATATCTCCAAGATAGCAGCTTCTGTGTACAGCAGGAACTAGAAAAGAAGGGATGAATGAGTAATTTAAGTGGAAAATACTATCTCTGAGGATGGCTTGTTCTTCTGTCTGTGATTGAGGAAATATTTGTTGTCCTCATGAGATACTAGGTCCAAATGCTGTCAGAATGGAGAGATTTGAATTGCTGTACAGCAGGACATCCAAGGACTCAAATACAAGTAATATCTTATACTTGGCTAGCACATTATAGAACCATACCACTTCATACAGACTCTTGACCTAAATTGTACTACCAATTTCCCTGAGCTGTTGGCAAGTCACAAGAATATGCTGTCACCACTCCCTGGGAAGGGGATCACATGGCCAGTAGAAGAGCTAAGAGACGTACATTGCTATTTAAGTCTTCTTTGTTCCACACAACACAGCTTTTCCTGGGATTTCTGTCAGAATAGGATATACTTTGCTAAGATTCTTTTAGACAACAGAGAACTGCATAATTAGCTAAGGACTTTCATCACCTGAACCTAAGACATTTACAAAGTAAGGGTCATAGTGTTAAAAAGAAGTGTGGTAGGAAGAACGAGGAGGAGGAGAAACAAGAGGAAGAAGTTGATTCCACTAGCACGCTGAATAGTAGCACATTGAATAACAGAACTACATTGAACTATGTAGTTCCCACATAACTTCAGAAACATTGTTTACTGTGGCTTGGGATTGGATGAAGGTTCCCTTTAACTATTATTGTGCTTCATGGTAAATAAACACTAAAAAGAAAGAATACATTATGTTTAAATATGTTATTTAATAACATAAAACTATATTCAAAGAATTACTAATGCCATTTCACATTAACAATACCCCAAAGCCAAACATTACCCAGATAGAGTGGGCTGTGTACACTGAATAGTTTATGAGTCAAAAGAGAAATAAATACTCTATTGAAACCAAAGCAAAATTAAGTTTTCTTTAGTAAAGAAAAGGCTCCTTCTTACCACCGTCAGAGTTTCCATGCAGGTTAGATAATGGCCTATTTTGTTCGAACAAAGCTTCCATCGAAATGTAGACAAGCCACACACATGGCCTTTGAACTCAGGGTCCAAAACGACCATCGCTATTCCTTTGAGAAATCCACAATGTATCAAACAGATCTTAAATATTAGGAAAACATATGAGTATGTAACTTCAAGCCACAAGTTTAGCAAATCCACCTATCCCTACAGTGTTAAAGAGTGTTCAATGTCTCATAAATCAGCTGCAATCAAATCATAACACAGCATTAGTTTTTCCTTTGCACTATGGTTTTGATGATTTGAGTATCAATTAATGATAAGCTTAGTTTTTTCAGCAATTTATTCATGCTTTACTCAGGTAGGAAGGCAGAAGCATCCAACCTATGCAGTTCTGCAGACCAAATGAAACCATCAGTGCCTTACCTCAGCACATTCATTTAATCAACTTAGGCCAACTGTATGGGTCTGTATGACCCACCTGAAGGGAAAACAACTTGACATCTTATGCCTTATCGTGGGTGTGTATCTCTGAGCAATGAGATAGAGAACTCATTCCAGCACCGATTTCATTATGATATCTACTTCTTTTGAAAGATAAACATAGGAGAGTGGTAAATCTGAGTTGTACTTTATTGCATAATCTACACAGCCTCTCAGGATTTTTACATAAATCTGGGGAATAATAAAACAGAAGTTCTGCATGGGGAATGAAAAATGGATAAACCAAGTAGTGAAGTGGCCAGTGGTAGACTGAAGCTGTAAGGGATTATCACAAGCTTAAGACATAATTTTATTATCTGGGAGTTCTGAAGATCAGAAGCCTAATATTACAGGGCTGTATTCATATAAGAGGTGTTGGTTAAGTCCATCTAGTTCCTTGCCTTATCTAGTTGCAGGGGCTGCTGGAAGATTTTTGTCTCAGAAACTCTCCATCCTCAAAGCCAACAGTCCAGCATTACTGAACTTATTTCTTCTATTTCTGCTTCTGTTCTTATATCTCCTTTTGTGGGTCTGCTGCTAATACCTTGTGTGTGTGTGTGTGTGTGTGTGTGTGTGTGTGTGTGTGTGTGTGTGTGTCTGTCTGTATGTATGCATGTATGTATGTATGTAGGTAGGTAGGTATATTGTTCTGGCTAATTTTTATGTCAACTTGCCACAATCTAATTGAAAGAGGACTGGGGAACATCGTTAACGGGCAGAGTCTTACACAGCATGCATGAGACCTTTAGGGTTCAATCTGCTCTATAGCCAAAAATAAAGATAAAATTTGTAGGAAATTTTCTGAAAAAGACAGGAGAATAGATGCTGCTGCTGTGGACCTGGTGAAGAAGAGGAACTGGAATAAGAACAACACCAGCTTTATTCTAAAGAGAGAGAGAGAGAGAAAGAAAAAGGAAGAGTTTCAATTCACACGGCACTGATAGGATATTGAAAGTTATCTTGAAAAGGACAGTCAATGCAAGAATACATACATACATACATACATACATGCATAAATAAATTCAAACCAAGCATTGCACACATCCTCCCTGGTGGAGAGAGGGAAACAGAAGCCTCAAGCAAACATGATACTGAGGATTAAGCTCTCAAGAAAAGTTTGATTAATAAGAAAATCCTCAAATAAAACTCTGAGAGCTACCCAAACCAACAGTTGCATAAAAAAAAGAAATATAAGAGACATGAAAGAGCAAAGTGATATGACTTCTCCAAAAGATCGAAGCTCCCCAACTACTAATGAAGAGACACTGAAATGCATAACGTACCACATAAAAGTTTCAAAAGTTTGCTGATAAACTGATCTCCGACCCTGTCACTCTTGCACCAGTTAAGTGTTGCAAGCAGGTCACAGTTGTAGCTCTCACAGTTTGTAGCTGGGGTTGGTGGTTACCGTTCTCCTCTGGGAGCATGCACAATACCTTTCCAGTACCTTGAACACTGGTTATTTGCACATTTTCATGATAAAATTTTATCTTTAAAAAGAAAATAAATAACAACAAATGCTGGTATGCCTAGGGAAGGAGGTATACTTGCATGCTTTTGATAGGACTGTGAATTGATTCAGCCCAAATGGAAATCACTGTGAAGATGTCTTAAAACTCTGAATAAAGTTGCTACAGCACCCAAATATATCATGCTTGTATATAGACCTAAACAGTTTTAAGTCATCATTTTAGAGACATACTTCCATAAGTATGATTGTTTCTGCATTGTTCAAAATAGCAATGAAATGGGATCAACCCAGGTGTCTATCAGCAGAAGAATGGATAAAGAAAATATTATATATACCCAAGAGAATATATTCAGTCATAAAGAAAAACAAAGGTCATGGCATTTGCAGGGAAATAGATATAATTTTAAATCTTTGTGCTCAATAAAATAAGTCAGTCTCAGAAAAAAAAATACATACCACATATTTTCTTTGATGTATGAAATTTGAATGTGTGTGTGTGGGGTGTGTGAGTGAGAGAGAGAGAGAGAGAGAGAGAGAGAGAGAGAGAGAAGTAGAAAGGGGGAAAGAAGAATGAAGAATGTAGTGGAATTCATGTGACATGAAATCAGATAGAGGGACTATCTGGAGGAACTAGGTGACCAGAAACAGGGAATGTGGATGAGGGTGGGTGGGTTATAACAAATGACAATGACACATATGCATAAAAATGTCATAATAAAACACATTACTTTTAATGCTACATTAACAATTAGGTTGAAGTTAGGTAAAAGTTGAGAGCAACTAAGAGACATAGGTCCGTGTGTACCACCTGTCTAGACGTGCACAAGGACCTATGTTCATTTCGATCACAAAAAAAAGACTAAATGTTAAAATATTTTTTAAAAAATTTTTGTTATTTAATAAATGCTGAAATGTTAAAGTATATTATCTCTAGTTTTAAAATTTGGTTGTTTCATTTTTCTTTATTTCCAAGTTGTTTTTTTAAATAATAAAATAAAATAATATAATAAAATTTAGTGACTTTTGTATTTTATACAGTTTAATTAATAATAAAATAAATCAAACTACATAATGAAAGAGTAAGGAAAAAGCAAGTTTTGTCCCAGGGGATATAACACCAAGACATGTCTATAAAATATGTTGGATTTAGCATTAAGGAGAGAATTGCAGGCAGGGTAACAAGGAAAATGTACATTGGAGAAAAGGAAGGCTATTTTCAGACATTTCCTCACATTCCAATGCCAGAAGTGGTAAAACAACATGTATAAGAGTCTCAAGGAAAGACACTGAGTTCTGGAGGCCCACTTTTTATTCTTATATGATGCCAGTCAATAACCCAGAAGATATTACTTTATTGTCTCTGTTCCTAGAGGCTTCAGACTAGGAAACAGTTGGTGGCATTGACACTTAAATGCAATTCAAAATCAGAAACAAATGTGAGCTGAGTACAACTAAATAGTATCTGTATTTTACAAATGCTGACAGTGTAGAAATGACACTGCTTAAAGAAAGTAAGAGAGGAAAGGAAACAGAGAACTTGAGTGATTTCTTCTTTGTCTCTTTTAATGTAGTTGAAGGTTAAAAAAAATCATTTGAAGCAAATGATCCAAATAATCAACCTCCTTAATCTGTTTAACAGAAAAATTAACCATTAAGAAAGATAACAATATTAGTTAGGTTAAGTGATTGATGACACAATATTATAATCATAATCTATGAAAATAATTAATAGGCTGGAATTTCATTAAAATAAAACATGGCTCAGTCAATAAACTGTTTGCTGCACACATAGAGGAGCCGTGTTTAGATCTCCAGAACCCATGGAAAAGGCAAGTGTGACAGTGTAGCCTTGTGACCCTAACACTGGAAAGGCAGAGACAGGCAGATCTCTAGCGCTGTCTGGCCAGTCGGTCTAGCAAATCTGTGAGCTACATAAGAATAAGAGGTCCTGAGTCAAAAAAGAATGCAGAGAGCAATTAAGGAAGACATCTCACATCAATCTCAATCCTTCATACACTCCATACATGTCCATATGCATACATATGCCCACGTATACGTGCACACACATACACATACACTATACACCAAACCTTAAAAAAATGGAAATCTTCTACACTGTGACAGATACAATGAAGAGAATGAGAAGCCAACCCGTGGCCTGGAAGGAAAGATTTGCAGAAGATGCTCAAATAAAGGAGTGATAGCTAAAATGTGTAAGGCACTCTTGAGATAGACAGAGAAAAAGTAGACGACCTAATTAAGAAATGGTCAAAGGACCTGAACAGATACTTCATCAAAAAAGTTTCCATGTGGGGAGAAATATAATAGTATGTGTAAATGGTAAATATCAGAAGCTCATTAAAGACTGTGAGCTCACAGACTTTAGGGCCTGGACAGCCAAAGAACATGATGCCGACATCCTGTGAGGATTTTCACTAATGTTATGACATGGTGGAAAGGTAAGTTATGTGCAATGTAGAGAAAGCCGACAGATCACGGTTATCAGTAATCCACTCTCTTAAGAAAACCATAAATCCACAAATGGGGTAAGAGTTTTTATGACCTAATCACTTCTTAAAATTCCCATCTTTCATCATAGAATTGTATACTAAAACCATATTGAAGCCACTGCATGCTTATTAGAATTACCATCCTCCAATTACTCATGGCAAATAATGTCAGGTGAGTACAACAGAAGAACTCCTGCTCGCTGCTGGCCAGGTGGGAAAATGGATAGTCCTTTAGATGATAGTTGGTAGCTTCTTATAAGACCAAACACACTCATAACATGTGACCTAACATCCTTACTCCTTGGTACTTGCCAAATGGAGTTGGAAACATATGCTAACACTTGTGTATATGCTTTCAGGGTTGACTATTTGGTATTGGATCACCAATTGGTTTGCTTTTTCCTGGGGAGGACTATTTCTCCCACTCTTAGCATTCCGTAGTTGTCTGTAGTTCCCTGTTGAGCCCTCATAGAAGTGTTTAAAGGGAAGAAAGAAAAGGGCAAAATTATGTAATTATCTTATAATATCAAAATTAAAAGAGTAATATAAAAACATTTGCTAACAAAATTGTCAAAGAATATTTATTACCATTTTATTTATAATTGCCATATCTTGAGACAGCCAACACACTTTCAGTAGTTAGAAGATAAACTATATATTTCCAGACAATAGAAAATTATTCAACCCTTAAATATATGTATTTGAAGCCATCAAGACACATAAAAGATATTTACACACACACACCACTGGCAGCTTCCGAGTGCAAAAAGTCTATATACTATATTATCAAAATGATATGACATTCTGAAATATGCAAAAATGATAGTCATGGAATGATTAGTGACTGTTAGTGACCCAGGGAAAGGATAAATAGGCAGAAACTAGATGACTTTTTCATTTTTCTGTTGCTGATAGCACAAGTCTATATAACAGGTAACATATTTTAAAATGTGGTCCACTTGCCTGATAGTTCTGACTATGGCCTTCTTGTTGGAAGTCTTTAGATGACACAGGCTCTTAATGATGAAGAACAAAGACTTAGCAATGGACATAGACAACTTGTTTTCTTGACAGCAAACTTACTCTTAACCCTTAATCATTCTATTGCTTGCATGAATTAGTTATTCTGTTCCTAGAAGCAGAGCCTTAATCACTTTTTGACATATCTCACCTGGCCCCATTTCTAAAAAATTGCATGGTAGGAATTTAGCCTCAGCATGAACTTCAGAGAGGAAAAACCATCACATGCCATAGAAGAAAGTCTTCTGTGCGACACTACATGGGGATAGCACACCATCATATAGTTGTCCAAACCATGTAATACAAAACACTAGCATGAATATGAATGAGGTAGGCAAGGTTAAGAACAACCCAGTGACACAGGTCACCTCCTGTTGAAAACATTTTTTTTTCTGTCCTTCCCTGAGAAGGCAACACTCAATGTCTTCCTTCCTGTACATAATTTGTGTTTATGTACATCCTGGTAGGTAGAGAGAAAAATGGACAGATTAGCTCAAACTGAGGTTGGGCACAAACATGGTAAAGGCCAATTATCTCTTCTTCAGATGACTTGTTGGGAAAAAAATACTATTGGTCATCTCATGCACATGCATGAGAGGCATGCGTATACTTAAAATTTGGGGGTGCAACTTCCTAAGACACACACATGCACACACACACACACACACACACACACACACTAACACAGAGATCATCAACCAACAATAGCTCTAAGGATCCATCCCAATCCAATCCTGCAGATCAATTTCTCCTTCTGAACCAACAAATAAAATTCCAGAACAGAACTCAGGAGCACCCATTCTGGGAGTGCACTCTATGCATTTACGGTCACTGTTAATAAATCTGGACTTTCACTGATATGCTTCTATGTTTTGTTCTTTCTCACAAGGTACTGTAAGCAAGGGTACATCAAAACCACTGAACTAGACATGCATAGAAAGCAAGGTTTATTGGGGATCATACTGCCAAGTCTATCTCTTGGGATGGGCTGGGGGCACAGAGATAAGCAAACTGGTAGAAAAGCAAGGGGACTTTATATGACAATTAGCAGGGTGGGAATCTTTGAGAGATATCCTTGCCCCAAGGTAAGGGCAAGTTGTTGACGTTTGGGGGGTGGATTAAGGCAGGTTCCTAAAAACCCACTTTTAGGTTTCTGTTTACCCAATAACAATACTTCTGTTTGCCTGGTCAAGATGTTTAGGGCACTGTCAGAAGCGCTACCACTTTGGGAGAATACTTTGGACCAAATGGTACCTTGACATTATGTCACAGAGAAAACATAAGATGTCCTCCGGTAACATAGACTTTATATTTTGGATGATAATGGTGCCTCAGTGGTTCAAGGACTGTAACGAATGTGTTATTACTTTGATGGTGGTGTGGACATCATGGGAGGGAAGAATGGGCTATGCTACGCTGAGCCTCTCTATACTCTCTACCTTATTTTTCTGTAAACTTAAAAATGTTCAAATAATAAAGTTTATTAGCTTAAACAATAAAAACTTCAGTGACAGAGGAAAGCATTACTGGAAACTTAGCGGAAGTCACCACACTTTACCAGAAAAATCAGAGTCACCTCATGGGATTCTCAGTTTTATTTATTAAAATAAATAAATAAGAAACAAACTCAAACAGAAGCTTAAGGACAATTTTATTAGAGTTTGAAATGAAAACTCCAGGGCAGACAAGCTGTAAATCTTGGCAGCTGTCTGGAGGAGGAGAATGAAGTGGAGAAGGACAAAAGCCATGGTGTTTGAATTAATTAGCATGGACTGAGACACAGGATTGGCAAGCAGCCACATGGTGAGGAAGGCAGCTTTAGATAAGAAGCCCACAGTACCAGAAAAAGGCATGCTTGGGCTCTTGCCATCATCTGAAAGGAACAGATAGAAAAGAAGGAAAGGACTCACAGGTAGGCATATCCAAGAGAACGTCTCAGAGGCTTGCAGTGGTTGTACTAAGTGGAAGAAATTCTCAGGAGGAAAAGGTACATGAAAGGGCTGATTATTCTTCCTATCTCTTTAGCATGGGTTAAGGTGCACCCACCTTCCTGATGAGTTGTCTTCAGTCAGTCCAACTGGATTATCTCTCTTATTTTAAATATAACAAAACAAAATAGAATAAGATGAAACAAAAACTACCACAGCAAAGACCTACAGAAGGAAAGGAGCCTAAAAGAGAGCACAGGAGTCAGAGATCTACTCATTTGTACACTTGGGAATTCCATAAAAACACTAAACTGGAAGCCATAATATAAGCTCAGAGGACCTGATTTTCTGAGTCTATAAAACTATAAGTTTTACAAAAGGAACCTTGTGTTTTCAATGACAGACTAGAACATGAATACTGTGCATTGATAAATATAAAACTAAGAGTACTTCATAGACTAATAATTATAAAAGTGAGACTGAGAGAGATGGCTTGGCTGGCAAAGGTACTTGCTGTCAAATCTGATGTCCTGACTGAGCTTGATGCCCAGGACTCATATATTGGAAGGAGGAAACTGACTACAATAAGTTGTCTACTGATCTCCCTGTGTGTGCCATGGCACCCATTTTCAAAATATATACTATTAGATTGACAGAGTACACATCTCCACAATTTTACCCTAATGTAAAACCACTGAGAACACTAGAAGAATCCCATGTCAGAGAAAATATTTGTCCAAGAAAATGCTCAAATCTCAGTAAGAACTGTGGTGGACTTTTGGTTTTGAAGTCCCTTATTTGCATCCTCTTCCCCTCAGCATTATGTCAGCCTTTATAGAAGACAGCCTAAAAGCATGTAAACTGTGAAACTACAGATTAGACTTTTCTCAGAGGTTATTGTTTTTAACTTGAACTCATGCCTAATGATGCTATTTGTTGTGTACTTAGTGAAAACTCATCATTTAGAAGTTATCTTTTTTTTTCTAGCCAAGACATAGCAATTACATGGTGATGTTTGGTGTCAATAGACTGTAGAAGAATATTTAATCTTTTAATCTGGCAGCAGAGTTGCTCTAGGGTAGAAAGAATGTTACTACACACCTTTAATCCCAGTATTCAGAAGACAGTGGTAGCACATACCTTTTATCCCAATTCCCCAGATATAAAAGGAAGTAGAGCTCAGAAGGAGTCAGTGCCAGACAGGAAATGACATCTGACAGAACTCAGACTGAAGAGCAGGCAAACTGTCACATCAGGGGAAGAGTTAGCAGAGTCAGTAAGAGTGACTCTTACAATATAAAAGCAGGCTCTCAGCTCAGACAGGTAGTATGAAGCAGTTAGTATGAGGCAGTCTGAGGCAGTCTGAGACAGTCTGAGGCAGAGATACAGACGGAGTTCAGCAGAAAGAGTCAGCTAACAGGGAGAGTCAATTTGAAGCCTAGCAGAGCAGTTAAATCAGAGAAGTTGTAAGAGTTGTTAAATCAGTAGAAGTTGTAGTCAGAGTCAGTCAGAATCAGAAGACTTCTGTCAGAAATAGTCAGCTGGTACAGAAGGTCAGTTTGAACCAGCAGTTTGGAGAAGAGTTTGAGCCAGAACAGAAAGTGAGTTAATCAGCCAATCAGAAGAGTCAGTTGAGTTCAGTACAACTCCAAGTTCAGAAGGAGCTAGTCAGAGTGGCTCAGTCAGCAGTTAAATCTTAGAAGATGTAATGTTACTGTATGAAGGCTGAAGCCTTCCAGGTCTAGACTTAAGATTAGATTGTACAGAGGCTGAAAATCTCTAAGGTTCAGGGATTGAATTAAAAAGAATAAACTGCCTTTTGCCCTGAATCTATGACTACAATATGCTCATCGACAACATAACTGCAGGCACGAGGATTAAATGATGTTGCTCAGCAGTAATCATCTACAATGCACAGATGCACTTTTATTAGTTTGTTATTGAATTTAAGACATCAAATTTCAAAGTTATGGTTAAGCATTGTTCCAGATGTTTGGGACAAACTAATTTACATGGTCAAAACTTTAAAAATTCCATTATCCTCTACAACCTAGCAAACATGGTATAATCTTTGAAAGTAAAGTCTGGTTTTAAGAACTCTGGATTACATCTGTGGCCTCAGTCTTATATTGTACCCAATAATGTTATTCTACAGCCTGCTTTAATGTCATGTGTCAAGGTGGAAATCTCAGGAGTTCATTGTTTCACTTTTGCTGAGAGTAATAAAAGGTGTAAAGAGTAAGAACTCAAGGCAAGTCTACAGATTCAGTGTGGAATCAATTACAAGCCTGGCAAGAAGTCTAGGCTATACAGCTTGAGGTCAAGACCTGAGTCCCAGTGGACAGATGGAAATCTTGGAGGTGGGAAAGAATGAAAATATTAAGATGTATAAAAATGCACATGTTCTTATATCCAGTATATCTTATACACACGCAGAAGTGGTCTTGCAGCTGGTAGGAGTTAGAACTGGAGTCACCCTAAAAGAGATTGGGATTCTGGCCAGCCCTATCCCAAGTATGGAATGGAGAAGTGTATAGGCTTTCCCTGTTGCCCTCCACACCTCAGCACCCATCAGATACAATGGTCAGAAGCAACGCACTAGTCAATGTTGGCTTTATGACCACCTTTTATCTGTCCTTCAGCTTTCTACTTGTTCTACAGGAAACTGCGGCATTAGTCCTTTCAATTCAATGTATTTTCTGAAGGGAAACAGACAACAACTGGGGAAAACTTGTTCTCTGCATGACAATAAAGATAAGAATCCTGGGACTTCTCACAAGATAAAATTAATACGCAAGCTATGACTTAAGCAAACACCTTAGACAGATCAATTAATTTTTAAGCACATTCTATATGTGCTTATAATTGATTTAAAATTCTTTTCAGGTTTAAAGCTTCACAACCTGGCTCCCTCCTTGCTTTGAGTGTCTTGTTTTTGGAAAGTACTTTAAGCAGTAAAAACTAACAAAAACACTGCCCTAAGCTATATTTTTTTTATCATAAGATATGATAAAAACAGAATCAAAACAGTAAAACATAATAAATGCACAGATGTAGTCATACGGGTCTGGTTTATTGCAGGAAAACCACAACAAAACTGTGACGTCTGGACTGAGAATCTTAGACTCTGTAGTAATGACATGTAGAGATTCACATAAGTGAGATTTTATCCCTACAACCGCTTTATTTTGCTATGCTTTGTATTTTAAAATATGATGTGTCTAAGATAGATTTATTTCCCTTGGGTTTTGTTTCCAAGTTATGGTTTTTAATTTGATGCTGTTCTATTTTGCAATGAGCAAGTAGTAATATAATATACAAAGTAAAAATATTTAATCTTTTAATCCAGCAACATGGCTATTCTGGGAAAGGATCACATCTGGAGGCCAATGTGATATGGATGGTAAGTAGAAAGAATGTTGGTCAGACTAATCTTATCTACTGTGCTAATACTAGGTGAAAGGGATTCCTGTGGTTAAAGCTAAGTAGTACACACCTATAATCCCAACATTTGGGTTCTAAAAGGAAGCAGTCAGGTCAGAAGTAGGTCACAGTTCTCAGTTCATGTTTACATAATGAGCACTCTGAGATTGAATCAGAGTGAAGAGCCTTCAGAATGAAGTCTGAGATTGAATCACAGTGAGGATGTACCCAGTACTCAGGATATAAAGAGAGGCTCTCAGTTCACAGACAAGGAGTTCAGACAGACACAGAGGCATCTGAAGGAGGTGGTCTGAAGCAGTCTAAAGCAGTCAAAGATAATCTGAGACCGAGACACAGAAGCAGTTCCGCAGAAGGAAAGTAAGTCAGTTTGAAGCCTAGTAGAGCAGTTCAGTCAGAGAAGTTGCAGGAGTCAGCCAGAGTCAGACAGTGTCAGAAAAGTTCAGTCAGAAACAGTCGGCTTAGAAAGTTCAGTTTGAACCTGCAACTTAGAGAAGAGTTTGAGTCAGAACAGCAAGTGAGTTGAATTAACCAACCAGAAGAGTCAGTTGAGTTCAGTACAGTTCTGAGTTCAAAAGGTGCTAGTCAGAGTGAGTCAGTCAGCATTAAGTCTTGGAGCTTAAAACATTTTAGATTTATATTTGAAGATTAGATTGTATGGAGGCTAAAACCCTGTAAGGACTGGGGATTAAATTAGCCAGAGAATAAATTGCCTTTTGTCCTGAATCTACGGCTACAAAAACAAATAATCTGAAGAATGCTACTAGTTTTGTCCTTGAAGTAAAGTGAAGATTTAACCACATGCATCTTAAATAGCTATGCATTATACATGTAAGCAAATATTGGCCTATTACAGTTGAAATTACCTTACATTGTTTCAACACAATGTTCCCAGTATTGTAGAAGTTTGTTTTTAGTTGTGTTTAAAATAATTGTTTTGTGCACTGTTGAGGAAGGGTTGCCTAAACTTTGGCATTTTGTTTTGTCTGCAGATGTTGGATTTATGTGGGGCATGTTTGATTGCTTATGATCAGCATGTGCTATCAGCAGAACACCTGGGGAGTTCTGTATCAATAAAATCCTCTAGCTCAGAGGCTTAGGATTTCACTGTCCTTATGGTACCTGCCATGAAGGTGGTTCCCTCTGCTGAGGTCTGGCAGGGTTTACATCTGTGAAAAATGCCTCCTTGTCTCCTTGCTGAGCTGCCACAGTAGCTATGCTACTTCTTCTGTCTTATTTATGACATATTTACATGTCAACCTATAAATTTTCTTCTCTTCATTACAGATATGAAGGTGATTATATAACACAAGCCGTTTCAAGTAATTAAGTATGTACATTTACATATGGGTAGCCCCTTGTAACTACCATGTTTTGCCATGTCTGGGTGGCATTCCTGTGCTTTCTCTTGGATTTGGACTTTGCAAATGAAGGAAGTCGCTGTGGTTCATGCATCTATCTCCTAGAGTTATCATAACAGAACACCACAGGCTGGCTGGTTTACATCTCAGAAATAAGTTTCATCATAGTTCTGGAGGTTGGAAGTCTCAGATCAAGATGGTAGCAGAACTGGTTTTACCTAAGGACTCCTTGGTCCTATAGACAAAGTTGCCTTCTAGCTATGCTTTTGCATGGCATGTTCTGTATGCACAGACATCCTTGGTGTATCTCCCTCTTCTTGTAATGAAACCAATAGCACTAGAACTTTTTTCATCTTAATTACCTTATAGAACTTATCTCCAAATACAGTCATATCGAGAGTTGGAGTTTCAATATAAGAATTTGAAGGAGACATAATTTAATACATAGTACTCTAAAACTTTGGGGGAGTAGTAGAGAAGTGCCCATTATGATGCTTTAGCTAAAATCAACATCACAGGCCCTCTAGACTATGTTTTTATGTTGTATAATTTTAACCCCAGTGTTCCATGTCTTGTATCTTTGCATCCAAAGTTATAATGAACATAGATATTTCTAGGTGTTCTCTGCTACTGGAATCATACTAGAGATGACTTCATAATTGTTTCTCATTGTAGCAATTGTAGAAATAATACTGTTTCAGTCAGGGTTCTCCAGAAGAGCAGCACCAAGAGGATGAATATATATATATTCTATACATTATATGTATATATGTGTGTGTGTTTATACTATACATTATATGTATATATATTACATGTATATGTATATATATACACATATATACACATTTTATACATATATGTATATGTGTGTATATATATATATATATATATATATATATATATATGACATATAAGAATTTATTAAGGAGACTTCAAAATAGTAACAATAGACAAATCACATGAAGACACTGAGAACTCGGTACTTCTCTTTGAGGTTGAGTATCTCATCAGTTGCGGTAGTGTCAGAATAGCTTTCTATCTCTGGGTTGCCACACCAGTAGTCACTCAGTCCTCAAAGTAGTGCCCTTTAACACACCTCCCCATGTTGTGGTGACCCCCAACCATAAAATTATTTTTGTTACTACTTCACAACTGTAGTTTTGCTACTATTATAAATCATAATGTAAATATCTGATATGCAGATGGTCTTAGGAACTCCTGTGAAACGGTCATTTGATCCTCACAAAGGGGTCATGACCCAAAGATTGAGAGTCGCTACTTTAAGGGAACAAAGTATCTCAAGAGTAACAATGTTTAAAACAAATGTGCCTTGAATTAAAGCTAGTGTGTTGCTTCTTATTATAAGGAAAGACATTGGCGCTGTTACGTTTTAATGAGATGATAGAATTCATTTACTTGTTTTACAAGGAGGGCCTACACAAAGCACAAAGACATGGACATAGTCATGTGACAGCTAGAAAAAAAACTAGGTGAAAGTTGTGCCCCATATTAAAGAACATTTTGTGAACGCCCCCCACAAAGTACAGATTTGTTGGATTCTTTTCAATTAGCAAAATACAATAGCAGATGCAGTGTGGTGCGTACTAGACAAAGGGAGACAGAGAACCAACAGGAGACTTGTTTCTCATTCATTAAGCATTTTACATTTCATTTGAAGCAAAAGATGGACCCCTTATACACATAAAAAAAAAAACCAAATCTCTTTACTTGTTGATTACTCTCCATTTCTAGGGTACTGTCCCTCCTCAGAGCTCAGAATCTGAAAAGGGCCTTCCAAACTGTGAGTACAAATAAAACCACTTAGAAGGATTCATAGATGATGGGTTCAGGGAGCTCAGAAGAAATATCTTAGATTCTTGACTTTTAGAAAGTTATTCTACTAGAGGATTATTATAGTGATTGAAACTAGAAAGGGAATTACACGTGAACCCTAAATAATATGAAATAGAAGCTTCCAACAGCTATTTAGCTGTTATGCTTATCTGTTTGGGACAATCAAAGGGCCAGGGTCAACTTGCAGAAACGAAATTTGTTGGGCTTTTACTGCCTCCTTAAAGGAAATACTGATGCTGAAGGAACTTGCCTGGGGCCTGTATTCAAAGAGAAATGAGAGTGTCCCTCATTTAGGAGATGTTTAACTTCTCTCTCTTTTGATGGCGGTATGGATCTCACATTCCATAATCTTAGACTCTGCTATGAAAGAAGAGGTTGGTCCTCTGTGATGGAGCAGCAGAACGCTAATTACTCTGGGAACGAGCTCTACCTTTTTAGTATTCAGTGGACATGCTATATTTCAGAGGAGGGGTGGTGCAGAGAGATGCTACAAAATCTAACATAAAAAAAAATCCAGGTTAAAGTTCAGTTATCATAAAGAATAATTCTGACAGTTAATGTACTCCTATCTTCATCTTCTAAGACATCAGCAGACATTTAATGAATGGGTATCAGTGGCAAATGTTCACTACATACCTTCATTAGACGATTGAGAGGATTATTGTGGCTGTTCAAATCGGGTCCCAGAAAATTATAGGGTCACAAGAAGCAAATTGTTATGGGTCTGGAGTCATTCAGAGATTCACCAGTTTGACCATGAATAAATTTTAACAAATAAGAGGCTTTATTCAAGTACCTGGTACAGAATACCCATGGTGCCAGGACTGTGCCCAAGAGTACTCTCAAGATACAGTTCCGAGTTACATTAGTCAAGGGATTGTAAAACTCACAAGATTATGTGATTCCTTCTTTCATGCAATTCTGGGCAAGCACACATACTGATGTTGTTTGCCTACGTATAATCAGTCACACATCCTGTCTATGTGCAGTTATGGGCAAGCAAGCTTGCTTACAGAAGCGAAAATATGAAAACAGTTGTTTGTGTAAGACCAGGCAATTACAAGAATAGCCTCCAGAATTCTGGAAAGTTATCTGTACTTGGGCAAGTGGGGCTTAGAAATGTTTTTTATTTTATAGTTTTTTTAAGTTCAGTAATTTTAAACTTTGAAACATAACATTCACCATCACAAAATTACTGAAGAGTAGAGCAAGACTTGAAAAAAAAAGTGGGTATGGTCTCTCATATTTTTCCAAAATTTACCATATGCCACATTTTATTGCTACCTTTAGAAATACATGAATATTGTGAAATCAAGAACACAGAACTTGAAAACATTCTTGGCAATATTAAACCTTCAAGTCGTGATCACTAATCACAATGTAGAATGTTATTTCAAATATATATGAGACATTACTGAAAGCTCAAAAACACATATATTTATTCGTGAGAATGGGTATATATAATGCAAACTATTCTGTAATAGCAAACGTGTAGCTATGCTATTTTCTGAAGTCATTAATTGATCACACATATGTGCTAATACATGTATTACTTGTTTTGAAACATAACCCAAGAGCTGATGACAGTGCTTTGCTTTTAAAGGTTACGATCACCCCGATTACAATGGAGGGAGAACAGTTAATGTTTACTTTTATACTTTTCTGAACAGTTGTTTTTGAAAGATAACCATGTTGTATTTTTATAAATGGTGGATAAGAAAGGGTACAAGAGAGAACACAAGGCTAACTTTCAAGGAATAAAGTGGAAAATCATTCAGGTTTCTCGGTTATAATTTTCTCTTTATTAAAAAAAACCAAATAATTAAATACTAACTTTCTGGTTCTTTGTAGAAAAATCTATGAACATTACACAAAATCTTCATCCAGATTCTCTAGATAAATCATTACCGGACACAAGCCAGATCAAGTCACCTCTAGTCCTAGAGGGCAAGCTTTTGTTGCTCCAAGCAGCCAATCTTACTTGTCCTATTCAAGCGTACTCTCTGGCTGTGAAGGAGAATCATGACTCAAAGCTTTTTGTGTGGTCAAGGTGACTTTAAAGAACACAGAGACCAGTAAACTCCTTGAGAGGTTTGATTTCCATGGCCTATTTTGTTATTATTATTATTTTTGTTTTGCATGCTGAAGCAATACTTGGACCCAGTAGAAGAAAATCTTTGTTTGCTTTCTTTGATCCTACTAAGAACTCACAGAAAGCCCAGGCCCCAGCTGAGGAAATGCATGTGAGGACAAATAAACCAATAATATGACTGCTTGGCATCATGTTTGTTTTTAGTACATTACACAGAGTTCCCTCTATGAAGACTCTTGAAGGAAATTTCTTTCTAGTCTCAGATTTGATTAAAGGTAACTGAGCATTAATTTGTTTGTTCTTGTTATGGAGAACATGGATGCCATAAGAAAGTCTGTTTCTGGTTTGAGAGTGTTTGTGATGTGTACCCTAGATCTTTCTAGACAACAGAAACTGAAGGGTGCAACTTAGTTACGTCAACATTTGAGAGATTCCCTTGATGCACACGTGCATGTATGCTTACATTGGCTGTAAGTAGCAGGATCCAATTGCTATAGCTTAAGAAATTAATCAGTGAGTTACAATGATTAAAGACGATCCATAAAAAACAAGGGCAGAGAGGGGCCTTTGCCTCAGGGACATCTATAACCAGAGACTCAAAAGTGCATTCAGAAAGGTCCCTCTGTTCTCTCATACTCATTCTTTGTCTCTGTCTGTCTCTCTGTCTCTCTCCCTCCCCATTTCTCTCTCTCTCTCTCTTTCTCTCTCCCTCCCTCCCCCCCTCTCTCTCTCTGTCTCCTCTCTAGCTACCTATTTATCTCTCTCCCCCTCTAGCATTGGCTTCTCCAGCTAGTGCAATTCAGTAACAATGGATGATGGCAACTGCGAACTTTTCAGTTTGCACAACACAGACTCAGTTACCTGGAGAGGGAAAAAAATCATCTCTTACTCCTTCAGATAGCTGTTTCTTTCTGATAGAGCACTTCCTGGTAGAGGAAAGGTGGAGGCTCATAGACTCAGGAAGCTCAAGAAGCTACAGATCAAGAAAATAACCTCCCTCCCCCACTTAACAATTGCCAGTAGAGAGCAGGCTCTATAGTGGGGATGTCTTGCCTACTCCAGTATCTTAAAGGATATCCCTTATGTTTTCTTCTGAAAGTTTCAGTGTTTTGGGTTTTAAGTTAAGGTCCTTGATCCATTTTGCATTGATTTCTGTGTAAGATCAAAGATAAGAATCTAATTGCATCTTCTGCAGTTAAAAATCCCATTTTGTCAACATTATTTGTTGAATAAGCTCTATTTTTAAAAGTACATTTTTATCTCTTTTGTCAAAGATTAAGTGGGCACAGCTTTGTTGTATTATTTCTGGACCCTTCATTGTATTCCATGGGTCTTCCCATCTGCCTGTATGCTAGCACAAGGTTCTTTGTCATTATAGTTCTATATAATAATTTGATGTCTGGTATTGTTTGTTGTCTTTTGCTTTGTGGTTGTTGTTGTTGTTTTTGTTTTTGTTTGGTTTCCTTTTATTGGAAATAGATTTTTCCCCTCACATAATATATCCTGATATGGTTTCCCCTCCCTCTACTCCACCCAGTTCCTCTCTATATTCCTTCCCATCTATAAACCCTTCTTCTTGTCTATCATTAGAAAACAGGCTTCAAAGTCATAATAATAAAATCTAACATAAAACAATAAGGTAAACCCAAAATATCACATCAGAATACAACAAAACAAACAAACAGAAGAAGAGCCCAAGAGAAGGCACGAGAGACAGATATAGATGCAGAGCCTCATTCATTCACACACTCAGGATTTGAGGCTGGGTATTGGAATACTTTCAGCTTTGTTCTTACTACTGCCACCTGCATTTTCAGCATCAATAGAAATAATGGTTTCTGCTTTGATATTTGTTTATATAGTGTGTACCATTTATTGGTTTACTAAGTAGAACCAACCTTGCCTTTCTGAGATTAAGCTCACTTCATCACAGTACATAATCTTAACATACTCCTGAATTCAGATCCTTAACATTTTGCTAAGAAATTGTGCATATATGCATTCATCAAATAAGTTGTTCGATAGTTTTCTTTCTCTTCTCACCCAACTCCTCTTTCTTTGGTGGAATCTACCTGGTTTTGGTATCATGATGATACGAAGTTCATAGAATGATTTTTGTGGTGTTCACTTTTTATGTTATGAGCCACATTGAGAAGAACTGGCATGAAACCTTCCTTAAAAACTGGGTAGAATTCACAGTAAAACTGTCTTCCCTTTGAATGGAGGCCTTAAATGACAGCTTCAATGATACTGTTTGTAATGGGTAGATGATATGCCTTTAGAAGTTCTTGTATCTCTTCTGGGTTATCTAGACTTTTAGAGTATAAGTCTTCGTAGTAGTTTCTAGTGATGTTCTGGATTTCATTAGTATTTGTTGTAATTGCACCTTTGGTCTACAATTTATTAATTTCAGTCTTCTCCCTCTTTCCTTTTTCAGATTAGCTAAGTCTATCTTTATCGTTATTCATTCTGTCCTTTTCTTTCTCTCTCTCTCTCTTTTAGTTTTTTTGAGACAGTATTTCTTTGCTGTAACTCTAGCTGTTATAGAACTCACTATGTAGACCAGGCTGGCCTCAAACTCACAGAGATCTGCCTGCCTGTGTCTCCTGCGTATTGGAATTAAAGGCGTGCACCACCACCAACTGGCTATAGTTACTTTTTTCAAAGCAATAATTTTTGCTTGGTTGATTTCATATATTGTTCCTATATTCTCAGTTTTATCCCTAATCTTTATTATTTCTTGCATCAAGTGTATTTAGGAATAGTTTTTTTGGTTGTTTTTTTAAAGCCTTAAATTGCATCATTAGGCTATTTATTTGATGCCTTTCAAATTAATATAAGCTTTTGTTGCTATAAACTACCTCTTAGAATTTTTTAACTGTATCTCAGAGGTTCTCATAAAATTAATTTTCATTTTCATTTGCTCTAGGAAAATATTAATTTCTTCTCTGATTTGTTAGATGACCCAAAGTTCATTCAAAAATATGTTAATTAAACTCCGTACACTTCTGTGTTTTCTGTTGTTTATTTTACTGTCGATTTATAGATTTACTGCATTATAGTCTGATAGAAGACAATAAATCATGTCTATCTCTCTCTCATGTATTTTTTGAGACTTGACTTGTGTCTATTATGTGATCAAGTTTGAAAAAGTTCTATGTGCTGCTGATGAAATTGTGTATTCTCTAGGTGTTGGATTAAATATTCTATAGATATTTCTTAAATTCAATTCATCCAGAATATATTTTAGCTCTGAAATTTCTTTCCCAAACTTTAGGGAAAATTATTACAGTTAACTCTTTAATATTCACATTTCAACCATCTTTAACGGTAGGAATTTAGCAGATTTAATATACTGGGAGAACTGGAAATTGAGTCTAAGAATCTCAGATTGTTGCTTTCCATCATGATCATCACTGGAATACAATACAAAGTGATAAATCCACATCTGAAGTATTTCTCAGCTCTGACATTCACTTTCTATGTAAGTTTGTACAGGTGACAGATTATCTGTATTACTTTTTCACATTCCTAAAGTTGGAATAATAATGCATATTCATAAGGCTAAATATTAATGCATTATTATACAAAACTCTCAGAGCATCAGGTCATCTTTACTTTTTATATTATATTATACATTACATATTTTAGATAATTCTGTATTATAATCTAATCCACACTTAAAAGAATAATCACAACTACTCATAATAATAAGATCTACATATTTTTCAGTGAAGTGATACACAAGATGATTTTTAATGCATTCAGTTGCCTTACATTTTACATTTTATCAAAAACAAATATCTTCAGGTTTGTTCATAGCAGATTATTTGATCAAAAAAACAAAAAAGCAAAAACAAAAAACACAGAGCTCCCAACCCCACAAATGTACGAATGAAGGTAAAAATATGACCACAATCATCAAAATACAATTGCTCTTTGTCAAGGGGCAGCAGTTGAAAAACTCGGTATTTCTTTGGATGTACATATGGTTTTCCTCACAAGGAAAACCACCACGTGACGGTGTGCTGTGAATTGTATAATTTATTTAAGTGCTGAGGCCACAAGTACAGAAACGTGTCTGTATTTCCGTTCAGGCTTGACTGAACTCAGCGTGTCTTCTGTTGCCCTCTACACATCTCTATCAGCATTTGATAGCAGCCACAGAAGGAAATCCTTAACACTCGTCAGGTAACAAGCATTGTACTCCAGGTCTCCTTGATCATTTGTACTTTATAAGGTAGGGAAAGTTGTGATACGCATTGCGTAGTAAGTATTTTTGATTATCAAAATAAAAATATCACTGCCATGCTGAAGATTGGAACAAAAGATCAAGCAAAGGAAGACAGTGTTTACATAAGGAAGCCGTGCAGTTGCTCAGCAATGAGTTCCAGATGCTGCCACCTCGCAGACCTTGGTTTCCAGGGAGGACGTTGTGTTTGTGGTACAAGAAACTCAAGAGGATACATTTCCTTTCGTAATGAACCAGTCAATTCCTTCTGTAATTGCAACTTCTAAGAAGATTTACTTACCTGTCAGGTATGTCAGCTCGCTTATCAGGAGCATGGAGAAGCCAGGTTTGTTGGAGAAACTGGGACATCTCATAGGAATTTGAATGGATGAAAAAAAATTTTTATGCAGACTCTATTGCTATTTTAATCTACCAATCAATTTGTTACAGTACAAAGACATGGGAAGTTTTCTATAACCTCAAATACAAGCAGTGTCAAAAGTCAGATCTTACCACATAAGTTAAATTTTGAGGGTATTCCTTTAGACCTGAGAAGTTCAGTGGTCTTTGAATTATTAGTTAAGACACATGCCTTTGATGCCCTTAATTTTAGAAGAAATTTTCTGCAAATTATATTTTATAATAAATTATATGTATAATATTATGTGTGGTTCTGTTAAAAGGAAGACTTCCTGTTATTAGTTTTACCGACATCTTTAGTCATGAAGACTTTACTAAGCAGAAGTGTAAAATTACTGACAATCGAAATACTAATGATGATCCCTGAGCCTTGGGAGAGAGGTTGCAGGACACATGTTCCCTTTAGAGCTGTGGATTCAATAGTCTCTTTTTCTCTCTCCTTTGGCCAGTTGTGGGTCTTTGTATTAATCACCATCTACTGCAAATAGAAACTTCTCAGATGAGGGTTGAAAGATCCATTGATGTTAAGTGTATTCAAAGAGGAACACAGAGAAGCAGGCAGGACCTCTGCTCCTTAGGCAGGTCACAAGGGTTTCTGTAGGGGTATATTTTAAATATGCATAGAGGGAAGTCTATTCATCTTTCCTTCTACCTGTGAGCAAACTACTGTCTCACTTTAGTTTCTTCTTCATACCTCACTTCTGTGATGAATAGCGTGAAGGAGGAGAAAATGGAAAGGAAGTAATTAAGAAAGTCCTCCCGGCATTTGTTTATTGTATGTTGCATAAGCCACATTTCAATAGCTAATATTTACATTTACACATTGGGATTCATTAATATGTGGGGAGTTCCACAGGACATGAGAACAAGGACTGTGGAAGTCCTGACCTTCTTACCTTAAAGTTATTATATGTGCATTCTGACTGGTTTGAACTTGAATTTAGATTCATTCCTTCTAGGTATAAGCACGTGATACATACATTTGTATTTGAAAATGGTCTACATCCATAAATTCCTATACATTATGTTTCAATTCAATCTACCACCCTTCAATTCTTAAGTGTGGAACTTCTGCTAAAGACTGGAGTCTCACCTACACTGCACAATTGTATTGTCATAAAGCATCTTGCAAGGGTTTGGCAACGTGCAATCATAGGGGTTATTTTACACTTGAGAAAACTGAGAGCTGAGGGGAACTATCCTAATGCATAGATATGATAAATGCAAATGAGCTGAACAACCAAGGAACTTTTCTTTTATTCTAGGCTGCTAGGTACTTGTGGTTTCTGTGCTCAGGTGGCCAAAATTATCAATGTGAACTAAGTGAGACTTTCCTCTAATTTATAACTTATAAGTTTAACATTTAACCTTAGACAGTAAATGTGTGCTTTTGTTCCCCAAAATGAATGAGAGTGAATAGAGGAAGATTTCATAAAGCATGTTTCCTGATAGCCCAAATCGTCATCTAGTTTTCCTGAAAACAATAATAGCCTATAGTTAACTTAAGAAATAATTTCTCTGTAAGCCAGACAAATGGAAAGAAAACAGAGATTGGTTGAGCTGGCATTAAGAATGGCATCACCCCTGGATATCTTTGGCACAATCCTTTCATTTGATAGATAAGAGAAGCAATTAAAATTCATGAGAAGGGACGGAGGCAGGGGGTTATTGAATTATTCCGTCAATATTTTGAAGACAAAGATGGAGAGCAGAGTTCATTTCTTCTGACTCTTAATTACGATTCCTTCTGTGAAACTAGCAAGGTGCGTTGTGGTGCCATGTCTGGGAGATGATTTGCTTGTCGCATCTCAAGTGTGAGGACCATGTAACAAATGACCTGCCTGCAGGGCGAAAAGGAAGAGGAGAGATCCTTGTTTCCCTTAGAAAGTGGGCAGCTCTACCCTTCTCATGTTTAAGTTTCCAGATATCATCTATACCCCTTTACCCTCAGCATATAATATTGACATTAAAATTTTTCTTCTTTTATATCATTGATATCCCTTTTGTTTCCAAACCCTCAAACCATCTTTCGGGAACCGTAACCCCAAGATTGACTTTTACCTATAACGCAGCATCCAGACTCTTTTCTTTCATGTTGTTTCAAAAACCACGAAAGTTCTCACACATCTCTTTGCTCTTTTTTCACAAATAAGACTCTGGAATTTTTCTAGAACATGGACAATCCTTACAGAAATACTAACTTACGTCAGATGGATCTGTATGTCGGTAAATTCTACTTTCACTTTCAAACGCTATAGCTTGGGTAGTTGGCAATGACAGACAAAGGAGACTGAGCCAGCTATACGGAAAGACATTTAAACAGGTACCCAAAACCTTAGTGCACACACTACTTACATTGCAAGTTATAGCCATCTCTTTTCCTTTATATAAACTTCGAACAAGTGAAAGGATTTGATGGCATTCAAATAACAATAATGAAAGACTTTTGTTCAGATCAATATCTGGTTTTAAAATTCGACTTTTAAATATGACTTGCTGTCTCTATGATACTCGAATCAAAACTGTGGACGATTATGTAAGTTTTACTCACAGTTTGTGGCATTGTTGCTTCAAACTGTAGAGAAGCTTGAAATAGGAAGCAGTTTCTCTCTTTCATCAACTCACGCTGCTCTCTCTCTCTCAACTGTCGCGAGCTACAGAGGACACGAAGCTTGCTAAAACATTGGTGGCTGGGCTTTGCGTCTGAAAGTTTCGGGTTCCTTAGGTCTGGAGAGGACCCTGGAGCTTGAAGTTCTAACAATTTTTCATGTAGGATTGGTCCTGAGATCACACAGGTTGAGAGCCACTGATTTATACCTACCAAGATTCCCATTTTTCCCCTTCAATATCGATAAAATCTTAACTAGGAACGAATTTTCACACTAACCATTCGACGTGAATCAATTTTGGAGGAAATGACCCCGTACAATTTTACTGTATTTCTCTTTGAAAGAGTGGCTTGATTCAAGTAAACTCTGAGTTCCCAGTTCCCAGGCAGATCATCCAATGTAGCTGCAGAGACAAGGATACTTGGGAAACTTGATAAAATATTCACACGTGCAATTGATCTCTGTGAATACCAACAATCTTCCTTGGAAACCAGTCATGGCTCCAAGGATAGGATTGACACACTGTTTTATAATGTACAAATGATAAATACTGAAAGAAAGAAAGCATCAAACACTGAAGAGGTTTGTTATTAAGAACTACCTGGGTGGCACTGTTCCCTCAGCCTGCTCCCATCCTGGATGAAGTCAAAGTCACTCTGCGAAGCAGTCAAAATAAATATTAGCAAGATAAGAAGGAAGGAAATAACAAGAAAAGATTTATGTAAATAATTGCCATGTCGTGACTTGCAATTTCATTGCTGTTTTTAAGAACTATAGAAATACTCTCAGCTCTCCTTCCATTACAAAAGAAAAAAAAAAGATTTCTAGTGTAAATATAAATCACCACCATTTACTTCCACAGTGACAGTGTCTACTTCCACAGCGCAGTTTTGCAGAGATTTACTGTGCTAGACAACTGTTTTAGATCCATGGAAGCTGTTTGGGAGACAGATATGTATAACAGAACTTGAGAAACGCTTGTATTCACTCCAGTGTGGTCTCTGTGAATACTTTTTTTTTTTCCATGAGACTATTTCCTGGAGGGGAAAAAAATCTGCCTTATAATAGATTTTAATGCCTTTTGTTACAGACCTCTTTGCTCAAAGTCTAAAGAAGGAACATCAGCATTCATTGCATTAGGCCTCCCCAGAAAGGCCAGTAACAGCCATTAAAGAACTTTATAATTTAAGGTGAACGGGCATGATTATCAGTCTCAACGTGCTAAGTGCCAAAAAAGCATTTTAAACAGGGGAAGACTGACAGGCCTGTCAGTGGTAATGCATCTGCATTCACATCTGACCTAAAAGCCCTTTCAACATCTGCAAGGACAAAAGGAAAAAAAATCAGCCAACGAAAGGTTGTCTTGAGATGAAAGATTAATGACATAGCAAACTGCCTTGTTCCATCAGGAGAGACTCACAGCCTTACATCTCCACTCCAGTTGCAATCCAGCATCTTTGGAATAAGCTGTTTTCAGGGTTTTTAGGGGGTGTGTGTGTGTGTGTGTGTGTGTGTGTGTTTGTGATGTACACATATTTCCCCTTATAAGCTAAAGTCAGTGCAACAGTGCCCAAAACAGAACATCACATCTTTGTAACTGCTGTGACTCCCACAGGCTCTGCTTCCCAGATGAAGACTGAACTGTCTGTCAGCATGGACAGACATCTTTGTAAAGACGTTAGTGACTTGCTGCCTTCTGATCTGGTTCGGATTCTTAATCTTTTCTTAGCATAAAGGAGAACAGTTTTGTTAGATTGACAATGGTCAGTTTCTTTTTTACGTTTGGATCCTGAGAGCCCAAAAGATTCTAACTCTGTACTTAATTCTTTTATTCAGTGTACAAGTCTGTACGTAAAATTAGTGCATAGGTCCTGCAAAGGGATGCACAAACTAGAGCAAGTATGAGAAATGCCTTGCTAATATTAACGCTGCCATCATTGTATCTGTAGTGTGAAATGGATTTTCGAATCTTGATTCAGAGTTGAAGGAGATCCTGTTAGTGGGTATTACTGCAAAGGTGCTTAAATTAACCAAATTTTAAAAGAAAAGTTTTGAGGCAGTTTTGCAATATTTTACAGATATGCCTAAGTCCGGTCTCAGCTGCAATTAGCATAGGAAGCCTTCTCTTGAAGCTATTTACAGAATGAAACGTCTGTGGGGGTCAGTAAATTGCATGCCTTCGAGTCAGTTCCCTCAGGAAGAAGCATCTGTACCTTACTCTGAAATTTCTTGGACATCTCCCATAGAACTATAGAGACTTTCATAAGCAGCATAATGACTACGTGTCAGGGAAAGAGTGATACACGGTGAGCCCTCAAAGAAACCAAAGGAGTCTACAAGCTTTCTTTCTTCTGAACACATGTAGCATAAAATTAGCACACAAAGACATTTGAAGATAGTCTTTTTTCTTGGGCAGGGGGTGGGCTAAGGTAGATAGCTATTTTCAGCATCATAAGACCACTGTACCCTATTCCATCTCTATTTGGCTAGCAAAGAGGAAAATTCCATGAAAATATAAAACTATTTTAAATTGCTTTTTTAATGTTGTATGACATACAGTTTACTCTTATATGGCATTTGCCGGATAGTATACAAGACAAGTTGAATTTTTAAAAAAATCTAGATTTCATTCCCTTCTAGAGAAAGGTATCTGTTTATTTTATGCCTGGGTGTATGTGTGTGAGTGGAGGCCTGCAGACCTGGCCAGAGACAGAGGAGGCAAGCTGGGAGGGAAGACTGAGATGGTTGAATGGAGAGACCCAGAGGTGGGGACATGGCAACCGTGAAAGGGAGCACGTCCTTGCCTGGTGGGACCGGTACTCAGGATACCAGATGACTCAGGCCACAGGCCACACCTGAGCCCACCTCACCTGTAAACCTGGCCCACTGCAGGGAGGAAACAGACTGGGGGAAGAGACCAAGATGGCCTAGCTGAACTGTTGAGCTCCCCGCTGGATCTGCTGCCAGAATAGCTTCAAAAAGAAAAATTGCTTTATGGTGTAAAAAGTGAAGAAAGATGTCCATTTCTTGTTCCTGACCATGAGTTTATGCAGTTTGTAATACATTAAACGTTACCGGTGCATGACAATGAGTATCAGATGCTTGAGGTAGTATGCCTTGTTCAGTGTTCGCATGCAATAGTTGATACTAATTTTTAACAGTAACAAAGAGTAGATACTCAAAGGAAAGAAACATTTTTGAACTCAGTGCAATGAAACTAAAATTTGTTGATGCCTTCCAAAATGTGGCCTCTTTATTTGAGTATTAATTATCCAAATATGGAAAGGAAGCCTCCCAGGAAAACCAATGCACTCGCACCTTTACAATGACTTTTCCTCCTCTTTTTTACTCATCCTGATCCTCGCTCATTTCCTGAGATTAGATCCCTAAATAGCTTACCTTGCCTATAGTGTCTAGGAAGACAGAGATAAATATTTCCAGTTAGAAATAATTTAGAAGTTGAAAAGCAAAGTAGAGGTTAGATATATCTTTGGAAACAATTGTTTAAAGGGGAAAAAATATCTCATAGAGTCCAACCCCTAGACCATGAATTACAGGCCGGGAACTACTGCTGAGAGGGGATTAGCCTTTCCTCTACCCTGGGATGAGCCCCTAATTGGTTATCCAGTGCAAAGCGGTCAGTTCTGAACTCATGTGTACATAACAAAATTAAGCTCAGCTGGTCATGTTTATGAATGTGTGTGTGTGTGTGTGTGTGTGTGTGTGCATAGCAATAATAACCAAAGCAAAAGAAGCCATAGTTTGAGTGGAAAGGGAGTGGGATGGGGAGGGGGTGAGTGGGAGGAGTTGAAGGGAAGGAACAAGCGGTGTTAGAGGGAGGAAAGGGAATGGTAGGATGGATTTAATTATATTTTAATTAAAAATATGTCAAAAAATGTAAAAGACTAATACTTAAAGTCTTAAGAATGGATGGTAGTAGAAGTGGAAGACTAAAGAAGAAGAGACCTGGGAAGAGAGACAAGCTACAAGTCGGACCTTGTGGGAGAGCGTCCTTACCAGAGGACATAGACGAAGAGCCAGCAAGATAAGAAACCATAGCATGGAAGTAAAGAAAACCGGAAGTGTATGAGAAGAGTCTCCAAGAAGTCCTTTCCACCTACACCAATCAGTGCTGTCTGCTGTCATGCCTTCTGTGGAGGAAAGAGCAAATGTTGAGAGCAGTGGGGAAAGTAGGAAAAAGGACAAGTGTCACGCGCTGGGCACTGCGGGCTGCAGTGTCTACAGAGAACGATGCACGAGCACATGGCTAGTGCCAGATTGTTACCATCTAGGCCGTGGGAAACGCATCCAGTAGATGCTTCTAACTTTGACCTTGGTAGCCTGAACCAAGAGGCACAGTTCACAGTGGGTGTCTGCAAGTATTTTCTTGAGTATGATTTATGAAATAAAGTGCTAGTTGCCTGGGAAGTTCGTTATCTTCTGTTGATAAAAGAGTGATCTGTGAAACTATTAGTTTTCGTCTTAAAAAGCACTCATTGCAATCTGATATTTGCAAGCATTTGTGTGTGTGTGTGTGTGTGTGTGTACATGTCCAATAAAAACACAAGAAGAAGAGTGGCTGTCATTAAGCATTGAAATTGTTAAAAATACATTAATGTAAAAAAAATCTGGGAGAAGTTGGGGGAGGGAAAAGAATACGATCAAAATATATGAAAATTTTTTTCAATAAAAAAAGTAAGTTGAAAAATGCTTTATTTTTCTGGTATGTTTTGCATAGGGCGTGTCTCACTCTTCTGATTAGCAGCAACACTACAGTATATTTTAAATAGACACTCAGCTGGATTACATAAATGCTTTGGAAATTTGACTTTGCTGTATGAACTCATATTTACTCAACTTTATGTTAGTTCAAATAAATTCAGGCAATAGTGTTTTTGTGTCAAAGCAGTTATCTGCAGAGAGGTAAACACAGAACACACATGTCTCCCTGTTTGTTTAGCTAAACAGATCAAGGCAGAAAAACTGCACCCCGAAACAGCTTTCCTTGTGCAAAGATTAAAACATATTAGTCCTTATTCTAAGTCTATGGAACATCAGCTACAGATTAATCTTTCCCTCTATGAGAAGTATGAAAGAAAACTGACAAAACGTAATCCTAAAATTACCTAACTTTGAGCCCTAAGATTGTCTTCACCAGATAATGGGGTGGGCTCACTTTGTTTAGTTTTCTCATCAATGTCCTTTGTTCAGGCTGCTGAGTATGTCAACTTCCATACAGCCAGCTGGGATGTAGAACACTGGATAGGTTCTGCTAAAATGAGCTCGTTTTTCTCTGGTAGAAAGCTGAAATGTTTTCATTTTTTGAGTTTGAAGTGTGAAGAGGGTTTAGTGGAAGTGAAATTCTTCCACAAAAGGCTTTCATTTGCGCAGGAGACAATGGCACAGCTTTGAACCCTGCTGAGGGTTTAGTCCCTGAGGGTATTGGGAGTCTTCTTAGTTTACTATGCAGGGCACTAAATCCTTTCCATTAATGGTTTTTAACTCCTCCGGGCTAAAAACTCTTAAGGAAGAGGGGGAGGAGGGGTGAATGGGAAAGAGGGAGGAAGAATCTATCTGTGTGTGACATTGCTGGTCAAGGAATACAGTGTCCAAGATTTACAGTATATTCTCTGTCTTTTGAATAAACATTTCATTCAAAAGATTACTACAGCATCCACATTCTTGAAAATATAGTAATTACTATGGGTATCTAAAAGTATATACATGGAATTTTGCAGTTTTTCTGTGTGAAAACAGCCCCGCTTTCAAAAACAACACGAGTGACAGGAGGGCTGGCTGTTGTGATATCCGATGTCCAATAAAGGCAGGAGCCAGTGAGCATCGACGACTAAGGTGACCTCCCTCAAGAAATTGAAACATCCAGACATCTGTCTTGCTGACTGGATATTTGAGGAGGTGAAGAAGTTTTAAAAATTTTAAGTTGCAATTGTTAAAGTGTCAATTTTCTTTTTCTGCACTTTTTCCCAATTTATGTAATGAAAAGAGAATCTAAAAGGGTCCAGCTAGAAAATTAGAAAGCATAAACCAAATTGTTTTTTTTTTCCTATAATTTTCAAATACCATTAATTTGGAACAGATTATTTCCAATCGTCTGAATAAACAATATTTTTACATTAGTACCATGTCTCACTGTATAGTCCAGTTGGCCTCAAACTCCAATTTCTCCTACCTCAGCCTGCTGAGTGCTTAGATTACAGGCATGCACCATCATACCCAGGTAAATAAAAATCTCTATTTATTGTGTTTCAGATACTTTTCAGTTTTTCCAAATTTTATCAAAGCATGGAGATCAGCAGACTGTCAGGGGGAATATCCCACTTCGGAACAGGATTAAGTAACTGTGAGAGCTTGATTACTGACTCCCTTGGAAGGTCTAAGCATGTCTGGAAACAAGGCTCAAGGAATGATACCTGTCCCTTTCCATCTCTCTCCTCGGTTTTTCTCTAGTGATTTCTTTTTCTTGTGGGCTCTTTTCCTGGCTTCTGCATGTACTAGGCTGATTCCTGCCTCTGCAGCTCCCACCCCCAAGCCTGCCTCAGGAGACAGACCCTAACCCACATCTGCATCATTTCTGAGGTGAGTTTTGTTAACTTAACCCGAGTCTTCTTTCCAGTTCCTAACCAATCACTACAGTCCAAGGGATGGAATTTGCTTATTGCATGCCTACTTCAAAGAAGACTGAACCTTTCACGTAAGAATTTATAGAAGCAAAATGCAAAAGAGAAGATTTGTAATCCCAAAGGAAACTGATGCCCTTTACCAAAATAAGAAACTGTTCCTGGAGTAACGAATGCAAAATCGTTCAAGTCACTTAATTTGGGGACTTTTTACAAGGATGAAGTTCCCTTGAAGTCATATTCCAGCAGGTCCTGAGCTCACAGGGACCCTGGCAGCCCACGAGCAGAATATAATGATGCAGAGGGTAGACCTTGCAAGTGTCCACAGAGGAAACCCAGGGGCTATTAATACTGTGTTGATAAATCCTAAGTGTCTTGACTCAACTGTGTCAAGGTTTAGATAAACATATTCCCAAACATGTCTAGTTTTCACCCTATCCAATTCCCTGTCTCTGAAACCTTAGCCATTCACAGAGAATGAAATAAGTGTATTCTCTAAGAATATGCATTTTTTTAAGTTAGACTTCCAGACTTCAAACACTCACCCCAATAAAAACAAACAAAAAATACTTTCCTAGCTCTCTAGTTGTGTGGCCTTGGCAAAGCTAATTAACTTTTATAAGTTTTCATTCCTCATATTTAAAATGAAAATTAAAGCAGTACCTACCTCCAGGGCTAATGTATCAATAAACCTATTGCTTCCAAGGCATTGATATCTTTAATGGATAGCAACTTCTTGACAAAATGTCAGCTAATATTATCAATCTCTAAGAGCTTGTGAAAGGGTCAGGATGTCTATCACATTTCAATTGCAAGATTCTTGGTCTAAAGACTTCTAGGTACAACTCAATGTCAGATTTGTTGAACAGTGGGGAAGATAGATATTTTTATATTTATTATTTTTATTTATTATACTTATTTATTTATCTGTTATATTTGTACAACTTACCTAAGCATGGTATTATACTCCAGCTAAAGCATCTTTAGCCATTTTGCAAAGAAATGATAATTGCATAGGTCTAGGCACAACAAATATTCAAGTGTAGTTTCTGAGGCATTGAGTTTTGATGTTTTTACTGACAGAAAGATTCTGATTTCATTCTTACCTTAATTTGAAGCCTTTTCAGAATGGTACAACAAAACTATATAAGATGAGATTCCCGCCTGTGTGTGTATTGATTTGAATTTTAAACTGTTAACTTTAATGTCTATATTAGTTGTAGTTTTGTTTCTAACATAACTTACAAAAGAATGGGTATATTTGGCTTCTGGCTCCAGAAGGTTAGAACCATTAATAGTGGAGAATACATAGTATCAGGTAATCAGTCATGGGAGCATAAGCAGGAAGCTGAAAATTCACCTGCTGACCACAAGCAAGAAGCAGAGAGAGCAAACTGCAAGTGGTGAATGCTTTTAAATCTCTAAGCCCACCCCCAGTGACATACTTCCTCCAGCAAGTTGTATCACATACACCTCCCCAAACAGTA
Source organism: Cricetomys ansorgei (assembly GCA_026225945.1). Classification (NCBI taxonomy): domain Eukaryota; kingdom Metazoa; phylum Chordata; class Mammalia; order Rodentia; family Nesomyidae; genus Cricetomys; species Cricetomys ansorgei. The sequence goes on from JAMJFZ010001074.1 coordinate 3,041,749, forward strand.
CCACCACATAGGGGCCAAGTACTCAAACACTCTAGACTATGAAGGACATTTCTTAGAACCACTACAATGTCTCTGCTATGGTCACAAACATCAGATCAAATTTAGATACGGGCTTTCCTTTACTGCTTATGGTTAGCATCTTTAACTTCTGTGCCTTTTGTCGCTCTGCATCTCAGGAAAATCTTCTGATGCTGTAAGCATTTCTGCTTTGCTTTTAACCTCCCTGGTAGATATAAAATGTTCAACTTGGAAGTGGATATTTGTCAGCTGCCTACTAAGTCTTCCTGTCTTCCCTCTTCCTAAGACAAATGGGGTGGCATTTGGAATCAATTTTCCATCACTTCATGGTAGGTGTGTTATTGGAATGGGTTTGGATCTATTTCTGGTTCTGGGTGTGGACTCTGATGTGACTCCATCTGTTAGGATTAATTAAGAAGGAAGTGAATCAGGACATCAAGATCACCTGATTTCAGTATCTGGCCAGGTTAGTGCAGAGAGAAATGTGGGAGTTCATATTATGGTAGCAGGAAGAAAAACCCTTTGTCTGGGTCTGGATAGTGTGGTGTTTGTGGATGAGGCCTGACATTACTGCAGCCCTCTTCATCGCCATGGTGGAAGTCAGACCCCTACACACAGAAGCATAGGAAGAAATGGAACTAGATGGACTGCTTAAATCTTAACCTGGGTCCTGTGCAAACCACTGCTGAAGCCTTCCCAACGTAGCTCGACTAACAGCTATATGAGCCAGGAAACATTTGCTTTACCAGGACACGTTGTTACTTGGATCTGATACCTTCCAGATAGATATAATTGCTCTCACTTTTACACCTAAGTTTAATTTTTTTTTTTTTCTTTTACCTGTGAGGAAAATTTCTTCCAAATGTATTATTTTCAAAAATACCTTGTATATTTAATTCCAATTTAGGGATACTTTGGGGTTTTGTTTGCTTATTTTTTAATCTGTTTGAGACAGGATCTCACCATGCAGCCCTGGCTGGCATGGAGCCTGCTATATAGACCAGGTTGGCCTTGAACTCATAGATATCCCCCTGCCTCTGCCTCTCCAGTTCTGAGATTAAAGGCATGCACCACCATACTGGGCCATCACTAAACTAAACTGGATTGATTTTCTAGTCCAGTGAAAATTAGTATAATATTCCTTGGGTAAAATCACTTAAATTCTTAGGTCATAAAATGTCCTAATCCTAGGGTAAATTCCTGAAGATACAATCAGTTTTTTTTTTTAATAGTATAAATTTTAGGCACTAACTAATATGATTTGGTAGACTATTTTTTTTCCTTCTATAAGACATTGACGGTGCTGTTTAGACAGTAAATGTTAACATGTGCCTCCTACAGACATTCTTCTCTACCCTGGACCTTGCTGAAAGTACATGCTGTCTCCTGTCTCCTTTCTTTGCATTTCCATGGGGCAACTCATCAGAATTAAACTTTTTCCTTTAAAATCTAGAACTATTTGCCTGAATGACACAGAGTAGAATATTGAAGCGTATCTGCAGATCGCCATCTTGAAGTGAACATTAAGAAATTTAAAAATGTCAGTATGGGACAGAGGAAATGGCTATGTCAGCATAGTGCTTACGAGGGTGAGAACCCCCAGGACCCATGGAAAAGAGCTGCGTAGGGTGGTGTGTGCCTGCAAATGCAGAGTTGGAGATGTAAAGGCAGGAAGATCCCTGTGGCTTAAGCTTGGTGACCAGGCCAGGCCGTCTAGTGAAATCAGCAAGCATCAGGTTCAGTGAAAGATCCTGTTTCAAAAAGTGAGGTAGAGAACAACTGGGGATTGTTGACATACACCTTTGACATTCACAGGTAGATTCACCCACACGAACACACACACACACACAGACACACTCACTCACACAAGGGTGGTAGCAATGAATAAATTCTGAGAGCAGCATAAGTGCTATACATTGTGATATATATATAATATCACATATAAAGCTGCGAACCTACACTATTTCAAGACCATAACCATCTAGCTAAACAATTTGATAAGAGCTGAGACAGCCCTACATTTCCCACTGTAGCCACAGTAGTACCTGTGGCAACGATTGTTTCTCTGTTACTGCCAATTTTCAGGACGTAGACTAATAACCGGTCTGAATTAAAACAACTTTGAAGATGTACTGCCCGAACACATATGCTCAGAAGAACCGGTATCAGCCCCAGCTTGGGCTCACAGTCTGTGGCACCTCTCAGGGCTTCACGCTGCTTGTTCCTGGGCATGCCCACTAAAGGCGTCCGCATTCAAGGCAGAGGTTCTGCCACTGAAGACAGTGACAGAGACGACAGCAACCTTTAATAATTTATGGATTTGAACTGCTTTGGAAAGGACTTTATATGTGTTTGTTGTCTGTTTATTTCAAGAAATGAAAATGCTCATATCTTCATCGAGTAAAGAGATTTCCCTTCCTGCGTAGAAGGGAAACGGCAGGCACCAAGGAGCAGCTGTTAGACAAGCCTTGTGTCTCCAAGGCCTTTCTGTTCAGGAATCCATCAGTAGCTCTTCTCCCAGTTGACTTATTCCTTTCTCTCAACTGAGATTTGAGCTTAAAATCTTCTCTTACATATTGCTTCATATAGTGATACAAGATTACCCAGGGACAGGTAAGCAATTTAAGTAAACTTAAAATTAAGTTCTTATAAGACTAAATATCTTTTAAATAAATATGCATACCTTTAAGTTAGAATCAAGAACATTAAGTAATTCATGCGATGGTTTGTTCATAGTTAGTTTCAATTAAGGTAAATCTTTAAAATAATCTTTTATATATGAAGATGTTTTATGATCTGAATTATAAATATTCATCATAATTATATATTACAATTAAAATTCTCTGTTTGGATCTTCTTTATTTATATATCAAGAAGAAGCTTGATGTTATTCATGAGTCTGAGGAGCCACGCCTTTTTTCTACATAGAAATTTTTAAATAAACATTTATTTATGTTTATTTTGTGTGTAGGAGTGTTTTCCTGCTTGTGTGTATGTGCAGTACCTGTAGAAGCCAGAAGAGGGCAACAGAAACCCTGGAACTGGGGTTCTAGGTGGTTGTGAGCCACCGTGTAGGTGCTGGGAACCAAACCCAGGTCTTCTTCAAAAGGACCTGTGTTCTTAATTGCCAGGCCACCTCTTCTGCCTTCATCACATAGAAGCTTTCAAAGCATGGTCTGTGACAATATAGTTCCAGTGTCACTGTGCGCTATTTGTATTTGTTTGGTTTGTTGTTGTTGTTGTTATTGTATTGAGACCTGGGCTTCACGTTGTCCAGGCTGACCTTGAATTCACTATGTCACTGAGGCTGGACTTGAACTCCCCATCCTCTACACTGCTGGGATTACAATCATATGACACCATGCTGTACCTTTGCTAGTGGAATTTCAAAAGAACCCGTTTGTTGACTCAGTCTCAAAGCTTCCACAGTGTTAGATCTTAGAACATGAGCATGTTATCATTTTTCATTCGGGAGCCTATAAAAAGTACTTCTTCGTTCTGCTCAATCTGACCTACCAGAGTATCCTTTTACCTATCACTCAGACAAGATAAGTCATATGTCCTCATCTCACATATTGTTCTGATGGAAAATGTCTTATTTCTTCTACCTAGACCTGCATGGCTAAGATTTTCTGCTGAGAAAGACCATGTCTTATTTTTCACGTGGAACTACTATTTTTAAGTAATCACCATAAATATGTGGTGGGCCCATTGGCAGGCTGTATAAGTACTTACGCTTCAGAAAAACGTACATTCATGAGAAGACTGGATTCCACGGGGGCAGCCAGGATGGACACATTTAGCCTCATCTTGCAGCTCTAGCTCACTCCTTCCTGTCTGGGTCTCTGAGTAACATGTGCTTTAATCATTCCAGCTCACTGACTCATTGAAAAGTAAACACAAAGGTGATAATTAATTAGCAGTGCACAGTCTTTCTTACAAGTTGGATGCATCTTCCTGCTAGAACATCATTCTCCGGAAAGATATGTAGCACCTCACGCTTCAGGTTATGTGGGTTCATTTTTCCTCAAGCTTTGATATCTGTGGCTTCAGATTCATAATATTTTGCTTGGATTTTCAACTTTATTCAAATCTGTATAACTTCTACAACCAACTGAAATAAACCAGATGAAGGATTTTAACTACACACCACACATCCACTCACCAAATCAATTTCTTTCTGTTTTTTTTCTTTCTTTCTTTTCTTTTTTTTTTTTGGTTTCTGGTTCCCCCATCTGCGTGGCTTAGTTCCTGTGAGGCCAGATTTAGAAATGGGTGGGAAAACATTGCCTAACTAAAGGAGTGTTAATCATTTCCACTTAATAGAAGTAACATTTTTATTGCTACTTTACTGATGGAATCTTTTGCCCAAGGCAAGAAACAATAACAAAATCCCTCCTACCTGCCTGTCTAGAAAGAATTCTAATCTGTCTGGGAAGCAGCCACCCCTGAAGGATGCTGAGGGAGGTTCTCAGGGTCCTGGCCTGCTTGGAGATGCCCTGAGGAAATGTGGCAGTTTAAGTAACTACCCAATTGCCCAGGTTGACAGAAGAGACACTGGATCTGGACACCAGCATTTGGGGTTCTGGTTCTGGTGCACCTTTTGTCTGGTGTGACCTTCCAGCAGGCAATACTTACTTAAATCTACCAGGTCTTTTATATTCCTTCTGAAGAATGTCAACAACAATGTTACAAGTTGCAGGTTAGGGTGAACCAAGGCACAGAGAGGGCCAGTGACTCGGCTGGAGTCCACACGGCTAGCAGTTTGCTAAGCCAGAAGCTAGCTCTAAGTTTTCCTTTCCTGTCTCTGATTCTACTGCCTTCCACTGTACTCTGATAGTTTTCTTTTACTGGGTTTTTATTTTGATTTATTTTAATCTGAAAAATTAGATGATTGAGCTAAACCTCACAAAACCCTTTGAACCTGAATACCCTATGATCTTAAAATTGAGTGTTACCCTCAGATTCGGGAAGAATACAATTTGGATCAGTTCAGCCCAAACAATACGTATATTTATAAAATAAAGCCGAGAAGCTGTGGGTCGGGAGTGGTTTGAGATTAAGCGTCTGGTATTAATCTGGGGAAGCTTCCGGACTAAAAGGGTTTCATCTGGTACAGGCAGGAAGAAAGCCATGATGCTGGTTGGCAGATGGGAGAGAGCCAACTCAAGCCTTCTCAGAACTCTCAAAACACATTGCAGAGGATTCAAAAGGAAAGGCCATTAGCAGAGCCTCCTGATGGAAAGACAGGCTCTCAGGATCAAGCATCTTGCTGAGGAAAATGGAAATGGGCCTCTCACTCAGAATCGTTCCTTCCTTGGGAATTCATACATTACTGACTGACTGACTGATTGACTGTCTAAGGTGAACTGAACTGCAGAATTGCTTTGAAGCCTGCAGTTAACAAGCTGTAATTGAGAAACTGTCCAGGAGAAACCCTGAAAGAATAATGTTTCCACGTTTCAGAGCTTGCCAAAATACAGTTTCCTTTCTGCTCTTCATTTCCTCCCTCTTCAAATTCATTTTTTTAAAGAAGCATTTACATCAAGAAATATTCTATTTTGTAACTGTTTGTAATTAATAGTTAGCATCTTTCTTTTTTTTTTGGAATATTGAAAATGTTAGCAAATGTTGACACTGTATTTTTTTCTAGTGTGCTATGGAGAAAGTACCCAAAGTGAAAAGTGGTTGTATCTTTTTCGCTCAGCTTGAGACATTATTAAAGAGAATTTTAAGATTCACAGCATCACTGTGAACAAAACAACAGAAGTGCAGGCTGGGAGATAAAGTATGTAGTGATATCTCAGTGTTCCTTTTCTTTGACATGTTGCTGATCCTCTACACTAAATGTGCCCAATATGCAATCTTTCAACCTGTAAAAACCACTGTGGTTGGATGCCGTAAAAGTCTCCATTCACTGAACTATAGGCTTGAATTCGATCTCTGCATCCATGTTAAAAATGAAGCATGGTAGCATCTGCTTGTAATCCCAGTGCCAGAGAAGCTGGAACAGCAGGACCCTTTGGCTCACTGGCTTCACCCAATGTTGACCCCAGGCCTACACACATGTGTTCATTCATGTGCACACACACCACCCACAAGATGTGCAGACACATGAAGATGCATGCACACACATGCACTCAGTCATGCATGCACACACATAAGTAAGTAAATAAAAGACAAATAGATAAAAATAATTGTATCTACTAAGATGCCAGCACCTTTAGCTAGACACTTTATTTGTATGATCTTTAATCTTTACAGTAATTCTTCAAAATAGAAATTTCAAAAGCAGAGTGACTCATTAACATGAAGCCCGGGGTTGGGGCTAAAGTATCAGTCAGCTTGACCCCAAATGCCCACCTCTTCCTTCTATACTGTTTAAAAGATATGTATGTATAAATAAATATATGGGCTATTTTAACAAGTTAAAGGCATGTTACTTAATGGCTATGTTGAAATATCTTTAGTCCTGCACTGTGACGTGGAATCTGCCACAAAGCATGATGGATCCAAGCTATCTCCTCCTCCCACGAAGGAAATTTCCACCTTTAAAATAGTGGGTTGGGCTTTGGGGAATAAAGATACTTCCAAATAAATTTTTTTCCAGAAAGTTAAAAGTGTTGTTTAAATGGACCTTTTTGACTAGAAATACAGGCAACCATATGGCCAGGCATCACTGGATGTGCAGGGCCCCTTTGTGTTTACTAGTTGCCACCTTGAAAGCTGGAAATGCTTGCCCTCACTGGAATGGATTTCTGCTTTGCTGCAGAATGCCCATTTGTGGAGCTGGTTTCCTTGACTTGGGGATGGAAGAAAGCAATCAGAATAGAATATTGAGGGAAGAAGAAAGACCAAATGTCCACCCTAGATGCTTGCTCACTTCCAAAAATCTCCTTTCGCTTTCCTTACCTACATGAAATGAGAGGCCTCAAACAGCAATTATACACACACATACACACACACACACACACACACATACATACACACACACACACACACATACACATACACACACACATACATACACACACACACACACATACACACACGCACATACACACACACGCACATACACACACACACATACACACACACATACACACATGCACATACACACACACACATACACACACATACACACATACACACATGCACATACACACACACACACACACACACACACACATACACACACACACACACACATACACACACACACACACATACACACACACACACACACACATACATACACACACACACACACACACACACACACACACACACACACACACCGGACCAAAGGATGCCCTAGATAGGAGTAACAGAAAGTGGGCAGGGACACGAGAAGTTAATAATAGAAGTGAGTAGGATCGAAATGCATTATGTATCTGTATGAGTCATGAAGCCTATTATTATGTGTAATTAACATGCTAATAAAAAAAGAAAAGAGAGAGAGAGAATTAAATGACTCAGTCAAATAACATCTGAAATTCTAAAGTTTCCCTGAATTTATTTTGCCCAAGGATGAAAATACAAGAGTCTCTGGCAAAGTGGTTGCAAGTTCTAAATTATTCTCCAGGAAAATGAGAAGTTAAAATGCAGAGGATGACTGGAGATTTTCGCCAAAAGAATCAATGGAGCTATAAGCACATAGATTGGTGTAGGTGGCTCTAAATCAGAGCTTCCGAGTTTGTGCAGCTGGCACTGTCCACATGCTAACTCACTCTACCTACAATGCAATTACCACACATGTTAAGTCGCTCAGCATACAATGCAACTACCATTGCTTCCATCACCACCAACCCCACCCCCCACATCTAAAAATCGCCTTCCATGGGAGCCAAGGGCGTATTGCAATTGATCTTAGGTGTAGTTCTGTCCTGTGAGTGGCATGCCGAGAGTTTCCTGGTGAGTATTTGGGCTGCCACATAAACAGATGAGTTTTTTCTTTCCTCTTTCCCTTGACAGGAATTCAAATGCAATATAATTTAATCTTGGGACTCTAGTGACTTTGATTGGAAAACTCTCAAAAGTAATAAAAGATCAAGCCTGCCTCGGTCTCAGTTTATCACCCACACTGCTTGTTAGGTGAGAAAAGCTGAGTTCCAGTCATTGTCTTCTTACTTTCAGCCCCAAACAGCCCTACCTCATAATAGGTAAGTCTCTGAAATCCTTCCACTCTAAGCGCTCCACCTACAGTTGCTGGAAAGCTGCTTTGATGGCCTCATGGAGATTAATAATGCTTAACATGCTAAACCCCTCTAACTTGAGGAAAGTTTCATTCCTTCCCAAGAGTAGGCATAAAATAAGACATGGCAAAACTCAAGTCATCAGCCAGGTTTGTGGCTCGTGTCTGTAATCCCAGGAATCAGGAGGACTTCCATAAGTTTGAGGTCATCCAGTGCTATAGGGTGAGTTCTAGAGTTCTAGGCCAGTCTGAGCTACAGTATGAAGCCCTGTCTTAGGAATAAAGTTAAAAAAAAAATCAAGGAATACACCAACATTTAAATGTGTGTACATGGATACAGGGAACATGATAGACTGTTGTCCTTTGGTAGTTCATTCTCACACTTCTTTTTCTTTCTTTCTTTTTTTTTTTTCAGAATTTGACTTTTTAAAGAAAGATCAGTGGTTAATAACTCTGTAGGATTCTTAAGCTTTTACTATGTTATTTTGCTTTTCTCAAAGGGTCCATACACTGTAGGTATAAGTATTATGGGATAGATTTGTCATCTTAAAAAAAATAAAAAAGGTGTCTCAGACGTCATAGGAATATGTTGCTTTCACTTTATTGAAGAGACAATTATAGGTACCACAGGAGTGTCAGCAGAAGACAAAGTCAAGGAAGTAGACAGTTAGCAATATCGTGAAGGGAAATTAGGAGACGGTGGAGGAAAACATTCTGCATGCCCTGGTTTTGCTTCTGTTGTATTTGCCATGCATTTTCATGGTGAGAACTGTTCCCTGGTTTTTAAAGCCAAAAACAAGGTACAGACCGTATGAGTGAGGAAAAGATGAATTGATGTGGTCTGTGCATGAGCTTCGATGCAATCCTCAGCCACAGGGTTTTTGAGTCAAAACAAACATGTAAACGAAGAAGTGATTTTGGTAAATGCTACCACCTAACCAGCCTCAAGGGCACTCAGAAGTTCTCAGCCGTGAAACTGCCACACTGGGTTCCATGTCTGGAGATCACAGCAGGAGGGTCTGATCAGCAGATGACATTTGCATCAACAACCCCTGAAAAGATATCATTCTAACAATCAGCTTCTTCTTCTTACACCGTATGTTTGCTTCTGTAGTTCTGTACTTACATTTGCTAAGAAGATATTAAGTCCTTTGTTAAAAATATATATATACTTTATTTGTTTCCCATGTCTTCATGGTCAATATAGAATCTTCTTCCTCTTTTATCACTGATAGGCTATGTATGTCCTAAACAAAAATATTAAATAAATTTTAAAAAAATGTATTTAAGAGATACAAAAAATTTTAGTCCTTTTCCATAGAATTCTTAAAAAAAGGCACGATTTTAATTTATTATTAATTTCAATATTTAATTAGAAAACCTTCCCCGATCAAAGCAAGTCAGTCACATTTCAGAGCCGTTTTTCTCCTAGAAAGTGGCCAAAAGACAGTAGGTTTAAAATTTCCTGGTGCGTCGGATCTCTAACATTGATCCCAGTCCTTCCTCTTGGGAAAAGGACATGTCCATTGGATGTTTCATGGCAGCTATTTTAAGGAACACAGTGATCACAACTTGAGTTTAATTCACTCATGGAGGTAAATGATGTATGTGTGCTGAGCTTGGCGTACTCTTTTGAAAGCATTTGCCATATATTTCCCTCCTGCTTTCAAATATGTCCCAGGAAGCAAAACTATATAGTCATTACAGTGGCCAACCTCTGGAATAAGGACCCTTCTCATAGAAACAAACTGCCACACGTGTTTGATATCTGAATTCCTATTAATTTTCCCCATTGGCGTTATATTTTACTTCACAATAAACACAAAGTCTTCATTGTATGGCCCTAGGTTAGGAAGCATAGAATCAAACTCCGGACATGATCTCTTCCTACTACCAGCTGCTAAAATGAAATGACCACATCTTCATCTCTTCATACGTAACACATATGAGCGCATCAGAGTGATTCAAGGCTTGACTGCTAATCGGCTCTGTGATGTTTTTCAAACGGAAAAAGAAATTTCCCAGAATTCTTTTCAGGTCAGATGATGAAAATCTTCGGGAAAGAAATTCAGGGATACTTGAAGGTAAAGAGGTAGATGTGAAGTTTTAGACACTATTTTGTAAGATGAAGCACAAAGAATGACCTGGCAATATCAAAAATAGATAGATAAAGGACAAATGGGATGGGTGGAGGCAGAAAGAGGAAAGCATGGGAGTGAGGGTAGAATGTGCTCAATGTACAATACGTACTTCTATGAGAATGTCTTGTGCATTACAGTACTATCTATGTACAATGGAAATATTCAAGGGAATTTTTTTAATTAAATAAAAATAAATTTTAAAAGAATGAAAAGAACCCTTTCTTAATGATTTTCTGTGATGACCAAAAAGAAAAAAAAAAATGAGGAATGTAAATTAAGTAGAAAGAAAAAAAATAAAAGTAACACAAATACCCTTGATTCCATAGTAGGTCCCCATTCTCCTCCTGTCACCAGTGAAGTTATAGAAGGATCCCAACCTACTGCAGGGTGAGTGTTAGATAAAAAAAAGCTACATTTAAAAAATGTTTATGTTTAATTTTAAAGCAGGAGACAGGAGCAGATGGGAAAACAGGCATTAGCAGAGAAATACATGAAAAAGGAAAGAAAGTAAAATTTACAGTTTTGGAGCTTTGAGTCATGTTTTGCTAATATATGAAAGAAAAATTTGAGGATGGTTTTGACAGGGTTTTCCAGACCATTCTGAGTACTGTATAATGAGTATCTCAAATCTCGTATAAGGAAAAAAATGTGTGCAAAGAGAACACTTGTTGCTATTTTCCCTAGATGAAAAGATTTATTCTAGGCTTTCTTAGTGAATCCCTCATACCCTACACACCTACCATTCAGATTTATATTCTGTATATTATCTACTTATAGTTATGGAAATCGAGGTATTACTGGTATCCTTTTATGTGCCTTGAATAGACATTTTAGATGACATATATAATTTCAGGATGTTTAGAGTTTGTCAGGGATCATGTTTTTAATGCATGAAGATGAGATGCATTATGAATTCTCTCTACACTGCTTTCACGTGGTCGTCTTATTTTACCTGACAGATGGAAGTACTTGCCACCCCTTTGAATTCACGTGGGAAAATCGGTCTTGAATTATGCATGCTATTCGAGGTAATCAGGAATGCTTCTTCCCCGTAGACTATGATCATCCTGTTATTAAAGAACTTGTAAAGCATCTGAAAGTGACTGGTGTGAGAGAAGGGGCTTGAATGACAGGGCTGTAACAGGCACAATTAGGATGATGTCATTGCAGAAGCAGAAGCCTATGGTCTCACTCGTCCAGGGGTTAAGGGGGCAGGACTCATCCTTGGTAGGCACCTCTTGGAACAAGTACTGACGTTCTTAGGATGGAACCGAGGCCACGCGCTCTTATTGGTGGAAACCGGATTGCAAGAAGTTGTAGGAAGCCGAGTGCTGACTACAGCTGGCAAATGTGTGTGATTGGGACCAAAATTATTAACGTATGGTGACTGTCGGTCCTCCCCACTCTTTCATTGTTTTCGACAGAAGTTGAACTTTCCATACCACTTCCTGCCTTTCTCCACCCACCCAGAAGAGTTCTGTCTAGTCAGTTCCGTTCTTTTGACACTCACCGTCAAGAATGAAAAATAGAGAGATCAAAGTCCTGCCTCACTGCTGCTGCATTGCAACAACCTTCAGAAAACACTCCGTTTACACACTGAAAGCCTTTTCCATAAAAATGAAATAACACACACACACACAAAACAAAAAACAAAAAAAACCACGTAGGCAATCAGAATAGAAATTCTCAAGAAATATGCCAGGCGGTAGTGGTACATGCCTTTAATCCCAGAACTCTGGAGGCAGAGGCAGGTGGATCTCTGTGAGTTCAAGGCCAGCCTGGTCTACGGAGTGAATTCCAGGACAGCCAGAGTTACAACACCCTGTCTTGAATCCACGCCCTACCTCCCGAAAAAAAAAGAAATTCAAGAAACACTCCCTGTAGGGGATAGATCTGCTCTATTATAATTTGTACATCAATAGACATTATATCCATTAGATAGGGTGATCAGGAACTACTACAAAAGGCACAGATGACAAACTGACAAGATTTCTCTTAATGAAACAAGGACTAGGGAGCCACTAAAAGGCTCTGAATAAGATAGGGATATGTCTGATATCCTTCTTTTGGAAGGATAACTAATAATACATTTAAAAGATTTTTTTAAAAAAATGAAACGAAGACTAATGAAGCAGATAGGTGACGGAAGGATGCCAGGGAAGAGCATGAGGAGGTACGCTTCAGACAGGGGCAACGGGATGAGAAGAGGAAAAGACAGCAAAATAGATGGCAAGACATTCAGGAAGAAAAATAAACAAGAGCATTGTGGGAAAGTAGCAAAGGAAGGAAAGCGCTGACAAGGTGATATCTGAGGCCCTGGGAAGCCAAGGGACAAGAGAGCTATTAGAAGTGTGGGTACTGGAAGGCAAAGGTAGACGGGAGAAATGACAGGCTCGGACACTTCTGATGTTCAAGAGGAATATCCGCGTGCAGCCTTGCTGTGGAGAACAGGGAGTCTGTGCCCATACTGTTTGCCTTTCATCACTGTCTCTCTGGAGCCCAGTGTATTATAGGTGACCAGCAAGTGCTACCAGTGAGTGGACAGCAATGTAAGTTTTCTAGTGCTGTTTTATTTCTCAATAACCCTGTTTCTCCATGCTTGCTTTCTTTATTAATTCTCCATATGTGTATTAGATAGCCACTGTAGAGTGCCAGTTGTATAGCTGTTTCCTCAAAGACTAAAACATTCCATCCTGCAAAGAAGCTTATTATGATAGAAAGTAAATAACTCAAGGTAGCTTCAGGAAGTCCCTGAAACTGACCAGATCCACTAAGTCCCTCCCTTCCCCAGAGCAAATAAACAGTCAAAGCTGAGAGCTACTCTCAGACAAGTCATGCTGCAAAAAAGATCCTCAGGCAAGCTCAGCCACATGGAAGAAATGGAGACCAGCCAAGCAGCCTGAAAGAAGCCGAGACTAGGAACTGCCTAGAAGAGTAAAAAATTAACTGAGCTGTGGGGAAGAGGCTCAGACCAACTGAGCACCTGGAAAGGACACTCTCCAACCTGTTGAGCTGCCTGCAGGCTGTGCAATGTGTTCCAGGTTCCCAGGTTTGCAAGCTGTCACCCATGCGGGGGTGGGCGTTGGTGATGCAGCTGTCTTTGAGTCATTTCTGCTCCTGTAAGTAACCCCTCACCAATATTTTTGTAAGTAACCCTAAGAAAATTCATTGGCTCACCAAGTTTGACTTTGGTGGTGTCTGTACTTTGGTCTAGTGTGAGATTCCTATCTGGGGTGAGTGGACATTTGTGAATTGTGTCTCCCCAGGAAAAATCTGTCATACAGCAGCCAGGTGTATATTAAAGCGTCAACACACTGTTGAACTAATAAGTTACTAGCTGCTCCTTTGGGTACCACACTGCTTTTCAGAATTCACTCCCCTTTTTTTGTACTCAGATAAAACAGAATCACTATATGCTATAATAAATGAAGGAGTTATACATCCAGAAAGCAATGAGGGACAGTATTGAGCTACAGGTTTGTTCCATTGCCTTGGAAATATAACTTCAGATATTTAATACTTGGTACTTCCTTTTTTGAGGATGAATGGCCTGCTTGTAGCTACCACTATTAATACTACTTTTCAACTATGAAGTGTCTAAAAAAGACCTTTAGCATACAAGTTAGAAATCATTTGTGAGGTAAAAATTTTCTAATTACATGAGTGGCTGGAGCTTCCTCGTGATTAGCTCTAATATACTACTCGCTTTCCACACCCAGTGGGAACTTTTAGGGCTAATGCACACTGCAAAGCTAGAGATATCACAAGGGTTGTATGGTACCAAATTCTTTGCGCAGTCTCTTCCGCATCACTGTACATGTGGAGAGCTCCAGCAGGAGCCCTGGTTCCATCTCTAGTCAAAGCTAAAAGAGTGAACAACGGATGAGCATTTTGCATGTATTAAATTGTTATTGAGATAGACTTTTGAATCACTGTGGATCATGTATTGGAGATGTTCCCTATAGTCGCGGCTTAATTGTAAAATATAAAATTTAAAACCTTAGTCTACCATAATTTCCCCCCTTTGGCCGACATGGTTTCATGCAAGCTGTGGCAGGACAGATCTTGAAAGCAACATCTAATATTGAGTTCAGAAATGGGAACCAGGTAAATTTCCTTATTTGTGTTTCAGTTCACATGATAAGCCTGGCAGAATGTTGAAGAGGATTGAAAACAGAAAAGTTTGCTTTCCCTTTGTATGTAGTATGTATGGAGTAGGTGGCTACTGTGTCAGCTCGCAATGAAGACAAGGAGGCACTTTCACAGGTGCAAACCTGCCAGACCTCAGCAGAGGGAACCACTGTTATGACAAGTGCCATACTGGACAGTGGAACCCCAACCTCTTATCTCCGTGATTTTTATTGATATGTAAGCTCCTCAGGTGTTCTATTGATAGCACATGCAGATCGTGAGCAATCAATCATCTCCTACACAAGGCCAACACCTGCAGACAATACAAATCGCCAAGCCTAGGCAGCCCTTCACCCAACAATGCACAAAACAACCGTTTTAAACATAGCCAAAAATAAATGTCCATAACAAATGTAACTCTTGTTTTGTTTTAAAGAAGTATTTCAATGCGCAAAGGAGTTATGGGCCATTTTAAGTATACAGTTCATCTTTAATACAGAATTTCTGTATTTAGTATGATTTGTGGAATATAATTATTACAGTTCACATTCAAAAGACTTTACTAAAGACTAATTAACAATAATGAGGCAGAATTAATGGCTCCTGGACTTACTTCAAAATTGGTTTTCTATAAAATTTATAGTACATGGGTTCCAGAATAAAAACTGAGAGCAAGTCAGAAATTGGACTCGGTCATCTCAGTGTCAAAAGACACCCTTTTCAAAGTATCATCCTAAAAATAGAATTTTTGTTTTTGAACAATGCAGACAATGATTAATATTGTAAAACTAATAATTGAAGAAATCTGTAGAAACATTTGGGAGGTAAGTATACAAGTCCAAGTTATTACCCCTCTTCTCCCAACTGCTGGTGCATCAGCCACCGATTGTTCCACCTTTCCGGGATCACCAGCCCCTGTCATGTTTGCTCCACTGTGCTTATTATAACGTCGCAATCCGTTTCCAGAGCCCCGCCCCCGGCCTGCCATTCCAAGGAGAAATGGTAGATTGTTTGCAGCTGGATGCTGTTTGAAAGAGCAAGCTGCACATATTTACTAGAGCATTGGGGGGACTGTAGGAGGAGAGAAACAATTGTCACGGCGGTCCCCCTTTCCTGGCAGCACCTCAAAGGTTGCCAAGTGAGAACAGCAGCACCCGGCTGCCCTGAAAGGAAAGAGAGAGCGGAGTTTAGACCTCAGAATTGCCCCTCTCTCTCTCCTCATTATGTATTATTTGTCAATCATGAATAAAAGGTGTTTTTTGCCCTCTAGCTGTTAGCCCTGGGGTGCAAATACCACTCGATCTTGCTACTTTCTTGTAGCACTGCAAGAAAAAAAAATCAACGATTGCACCTTTCTTTGAAAGGTGGCCTCTCTCTACTCTCTCTCTCTCTCTCTCTCTCTTTTGTTTCATTTTCATCCTTAGTCAAATGGTTTAAATAAGGCAAATCATGTGCAAAAGAATTTGAAATTTTTTCTTCTCTAATTCTCTGAGGATAACAACTTAGATTGTGAACACATATAGGGAATATTATTCCCCTTCATTATGGAGGCAAAACAGCTGCAGTTTCTAAGATTACTGTAGCTTGCTGCAGGGGTGGGGGTGGGGGGTTGGGGACATTGTATTCCTTTGTACTGGACTTTGAAAATTAGTAGGAAAATGGATGCCATCACTCTGTGAAGTTCAGACTTTTAACAGCAAATTTATTTTGATGATCAACTTTCAAATTTATTTTATAACATTGAAACACATTTCTCTCGTTTGTACATTTTACTTTTTGTGTTAATGGGAGTGCTTTTAAAAAATTAGCACCAATTTCGGGCTTAAAAACTTTTTTTTAGAACTATAAGAGGATCTGAGGACATGGAATTCAGACATGTTTTGACCTCATGTGATACACGTGCGCACATACACACACACACACACACACACACACACACACACACACACACGAAATCGCGTTGCAGATGACTTTCTAACTAATGCTCCTAAACTATACACCAACATACCACACAAATTCTCCAAGTGCAGTCTCAGAGGAAGCCTGTTAGCATTGTTGTTGTCCTTGTTGTTTTGTTTTGTTTTTTCCCTGCACAGTTTGTATCTTCTGTTTTGATAAAAGAGAAAAATCTCAGTGGAAGAAAACTTCAAGATTTCTTACTATTTACTTAAGTACTAAAATACAGTAAAAGTACACAAACAGTCACAGTTTTTTATCTTTTCCTAGCTAAGATCATTCAGAACAATAAACTGCAATACAGCATTTGCTTTATAGGGGAACCCTGGTAGTCCATCTGATAATCTGCAAAAACAAAACAAAGCGACCCAGAGATTGATTACAAAGAACATGCAATCCTTTCGGCTTCTTTGCTTTATAATTTCATGACCCCAATTTAATGCCACCTGGAAAAGTTCAGTGAGAGTCCTAGCAACTCAAGTTTCCCTCTCCCTTACCTACGTGGAAATGTAAGGTGAGTGCATCTGTTGTCAGTTTGGGGGCGCAGTAAGGATAAGTCATCAATAGCTTTGGCCCGCCTATTTCTTCAAGCTCCTTCTTTTTGTATAGGCAGGTGGGTCTACAATAAACTCAGTACTAAATACAATAAACCTACTGATGGATACAAGCAGGGAGGCTGGAGGCTCCTGCTGACACTTCATCGCCTTTCATATGGTTTTCATCTCGAGCTATGAAGGGCTGGGGCATGTTTGTCTATACCTATGAATTCCTATTTTCAGATCTTCACCTAAACTGAATCTGATTTATGCCTACACTCACTGCAGTTTCCTTAGAAATGAACCTTGCTAAACTGGGTAAAAGTTCAAGATTCATAATAAGACATGAAATTCTAGAGGTTTAGTCTGAGATTCCATTTCAAACTAAGGACCTATCTTCCCAAAGCGTAAGCTTTCAACTACTGTTGACCACATAGCCCAAACATCTGTCATATCTAATGTTGCATAATTTTGAATTGCTGGAATTCATAAGAGAACTTGAGCGTGAGTTTAGAGGATCAGCGATATGAGATGGGACAGTAACAGAATACTCTAGATTTCAAGAGGAAATCCAGTAAATGACTATAAAGGACCTTCTAAGCAGATGAGGCATCTGTGGTGATCCTTGGCAATAAGTGTCTCTTAGTTGCTTTGAAGACTCTTTTCTTTCCTCTGCTCTCTCCTTAGCCTTCCCTAACAAAAGTGAAACGTAATGTAAACCAGCTTGCTCTCCCTTTGTTGTCTTGTCTTTTCTAGCTCTTTGCTGAGATAGCTTTTCTCCTTCTGATACATTCTGTTTTGGGGGAGTTGGGGGGGATTTCGAGACAGAGTTTCTCTGTTGTAACTCTGGCTGTCCTGAAACTCGCTCAGTAGATCAGGCTGGCTTTGAACTCACAGAGATCTGCCTGTCTCTGCCTCCCTTGGGATTAAAGGCTTGTGCCACCACTGCATGGCTCTTCTGACACATTCTTATACCCTCACTAATCACAAGTCCTGGTTTTATAGCTTCTTTATGCATGGAGCCTTTTCTGATTCTGTCAGCTGGAAATGATGCCTCTCATACATGAGTTTCTAGAATTCTATGGAGTGTCTGCATCATCATGATATGTATTTTAGTTCCTTTTCTCACTGCTTTAACCAAATACCCAACAAGAAACAACTCAAGGGAGAAAGGTATGTATTAGATCACAGATCAAAGGGTACAGTTCATCGTGGCAGGTGAGGACAAATGGCAGGATCAGGAGCCCTGTGGTCCTACTGCATCCACAGTTAGGAAACAGAGAGGAAACAAAGTGAGACTGGGCTATGAAATCACAAGGCCTTCCTTCCAGTCCCTAAAGGTTCCATAACCTGCAGTAATACGCTACAATCTTTTACCCTCAATTTAGGGAAAGAGAAAGGAAGGATGGAAAGAAATCTTCACCGCTTTTACACGCGGCCTTTATATAGAATGAGAGAAAGGTAGAAATCTTCACAGCCTCTTTTAGGCTGCCCTAAGCTTGAAGAGGACTAGCCGACAGTGAGTCAAACTAGTGTCTCAGCTCATGGTCTGTAAACTCAATCTCTCCGACCTTTGTTCTTTTAAGAATTAACACACTAATGACGACAGCCTAACCAACGAACCACTAATCAGTACCTACCCCGACTCTTGACTCTCTTCAGACGTTTTATACCCTAAGCCAAAAGTTCCCATAAACCCATGTGGCACGCAATCCCAAGAAACAAGTTACAGGTGCCAGAATGAATACACCTAACCAAATTATAGTCTTTTGCATCAAGCATTCCAGACCCTACTTTTAAACAACTATACCAAAGCTGGGGTGGGAACACAAACCAATCCAAACGCCATTTTGTTTTTAAAGGAACCAAAATAACAAAAACTTCTTCCAGGTGTTCCTCTACAGTAACCTTCTCAAACAGTTCCACCAGGGTTCAAACATGTGAGCCTAATGGGGACGGTCCCCATTTAAGTCACAATACTGCATATACAGAGAGGTCTCTTTTTTGGATCACACTGTGCCTAAGGACAGAAATAGCACCTCCTTTTCATCGCTCAGGTATGAGAAGAAAAATGAATGTATTAATGGATGTTCCTTGCGTAGAAACATAAAGTGACAGGAGGGCTCAAACATAGCCTGTGTGTCCCACAGCAGAAGAAAGCAGAAAAAGAATATTAAACAAGGAAAGATTTTTTTTTGGGGGGGCTACATTGTTTCTACTTACTTAATTACTACTTACTTAACTAATTAATGCTAAAATTGTCACCCCCAGAAGAGCAAGTATCTCCTTGTTTTCATCCATGTCTGTACTGCCAGCCATAGCACAGCAACAAGCAGGTAAGAGACAATGGTTCAACAGAATTTCAAATATCAAAAAAAGGGGGGAAATGTCTGAGCCATCAGAAAGAGAAGATATGAAGCATAAGGCCAAACTTAAAAGCATTTTAAAGTAAGCCACTCAGAAGGGGCTTCCAGGTTACTCCCTCTCCTGGACTTAGTCTCTGATATTTGAGCTGTCTTTGTGCCCAGTGTCAAACCACTGAGGCAGCCACAAGCAATAATCCATGGAAACGCATCCAGTCTCCCATTAGCGCCAAGCAGATTGTACAAACTGATACTGGCCCTTGAGAGCTAGTTTCTGGAGTGTGCTCTCATTTCCAAAGTAGTTCTCTACCTTGATAAAATCCAAATATTTAGAGAAGAAATTAACATCAGACACAAAGTTAAACTTTAATCACATTAAAACAAGATAGCATGTTATGTGAGAGAATATTTATCCCCACTTCTACACGGTGTTTATTTGTGCAATCTGACACATGGGGATTTTTTAAACTGGTTATCTGGTCCCTTTTCTTTCTTGGGCTTTATTGCCTTGACATCTAAATGCCTTTTATTTATGATAATTCAAATGGTTGTTGACTAAGAGACCTAAAACTTTTATTATTATCTCATGTTTTACTTCATGCATAAAAGAAGCAATTCAATAACACTCCTAAAGAGAGCATGTTAGTGTCACGTTTCCAACTAGATTTTCAGGTTTATAACATTAGGTACTCAAAACTGATGACACAAACAAATTAATTTAGTTTTGCACTTGCAGTTTGACTTTCACCATATGAACTATACAGAAAATTGCACAATAACCTGTCAGTCACAAGAGGATGGAGAAAGACTGGTGTGCATTCTAATTAACTTAATAAAACAAGCCGTCTCTTGTTTAAAATTTCTCACATTTCCAGACAGTTCTTAGGACTTTTATGACATCATATCCTATTTTAAAACACACTGAAACTTCACTTGTAAAAGAAGCTATTCATACCATTTTGTATAAAACATTTTAAATATAGTCTTTATTAATATGACTTCATTATGAGAGGAATATGAAGCTTTTTTTCATCTAAGATATTTTATCTATCTGGTTAATGGAAGTGAATAGTAAGACAAAGTTATAGAGGAAGAAATGTAAGCTATTTTAATATTTCAAATGCCTTTAACGCTTTAATGAGCATTATTCATATATTGACTACATTTCCAAGAAATGTTTCTCAATCAGTCAAATGAAATGAAGTGAACCCAGCCAGAGTATATTTATGTTGGCTATATTCAAATTATTGTTAGTAAAGTACTGGTGATTTTTGTTGACTTGTATAAAGAAAATACTTTTTATTTTTATTTTTGAAATTAAAATCTAATCACATCATTTCCCCATCTCCCTTTCCTCTTTCCAACCCTTCCATGCACATTCCCTTGCTACCTCTCAAATTCATGGCCTCTTTTTCTTTAATTATTATTGTTTTGCATCTATGTGTAAATATAGAAATACAACCCACTCAATCTATTTGTTATTTGTAAGTATATGATTTCAGGGCTGACAAACTGGTATCAGATAAACCATTAAGGGACTGATCTCTGGGGAAGAATATTTCTTTCATTCCATTTATTTAGCATTCCTTACTTGCCTGTAGTGTGTGTGTGTGTGTGTGTGTGTGTGTGTGTGTGTGTGTGTGTGATGGAGTCCCTGTGAGATTTCCTTCCTCTTACCTGTTAGCATATCTCTCGGTATTGTACTTGTTCAGGTTTTGTTTCAGCAGCTATATTGTTGAGATATCATGAGTGTAGATTAATAGGAGACAAAAATGTCACAGTAGATTTCCTGGCCTTATGATCTTTGTAGCCTTTATACCTCCTCTTCCATGATGTTCCATGAGCGTTAGGTGCAGGAGTTGTGTTATAGATGTACTAGCTGGGGCAGGATACCTCATAATCAATTGTTTGCTGCATTTTGACCAATTGTAGTTTTCTATAATAGTCTCCATCTGTTGTAAAGAGAAGTTTCTGTGATGAGAGGTGAGAGTTACACTTACCTGTGAGTATAAGGATAAATATTAGAATGTAATTTGGGATTATGCTGGTTTACTAAAGTGGTTAAATATGTTCTCCTCTAAGATTCATGACCTCACTAGCTTTGGGTACTTAGATAGATTTAACGTGCCAGGCACTATTTCCCTCCTGTTGAGGGGCCTTAAGTTCAATGAGAGAACTGTTGGTTACTGTCAAAGGTATGAGTACCATTATTGTAATATTGTAATTAGGAGTATCTTGGCATGCTGGTCATAGCTGTGGTTCACAGACATTACAGCTGGGTAGGACTATTGGTTATTTCCCTTCCTTGGAAGCCTGCATAGTACCTTCTCACGCTATGAAAGGTAGTCTTCATGGAGGAAGCTAAAGAAAGCACATCTTTTTTTTAAAATTTATTCTTCTCTCATACAATACATCCTGACTTGTTTCCCTTCCCTCCATCCTGCCCTATCCCCTCCCCCTCCATTTCCCCTTTCTCCCAATTCTACTCCCCTCTGTTTCCCTTTAGAAAGGAGCAGGCCTC
Source organism: Cricetomys ansorgei (assembly GCA_026225945.1). Lineage (NCBI taxonomy): Eukaryota > Metazoa > Chordata > Mammalia > Rodentia > Nesomyidae > Cricetomys > Cricetomys ansorgei. The sequence goes on from JAMJFZ010001074.1 coordinate 3,063,609, forward strand.
CCAGGTATGTCAGTCATATGTGGACAGCAGGATAAAATCAGACTAGACATTATCCTCATATCAAGGCTGAGCTCTGCAGCCCAGTAGGAAAATAAAAAGAGGATCCCAAGGGCAGACAAATGACCAAGTCAACAACCACAATATACGTACAGAGGACCTAGTGCAGACCCATGCAGGCTGTGTGATTGCCACCTCCATCTCTGTGAGCCCCCATGAGCCCTGCTGAGTTGATTCTGTGGGCCATGTTCCACTGATAATTCTGATCCCCTGGTTCTTGTAATCCTTTCTTCTCCTCATCCATGGGGTTCCCCAAGCTCTGCAGGGAGGGACCTAATGGAGATATACAATTTGAGCTCTCTCTCCACTTAATTTTTGGCTGTGGAACTCTGCATCTGCTCCCATCTGCTGTATGTGGAAGCCTCTCTGGTAACAATTGGGTTAGGTACCTATCTATGAGTATAACAGAACATAAAGAAAGCATTCCTAGAATACCTCTTTGTTTATCTGTCTTATTACTGTTGACAATAGTAATTATAGTAGCAGCCAATTTTCTATAAATCATTTAAAAACATAATGACATCAAACCTTCTTTTAAATGCCAGTATTATAACATCAATGAGTTTAGCTGCTTATTTTACTAAAAATGTTAAGTAATATATCATTTTATGTGTGATATGAATTTTGGCAAATGACTCATAATGAAGTTTAATCTTCAAATACAAGGTAAAATTAGAGGTATAATTGTATTTTTAGTTAGACTAACACAGTAAAACAGTTTTCAGACTTTTGGTAAAGAAAGCCTTTGCTCTATGTTTTCAGTTCTAAATTTTTCACTTGAGCACTAAAAAGTTAAAGAAAGAAAACTTCTAATCTCTTTTTAAAGCCAGTACTATACTTATTTCAAATCTGGGCAAAAAAACACTCCAAATAAAGAAAATTATAAGTCAATTATCTATGATGAACACAGATGAAACTGTTCTAAGTAAGATACTTGAAAACTGAATTCAAGAAAACATCTGAAGACAATTCACCATATTGGAGTTTGCTTCATTGCAGACATGCAAAGATTTACATACATAAATCAACAGATATAATTCCTCATATGAATGGTTTCATTCACATATGGTTAGAAATCATATAACCATTTCAATAGATACAGAAAAGGCCTTTGGCAAAATCCAACATCCCTCTTGGAGAGACTAAGGATGGAATGAACATACTTTAACTTAATAAAGGCTATGTGTGACAAACTTATAGCCAGCATAACGCTAAACGGAGAAAAACCTCAAAGAATTTCCATTTAGGTGAGAAATAAGATGAGGGGACTGGGGATCCTAATTATTAAACAATATAGTACTTGAAGCCCTAGCTAGAGCAATAGGAAAAGCAAAATAATCACATTCATAATATAGTTGCAAAAACTTACATTGGAATAAATCTAACCAAGAAAATAAGAGATTCCTACCAATGAAAAGTTGGAAACACTGAAAAAAAAAAAAACCAGAAAAAGACACTAGGAGGAGGAAAAGGCCTCCTGATAAGATCAATTAAGAAAGGAAGGCCACTCTGCAAAAATAAATCTCTAACTTCAATGCAATCCAATAAAAATACCAAATCAATTCTCCACAGATATAGGGAAAAACTATCTTACAAATCAACTGGGTACTGACCAGGAAACTTCATTCATTCTGGGTAGCCTTGATAATGCTAGAAAATACTGTTTATGCCACTAGAGGAGAGAAGAAACCATCAATCTGACCCTGCTGTGAACCCTGCGTGCTACAATAACAACCTGTGCAACAAGATAGGCCCACTGGAATAATAGCAGTTGGATGTGATGGGAGTAACCGCCTCTTTCTGGTTGGATCTAATGTCTGCCCCTACAGAGAGATGGAGCCCATACCTGGCAGTGTTAATTCTCTACTCATACACCAGTGTGTCTCTCGATATTTATTAGAGAAGTTGCTTCTTGAAGTAGATGACAATTAACACAGAGACCCACAACTAGTCAGCCTGCAGAGAATAAGAGACTTCTGAGTGTTCATCCTTAAAGGGGACCTCTGTATCTTTATACTCTCTCCCTCAAGGCTGGGGGATCTTCATGGAAGATAGGAGCCAGAAATGGTGAGTGACTTCAAGGAAGCAGTGTCCACAGGACACAACAGGCAGAGTTGTACATATAAACTTAGTGATTGTGACAGCATGCACAAAGACCTGTGCAAACTGGAGCCAGACAAAAATCCCAGCATTCGGGTGTGGAGGTGGGTATGGGGTTACTCTCACCCTTAGCTGAAGAGCTATTGGCATTTGATAGCTTCTTGGAGGGGAAATAGTCATTTCTCTTTGGTGAAACTTCATTCTAGAACATGCCCCATACCCAAGAGAAGTTGGCCAACACAAACTGCATATAATGGATTTGAAAAAGAAAGAGAGATAGAGGCAGAGAGAGTCAGAAAGACACAGAGCAAAAACACAAAGTTAGCTGTGTTGGGAGGTGATGGTAGATCAGGAGGATTTATGTGTGTTGGGAGGGGGTGAATATGATTAAAATATATCATGTGAAGTTCTCAAAGAATTAATAAAAATACTTTTTTTAAGTTGCATGGGAACACAAAACACCAAAGATAGCAAAATGACCCTGAACAATAATTAAGAACACTGCTGGAAACATCAGAATATCTGATTTCAAGTTATTCTATAGAGTCATAGTCATTAAAACAGTGTGCTATTGGCACAAAAATAAATACATAGGTCAATGGAATAGAATAAAAGGCACGGATATAAGTTCATATACCTTCAGCCACTGGTGGTTGTTTGTTTGTTTTTACAAAATGTCAAAAATACACACTGGAGAAAAACAGTGCTGAGAAAACGGGATATCCACATGTTAAAGTAATGACACCGAACCTTTATCTCTTACCCTGCACAGAACTCAACTCCAAATGGATCAAGGATCTAAATATTAGACCTGAAACATTGAAACTACTAGTGGGTCAAGTAGCAGGATGATCATAAGACTCATAGGGTGGGAGGTGTGTGGCAGATAAATGTTTTCTGGGCGTGACACAACCGTTGCGCTCACTAACTCTCTGAAGCTGTGGTTATCTGCACAAGATCTTCACAAGCCTAGCCCCATCACCATTTCCTTATGAATGGTGAGCCCACGAATCCCCACCCTTCTCTGAGGGAAAATTGGTGGTTGGGTGGTATCAGTTTCTTCACTGGTGTAGCCAATGATGAGTTGCCCTTATTCTGGCAAACAATGTACCACATATACGAGGGTTAAGAAATTGATTCAACTTTATGGGCCACACACAAACACACAGAAAAGCAGGAGATCTTGTTGAGAAAAAAGGTTCCAGTGGGAGAGGGAGGAGATGAGACAGGGAAACGAAGAATTTAAAAATGACTAAAAATTATTATACAAATGTAGACAATTATCAATTTTTTTTAAAGTTTAAGGAAAAACCCCGAATGTATGGGGACACTGTCAGACTTGGTTAATCTTAGCAAGTAACAAAATAAAATGATCAGTCATACCTATGAGAGAGATTTGGGCAAGGTAGGGGCTGTTGACTATGGTGATATGAAGGTTGTAGGTGACAGTATGGATTGTATACATATCTAAAGTAGTCTTACATTTTAATTAATAATTTTTAAAGTTAAAAAGTGTTTCAGCCACAAGTTTGATTGTAATCAAATTTTCTAGTGAGTCATATTAGTCAATAAAGGATAGTCACAAAACTAGAGTTTCTTCTCTACCCTCACTCATAGAAGAAATGCTGTGGGGAGGTCAATATTCTACTATGTCTCTCATTTTTGGCAATCAAAATAAACCTCTGGGCTAGACAGATGTTCCTCAAGATTGCTGTCAGTAAACAGAAGGCCCAAAGACCTGGGCTGATGTGGAGGAGAGTAACTGTCAGCCAAAACTAGTGATGTATTCAGGTCAACCAAAACCACCCAGCTTTCTACTTTACTTCTATAGGGTTGGAAGACTATAGAAAGTATAAAGACCATTACAGCACCATGAAAACATGGTAGTGCCCTCTACTTGTATGGTTATAGTGGTAAAGAAGAGAGTCAGAGACACAATGTGAATGAGCTTTGTCCTGGCTGTTAGTATAAGCCTACAGTATGAGCAGATGGGAAGAGGGGCTGAGAGGGAGGGAGGGAGAAGAGAAAGAGAGAGAAAGAGAGAGGGAGAAAGAGAGAGGGAGAGAGGGAGAGAGGGAGAGAGAGAGAGCACGTGCAAGAGAACTGACTTAGACTTAGCTGACTTAGATGTTGAATTGTGTTACAACCCAGCATCTGCCACAATTTTCATACTATGATCGAGTTTGTCTAACATCGTTTTTCCCAGTCAATTTTATATTTGAATTCTACTGTTGCTTTTTGTTGTTTTTGAAACTTCAAATGAAACCCAAAGCCTCATTCATGGTAAGCAGACACTAACCAGAGTTGTTTCCTTACTCCTATAGATGAAAATTTTTAGAAGGAAAAGATGACAGTTTTTAGAAGCTTCAAAGAATAGAAACCACTTGACCCCTAAGAGGCCATGAGATAGGATCCGAGTCTGTCTTGCCATTGTCTGTGCATTCTGTTTCTAGAATGCTAGTAGGTACCACAAAAAGAATCCAGTGTTATCTTCCAGATCAACATCTCGGGCTTATAGGCAAAGAGCCCACCCACCAGGCTTTTAATTGCCTGTCTATCTAAGCAACCGAGTCCAAGTCTCCGTGCTATCTTCTCTTATTATAAATGAAATGAGTCATCAGACCACCAAGTAAAGAGCCTCAGGTCAGTAACTCGGCAGCCGAGGAGTGGAGAAAATAATGGAGAAGGGCTCCTAGGTTCTCATATTTCAAATTTTTTTGTTTATTCTTGCTAAATGGAAAGCAACTTTGCAATATTTTAGATTTATTGAGATATCCCAAGGTTCATCCACTGAGAGTCAGTCTAATATGAAAATAAAAATTGGCTTTCCTTGCTAAAGAAAACAGGACAAGCAACATTCCTTAGAAATCAATATTTCATCCCATTAACGTAAAGCCTTCTATAGTAGTTGTAAGTCACGTGTCGACAACAGTGTTGTTTTTTTGTTTTTTTTACCATATACTGCATGACTCAACTGCGTATTCTATAATAATTTCCTGGAGTAAACCAAGCACTCAGAACCCCCGCTCACACACAGATTCTGAGAAGAGGTCAAATGGCAGCTGCTGCGTGTGTTGCAATTTAAATGTCTAATTCCATGGAGAGCCAAGGGAGGTGACATAACCCAGAAGAGGCTGAGAAGTGAGAGCATTTGTAGCAGTGGCTGAACTGCGAGACCTTTCAGGGGTTGTTCTCCAAAGCAGAGTTCCTGGGGTCAACGACTGTGCTTCAGACATGCCAGGGGCTCTAGACAAGCTTCTTGGGAGGTTTCTTTGAAATGAGAAAAAAAATGTTCTGCAAGTAGGTGGGTATGATGAAAAGGTTTTCTCTCATCTTGCACAGAAAAGTATCTCTGAGAGTTAAATTGTGGCTAACCAATACAATTTCTAACATGAGAAAAGAATACATCCATCTTGAAAGAGAACACTTAAGCAGCAGCTATAGGCAAGAATCAAGCTGACCCTGGTGTACAGCTGGAAATCAGCTCATCTTAGTACATTGCTTGAAATTAGATTCATGCACTTCCTTCTTACTATTGCTGACAGAAGAAATTAGGGGAAATAGGGAAGGGGAAAGATGTGGAGTTCATTATAAGAGTTCTGAAACACTGCTTAGGAAGAATAGATTTTATTTGTATCCTAAAATGTCAATTCTCAAATTTTACCTTGAGTCAGTTCTTCTATACAGAGAATTCAGTTAGTATCAGAATGTCTACTATATTTCAACTCCAAGTGTGATTTTCATAATACTCCAGGAAGTAAAGTGCTGAATAAAAATCCCAAGGCATAATTTAGAATTGGCTAAATCTTGAGGTAGGGTTTTTACTGTTTATTATTAATATTCTTCAAGAAAACTTATCATCACACTCATTTGCTTAGTCCAAGATTATTTTATATATTTGTACTTTAATAATTATATTGAATTACATTGTGTATAGTGTGTATAATAAATACTTAGTAATAGTCTAGATAGCTGTTCTTTAACGAATGATGTTAAGATTACTGTTAAAGCCAATATTATGAAAAGATCATGACAGGATTAAGAAAGTATTCAGACTATCTTTGTCAAAGCCACTAATGGTCATTGGATATAAAGGCTTAAATATTATGGTATAAGGTTACGTGCTATAACCTAGACCTTGATATGAACTCTGAATTTATGTTCCAAGTTAAATATAGGATCAATTTCAACTCTAAAGGAATAGAAGCTAGTAGTTTTTAATCATTTGTTATATATTGGACCAATTCCTCACCCTCTGTGAAAACTGCCTTGATGTTTAATGAATCTGAGATTTTCTCACAGGGCATCTCCATGTGTACATGAGTGTTCTTATCCATTCATGTCAAGGTACTCTATTCACAGCCTGTGATATGCCACACAGCTTCTAGTGACTTCAGGTTGCAGGTGGAGAGTGGACATGGGAGTCCTAGTCACTTTCCTAGTCCACATCCCTAAACAGGTCTAGTACTTCCCTTCTCCTTCCTGCTTTGATTACTACCTTTAAAACTGGTCTTCTACAGCACAGGTTAGACACTGAGCATATCAAGTCTTGTTACAAGGATGATTCCAAACCATGCTTGGAGAGTAAGCTTGGAACTCTTTCCAGGTCTTTATCTGGGGCTCATTTCCAAACTAGCACTGAACTTCTTACTTCTTGTGTGTTGGACTCGGAACTGGAACCTGTTTCTGAAGTTCTGACAGTTTGTCTCTGCATGAGTAGAGAATCATGAAATGAACCACTAACTCCATACATCTAATTTTGAAGAGTAGGTATGTCTCAATAGCAGAGATGATTCTGGTATACCAACCTCCTTTTGCATTTTCGGGTCACTGGTCTGCCTTTGCTGTTGGGTCTTGGCTCTAGATTTCTTTACATTCTCTAGTTCTCAGTTTAGCCACATGTTTTCTGTGCTATGTTTAAATAAAACTTAAAGACTGTTTTGTGGTTTAATGGAAACTTAAAAACTCCAGATGTCTTGTTAGCTTACCTTCCTTGTCTTACTCTTGCATTCAGGTAACCCAATAACTTGTCAGAGACTGCAGACTTACTAAATTTTCATACTCTGTGATAGAGTTGATATTCACATATTTTATATTTATTGAAATCTGTATTATTTCAAAACCTTTCTGAGTACAGTATCTCATCTGATTCTAGTAGACTGTGAAATATGTTTCACTTAGGTATAAAGAATGGCTTTTCCATAAACTGATTTATTTAAAAGAAACAGGCCATGGAAATGCTTGGGTTAATGATAGGAGTTTGATTCTCTGAGATTTTTGTTGAAAGATCTATGGTGTTATTAAAACTTTAAATTAAGTGGCACTGTGGTGAGTGGAGTGATCACACTAATTGAAATATGACATCTAGGAAAGGAATAATTGCAAATCCAGACTTCAATTTCATAGAACTTTTGTTTGATAAGCTTATGATGTTGAACTCCTAAATATGTTTACCATAGGCCTTTGAGCCTATTTGGTTCAGCAGTTTTTAGATTTTTTAAAAATTTTTTTAGCTATTGTTCCAAAAATTCAACCAAAGTCTAAAGAGACATAGGTCTAAATCATGGACTATGGACCACACCAAAAGTTTGTAGTTTATTCTTACTCAGACCAAAGCAGATGAAAACCAAAGTTAGTGAGAATATCTGGAAGGTTGAGTTCAAGACATGAAGGTTGAAGATATGGTCCATTTTGTTATAGAAATAACTCAGGAGTACAGAGAGAAGCTGGTTTCAGAGACTGCTGGGGAAGCCAGAGGAAGGGGATGATATTGCCCAGTGAACATGGGCCAGGGAGCCAGTGAGGTCGCCGTCCTACTGAATTAGAAGCAGAGAAATCAACCCAAACACCAAAACTGTTTTGCATTAGTGTGTCCATACTTGGAAAGAATGTTCTTTCACTCTTCTAAGACCAACTGTGGCAGAACTTTTGAGTGAAATCCTTGCTTGGCTAAGTGTAGCTTTGTCTTAAGCAATAATAACATGATGCTTTATTTGACAAAAGCTTTTATTAATAACTTCGTGGCACTGAGACAAGAGAAAAGCCACACAAAGGATTTGTAATTGAGTAGACCAGAATATGTATTATTTCATGTAGGCTTCTGTTCAAAACAGACCAAGTTTCTGTAGCGTTTTTTTTTTTTTTGGTAATTTTAATATAAGCAAATTGAATGTTTAAAATAATGTTTAGCAAAGACATTTAGAGATTAATTACACCTCACAAAGAAACATTTGTATTCCATATATGAGATAGTCTTTAAATATTGGTTTTAAAGACCTTGTAACACACTGAATACAAGCACTATTGCATAATCTTAATCCCTGTTCTAGTTATGATAATAGTATTTCATCTTCCTTTGGGCCAATACATTTTCTATTTTAATTAAGTGGTTTATTCAAGTTTCATATATAATAATACAGTATAACATAGTATCCTGTATTATACTATCTAGCCATCTTTCATACTTGACTAACAGAAAAAAATGGTAAGAAAAACCTTAATTTGCTGATGGGTACATTTTTCATTTGCCTGGATTATTAGTGATGAGAAAAATGTGCTAACATTACTAGGTATTTCAGATATTCTCCTTTTCTTAAACCACATGTAAGTCTGTCACAGGGAAGATGCTCATGATTATATGTGTTTCTCAGGTTCCCCAGGAATTCATGAGGAATCATAAAATAATAAATAGTGCCCAAATCTTGATTTTGTTGTTTGTACAACAGAGAGAGAGAGAGAGAGAGAGAGAGAGAAAGAGAAAGGGAGGGAAAGAGAGAAAACCATTCATCAATACAAGAATAAAAGAAGCTGGAACTCCTGATTCTGATTCCAGGTTAGTAATTGTACAAAAAGAGCATGAAGCATCTTGCAATGGCAGAAAATAAAGAAATTCTCAAGAATAAAACAAAAGGAGGACCTCAGCGACAGAGACATGCAAAAGGTAAACAAGAAAACTGCATGTCCAATGGCCAATAGGAGAGCAATAGAATAAAGTATGATTAGATTATAATCTAAAATATAAAATAAATGGTAGTGAACACAAACAGATATAAGCAATATTGTTGGACAAAAATAAATGGGCCGTATTGCTGAGGATAATACCTATGTATCTCACTGAATATGGAGAAGTCATGCTGGTGCTTAACTAGAGCCTTCACCTATACTGACTAGTGTTCATGCTACTAGAAGGTACTCTGCACACTACCAGAGGAGAAAGGCAAACACCAATCTTGCTACAACTTTTCCATCTATAATGGTGAGCTGCCTGCATAATATGCTGGTGCAATAGTGGCACAAAAGTTGTGGGAGTAACCAACCACTACCTGAACAGTTTTAAGACCCACTTCAGGAAATGGAACCCATGCCTGACACTGCTCAGGTGGCCAAGAACTTGAGACTACATAGGCCATGGACCTAGGAGAAAACCAAATATTATTGTTCTAATAAATGAATATAGCAATAACATGACTCTCAGTGACATTCTGTTATACATAAGAGAAGCATCCACCTGCAGGAGATGGGAACTAATACAGAAATTGAGAACTGAACAATGTCCTAAGATTAAAAGATTTTGGAATAGTTAGTCTTAAATGAGTTGTCTCCATCAACCCCTCATACAGAAGAGGAGGAAGAAAAATTGTAAGATCCAGAGAGAATGGAGGACACCAAGAAAACAGTATCTTCCAGATACAACAATATAGTTCACCTATGAACTCACAGAGACTGTGGCAGCATTCACAGGACCTGTACAGGTCCAATCCAGATGGGGTTCCAGCACTGAGAGAGGAAGTAGACATGAGCTCCTTAACCTTATCCTTAACCCAGAAGCTATGTCCAAACGTCAATAACTCACAACGAAAACACTAGTTTTCTCTAATGGAATCCCACTGGTTACACAAATCACACTTAAGCACACGCCCGCTGCCCAGCAATAGATGGCAAACACAAAACAAACACAATGGCATTTTTTGCAAATTTTTGTCTCATAATGTTTTGATTGGCTATTTTTTTTAACCTTACTGGTATTTTGTGTATATATAATGATTTCTGATTTTGTGTTTTTATATGCATGTATATGTGCTCCTTTTTTGTTTATTTTTGTTGTGTTCTGGTTTGTTTGCTTGTTTTATTTGCCTGTTTCATTATTTTTTTTCTAAAGAGAGAGAAAAAGAAAGTATGAGGTTGGAAGTATGGGGTGGTGCAGAGGAACTGGAAATGAGGGAGGGGAAAACATGATCAGAATATATTTTATGAACATTTTTCAATAAAAAATAAAGGGAGAAAAATAAGTGTTTTTTTTTTTTTCATAAAGAAGTTATTGGTGTAAGTTTTCTACTCTCAAGGAGTTTGTCCTGTGTATAGAAACTTCCTTCCAAAGAGTAAATAAAGCAAAAAAAAAAAAAAGAGTGGTTTTGGAATTTAGAAACCTGTCAAATGTTAGCATGACTAGGCTAGAAGGGTTAACACCTAGAGAGCACGTAGTATTGATATGATGAATAAACGGGAGACCATCTCTGTGGTCTTCTTCTTCAAACTCTAATCCCTATGGGTAACCATGGAAACATAATTAAACAACCGGAATTGAGCCTGCTACAGAATACTTTCAGCTGCTAAGTTTATTCGAAGCAGAAAAATCCTAGAAACTGCAATAAGTGGCAGGAGAGAAAGAGCCCATTATGACTTGATATGATGCAGTCTTGAGTGAGATGCTGAGAGAGACATGAGGCATTAGGAAAAATGTAAGTTAATGTGAATAAAGCATGGAGTTTAATAACAATGTATCAGTAATGGTTCATTAGTTGTGACTAATAGATCCTACTAAAGTATCAACCAAGCACAAAATGTATGTAATTCTCTATTGTCAGGATTTTTCTACTAATGTGCATCTGTTGCAAAATAAACTTTATTAGAATAAGTCCAAATATAAAAGAATGAATCATTATATGTCTCTGTGTATCTAAGAAATACATTGCTAATAATGCCTTTGAAGAAAGATGTGGTAGGAATAAAAAAGCAAGGTGCTCTTTCCACCTTGGGAACATATCAACTCCTTCTAATAGCTCAAGCTCCATTGTGCATCCTATTCAAAGCAATGAATCAAACCTGCCCTTGTTAATACTGTAGCTATTAGTCACATGTGACTACGAGCCTTAATATTCCTGTGTTAAAGGTGTGCTGTAAGTAAAAAAGAATACTAATTTGGAGACAAAAATACATGTATTTCATTACTACATTGCTCATATGTGAAGGTGCTTTGGATGTCATGAGATAAACTTAATATACCAGTTTTCATTTAATTTTCTTCTTTTGACTGTGTGGCTAATAACAGCCACATACCATGTGACTTACTTATGCAGCTCACATCACATTTTTTTTCTAGTCAGTACTGAATTAAATGTATCTCAGGAACCTGGATGATGGATGTTCCCAAAGCACACAGATTATCTTCCAGAAATTGTAGGGCTTACTACCTGATGCTGGATTTGTGTTGCATTAAGGTAATTTCTCTGAGGTAACCTTTATCATCAGGAAAGACCACCCGTACACACAATAGGCATTCTTGATTTTCCTCTTATTTCTTTACAGATCACACTTTAAATACTAATGTTGAAGAGTTCCTCCTAAAGTATGTATGAGAGGGAAAATTAAATCACACAGTGCAATATGTGTCATAAGCTAGAACCCTTCTGACAGTGTGCATGTATGGGAGGGGGAAATACATTTTTCTTGAAGGTAATGCTTCTTTCAAATTCCCTTCTTCTCTTCCCTTCCCTTACTTCACCCCTCCTCCTCCCTCAACTCCTTTCTTCCCTCCTCCTTCTCCTCCTCCTCCTCTTTCTCTCCTTTCTAATGAAAGGATCTCTATCTCTAGCCACCTTGGACTATCCTCCTGCCTCTGTCTCCCATATACTTTTACTGTGTATATACCATGTGTATACCACTATATCTGGCTATGCAGCCATAGTTTTAAAAGAATGAAATTAGTATTCATATTACAACAGAGCAACTGGCAGAAGAAATGAAATGTTAATGAATTAGTTGTTTGGACTACAAAAGCTCTCCTCTGACAGCCAACGAGAACAATGAATGAAGATCTTCCTTCCTGAGTAGCAAACCTCTTGTTGGAAAAGGAGCAAAGAGGAATGGGTTACAGCTGCTTCCTGAAGAAAATGGGAGCATTTTTATTGTCAACAAAGACTTGCATTTAAACTGTACTCTCTTAGTACATTCTCTTGGTAAGGAGAAGAGAAAAGCATACAGAGTGTATTCAGTTTACATAGCAACACACATTGACTTGAAGTCTTAAATTTTTCCTAAAGCAACGTCCCTCAATTGCCAGTATTTTTTGTCAGCATTTACCCAAGCGTCTTTTAGAAAGAAATTACTGATACAGAAATAAATCAGTTTAAAAAAAAAAATCTATGAACACTTTTGGGACAGTTTCAGTGTGGAGTTTGCTTCTATCTAATAAGTAGACTTGGGTGTAGGATCTATGAGCATGAGCCTGCATAAATCTATTACAATATGACTCCTATGTTGATTGTGTACACATTGATGAAATTGCAGGCAGTTCGTCCTAAATTTGTAGGATACATCCAGGGTCAGCTGTCTATATATTTACACACTGAAGACCCAAGAGAGATAAGAGGAAACAGAAAGCCCGCATTGCCTGTCGCCATGCATTCACGCAGGATTGAGGGGAGCACTGATATTGTAGGTTCTTTCTGTGAGCCTCTCTGCCTCTCTGAAAAATGCTAAATCACACCCACCAAATGTACAGTTATGAATGGTTATAGGACATCTAATGCCAGGTTGGGGGACCACAGATGAATTGGCCTTGATTGTTTCTCTTTAACAGAAAGCTAAAAAGTCACCTCATCCTTTTACTGTCTAGTCTCCCACTGAGCCCATCCATTACTGTTCAGCCTCGTGGAGGCTCTGTTATGGCTCTGACTGAATAGTGCTACTTTTCCTCAAAGGCTCAATTTGATCAACGCATACATCTGTACAAAAATTATTCAGCTTCAAAAGCTGTTGCATTAGGCTTAGAATGAGGATCTCTACATATGCCTTCATGCACGGAACAGCAGGAAATATACTGAGTACATTTCAGCATTGTCGTCTATGTTGAGAAAAAGTCATTCCACTTCGTCCCCTTTATTATAGCTTGGCATTCAAGTGCAGTGTTGAAGACCAGAAAGGCTCTTGCTGTGTTAAGTCAGCCCTGTCTAGCACAGCTGAAGAAACACACCAGAAAAAATTAATTTAGCACTCAACAGCTGCAGGATGGGAGGCTTCTGCCAAGTGCCACTGTTTGAGTCTCCTCCTCTACCAGGCAGTAGCTAGCCAATTCATCCCCTGGGCATCCAGCCACATCACAGAGAGAACAGGACTGGCAATGGCTGGAACAATATAGATATACAGCTCTCTTAGCAAGATACTACTAGGAACTACTCTGCACCATTAACATCGCTTAAGAATTGAATCAATGGCATCCAAGAGGATTCAGGGACTGGACTATCTAAATAAGTATACAGCTAGTGATGGAAGATTTAAAATGAATATATCATAATAAGCAGAATATGATTGAGAATACTTGCTTCTATGGTGGCTTCTGAGTGAGACTCAATTTTTAGTATATAGATTCTAGTATTCAATGCATTTCCTAATTACAAAACAAACAAACAACTCTTGTCAGGGTTGTCCAAGAGACTCCTTAAAGCATTGCAGGCTATTGCTCTTGCCCTTGGTTTCCCCCAGAAGTGGAAGGTAATTTCATATTGCTGATAACACTATGCACTTCAGACACAGGGACAGAGGCCCCTGGCTAGAATACCTGAATACGTTTTCCCTGAGGAGTAGTTTTCATGGCACCAGAAAGCACTGATCAAGCTTCCAAAGGAGGGAAGCAACCAACGACCCTACTTAGCTATGATGCCTATGAACCACAACAATGCATGTTGACCCTAAGGATGCACCAGTGGCACACATACCTTGGAGGTAACCAGCAGTTCTCTAGTTGAATTTAAGACATGCTCAATAACTGGAAACCTAACCAACTACCCAGGGCTAATAAAGTTAAGGAACTTGGAGAACAACCTGCAAACGCCACTTCTCTAAACCAGCACAATTCCTAGCTACATTCTAAACATTTGTTTTTATTATCACAAATAAGTGAGGTCCTTGCCCCTCATTAAAGAAACTTCTCTTTGAGGCAAATAGAGATCATTACAGAAAACCAAAACCAATACAAATGCGATTGTCAAGGTCACTACCAATGGGTACATCTACAAGACAACTCCCTCACTTAAGGCCCAGGGATCATTGCAGAAAGGGGGTTGGAAATAATGTAAGAGCCAGAGGAATGGGGTATTTGATGTGAGACTGTGTCTCCTAGTAATGCCAAAAACTACAGTCATAAAGTCTTACCAACATAAGCTGAATAAAAACAATAGATGTGCTAAAGTAGACAAAGGAAAGCTCACAGGGTTCCAACCTTAAACAAAGAACCATAGACAACTAGAGAATGCTGAGAATGGAAAAATAGGTTTTCCCAGGAAAGAACACACCTATTAGTTATCCAATACTAAATGGTCATCCCTGAAAATATACATATAGATAACATCATATAGATTGAGCTATAGAGGAGCATTAAATCTTTTAATTCAGCAGCATTGCTGCTCTAGTAAAGCATGGCATTGAAAAGCCTGTGTGATAGACATTTGATCTCTGATCCAGCAGCATGGTTGCTTTAGGATAGAAAGAATGTTAGTACACACCTTTAATCCCAATGTAGCACATGACTTTAAGAGCAGTCAGTAGAAGCAGAGCTGGAGGCTAAGCGAGGAAGCAGGAGAAGCAGAAGGTAGAAACAGCATAGAAGTGAGGAGGAAGCAGACAGCAGAGCTCAGGGAGACACAAGGAAGAAGCAGAAGCAGCAGACCTCAGAGAGTAGAAGCAGAGGAGGAAGCTGATAAGGAGCAGAGCAGAGAGTTAGTTCAGTCAGGTAGTTTGAATGCAGTCAGCTCTCAGGCAGCTCAGTTAAAGAAAGATGGAGAAGAGCTGAACTAGTCCAGAGTGATCAGGGAGAAAGCAGATAGTCAGAAACAGACAGCTTACAACTTACAGTTCGGTATTCACAGAAAAGAGGTAGCTTAGAAGACAACTAGTCAGAGTGAGCTTAGTCATTAGTAAGTCCCAGAGGCTGAAACATTCTAGGTTTGAAGGTTAAATTGTACAGAGGTTGAAGCCTTCAAGATGTAGGTTTAAGATTAGAATGTATGGAGGCTGAAACCTTCTAGGACCAGGGATTAAATTACTAAAAAATAGACTGTCATCTGCCATGAACCCACATGAATAATTAAATAAAATCAATATATACATCTACGCCTACACTTAGTAGATTGTATTTATGTACTTCGGAATATATACATACACATCACATACATGTACATACACATAGGAATTCACATATACATCTGCATAAAATATATAACAACAATTAATAAAAAAATCGAAATGGAGCAAGGAGAGGCATATGGGACAGCTTGGAGGGAGGAAAGGTGAGGAGAAAATTGTGGAATTATAATCGTAAAAATGAAAAAAGTAAAAAGTAAATAAATAAGCAAACTACCATTTCCTGTGAGATTTCATGGTGGTTTCCTGGAGCCAGAAGAACACTGGTAATTCCAAACATAAGGGAATCAAGGGCCATTTAAAATGGGGTAGATTTATGATATGACTGCCACACCATTATGGAAGGTAAGACAAGTCACCCGTTCCATGTACAATATCACCGCTGTCTCATCGAGATTTTATCTGTGCTTTCAACATCAAATGTTGCTCATTATGGGATTGTCGCTGTGCTTTGTTTCCTATTGGAAATGGGTAGCAGTTCCTTTTCCAACAGCCTTCTTGGCTTCTTGCAAGGCAATCTGGGGTTTGTGTTTGTTGTCAGTCTAAGGGGTTAAAATTCATTTTAAACAACAGCATGATGGATACAGACCTTCCTTTCACAGCCCAGGAAACAGTTTGTCAATTTGCAGTTAAACTCACAAAATTTGTTTTGGCTTTAGAGCAAGCTTTCTCATAATTAGACAATTTTTTTAAAGACAGGAAAGTCTCAACTGGTTATTTAATGGGAATTTACTAATACGACATGTTAAATAAAATGTCTCAGAAATGACTTAGAGGGAGGGAATGGGGTGCATTTGATCAGAACACATCATATGCGTGTATAAAATACTCAAGCAATGAAAGAAGCAGTCAATATGCTTAAGAAATCTACATATATATTCTTTAAAGTAAAACATAAAGTCCTCCTATGGTCTTAATCTCTTAGAGTCCTAAGAAATGCTTTAGCCTGTGAACAAAGGATCACTCCACCTTGAAAGTGTTCGCAGCCAGTATCAGCGATGACCGAAGTTAATCACATTTTAAAGATAATTCCTTTGTCCATAGTGTAGAGGTGGTTGCTAGTAGACATACATGTACTCTCATGCAGATTATTTATTTATTTCTTGGAAGCCACACTAATTCAAACAAGTCAATGTGACCTTCGAATAGTTTTTTTTTTTTTTATGCCGCTTAGGAAACAATTTAAAGGGTTTGCTGTGTAAGTGCAATTTCCGTCCTTTCTTCCCCAGTCTTCAAAAGATTTTCTTTCATCTTCATTTTCTTTCTCTCAGGCTGCAAAATGTGCTCATTATGGGCCTATCTGTCAGCTACAAAAGAAAGGAGACGACTCTATTTCTGCGTGTATAGATCCCAATAGTGGCTCCAATCTCCGGAGAGTTCCCTTCTACCCTACGTAATAAAACCCAGTACTTCAGTTATCATCATTAGGGTGAAGCAGGACTTGGAAAAGACAAGCCTTGATATATTTTGGTGTCAAATGTAATTATGAAACTTGTTTTTCCAAATCTTTCTACTTTCTATTATTTCTTATTTTCCCCAGACTCTTTCCAAAGGAAAACAAAGACTAAAGAGTAATGAAATTTAAAAAAAAAAAATTATTTCAGAAACTAAGAGAATCACCATTAAACAATTACCACAAGAAAGTGCCCAGATGCCATTCTTAGATCCCTTAAATATCATGCTACTTTACTAAATTTCTCTCTCTGAATTAAACAGAAGTGTGTTTCTTTGCTAAGTGTCTCCTACGGTATAGTCTCTATAGACTATAGAAATGACCTGTGAGGTTGTTAAAATACACACACACACACACACACACACAATAGTAAATAAAAACATTCCTCAAAATAACCAGGGTTATGGCCTTAAGGTAATGAATTTCAGTGGCTCCCCAATAAAGCCACTTAGTCCTTCAGAATTCAGTGGTAAGTTACTGGAAAAGCTGTCCTTCTGATCCTAACTGATGACTAATTCTCATGATTAAAAAACTAGAATCATGTCCTATGGTTTCTAAATCAGATGAAACCCTGAAAACCTACATATAGGCAGAAGGTTTTTCAATGGAGCTCTTGACCTATGGATTATGTGATTGTATAATCACTCACTTACATTTTGTGTCTAGGAAGAAGAATCCTAGGTTCTATTGGATATTCCAAGAGATTTGTAACTCTAGAAAATGTAAAATTCTTAAATGAGTATAGTATACATCTCTGAAATAATTTTTTTTATATAATAAGCAATTTTTTGCCTGGCAGTGGTGGGGCACACACCTTTAATCCCAACACTTGGGAGGAAGAGGCAGATGGGTCTCTGTGAGTTCAAGGCCAGCCTGGTCTACAGAGTGAGTTCCAGGACAGCCAGAGTTACAACAGAGAAACCCTGTCTCAAAAAACAACAACAACCACAACAAAATAAGATATTTATTATCATTTAACAATGTGCCTACTTTTTGCTAATATGAGCAGGCTAATCTGTCAACTGATGCTTTTTCCATAGATAGTCAAGTGGTTCTGTGTGACATTTTCCAGTTTGTCAGCTCGGGGTATATAACGAATAGAATCAGAATCCTAGTAACACAGAGTAGAATTTTGTCTAACTCACCCTGATTTCCTAGGTCAAGTATTTTATTATAGTGCAAAAATCAGCTGAAAATCTTTTTTTGTTGGTTTTAATTTTTATCTTGCTGTTAATTGAGTCAATGTTGCATAAACTCCTATCTGTTCTAGAAGCAGAAGTGGCTTTTCCAGTTCATAATATTCCAAATATCAAAATATATGGAAAATATAAAATAAGAAGGCAACATATCTCCTACATAAGTTATTTGAAATATTTGAAATCATAAAATAGGCTCCATAAAGTATACTTGGCAAATGAGTCACACTGTACCTGTGGGTGACTTATCAACATTTTCCTCAGAACAACTCAATGATAACCTACCGATCAATTAAATGAGATGAAAAATACCTCTGAAAATCTTTATTCTTTAGAAATAAACATTAATTCTTAATAAATTTCTCTTGTGTATGTAAAGTACATCAAAGGTCATTTACCACTTCTTAGACTCTTTCCAATATATTATAAAGGTGTGCAGCACAATAATGTCTGATGTTCATAGACTGAAGGCGCAAACGTACATTTCATTTTGTAGTGAGCTAGCAATCTGGAAAGCCCATGGTGACATATGCAACATATGGAAAACATTGTTCAAGATCCAAATTGTACCTTTCAAGTGTCTCACACATCTCAACATGATTTTGTTTTTCTAATCCAAACAGGTCAGATCACTGGTGTTTGGTGTCTTTTGCTTCAGTTTGACATCCTGCTGCACTAGGTCTGTTTTTGTTTGCTTTCATGCTTTTACATTTCCCAGAATTAGCTTATTCCTTCTGTCTCTACCACCGCCCTAACCAGAAGCTTTCTTTGTTCACCCTTTCTGCCCAGTTCTCCCAAAAAGAACAAGATGGAAGATGGAAGATGGAAGCCTGCACTATTGTAGAAAATGTAAACTACCCTGGAAATTATGTGGAAAACAACACATGGCTGCTTTTTAATAAGTAATTACACGGAACTACAAGATGAGTAACTCCCATCCAAAAGGCTTGTAATTGGAACTGCTTTAGAATTCTGGTATTTTCATTTTGGAATAGTTACATACACATGATCACTTGAAGACACTTCCAAGTCTACACACGGAATGTGCTTCTGCCTCGTGCATACCTTCTACACAGAGCCTGAAGTTAATTTTATCCAGTGGTTTTCTGGGCATGCTTCTGACTGTGATCCATCACAGGAGGTGACCCTAACTCTAAAAATATTTACACTTGAAGCATCACATTGGCACTTTAAAAGTTTCAAATTTTGGAGAGTTTAAAATCCTGGATGTTCAGATTAGTGATGTTCAAATAGAATGCACAAGAGATCCAAAAAATCCTATATAGTCTGAAAATAAAAGGAGAATAATTTATTTTAAATTTATGGAGAGTGTTAAAAATAATGAAATTAGTTGCTGAACTGTGGACCATAAGGCATGATGTCTTCCTTCACTTTTTGCAGCTCTTCTTGTGGAAAAGCCCACAAGTTTGGGAACATTGAAAGTAGAGAAGAAAATGAAGAAGTTATTAGTGTCTGTTTATTTATTTATTTATTTATTTATTTATTTATTTATTTGTTTGTTTGTTTGTTTGTTTGTTTAACTGTATCTCCCAATTTCAACAGTAAGGAAATTCATGTGTGATTTTCCTTTTTTAGCAGCACTTTATGTATCTAGCTTATAGACGTGAATACAACATGAAACGTTCTGACCTTGGTGTCAAGCTATCTTGTTCCCAACCTGGAGTTAGTGCTTGGTAACACTGTGACTTACTGACTCATTTGTGATGTTTTGGTTATTTAGCTGTGAAATTATGATGGTAATATCATCTGATTTCATCAGTTATTGTGATGTTTTAATAACATCACAAACAGAAAGAAAATGTTGAAAACATCTCGTGTACGCTGTGAATGTCAAATTACTACTAAGGTTATTTTTATTATAGCTAAATTCTACACCTTGCCCTATTGAATAAAAACCACAAAATTCTCCCTTGAATTTTTCTTCTGAATATCCTTCTATGCTAAGAGTCCTTAAATTTTAGCCAGAATCATGATGGCAAATCCATTTACAAAGTTTCAGGCTCAAAAGACTCAAAAGCACTTGTAGCAAATTTCTAAGTTGTAATGGTTTTGTGCAACACCCCACTTTGCCCCTTTTTGTGGGACCCCTCATAGCCACTCCAGCCTATCTCCATTCCTAAATGTCAGCTTCCAATGCCTAGAAACACATTCTATCCAGAAACTCCAGTGGCCACACATGGTAGAAGACATAGTTATCTCAGTCAAGGAATAACATCTGGCTTCTCAATGGAGACTATGAAAGTTTAAAGGACTAGAGAGATGGTTCTACAAACTCTAAGAAGCCATAGATGCCAGCCTAGACTATTATACCCAGCAAAACTTTTGATTAATCCTCTGGGAATGGAGTTAGTGAGGACAGGCCATAGCTGGTAGACTACTACAGAACAAGGAATGAGATCAGGGTATTGGAATTGGAGGAGAAGATGGAGGGTGAATATCTGAAGCTGGCCTACCTGATTAGCTGACCTACTTGCTTCTAAAGCAGGCTTGCCTTGTGGGTACTCAGGGGATGCCTGCTGGCATGGGGGGCTGAGACAATGAGATGGGTGGGGAGGAAAGTTGGAGAAGATCTGCATCATTGGCCAAAGATGGTCTCAAAGCGAGAAGGAGATGGCAGCAGGTAGTCTGCTACAGAACTGGGGCATAAGAGTGGGTGACTAGATTGGGAAGAGAAGAGGGAAATGCGAAGAGCTGAAGTTAGTTCAATATCTTAAGTACCTACGTTAAGAAAAAAAAAAAAAACTGGAGAAAGCTATTACTAGTCACCTAACAGCACATCTGAAAGCTCTAGAACAAAAAGAAGTAATCATACCCTAAGGGATTAAAGTGAAATAAATCATAAAACTCAGAGTTAAGATCAATAAAGTAGAAAAAATACAAAGAATTAATGAAACAAAGAGGTGCTTTTTTTTCGTTTTCAAGAAGATCAATAAAATCAACAAACCAGTAGCCAAATTAACTAAAAAGTGGAGATCCAAACTAACAAAATTAGAGATGAGAGGAGGATATAACTACAGACACATATGAAATACAGAGAGTCATAAGAAGATACTTTAAAAAATTGTGCTATGCTAAATTGGAAAAATCTAAAAGAAATTTATAATATTCTCAATATATACCACCTACAAAAAGTAAATCAAGATCAGATAAACAATTTAAGCAGATGTATAATCCCTAGTGAAATAGAAGCTGTCATCAAAAGTCTATTAATCAATAAAAGCCCAGGTCCAGCTGTTTTAGTGCAAAATTCTTCCAGCCTTTCAAAGCAGAGTTAATGTCATTACTGTTCAAATTATTCTACAAAATAGAAACAGAGGAATAATTCCCAATTCATTGTACACTGCCACAGTTACCTTTATACCAAAACCACATGAACACTCAACAAAGAAAGAATTACAAGCCAGTTTTCCTTATGAACATAGTTGCAAAAATTCTCAATAAAGTACTTGCAAATCAAATTTAAAAATATCAAAAAGATCACCCACCATAAACAAGGAGTATTCATTCCAGAGATGCAAGGATGGTTCAACATACATAAATCTGTAAATGTAATCCACTATACACTTCGGGGAAATGTAAATGGCTGAGAGGAAAACAGAAATGGCTGAGAAGCACTTAAACAACATCCTTAGTCCTCAGGGAAATAATGACCAAAATTACTTAAAGATCTCATCTTACACCCATCAGAATGGCAAAGATCAATAAAAAAATGACAAGTTATGCTAGTGATGATGTGGAATAAAGGGAACACACATTCATTGCTTTTGAGACTTGTACATCCACTATGGAAATCAGTGTGGTGGTCTCTTGGGTTGATAAGATCCAACTCTATCACTCTTGGGCAGATATCCAAAGGCTGTTTTATCCTACCACAGAGACACTGGCTCAACAATGTTCACTGATGCTCTATTCATAATAGCCCCAAACTGGAAACAATCTAGATATCTGTCAATAGGTGAACTGGGTAAAGAAATTTGGTACATTTACACAATGGAATGTTACTCAGCTAGTTAAAAATCAAAGTCATGAAATTCATAGGCAAATTGACGGGACTAGAAAAAAAATCATCATGAGTGAGTTAACCCAGACTGAGAAAGACAAATATGGTATCTATTCCCTTATATGTGGAATTAGCTGTTAAGTCAATGATAAGTAAACTACAATACATAGAACCACAGAGTTGCATATACATTAAAGTATGGGGGTCAGATAGATCTTCCTAGGAAAGGGTAACAGAATAGAGAGTCATGGATAGGCAATATGGGGTGGCTTGAATGGGAGTATCAATTAGGGAGGGGTGGGAATCATGGGGCAAGAGAGGAAACATGGGGAAAGTAAAATTGAGGGTGGTATATAAACCTAATTTGAGGGATGGTATATAACCTAATACACTAGAAGAGTCTTAAAATATACACTCATATAAAGGAGATCTAAATAAAATGGTAAAGTAATGGTGAGACAGAGCCCCAGCTGGAATCTCTTGTCACCAGATGAAGCTTCCTGACTGGAACTTGTTACATCTAATTGAGATGTTGGCCAAAGAGGTCCTGAGGGAGCTCCCAAACAATTTGGGCTGTTGTCAAGGCGGTAAGTTGCTCTCCACAAACCGCTGACAAGGTCCTAATGCCGAAGACAACATTTAGGCCATTCATGGAACACAAGGAAGTCAAGCTGGTTCCTGCTGAGAGCCTTTTCCCCTACTGGCAAGTGTTCTTGGTAGTAGAAGGTACTCTTATGGTATCAAGGGGAAACATAAACACCAACCCAGCTATAAACCCTTTGATCTACAATGAGGTACTTCCTGTAAGATATGCACAAAGATTTGCTTGGGAGTAACCAACCATTATCTGATTTGACTTAAGGCCTACTCCATGAAATGGAACCCATACTGGATGCTGCTCATGTTGCCAAGAATCTGAGACCAGATAAGTCATGTACCTTTGGTAAAATCAAATACTACTGTTCTATTAAGGAATGTAGCAATAAAATGACTCCTAATGACATTCTGCTATATTCTTGGATCAGTGCCTTGCTCAGCCATAATCAGAGAAGCAGATGAGAACAAAGATAGAGACTCAGCACCAGACAATATTCAAAGAGTGAGAGAGCTTTGAACACTCAGCCCAAAATGGGACATCTCCATCAAATCCCTCCTCTCAGGGTTCAGGGAATCCTGTAAAAGAGGAGGCAGAAAGAGTATACGAGCCAGAGGCAGGGCACTGAAGAAACAAGACCCTCTAAACACAACAGGACTGACCAATGCACATGAGAACTCACAGAGACTGAGGCAACATGCACAGAGCCTGCAGGGTCTACACCAGATAGGGTCCCAGAGCTGAAAAGAGAAGTGGATGCGTGCTCTTGTTCCTAAATCAGACACTACCTACAATTGGTAAAAACCAGCAAATGGAAATTTAGTTTTCTTTAAGGGAGTCATCCTGGGGAAACAAACTACTGTTAAGGGTGCCTGCATGCCCAGAAGTAGATGCCAACAGAAAATGAACTCAACAGCCTCTTTGGAGGTTCACTGTCTCATAATGTCATGACAGGGCTTTTCTGTTTCTTCTCTATTTCTCTCTGTCTCTCAATGGCTTCCTCTGCCTCTGTGTCTCTGTCTGTGCCTCTATTCCCACCCCCTCCTCTTTTCCCTACCAGTCTTTTGAGTACATATTATGGCTTCCACTTTTGTGTTTTTATGGGATTTTGAGTGTCCAAAGAGTGCTTCTTTGCATCCGTATTTGTTTCTTGTGCCTTCTCTTTGGCTTTTTCCCTTTCGTTTGTTTGTTTTGTCCTATTCCTATGCGTTTGTTTTTGTATCTTATTATATTGTATTATATTTTATTATTATAGATTATTCGATGTCCATATCTTTTCTAATGAGAGATGGACAGAAGTTGGATCTGTATAGGAAGGCAGGTAGGGAAGAACTGGGAGGAG
The DNA here is from genome assembly GCA_026225945.1 of Cricetomys ansorgei. Lineage (NCBI taxonomy): Eukaryota > Metazoa > Chordata > Mammalia > Rodentia > Nesomyidae > Cricetomys > Cricetomys ansorgei. The sequence goes on from JAMJFZ010001074.1 coordinate 3,087,789, forward strand.
CAGGGGAGGATATCATAAAAGGATATATTGTATGATAAAAAAAAACAAAACCCTTTTTTACCAATAAGAGAAAAACAAAACAAAGCAAGCAAGCAAACAACAACAAACCTCCCATTCAATCTCAGGAACTTTGTTATAGCAGCACAAAATGGCTTAAGACTGGAGTACTATGCAGAATACAAAGAATTTGTACTCAAAGAGGAGCCCAAAGCTTTATCATCTTCTCTCATCTGTGACCTCAAGGAGTTTTCTTGAGCTTTGAAGGTCATTGTTTGAAAATAACCAGATGTGGCAATCTGGAGACTGGAATTAGAGTCAAGAACACATGTGTAGGGCTGAATACACGTGGCAGCAGCCTGAGCCCTGCTGCACTCTGTTTCTGATAATGGGCAATGCATGCAACTTGCTAAGCTTACATGGTTATCACTTACCTCCTCCATAAACGGAAGAATAACTGCACCAATCTTATTGGCTGATTTCAGAGAAAGAGAGAGAAAGAAAGACAGACAGAGAGGGAGAGAGAGAGAGAGAGAGGAGAGAGAGAGAGAGGAGAGAGAGAGAGAGAGAAAGCACAAATGGGAAACCTTCAATTTAGTTCCCAGCACCATGAAAGTTCAAACCTTAACTGTAATTATATTTTTTCCTAAAATTCTTTGAGTTATGCAACCAATAGAAAAACTCCATAAATATCTCCCCCATCTTTTCTCTTGTGAGATTCACTAATTAGGTGTTACACCCAAGAGTCATGGAATAAAGAAAGGTACTCCAACCATCTCTGCTATCTCAATTACCACTTTTTAAATGAAATTCTGTCATGGCAGAATATCAGCCAATCTGTTTTATCAAAACACAATTTATTTGGGGGATAGAGTGAATTTTCAAGGCAAACTGGCAGGAATTATAAGCATCCTTTGATTTTTTTTCATACGGAGTTCCTTGTTAGAAAAGGTAACCCGTGACTTCTCTAGAAACGTGGATACTTTGAGGGATCTTCTAGTAACTTGGATCTTCCTAGGAACTTGAACGTATACAAGCGTGTCTGACAAATAAAACACATTACTGTAACTTTTCAAGTAAAGTTAGATACAACGGTAGACAAACATTGTGGAGTTTTCTAACATTTAAAAGCATTACTAAGCTGTGGCTTGACTTTAGTGACTCCTGTCCTAGAAAGAAGATAGGAAATTCTCAGCACAGGCTCTTGTTTAGAAGGATGTTAGTGGAAGATGCTTGATTGTGAGCCCTTTCTTAGATTCTCTGGTTAATGTAAAGGAAGTCTGTATAATTGTAAGTGCGTCTGCAAAGCTTATACATCTTCAACCTGTGTTCCCACTAACATGCTTAACACAGTTTCAGTGCATAGGAATAGAGTGAAGCTAATTCAAAGAAAAGGGAAGAGAATAGAAAGAGGCAAATGGATGAGGAACATATAGGAAAGTGTTTTTGAAGGTTTTCTTGATTCTCTTACCAGAATGCTCCATTGCTGACAACTAATTTTACATATCCTAACCCTCATTGTATCTCCAAATCGGATTTTAAATACTTGAATGGAAAGCTCTTGTTAGCTTGGTTTGTCAGTTGCCATATATTCCTTTAAATCCAGAACCATGTGAATTTTTTTCTTAGAGAAACAAGAACACTAACATGAGTCGGTACTCCAAAAGGATCTAATACAGAAAACTTCCATTACTCTAATTTAAGTTACTCAAACATATGATGCCCATGAAAGTGCCAGAGTTGAGCATAGAAGAATTCCACTTATTTTGTTGTTGAATTTAATTAAACCAAAATGTTCTTATTTGCCAAAGAAAATAAAAGACTGCAGAGTTTAGTACATCTGCATTTTGATGGGCAGGCCAAGCCAGATGATTCCATGCTTCTAAGATTGGTAAGTCATGCATGGACTTGACAGGAAGATAGAAGCTGTTTTAGATGCTCTTTAGGGACTGCATACAATTAATAATAAAAGCTTAGTATCTTTCAACAGTCATTTTGGAGGCTATTATCTGGAGAAATCAACATAACATATGGTCACCAATAGCAATAGCAACTGTAATTTATTTATAAAGTGCAGATCTCTGGTGAGTCCCCTTTTTAGAGTGGCATTATAGTAAATGGTCCATCTTTAAGCATAGTAAGCATTTTTTTTCCAAAGAATAATATAGAATTTCACTCCTGCAATAAGGTAGGTGGATCTTGCAGGATGGTGGTAATGCATCTGGACTCAGTTTTCCATAGGAATTTGGTATCCCTCATCCCCAGGTGCTAAAATCTTAGTATCTCTTGTGACTGCTATAAACGAGTAACTCATTTATTTTGGCAGCTGAATTTAAAGTATCCATTCCCATTAGATAGGTAGCACTCACTCTTGACCTATATGAAGAAAGGGCAACAGAACAGTGTTCCCCTACTTTACCATAGCTATGCACTAGCCCAACCACACTCCACTTAAAGATGTGTAGTAACTGGCTACTTAGTGACAAGACCAACTTTCTTGCCTTTGTATTTCCTTCTTCACTAAACTCCTACCATTCATGTTAACTTTGGACATGGCCAACACACGGCCTTGTGTGCAGTCCCATTAGAAAGATTATAGAAGTCAAGAAGTCAAATCTTGTCAATTCTGTAGACAAGAAGTCAAGTCTGTAGAAGTAGAATCAAATAACATTTGATGGACACTTCAGCTTTTGTTCTTACAAAAGAGGAATCAATACGACTGCCAAAATTCTTACAAGTACGAAAGTGTAACTGGGCAGGAAATTTCCATTGTTTTCAGGAAATTTTCCTGCTGCTTCCTGTGCACATGCAGGGAAGTGTATAACTTCACAATAAGAATGCTCCTGTTTATTCCGTTCACATGCATTTGTTTGTGTTAAATCTGGGGTAGTAGAACAAGACAATAGCATACTGATTTAAGGTGCTTTGTAGAGTAAGTCAGTGTCTTACGAGTATAAACATCTCATAATTTCTTCTAGAGAAAATGATACTTTACTCCCCACTTTCTACTCTATAGCCTAAGTTTCCAAATATCTATTCTAATTTAATTTACATTTTTGAGTATGTAACTTCTTCACTTTCCACCCAAACTCATTAGAGGGAACTAACTAGAAATCATAATGATTAAGTCCCTTTGATGCTAGCTTGTGGATTGCTGTTCAGTTTTTGGTTCCCTTTCTAAGTAGAGAACAGGATTGTTCATACCCTGCTTCTATAGGAGATATAAAGTGGGCCACTCCTCTCTCCTCACTGTTAGTCAGGGCATTACCATAAGATCTGCACTTCACTATTGCCATTGGAATCAATTAAAGTAACAGTCCTAAATGTTCACCTCATCCTCTGTTCTTTAGCCACAAGGGCTTTAGCCATAAGGCTTTACAGCTGTTTTGATCAGGAATGACAATTTTTACATACTACTCTGTGTTGTTCAATGACTTGATTAAGTAAATGGAATGCTAAAAGATCAACACAAGATGGCTTGTCATCTTGAACTACTGCTACTACAAGGAAAAGTGCCAGGGAATTCATTGATTCAATAAAATGAGACAGTTAGGCTGAACCCATCCTGAGTTTGAGAGTAAGCACATACGTCCACTGACCAGAATAATGAATTCCCAGATGGTCAAACATGAAGATGACTAAATTATTGTTATAATTCATCAACTTTGGAGTCATTTATGTATGTAACATGATTATGGTGACATATGACAAATACTCTTGATTCTGGAATTTTTATTCTGCAGTGATTGATGCAAAAGAACAGAGATGGAGTGAAATTTTTCCATCCATAGAGATTTCATATTCAGGGACAAGTGGTAGCGTGATGGTGACAGAGTCCAGTGTATCAATATAATTGTGTGGATGAGGTTTCTACTATTCAGCTTTTATATGATCTTCAAACTGATATAGTTCCAAATAAATTTATTTTCTGCTTAATTGGGCCTGAGTCAGTGTGTGTTATTTTCAAATAAGAGTCATTCCAATCAGTTTTTGTGTTTCATTAGAATTACTAGACCGGAAAAATCTAAGAATGAATCTGGCTGAAAGGGACATTAGACCATGGGTCCACGGTTCGATGGCAGGGTGTCAAGGGCAATTTCTCTATGCTGCAGGCAGGATTTTCATTTTCTGTTTTTGAGAACTGTCAATTCTTCATAGTATCACACACAACATCTGAGCCATGGAGTAGCTGAGAAAGATGTGACCCAAGAGGACTAAGTGACAAAAATATTTTAAACTAGAAATTGTGTTTATCACAATCTGAGGATGACTGAATCATGTCAAACTGACATTTGTTTCTTTTTCTAACTGTACACTTAGAATTTCTTCTGATGTGTTGAGAACTCCCAATTAAGAAAAGGTGAATAAATCATTAAGGGTAAAAGAGCATTTCATCTGATATGATCACATTCTATAGAACACAATCTTCAACATGGCACCTAGTAAGTTTCAGTAATTAACATGGTTATAGAAAAAAATGATGTTCAAAACAAACTTAAATACAATAAAATCATACTGTCTTTCTCTTTCTCAGCCTGCCTTCCTTCCTTCCTTCCTTCCTTCCTTCCTTCCTTCCTTCCTTCCTTTTTTCTTTCTTTCTTTCTCTCTTTCTTTACTTTTTGTACTAGTTTGTCTATTTGTCTGGTTCTTGGAAATGCTCCAGTTTTCAAAAGTTTCAGAGTGCATATAATTGAATGGCATAATAAATACCAGATTTGTCAGTATTTTATAAGATACATAAAAAGCACGGAGAGATGCTTGCCACTATTTCCAGAAACCAGGAAAACCAGAGCAATTTATAAAGTTGCAAGTTTTGTGCCATGTAATCCCAGATAGATGACTTTCATTTCATTCAAAATAGATAGAATTGAGTTTCATCATTCAAAAAATAATCTCATTTAGTTGGCATTAATTTCGTATTTAGAACAAGGCATTTAGATCTAGAAACTGGATCATACTCTGTTGTATGTGTAAAGCTTTCTTTGACTAGTATATACATTTTAAGTTTATTATCTTTTGCCTTTATACAAAATCCTTGACAGACTATTCTTCATGCATATATTTTAGAGACAACTGAGTCTGTTTCTTGTCTGTTCTACATGTAAATGATTTCCTTTTCCTGATGGTTGAAACCACTTGAAGTTGAAGGCATTAGAGGGTAAATTCAGTCCATTTGTGTTTCTCTAAAGAATAAAGAATTTGCATGACAGATAGAAGTTTACTAAATAGTGTTCATTCTGGATTTCCAAAAGCCACCCTTAAGCCTTTCATTTCAGATGAAACATTGAGTTGCAGGAACAAGTGTGGGAGAATGGAGGCCAAAAAGGAGACAGGATAAAGGTTCAGAGAGAGAAGATAACAAGAGTTTTCACAACTTCCTGAGAATAAAGCAAAGGATAAAGGGGCTGGAGAGATGGCTCAGTGGTTAAGAGTTCTGGCTGCTGGTTAAGTGTGTTTGCTGCTGGTTAACAGTGCTGGCTGCTGGTTAAGAGTGTTTGCTGCTGGTTTAGAGTGCTGGCTGCTCTGCCAAGAATATGAATTCAGCTCCTGGCATCCACATCTTCAGGAAGCTTACAGCTGTTTACAACTGGCTCCAGGGGATCTAATGCCCTATTCTGGCTTTGTGGGTACCCAGACACATGTGACATTCACTTACACAGACACAGAATTGTAATGATAAAAAATTAGTAATAATAAAAAGAACAAAAATCAGTAAGTCCAGTAAAAATCTGATAGTCAGAAATTATCAAGCATATATAAAAATAAGAATAGGAAATTCAAATGTGCATATGAAATTCCCATTAATCTTACTGTGGTTTTCTTCAAAAGCATGTATCACAAAAGTTAAAGAAATAAATCACTGTTACTCCCCAGTTCCTGGGTAAAATCATTAACATGCTGGCATATGGTTTTGCAGTTATTTTGACTTTAAGTGTGTGGTGGGCTGCATATTCTCATACACACGAAGTTTTACTCTGAAGATTATATTCTATCATCATCCATCCATCCATCCATCCATCCATCCATCAATATTACTTTATGTCAAAACTTTATTTCATATTCAATGGCAACATCAACTCTGTATCCTTTAGATTAAAATTTTGTGATTCCAATCAAAATTTTCAGTAAGTGGATCTCCCCACTATTATTTAAATGGCGATTCAGCCCCACTGCACCCTGAATGTGTGCAAACTAGAAGTAAAGGCTGTTAAGAAATGAGTATCAACTAGCATTCAGACTGTCACTCAGACTGAATATTCCATCACACTCCATCTTTTCTCACTGATGAAGCTTCGGTGTCTGTTGTTCTGTCTCCACCAGTCTCCAAATTTGCAGTATCTTTTGTTCCACCCGGGGCCCATCCATTTCCTGCTAAGAGCTTCATAAGCTGAGTAAACCTCCACTTTGTCCAGTGCTCTGCAATGTTTACTAGAAGTGGGTTCACATATGGTGCTCTAGGGGCTGAGTCCCTTGTACAGGTAGTATTTCACACAGAGACTCATGTTGGGGTGAGGGGATTATTTAAAACACACTGTGCCCTATTCTGTTAAAAGTTTATGAAACATAAACGTTACACGTTTTTTTTTTAAATGTGTGGTTACAAGGTACAGGTAGGGTGAAGTGTAGTTATCCAACTAACCCTGAAACATCGGAGGAAATCAGTCAATACTTTTGCTGGCATATGCTGCTTACCCTGGATCGTACCTGGACAGATCTAAGTGGAAAGGGGGGGTGGTACCATTTTTTAACTTATGTGTAAAATAAATGAATCCTGAGGACACTGGTATGATTTGTGCCATGTTATCTTTTAAGTATACCATTTCCAGGGTGGAAACAATTTGCATCTAATAACAAACTGTTGCTTAAATAAATTACAACCTACAGTGAAATGCTCCGTAATTATATTTATATGCTATAATAGCAAATTTCTGTAAGTTGTGTATAAATATTTATTTTGTTGAATGGAAGGAGGCTAAAGCTAAAGCCAGTATGCTCCATTTCATTTCATTTGGTGAAGATAATTAAAAAAGAATCTTTATAACTGTCTCTGTATATTTACTAGTACATTGCATTGCTACTAGGAATTATTTTCTCTTTATGTACATAGTTTGTATATTTTCTGTAACTCATAGACTTTAATTTCTTAATGAGAAAAAAATGTTACAAAAGTTGTGCTGTGCAATTCTACATTAAATCAATGAGCCCAGGGTTTGCAATTCTGATGAAAGCAGGACCAATTTTTTGTTTAGTGACTCATGTTATTCTAAGATGATCATGGAGCAGCCACATGAGTGTGTGACCTTGGGTATATAAAAATACACGGAAGGCAGAGAAAATATGGAAAATATTAGAGCCACTGAAGACTACCAGTACTTTGTTTCCCCGTTTTTTTCCTGTTTGCTGTGGATATCCCCTTCACACAGTGTGGTCAACAGGTGAGTTCATTCTTACTGATACTCCTAAATAGGAAGCCTGTGGCTATCCCTTTCCCCTACTGAAGTATCTGCTGCTGTCATAACACGTCTCCTGTGACTTGTAAAAGATCCGAGTGAGTCCTCAAGCAATACTGGGGAAGATGAACTACTGGGCACATTTTACAAATATAAAAATTCCAGCCACAATGGGATTTCTAAGAATTTGTCTTTGAGAAACAAGCAAGACTCCAAACTGTTCTTCCAAGTTCTTTGTCCATGATTAAGAAACTTCTGGAAAATAGAAGTGGAGACCAGTGAAGAGCAACACTAAGTATAAATCTAGGGTTGTCATCAGAGATCAGTCAAGTCTGGGAAGGCTTTTGTGACCCTCACCAAAACCCGCAATGAGACTTGTTCCCAAATTCTACCTACCTCTTGGCTTGTGGCTCCTTGCTGCCACTTTGGCTGCACACACATGGAAAAGAACTGCATTAACATTTTTAGGCTGAACTCCTCACTCTCATGGCACCTTTTGGCCTTTGTATTATAGCTGTGACTGTATGTGCTTTACTGAAAGGAGAGTGTAGGAGTAGAAAATGTGACACCAGTTGTGTGGTGGTGGTGCACACCTTTAATCCCAGCACTCAGAAGGCAGAGGCAGGTGGATCTCTGTGAGTTGGAGGCCAGCCTGGTCTATGGAGTGAGTTCCAGGACAGCTGGAGTTACAATAGAGAAACCCTGTCTCAAAAAACTAAAAAACTAAAAATAAATAATAAAAAAAAGAAAGAAAAGTAACATCAGCCTTGGCTAGGTTAAAATAGAATGTACACAGGATATTTGCTCTTTTCAAATTATACATGAATTAAGTTTTATTTTAGGGTTAATATTTATTTTCTGAGAGCCATTTATTTTTTTTAAAGAGCTTTCCATGAGTAAAAGATGACAAATCTGGATGGGTCAAAAAAGGACCCTTTGGGATAGATTAAGGAGTGTTAGTACACTCAGAAAGAAAATTACTGTAGAATGGGTGACACATGACTCAGGTAACTGAGACTCTACAGCTGCTGATGGGGCATGCCAGCACCAGCTCACCAGTATCTTTCAGTGACAACTTGCTTCCTGGTAACTCCACTGGGTGTGATGAGCAGTGTATCCAAGACCATCTGTCATTCTATTAAGACTTTTTCATAGCCTCTCTGTTTCCTGGCTGAGTTATTTATGTAACGTTATACCACATGGGGAAGCCCAGCTGTTGAAGTTTTAGAATCAGGAATAAGAACACATTTTTATTAGATCTTTCATCTCATCTACAGTGTTTTTCTTGGTTTAAATAATGATACCAGCATGCTAGCTATTCCACTGTAACTGTGTGTGCTTTTGGAGGGCAGAATGTTCTTTTCATAGTTCTGGAGTCCCACATTCAGCATGTGGGACTACCTAACCAATTGTGAGGTTGAATTCACACACCTGGGTGGGAGATGTAGACCCTAAACAACAGATCTAGTTTCAGACTGATGATAGCACAAGGGAGACAAGAGTTTAATATTTAAAATTATTGAGATAAAAGTGTATAAGCCCCTCGAGGTTTTATGTTATGTTTATGGCCACTAAAACACAGAGCAAGTTGAATCCTCATTGATTCAAAGCTAAATTAAACATTTGTATGGCTATTACAAACACATATATTTAGCAGCTAGTCTTTATAAGCCATTCCTGTATGGTACATGTGGCTACGCCCCTCCCATAGACTATTCTAACTGCCATAATGGGCCATTTCCAGCCCCAAAGGCAGGAGAGTAGCCGGTCCCTTCCCTACAGAAACAAAACACCAATCCCTAAGCTTACCCCAAAATCAGGCCACAGATATCCCACCAATCTCAGACCGCCTTGGAAAGCTCCAGAGCCCAAGGAACCCTACAAAAAGAGCTGTATTCTGCTCAGTACTTTACTGCTTCTCTTTGTTGTGCAGGTAGTCACTCTCCTGGTTTCTTCCCTCCCAATAAATCTCCTTTGTGAGAATTACTGCATGGCATGACTTTGTCATCACAGCAGAGCTGTATTGCTGGTAATGTGGTCACCTTTACCCACTTGAGAGCTGTGTGGCTCCTTGGCTCCCAACTGCCAGAATACCTTCCTTCTCAGAGCTCCTCTGTGTCATTAACCTTCCCCATCTCTGAGCTGTGTGGTTCCTTGGCTCCCAACTACTAGGTATCTTTCCTCTCAGAACTCCTTTGGGGACACCTTCCATACTTTGGAGTTGAATGGTTTCTAGGCTCCTTGCTGCCAGAATACCTTTCCTCTCAGAGCTCCACTGGGGTCACCTTCCCCACTTCAGAGCTATGTAGTTCTTTGGCTCCTGACTACCAGGGCACCTTTCCTTCTGTCTGAACTGTGAACACTAACAAAGAAGTATCTCAGGATTTTGTAATCTGTCATCTTGGTTAAGCAGTGTTTCTACAATTTCCTTCCCTCTAAAGCTCAGGCAAGCAAGGGACACAGCAGTGTGAAATGTGTTCAGCAAAATGAAGCAGCGCATATATATGTAGCACAGATCTGCCCATTAGCCTAATTTTTGTGAGGAAATACATGAGCTTACAATGATTCTACCTTCCCTTTGGTCCTCTTTTAGCCTGACTCATGGGCCAGATGTGGTCAGCCTTAAGACAAAGGGTGCTTGTGTCTTTCCTAAGAACATCCGTGGTACAAATTCCAGAACAAGAACTGAAACAGGTTTCAGTTCATCCTTAAATATTTGTAACTCCAACAGTAGACAGAGACCATACTATACAAGGCCCCACAATTGGAAGATCAAATCCAGTGAATGACTGGGCCAATCAATTCTAATGCTCAAAACCTTTTATAATTCAGTCCATTTTAAAAAATAAATTCTAACTTATATCATTCTTTGCATCATAAGGCTTAACTCATTTTTACTAGTTTTTTATCCATTTCTACATTACCTCAATTCTTAAGGTCTTTTCCAGCTCTTTTGAATATATCGTTCCTTTGATTTCTTTGGTGATGAGTTTTATCTACAAGAGATCTTAGCCTACCCATCAAATTCTTGGGCTGGAGTTCTATGAATATTCATGTAAATTATCTTTCAGGAGGTCTCTTTGGTCTTTATTAGAGGTTATGTATGCTTTTTGTGCCCCCCCCCCCAATCTTGGAACCTAACCTAAAATTCAGGTTTCTTGAGCAGTGTTTGTTTTATTCTATATTGAATATTTTGACCTTAGTATACCTGGCATATTACAGTTATCAAATGCAAGAGTTCACCTATGAATGGAATGGAGCATGCTGGTAATAAGGCATCAATTTTCATTCTTTGGTGGTCCTGAAAATTATCCTGAACTCTTGCAATTTCTGTTCTCTATGCCAGGTCAACATAACTACTTAGGGAGTGAGGGGTCGTCTCAGTAGAATTCTGTCATTTCTTTGCTAACTGCTAACATATTAAACTGGACTTCTGAGAAGATAATTGTGATTGAAACACTGAAAAGTAATTCTACCATATTTGTTTAGGACCACCAAACTTTAGGTGTTGACTTATGTAGAGGTAGGAAAAAGGGCCCATTAAAAGACCTGAATGCTTTTTCATAAAACCAGGTTTTCAGAAAATTCATCCAGCTTTATTATTCTGTGTGACCTACAACCTTAATTTCATATTGTAAACTTCTTAACAACATATTTTAAAGTCATTATTTTATCTTGCAAGGCTTACTACAGGTCTTACTTTTAACAGTTAAAAATAAACAAGCTTTCTAAGAAATAATCAATAGGAAAACAATACTTCCAGAGTATCCTTTAAGAGTGCTAATTGATGTATTCTCAGTATTTTCCTAATTGTATAATTTCCAAGGTGCAATCTTTCCATGTCATTGCAGGCCTGTAGGTCAGTTTTAACATTTGGATACTACATCTTTCTATGGTGCTGGCCTGCTTGAAATCCTTTATGCCTTAAACATATATTTCTTTTAAAGTTTACTCTTTGCATACTACTTTCCTAGTATTAGCTCAGGACAAATAGTTTATCAAGTATGTTGGCTGACAATGTTCAGGTTTGAGCACTTAGCAATAAACCCTCAATCTCTATACATTTGTTTCAGGTCACTTCCCTTGTCAAATTAAAACTGTACCAGTGGGTTGTATCTGGCTAGAACAGTGCCCTGAGTGTTCTCATGCCTCATACATAGCATTTGTTTCGATGAAACAAAACCATTTTGTTTTGGTGGAAATCCAATTCATCCCTCTGAATTGAAAATATCTTCCTTTCCTATATATGTTAACTTCAATGGTCTATTACAATGCCATTTGAAGTTCTTTTGAGAGAAATGAGAAACTTAGTAATTGTTTTTACATTAACTGGAAGCCACAACAGCACAGTGGCAAAGGTATGTAACATATACGAAGTGACTACAATACTGCTCTTCTATTCATCTTATTTTTTTGAATTTAAAGCCAAACTAAAGCCAAAACTGTTGCTACTCACCGGTTAGGAAAAACAACTTTCCAGGAACAGGGAAACCCAGTAAAAGGCTTTGCCTGTGTTGATTTAGTCTGGGAAGGCTATAGTACGAAGACCATGATTTCAAAAGCAAAAAAACAAGCACTCCTTTATTTTTCAAGTGTTAACTGGATGAGTTGGATTCCTAGGTTTTAGTCAAAATTGACTACTTGCTATATAAGCCCTCAGATGAGATCAAGTTTGAGATTGTTAATAATCAACAACTGCTATTTTTTATGGAGAATCAGAATTCAACCACTTCTGTGGCAATTCAAGACCAGATCAAAGCAAACCAGCCAAGTCACTGTTTTGGCTTTTGGGATGCTTATTTCCCCACTGGTGGGGATGTAGAAATTTTTTGGGGTGGAGCTTGTTCTGAAGTAGGCTTCTAAGTGAGGTCCTCTGAAGGTTAGATCTTGACCTAGTCTGTAGCTTCTGGCCTTGTTCTCAGCTTCCCTGGGCCATAAAAACTTTAGAGCCCCTCCCACACATTTTTTAGGGAAACTCCACTGTGCCTAGAGGAAAAAAAAGTACCACCACAAACTTTCTCCCTTTGTGTCTATCTGGGATCATGGTTACAATAACACAGAAGTCATTTCTTAAGGTAATTAGTGTATGTAAAGCAGCAGTAAGGAGACTGAGTGGGTAGAGTTAAGATGAAAAACAGTAACATCAGCTCCAACTTATCTCAGCAAGTCACACATTAATGTAGATAAGCTACTCTAGTAGTCATGATGGTCACCCTCTGAGCTCTATACACTGCATTCTTTTAACGTGGTAAGAGAAAACTAGAAGGCTTTTGACAATTCACCTTTTATTACATAGCAGACATATGAGCTAGCCAGAGACTAGGATGATTACCTCCATTTTAAAATACAAATTGTAGTTCTCTTCTCTCCAAAAGGTACTGGAATGGCATTTCAGATTACTTAGGAATTAGTTTAGGGCAAAGTAAAAACAGTATGAAGTTATTTCTCAGAAGTTACCTGGTACAGGTAACAAAGGTGATTACCAGCACCACTTTTGAGAACACTTATTATAACTCGACGATTCCAAAGGAAGGACCCCTGAGAATTTTCCATTCATATTTTCAGATTGAAAGAGTGGAATAAGTTCTCAAAGGTTTTTATGAAGTTTAAGTTCGTAACAACTGGAAACATTTCTGTACATCCAGGAAATGTAAACTGCACTTAGACTGCGGGCGCTTGCTTTAACAGCTGGGAGTGCTTTTAGCAGACGGACTACGAGATTTTACACAGACTTGAATGGCTACATGCCTCTCCAATGTTTAGAGAAGTCTCAGGAGAATCTACTATTGTATTCCTTTGTCAACCTTGTTTGCTCATAGACCAAGGGAGATTTTATTATCCTCCTGAAGGATATGTCAGGCAGGAGGGGAAAAACTCAACTTCAGTTTTGAGGTAGGTAAAGTACATGACTCTCCAGAACATCATATCTGTCTAATTTATGGCTCACGTCGTACTCCACAAGCACCATGACAAACTAAGGACATAGAATCCCTACACACTAGTGTGGTTCTGCAAAACACTGTCAAGTTCAGCTTATTCCATGTTCTTTCTGAAGTTCTACCCTCAACGAATCATCACTCTCTTCATTTTCTTCTAGAATCCTGGGGTTATCTCAGTAAAAATTGTTAGCACATTATATACTTCACATACATTAATCTTATCTTTCATGTACATTATGAACACAGAGAAACTACTCGTCTATTTTCAATGGTTACATGCCATATGAGTTATGCAAATGTTTCTTGAAAGAAATATATTATTTACAAGTGTTAAATATTTTTCACAAATGGAGGCAAAGATTGGTTTGACTTTGTAAACTTGGAAAAGTTAATTCATGAAAATCTGTGTCATCCTATGGTAGGAGACTAATGTTATTATGAGAATGAAGAAATTTATTATAAATTACATATTCTTACTAACTCCAGCAAGAAGTACCTTGAATTGAAACATACAAGATAGTTTCTGGCATAAGTAGAATAGATATCAGCAAGACATTGGACTGGAGTTCAAGCTTTTTAAAACAAGATGGATTTGACAGACATGTGGCCATTTGACCACCTTGCAAGATTACCTGGAACAAGACATGTTCCTGCCCTGTCAATGACACAGATGAAGCTAATCAGGGACCAAATATCAACACAAAACAAATTCTGAGACATGGATTCAAGATTCCACAGCCAGCAAGGCAGTTAGGGAGAACATCTGGACCTTGCCATCCCTGGGTCTTAACGTCCCTCCTCCTCTAAGCCATGTATTTTAGTCTCTGTGCAGAGGCCAGCTGCTTGAAGTGCTTTGCTGCTCCTCCACATCCCATCAAAACACAGATATCTGAATATTCTGTGGGCTTCACACTTCCTACACAGCCCTGTGGCTTAGAGAGCAGGAGTCAGTGTTTACACACCAAAAATGCTAATTGCTTTTCTTCATAAGGTCCTGTACCTTTGCATCCCTATGCTCCCAAAGAACCTGCACTTAAAGACCAGGATGAAGTGGGGCTAGAAATAAGCTTCCCCCACTGCTCAGCACTTACACATTTAACCATTTTATGTTACCACAGATATTACAATTTAACTATGTCTTCCACTAATTTCCACTTACGCTTCTGGATTATCAAATTAAAGAGAACACCTTAGACTAGATTCTTTATTCTCTCCCTGGATATGTGTGCTATATGAGATGTGTACTAACTTAGGAAAAGAAATGACAACATTTCTGGAGATGGACAACAGATGGCCACCCAGAAATCAGACCCTGAAAGGTGACTTACAGTGACAAATATGCTGACGAGGGAGTCCTATTTTTGGGATGCCCTGAAAATCCTTGACCTAATATAAAGCCTAAGATGCATTTTAGAGCAGAACAATTACTATAACCTGATTTCCTGTCCAAAGTAAAATGGACCAGTTTTAACTAGTTACAGGCATTCAAAGATCTTTTTGAAAAGAAACAAATAACCCCTAGAAAAAAAACAAAGTAAGCTTTTCTAGATGTTACCCTAAACTGCAATACATATAGCTTTGAACAGTCTTTAAAAGTTGGTGGTCTAGCTAGCTTTGGTGCCCATTTGGGCTATAGAGTAACATCCTGCTTTAAAAAAAGGCTTTGAGACTTTGTTTCTATTAGAAATTTCATTTCTAAAAAAAGTTTTGTGTGTGTGTGATTTTTCCTCGTTTACTTTTACAGGAGCAACCAAAAATCATTAACCAGTATTTAATTAATAAATGCTATGTATAGGAAGTGTTTTCAGCTAGGATTTAATTCTTATCTTTGAAACAGTAACGGAGTTCCAGCTTAAGAGATGCTGAGCACAAACTTCTAGGTGCCCCTTTGATATGCATGCTTCATTCCCAGACTTTTCACACCCACATTAAAAACTGCTCAGATTCTCCCTTCAGTATTAAAGCTGAAGGGTACTTAGACCACAGTATCCGGACTAAGCAGGTATGTGTTTATCACCCACAAGTTACAAAAGAGATTCCAGTTTAAGCTGACAGAAAATAAACTAGATTTAAAGTGCTGCATTAAAAACACAAGAAAAAAACACATTTGGGGCAACTGCAACGAGTGTTCTATTTGGGAGACTTGACACTAAAGAGAATGAAAAACACGTAAGATCATTACTCTTTTAATAGTCTACTTGCTTTTTCACTCTAAGAATGTTCTTTTTCAGCTATATATTGTCCACATGTGACCAGAAGCCTCACTCTTACATTAAAGAAATGCAGAGTTTTGTTTAAAATATTTTATATACCTATAATAAACTATAGAATTTGCCAAGAATAGAGGTACTCTGGTTTAGAAATCAATATGGTTTGAATATGAATGCAATCCACAAAGAACAGTAACAACAACAAAAATAGAATAATTTTTCTCAATAAAAATAGGCCAGTCCCTAGGAGGTCTCGCTTTGTGAAGACATCATTTTCAAGCCCCAGTGGAAGGAGCCTGTGGAATTTGCCAACTGTTTTCTACTTCGTGCCCTTAAGAACCTTAGGAAAAGTAGTCCCAACACAACAGAATGACGTTTGCAGAGTGTAATACCGAGGTGACAGAGCTGAGGCTGATCGCTACAGTCACATTCCTGTGTGTTACACTGTTACATCTTAATTATTTATATAGCTCATTGGTCCAACAGCATAGAAATAGAGAACAGTGTCTGGAAATTTATCCCATTCCATGTCAGGGATAAAGGGGTTAACCATTCTTCTCATTATTTTCTGGAGGCAAGTTCTTCTTGAACAGAGTCTGATGGCAATCACACGTGGGTAGTTTCCAAAGCTACTGCATGAAGAGGATGCTGAAGGCCATCACTATACAGCATATGGCAACATAAGGACTCTTGCGTTCACCTGTTGAAAACGGAAGATACTCATCGTGGTTGAATGAATGACTAATATAGACAACATTACTACTATGAGAGAGGGGGGAAAAGGAACGAGAGGCAACATAAAGTTCAATATGAGCTGGCTAATGAGATGTTAAAACTACAGTCCAACACAAGTCAATAAACTTAAGGACGCCGAAAAACACAAACCATTCTTATCTGTTGGAATTGAAAGGATCCCAGCGACAGGAGAGAAAGGTAGACATTGGCACTCATGCAGGACATATACCCCGGCCTGGGAAAATCGCAAGGCCTACAGGCTAGAGACTTCACATAGAAACTATTGTATGACTGGGCCTTCACTGACCTTACCCCTCCCTGCCCAATTAACAAGCTTTAGGTAGGCTGACTGCTCTACTTTCTCCATAAAAACCGGTTTCCCTCCACAATAAACAGATTTGCAGCATGAGGTATTAATCTGCAGAGTCTACAGAATCCTCTTGGGCTAGTTAGTGACTCTGCCGCCGCTCACTCCCTCAGGAACTCTGCATCCACGAAAAACCCACACTTATCGAGTGCTGTGTCCATTTGAGTGTTCATGCCACAGTGCACACGTGGACAACTTTGGAGTTGTCCTTTGGAGTTCTTTCTTCCCAACCTTATATGACCTCTGAATACGGAACTCAAGTCATCAGGCAAGTGCTTCTTCCTGCTGAGCCATCTTGCTGGCCCATCATGAGATGATATTATTGTTATCGTAACTCTACTGTGTAGTTTGCATGTGAAAACTGTGTAGATGGCAATATCATGTCTCAATATAAGAAGGCTGAACATGGCTGGCTGCTAAACCCAAGTCATTTCTGAGACCAGCTCCTGAAGGTACCAATGCAGCACCTCTACATTAAGCCCAGATGCTACAGATAACAATGCAGAATGCAGGATAGACCCAAAGAAATGCCCTCCAGCAACTCAAAGCCTAAGGATAGTTAGCTCTCTTCTTGAAAAAAGGGGATTTCTACTTACACACAGGAATCTAATGCACAGCATTCAGTAATGTCTTTTTAATCATGGTGGCAGTTCATGATAGTTGTAGAGTTTAGAAAGCACTCATATGAAAACAAGCAAAATAGCCAGAACAGCCAACATTATCCTATTACAAAAATGGGCATCAGTCCCCCAGTCCTCCACAAAAAGATACAGTACTGAGTCTTTTACAGTCAAACGTTCCCTATCCAAAATGTTTGTGATGAGAAGTATTTCCATTTGGGAGGTTTTTGAATATCTAACTGGATTTTATTGTTGAGCATACCTAAAAAACTGGAAATCCTCCAAAGTAGGAAATATTTTGAGTGTCATCTCCATACTCAAAAAATTTCTAAAGTCTCAGTATTTTAATAAATTAAAAAGTTAAAAGTAGAAATTAAACATAATAACTTCTATAATGAGTCTATTCCACATTCGTTTAAGAGTGTCTGTATTTGGACACTTTCCTTTGCCTGATTTACATCTGATGTTGGCTTGTGAAAATATCTTGCAAAAATGCAGATCTTTAAAGGGAATTCAAACTCATTTTAATTTTTGTTGTTGTTCTTAAGTAATAGTAAGCTATACTAATTTAGAGGATATCAGGCAGAAGAAAGACACTCACTTGGAGAAACAACTGAGACACGTGTGTCCTTTGTAAGTCTAAGAGATGGCTTTTACTGGCCTCACATTCTCCCATAATGGTTAACTTCCATTTCCCCTAACTAAGCTCCTTACTTCACATTAGATATTCACTTACCTGGCCCTGGTCAATGTCAACCTTGACTTCCCACATTTTCTCAAGGTCACTGGTATGTTAAGAGCTTCTCAACTGAGCCCACATTGAAATTTACTATGTTTATATATTTGTGTCTATTCAGCCAAAAAGTCATAGAAAATACCACATATACTAAAAAAGCAAGACATTTAGCCGGGCATGTGCCTATAATTCCAGTCTCTATGAAGACCATCTGATCAATGTGGTCCACAATATTGAGATCCTGTCCTCAAATCTAAACAGAACTGAATTAAAACCAATAAAAAAACTCCAGATTAAACCACACTAAAACAAAACAAAAGAAAAAAACAATAACACATTTGGTGCTTTGAAAATATCTTTTCTAATTTACCTTTCCCTTTCCTCCTCTCCTCTCAACAGACATTTAACAGACTGCCTTCTATTAAAGGAGAATCTATAATGAAAAGTCAGTTTTAGAGTAAAATTAGTTCAACTAAAATTAAATAAAAACAGAACATACTGGTCACAATGCTAACTCATTATGGGTAAAGTCCCACAAAGTACTTCACTGATCCATAAGCTTCAGGTAGATGTTAGGAAGGCCTGTTATTCTTTTCAGGGTTGGTATGCTCACTGCTTAGCACAGTCATAGTAAACACCCAAAGGGAGCAATTACCCCTGTATTGAGTTCCCCATCTGCTAAATATTAATTCTTGAGGAAGTTCTTTTCTTTCTCATCTTCTGACTTAGAATGCTGTAATTTACAGATGGGTTTCATTTTCATGTTTTTCATTTTCTTAAAAGAGACTGCCATGTGGTAGAGCTAAACATCTTTAGTTGAACTTGAGTAAGGATGTTACTTCTTGTCTGGTCTTAGCTTTGTGCAAGTGAATGTGAAACAGTTGCTGTCATGTGATGTGTAACAAGATAAGATGATCTGACTAGCTCCGTCACATTAAAATTGCATCCTTTCTTTGTGGCTATACTCTGTGTCAAGAACAGAGAGGAACAGGTCCTTGAAAAAAAGTGCATCAGCACTAGTGTTTTCAAAGCTAGCTTGTTAAAATAAAGCAAATGCTTTCTGATATTTGTAAAATGGAACACTTTAAGAGAGCCACTCACCACCAAAGGGTGAATTTAAATCAATGGGCAAGCATAAAGAAAAGGGATTTATAATCAGGCAGGAAAACAGACTATATCTGAAGAAATCATTAAGGAAGGTATATACTGCATGCCTGAAGCTAGAGCTATATTCCCTGTTAGTCATGATTATGAGAAAAGGGCACTAGGGTTGGCTACTAAATAGAATTGTGCACAAGTCTAATTTGTATGCAAAACACCTTAATGTTTTCTTTAGGAGTCACCAACTTTATGATGGAGACAGAAACTCAGCAATTCAGAGTCAGATCTTCTCTGCCATTTCTTTCTCCAGTGTACTCAGAGGTTCTTATCTACCTAGTCCTTGGCAATACTTATATATATATTCTTTTTCAGGTTTATGTTTATTCTTAGCTATGAGAATAGGCATTGAGGCCTATACCACTGAGGGTGGTAGTCTTTCTGTTTCTCTTCTTGGTTCCTATAAGTATTCCATTATTTTAGGGTTTGCAGCTGTTATCATGACTGAGTGCCAGACAAGTCCGTATCACAAATCTCTGCAAATCTAGGCCAGAACTTTCCAACTCCAGCATTGTTGACATCTTGGCCTGGACAATTATACTGTGAATGGCCAGGCTCTGCATCGCACAGTGTTTAGGGCAATCAGCACCTATGCTCACTATATGTCCCTGACTCTAGTTTTGAGAATACAAATTTTGTTCAAGGTATTTGTAACTTTTGGCATTGAGAATGACGCTGTCATCTATAAAATTCATGCCTCAAGAAGAGTGCAATAAACAAAGAAAAATCTGTAGCGTGGACACATATGCTAGAGTCCCAAAATCTCCTGAAGAAAAAAGTCATCTAGGCTACATATATGCACTTGCTAATTTAAAGCCAATCATATTTTCTATGGTACAAAGATTCTTGTGCATTTTTTCATAGGCGAGAACAATGATTAACGCAGAGGAAAGAAAACCTCATGTTACAAGCACACTTAATTGTCAGGGTGATAATGCTTATTTTATGTCACTACATCAGAATGATGGCTTTAAATACGTTTTTTTTTCCCCTGTGGAATCCTCATTTTGTACTAACTAGAATTTTTCCAGAAGGCTTAGAAACTTCTGGATAAATTAGTATTTGACTGCTAATTTCTATTAGGAACTTGTCTACCGAAAGCTCTGAAGATCAATTTATGCTCAACGAAGCTTAGGTTTATTACACTGCTCCCAGGTCTTAAGAAACATTGCTAAGTATTGTTCAACTTTGTATTTTGAAACTTTCAACAACTTTGTTTCTTGTTATACATCATCTTCTAAGTGTTCAATGTCTCTGAGAAGCTGAAAACAGAAACAAACAGGAAAAATCTAGGACTAGAAACAATTTCCTTCAGGAATGTGACTTGTAAATCCTTGATCTGAACTCAAAGCTAAATTTGGGGCATGTGGGATGTGTAGACTAGCTAAAAACGTAGACATATTTTTTTATATTATGAATGTTAACTGTGTTTTAACCCAAGAAAGTAGTTAAACAGAAATTCTAGGCTAATAAAATGGTAAAAGATATAAATATCTTTTATATATGTATATATATATGTATCTATGTCTTGCAAATAACTCCAAAGAGGACAATAAATTTCATTTTTCTTTTCTCTTTTGGTTTTTCAAGACAGGGTTTCTCTGTTGTAACTGGCTGTCTTGGAACTCACTCTGTAGACCAGGCTGGCCTCAAACTCACAGTGATCCACCTGCCTCTGCCTCTCAGGTGCTGGGATTAAAGGCATGCACCACCACCACCTGGCCAAATTTCACTTTCTCTAAGTACAAATGCCACAAATTATTTTTTTAATTAGACATGTTAAAAAAATGATAGTATCTATTATTAAAAATACTAGTACTTTTATATTTTATTTAGTTTATTTACTGATCACTCTGAATTTATGTGAACAGTGTCAAAGATGAGAAAAGAATAAGAGTTTATCCTGATGTACTATAAACATACTGAAAATGCAAATAATCTTAAAATTTCTATTAGATGTGAAACACATCCTCAGTTATCAAAACAGTATACATAAGGGCTGGTGAGATGACTCAGAAAGGTATGTTCTGCCAATTGTTCCTCTCCAAGAACCGTATGTTGGAAGAAGAAAGGTAGCCACTCCAAGTTGAACTTCACATGTACATTGTGGCATCTGGACCCTCACCCTTATATAAAATAAAAATTAAAAAAATGTAAACCTTGATTTAGAAATTAACAAAATAGCACACAGGATACAGAACAGCATGCTGTAAACATGTAGAATAGATACTGTCTGAAATTGCTGCAAACCCAGGAATTCATGGAATTTGATACTGATTTCAACAGGTTTTCTTCTATTTTTTTCCATCTCCCTGATAATAAAATATTGCAGAGTCCTCCATTAAATCTAGTTTTAAATAACAGAAATAAAAACAATTGGTAGAATTCTGTAACCTCTTAACGCACACAGACTTTAGAAGCCTTCATTTGGAAAACTGACATTTGATTGGCATGAGTAAGGTGAAGAGGCCAATAATTTACAGTTGAAGAAATGGATGTAGATTAGATACTTACCAATTCGGGCACACTTCCAAAATATTCCCAATAGTCTGCACAGGATAAAAACAAACAAAAACAATGACTGATTACTGGCAAAGCCAATTCACTCTTGTTATAACATAGAACATTAATTCTATATACTGGGTTTTAATCTGGGTTCTTTGTTTCCCATCTGGAATCTGTTTGGCTGACACTGAGCCACTGCTTAATTATGAAAATAGGACAAGACACATTATGAACCATTACCGGACAGAAACTACTATTAACTGGAATATATGTATATCATAGGTCAGAATTAGAGTAAGATAATATGCAAGTGGCTAAAATTTATACAATGACTCACTGAATTAATTCCTTTAACTGCCAAGTTCCTGATCACTTTCAAAAGCAGAAAACTTACATGTAAATTTAGGTATTTATTTTGAGAAAATGATAAATGCACATAGTTTTTAGATGAGTTTTTGTAACATAGTAGAAGATTCATTTCTTATAGAATACATCTTTGTTTTATTAATCTCTAAGTGTGTACTCTAGGGTCAGTCCTTACCTGTGCTACTCAACAGGGAGATTTACTTCAATGTGTGGCTACACCTTTAACATAATGAAAATTATTGGTTTAGGTCAGTGGTTCTCAACCTGTGGATTTTGACCCCTTTGGAGGCCCAAGAACCCTTTCACAGGGTGTAGCCTAAGACCATCTGCATATCAGTTATTTATATTACACTTTATAATAGTAGCAAAATTATAGTTATGAAGTAGCAACAAAAACAATTTTATGACTGGGGGTCACAGCATGAGAAACTGCATTAAAGAGTCACAGCATTAGAAAGGTTGAGAACCATTGGTTTACGTGAAACTAAGCATATGAGTTTATTAAATATGACATTTAAAACACTTCCAGGAATAACAATTATAATGAAGATATTTTTTAATTCAATGAATAAAAAATTATGAATCAAATACACACACAAATGACATATAATTTATTTGAAATACAAAAAAAGCAACAGCTTTGGCAAAAGCAAATGAGTCATCAACAGAGAAATTAAAAAAAGAAACACAGCACAGATACTATTTTGCTGCTTTGAGATATTATATATATATTTGTAACTATGTTTATATATTTTTATAACTATATTTATACATAAAGTACTAATTAAGACAAGTGAACCTTACTTATTGCTTATATTATGACTGGCTGAATAAAATTACAGAACTTCAATTTCAGGGATATTTATATAATGTTTGGACTAAAGGAGCATGTGACAGTAACTCCAGGTATTACTCAGAATTGGCTTATTCTTCACTAAAGAGTAGAAAACTGAGGCCATCTATGCAAAGCCCATATGTTTGATTCAAGGCACCTATGGGTCACAATAAACACTAGTGATTTAAAGCTACTCTGGTTGAGTGAGTTGGAGGACATAGACCAAGATATATCTGAAACTTCTTCATGGGAAACTCAGTACTCTAAAGAGTCTGAAATTTTAAGACCACAAAAGGCAGGAATTTCCAGGTCTAATATTCTAGAAATAATAAAACACCATTAGGAGACTAGTATAATAGTACACCATAAACTTTTTGAACCCTAACCTGGACTTAGTTCAGACCTATCAAGCATCAGTGAGTTGTTTCAATGGACTTCCTGAGAAACACAACTGTAAAACTTAGCATGCTGTTTATTCGTTTTTTAAAATGCAACTTCATTTACTGCTAAAAAGTAGTAAAATTTGTTGCTTAATTTCTATGTCCTGAATGTATCTGCTCTTAGTGTCATTAGGCCTAGGAAACTAGGAAAAAACTAAGAAGCAATCTTTCAGTGTTGCCCTGTTCTAAATAGTTTCTAACAGCAGACAATGAAGTTAAATTTAAATAGTGAAGTCATTAAAATGCATCACATCACACATCTAGGTATCTCCACCCAGGCATGGTATACACAATGACAAATTCATTATGAGTCTCAGAGAAACCATGTAAAGGAAGGAGAATCTAATAATTACTTCTACAGAAAAGTAGTTCTTTCCTATAATCAAATAAAATTGCTTCCAATCAAACATTCGAGTATATTAGCTGACATTTTGAAATGTAGAAACAGGAAAGCCTTTGGGGGCCTTAATGTAGGAGCAATATACTACCACTCAACCTCTGCTGCAAGGTTGATAGCCCTGAGAGCTCCTTCATCAATGTAGCATGTGATGGATCCATTTCTACTCCCCAAGAAAAGAGGGGCAGACATGTCCACACGCAACTTACTTTCCTTTGAATGAAAAATTCCATGATCGCACTTAAAAAAGCACAAACAATTCTAATTTTAATAGTGATTATTCCTTAGTGATAAACTCTTATTTTATTATATCTTATGAATTATATTACAATCTCAAATATCTGATCAACGAGAATAAAGTGCTAAAAAACATGTACAATAGGAGTTCAGGGAAGAGGGTAGAGTAGGAAAACCATCAAAGCTAATGGGACACCGTCACAACAACTGATACACATTTTGGAGTTTTCAAACATGAAGAAAATTCAAAGTTACTGAAAACCAAGTTACAAGTAGAATTAAACTAATGACTTTCATGGTAATTTACATTCCATGTTGGTGAGAACTGACTTGAGTGATATCATTAGTCACATACCCAGTTTTATTTCTGTCCAGGAGGCTGGGTGCCAACGATCGGATATAAGCACACGTACATATAAGCAGCAAGATTACAGTCAACAGACTCTGAAAATTGAAAATGGCAGACTATAAAGAAAGAGAGAAAAAAACAAAACAAACAAATTAGTATCACAAGAGAAACTTCCTATCCAAAACATGCTAGACAATTTCACATTACAGGTGAACAGGATGTTGTACAACATTCAAACTAGCATCATGAAGTCTTTAAAGGTGAACCTTTCTTCCATTCTTTAAGGTAAAGAATGCAGGAGATGCACTAGACAATCTTTCATGAACTTGAATGTCACAGATTCAAATAATCTGAGCTGCTGGGCGGTGGTGGCGCATGCCTTTAGTCCCAGCACTTGGGAGGCAGAGGCAGGCGGATCTCTGAGTTGGAGACCAGCCTGGTCTACAGAGTGAGTTCCAGGACAGTCAGAGTTACAACAGAGAAACCTTGTCTCCAAACTACCAACAAAACAAAACAAAACACATCGGAGCAAAGTGAACTCAGTATCCAATTAACACAGATGTTCAAGGACAGAAAACTGTGGTCTCCACACACTGCCAGTGGCTGACTCTATGACCCCAGTGGAATCATTGGCTCTTAGTATTCATTTGTTTGGTATTTACAAGCCTGGGAGCCACTGTTCAGCATTTATAGAGCCAGAGAGAGAGATTAAATACTGACTACAGTTTCTTTCAACTGAACTTTTTGCCTGGGATAAGCATGTTTTGAAACAATGAGATCATGTTCCAAGCCCTGACAAATACTCAGATTATTAGACACTGATGAAAGAAAAGCACCTGCCTTTGCTTTTCACAGTTATTCATTATGTAATAGTGCCTTCCTCTATCCTAAGAGTTATAATAGGAATCCTAAGAATTATATATTTAAATAGGAAACAGGAAATCACAGGCTTCAAGTCCAAATAAGCTGGAGTTTGCCTCATTCTACTCAATATTCAGGTCCTCTTCATGAGCACCGAGTGTTCTTTACTCCTGAGCTGTCTTTGTCAGGAAGTCTTCTCCTACTATCCACCTGTCCTCTCCCTGCTTCCACAAAAAATTCTTTTAATGCCCTAGGTTACTCTTGAACTAGACACCCTTCTGCCTTAGTCTCTCAAGTGTTGGGATTACAGGTACACACCCATGCTTTCCCTTAGGAATCTTTTTGCTATGCCTCTCATAGCAATTGACACTTGCATAATAAGCCTTACTCCTGTAAAGTCTTTCAGGTGTACTCAGAATCTGAGGAAGGAGTGTTTTCTAAGTTTTGGGTATCAGCTTGTTACCTTAACATTCCCCTAATGCTTAGCACCTGCTGTCTACTGACACAAACTGTAGTCTGTGGGTTAAAAATAACAAATGTCCTTATTTAGTAGAAAAATAATGTGACTTTCCATATGAAAATGTTACTAAAAAATGAAAGCTAAATAAAGAAAGCATATGATAGCAAAATAGAAAGATGCAAAATTCATTAACAATGGGCATTAGTGAGAAAACCAATGTAGATTAACCACTGCGTATACTGTTTCATTAATTATTCAAGAGAAGTCTATAAATTGTTGTGAATTTATATTTCCATGTCAAAGTCAGTTTGAAAAAATAAGCTAAAAGACAAAAATGACTATGGAAAATGATTATGATTATGGGAAAGGCCTAGTCTGTGAAGGTGCAAGGTCCTTTATCTATCTATCTCTATCTATCTATCTATCTATCTATCTATCTATCTATCTATCTATCTATCTATCTATCATGTTCTATCAAGAGCACAACTTTGAGGATGCTCACACCTTGAACAGATTTTTTTAAAGTGTCAGACGTGACAGGGCAGGGAGTACTAGAAATGCTGGGCCAAAAGCAACCTACAGGTCACATCCTGAGAAGACAGCATCTGCATTCTATAAATGTAGAACAGATCTGTATTTTTTAAAACTTCCATGACAAAATGTAGCCAGCTCACACTTCTTAGATGAGCTGTAGAAGATGATGAATATAAAATTCATGCCCCCAGTGAAATGTTAGGCTTCTATTCTGCTAAAACTAGTACAAATTTGGGGGCTTAATCCAATACAAATTTATTATTACCTTGTACTTTCTTAAGTGCTCTACACCCTCTGACATTTTGACATGTAAGCCACTATTTAATGACTATGACCCTACTCTTCTCATCTTTTAAAACTTCTTGTGATTATATTGCCCTCTCTCCTTCTAGGACAATCTTCCAAAGGAAAGTATGGATGCAAAAACTTGTCACATATGATTAGAAACATTTATGTTTGCATATGTAGGGAGTATACTGTGTTTTCATGGAGTGCATTCGGCTTACCTTATCTATAAAGAAGCATCACATGTCATATTCCCTTGAATCAGGGCTGCTGTAGCATCCATTGGAATACAATACCAGATACAACTAATAGTAACCCTTAGGCTTGTGGGACACAGAAGCACTAGGCTGACCTTAGGCCACTTAGAATTGTGCTTTCAAAACACTGTATTGGTGGCTCCCAAATTATTTTCCTCTTAAGCTCTTCAATTATATTTCTCTTCTGCAAACTTATTACCATCCATAACTAACCAAAGCTTCGAATAATTTGGAACAACCATGTTAGTGCCCTGAGTTAATGTAGCTAGACGAGGCAATAAACTTGATAAGCTACTGAATAGTCTTTCTGAAGTAAAGCACAGGCATTCTTATTTCCAGAGTCATTCCTGAATGCTAAAGCTATATCCACCAACGTTGGACAGGAGAGCTTCTTCTAGAATTATAAATAAAAGGAACCTGGACATTTGGTAATATAACTTTTAAATTAGAAATCTTAAGACCACCTCTAAACATTAGAAATATGCAGGAAGGCTAGGTCCAAACAATTATATAACTACAAAAATAAGTAAAAAATACACAGGGAAGTACACTAGACAATCTTTACCTACAATGACTGGTTACTCATGGGACTTAATCAACAGAAAGGACATTGTTTTAGCATGCAGTACTTTTATTAGTGTTGGATCACTTTGGCTCCATGCAGATTTATTTTTAGCATCAGTAAAACAAATTGTTTACCTTGTTTGCTGAGTAAGGGGCTTTTCTGTGTATAACATTGTCTTAGAGAGCTTCCAATGTTCATAGCTCACGTTTACAATAAATTTTTACTGACATTAATTTCTCCAGTTTAACTCCAGTACACTTTAAAATTTAGAGTTTAACACCAAAGACAAAAATTTAAAACACTAGATAGTAACAATTACTATATATACTTGTTTGTTTTACATGAAACTCAAATAGTTTATTTTTTTCTTGGGGTAGAGAAGGATACAGAATCAACACCTCTACCCTAATTACGATAAAATTCATACCACACCGGGAAAATGGGTTGCATCTTATCACTTGCAAATCTAGGTCAGGTCAGCGTTTTACAACTAGGTTTTACTGAGAAAGTAATTTGTACTGTTTTCTTTTAAAACTGGGAACTGCCAATACAAACATACCATATCTATATAAGACAAGTGACCAAAACTGATTGAACATATAACCTGTCCTTCAGAAGCAGAGTCTACTACACATCTGGATTACTTAACACACACATTTATTGTTGACTAGATCAGCATTTCTTGTCAGTAGCATTAGATCTAACCAGTCCTGTTTCAGAAAGCTATAGAGACCTTACCCATTTACTTTCTGCTACAGAACATTGGTTATGAGTCAAGCTACAGTTCAGAGTTCACACATCTCTGGCAGGGTCATTAACTCTCTAGTTCAAAGGTGGAACTAATATTTAATTAGTAGCTTTTAAAAAATGAATGCTTCATATGATACCTTGATAAAATGATTGAAAGATATTCTGAAGGGAAAAGGGCAAATCCTATTATAAAAAAATGTATTTTGGAATCAAGAAAAGATAAATAAAATAAAGGTAGTTTGATAAAACAGAGAGGCTGAATACTTGATGCCAGATATGTAATTCCTGGTTGCTCACTAGAATCATTCATTTTAAAAACAACATCTTCCCAAATTCTGACTTTAACGACAAAGAAATTACAAGCACGCTAAGAGAAGATCAACGCAGCTACATTACATTCCTGTTAACCTCGTGCAATGGCTTTCAGAGTGAAGTTCATGGAACATTTTCATAAGGTCAAATTTATTTTTGTAATACTAACAATATATGCTTTTCTACTGTCATTTTTATTGCCAACGCAACAAAAATATAGTAAAAGAATTGCCACCTAACTTTTCTCTCACCAACCTTTTCTTACTTCTTATTTCCTGTGTGACTAACGCATTTTAGACCAGGAGAAGGAACCAGGATATAATGACAGAAGGAACTGCTAAGTTTAAGCTTGATTTTCTGTCATTTATCATCTAAGGCGATATACTTAATGGTTTTCACGTGTAAATCATAGCAGTAACATCTCTTAATAAAACATTGCATACAATTATTTTTTTCTTACAACACTTAAAAAAGTGAAACCTATTGATTTTTAAAAAAGTCCTATAGGTCAAAGATACTATCACTTGCATATCTTTCCAAGACCATTCTGCACATATAAGAATACATACGATTCACATGCCCACGTGAGCTACACATTCACAGATTCGACAAATCATGGATTGAAAAAAAAAAAATTGAAGAGAAAGCTGCACATCTGCACTGAAAACGCCAGGCAATTTTTCTTGTTGCCATTCCCTAGGTAGACACTGAGGTAATCTTAAGGCTTGGCTTGGCTTGGCTTACTAAGTATGTGATCCTAGGCCACGCAATCTCCTTATTTATCACTTCCTTTACCTGCAAATATCTCAGAAGTCAGGAGTTTAAAGAAAGTCAATGCTTAGAAACTGCTTTTTAAAAGTAGAACTCAACGCATATCAACTACTAATAAATGAAAGCTTGTTACTTTTGGAAAAAGTTAAAATACCATAATCTTCAAGAATCTTGATTTTTTTCTAATATGTAGGACAGATGAAGAATGTACCTTTTGACTTGTCCTGCGAACTAAGTAATTCTATTTCAGTTTCTAGGTAAATAGGCAAGAAAGCAATTTTCTAAGTTTAGTAACAGCTTCTTAACAACATCTTTATGTCCATGTGTATATTATTCTGTGGTGGGTAGGAAAGATGTATCCAATGGACAATAAAGTCCTTACCCAGAGAAACAAAAATGCACCAATAAATGCTATCTCCCTTTAACAAGATGCTAATCTTGTCTAGGAAAGAAAGTCCACTTTATGCCTAAATGTAAGTAGTTGTCAAGGAAGCAGGAAAGGACTAACTGTGCTTTTGACTATAGTTCTTTAGGCTGTATACTGTAGGAGACGCTGGAGCAACTTCTGGGACCTTAAACTCAGTTTCTTCGCACCATAGATATTCTTAGGTGTCGGCGGAGGGGAGTCATGGCTGCTCTGGAGATAACACACACATACTCTCCCTAGGAATATGCTTATAAAAGCCTTTAGTGCAGCGGGGGGGGGGGGGTGTGTGTCTGGCATTTACCATAACATTGATAAAATCCTTCATACATAGTTTTAAAGATCCAACACTATTTTCTACTTTATCTATGCCCTGGCCACAAAGGCTTTCTGCTCCTTGACTTGAACTTTTGGTTGTTCTTGTTGTTGCTATTTTGTGATTTACAGTGCAAGCTTTTCTGAGGTCAAAACCATTAAACAATCCATAGCAGCGTCAACATGAAATCCCAAAGAGGGTGGAGGTGTGCGAGGAAGGCCCAGGCCCCATATTAAAGTTCCTACAAGACATGGGACGCAAATCATTAAACACATCCGTTTGCAAAGCATCATTAGGATTGAAAGAATGGTGTGGGAGAGGCCGTATCTCGGAAGGAATAGGATCTAGTATCAAGAAAACCGGCCATTCATTAATTCTTACAGAAAGATGCGTGCTGGGTTTTCACACACATCAAAGACAGGGGGAAAGAAACGGTGGAGACTGAAACCCTCGCATTGCAGAGCCGATGGCCACTGATATGTGTAACCGATTTGAATATGCCACCGTAATTCTACTCAACGCAGTAGGGCGGCCTCCAGGATGAGCATCAGAGGCCGCACGAGTCCTGGGCCTGGGCGCCCTCGGGTCCCGGGAGGACAAGGCCGGCGGCGGTGCGCCCGCGGCCCAGAGCGCCCGCACCCTCCCTGCAGTCCCGCAGCAGCCCACGGCCCCTCTGCGAAGCTCGGCCGCGACCCCGCAGCCCAGGTTCTTACCATAGTGAGTCCGGCGCTGGTCCAGCCACATCACCCTTCCGGGCCGGGGCGGAAGAGGATGCACAAGGCCGCTGCCCTTCCCGCTATCTCCAGAGGCCTGGTTGGGCCTATCGCGGCGCCTCCGCCCAGGCCGCGCCATTTGGACTCCGTGATTGGCTTCTGTTACCGGAAGAGGCGGGTCGTAGGCGGAGACTCCCAAAGCCTTGGAGTTAGAGGTCGCTCTCATTGGCAGCACAGGTTTGTCCCCTCACGTTTTTATTTATTTATTTATATTTTGAAACCGGAAGTGGAGTCACCAAGAGGTAGGGCCCGGAAGTGGCTGCGGCCACTTTCCATAAGCATTCTGTTTTCTTGCGGTTTCCTTTTCGTTTCTTCCGTTCCGACCCCTTGTAGTTCCCCTAACGCTGCTCAGCACGCCGCTTTTACCCTCTCTATGACTTCTGAGCCTCCCGTGTGTGGACCCTTGGGGATGTCATGGTTTCCTGAGGTGTGCACCTGTTGGGCTCCCTTTTCAGTTTCTCTTTCTGTGTCACGTGGCTTTTCGGGAGTGAGAGGCTCCTTGGAGACTGTGTGGCGGACCCTTGCATTCAGAAGGCTGTGTTCAGTGTGGTGATCACCTCTCCCACCCCGCCAATACTGGCCTTTCTAGCCCCCTGCCTTCTGCCCAGTCTGCATCCGGGGCTGGGACGTTCTAGGCCCCGGAGAGAGAGAGAACTCGGTGGTAGCTACTGGAAAAGAACGGTCTCATTCCCGAAGGGGAGTAATTGGATAGTCTAATCCCATTGGGTGAGACACTATTTTTACCTTTTGTTTTCTGAGTTTTGTAGATATGGGGAAGATGTGATTTGATGAATTCCATTTCATATAGTTCCTGGAATGATTCTGAAATCGGTTATCTTTTCCCCCTACTCAGCTAAATGTGTCAAAATTATGGAGACCCCGTGTATTAAATACTCGCCTTTTCACCCCTTTAGACAAGATGGTTTTCTTTTTTAATTCAGAATGTTGCCTGTTATTGAAACTATTGGCCTAGAAGACGTGTAGAAGGCAGGCGTGAAGGAAACTGATGTGATATGTTGATTTATGAGCTCTGTTCAGAGGAATTTTGAGAATCCAGTATTTAGGGCAACAGGATACTTTTACTCAGTGCTATATGTGATTGTGTCGATTACTGCAGGGCATCCACGATTTTGTTTGACCATTATAACTAGATTTTAAAATTTCATTATACCCAATTGCTAAAAGATGATCAATTATTCAAATTAACTAAGGATCTGCATTGTTAGTGGTGTCACAAGAATGCAGCGGAGGAAGGGATGTTTCTTTGAGTATTTTAATGGGGACAAAGAAGAAGGCAATAGGAAACGATTAAGTATGCTGTATTTCCACATGTTAAGTAGGCCATTTACCAATCTCAGAATTGCTTTATGTTATGCCTTACTATTCAAGTGAAATGAACATGAACATTCCAAATGCAGTTGTGAAAAATATGTTCTGCAGCTCAATAAGTTTGGCTTCTATAGTAGTGAAGATGTTGTAGATGTTATAACTGACTTTGTGTAAAGATTGCTAAGTGCTACCTTTGACATTTCAGGTTGGTATTTCTGTGCGAGGCTATGGTTCAGACTCTAGTAAAGAGCACAGGAAGTTAAAGTTGTTTAAGATGGTAATTGGTTTGTTGTATTTATGGACAATTTAGGCCACAGTTTCTTACATACTTCAACTTTAGAGTAGTAGCAAATAGCATTTGTAAATTGTTAGGTTATTCATAGAAGTACACAGTGTCAGGAGATAAAGCTGAACATGTAAAGAATTTGATTGTATTCACATAAAATAGCAAAATTAACCTAACATAGCAAGACCTTTGGGGAGGCTGCATGGTGATTAGACACACAGAACTCCTGGTTTTGATTTTACTGCAAGTGAACTATAATCACCCCATTTCCAATTCTTTCTTTCTTTCATTCATTCTTTCTTCCTTTCTTTTTGTTTTCTGGTAGCTATTTCTCATTTCAAATCATCTTGGGTCATTTTCCTCCTAACGGAAAAACTCGACTCCGTTCTTTCATTATACAGACATTATTGTCTTCTCTGCATTTGGAAGAGTATTTTCAATGTTCATGTCACACTATCTACAAAGTTGTATATAAAATGGTTTTCTGCAAGAGGGCATTTAGCTTTCCTCACTGTTGTGAGGATTTAATGAGTAAATGAAAGTAAATAATTTACCTGAGTGTTTAGTGCACAGTATGTGTTACTGTGCACATGGCATTCTCCTCCTCCCTAAGTGGAGAGCTAATGACGGAAAAATGATTGATTTTCATGTTATTCACGCAATAAATGGTTTTAAAATTAATTTGGTTTTTTATACTGCCAGACCACTTCCTGTACATTTTCTTTTTTATTGATATCTGATATTGCTAGTGTTTGTGGTTTCTTTTTACTTTAGTTACCCATGTCATTTATTGGTACTCAAATATATATTACTGGGGCTTTTTATCCATCCATCCATCCATCGTATCTGTTTTTGTGCTTTCTCTGATACTCAACCAAATGCATAAACTGAAGTTAGGTTTCTTTGGCTTTGATTGCTACCTTCCCAATCTCTTAATATGTTTCATTTTCTTCCCCTAGATTCTTCCCTCTAGATGACTCCTAGATTATAGCATGAAAATTTTGTTTGAATGTCTTTCATCTTAAGAAATGATCTATTAATATTTTTCCATTTCTGCCTCAAATATTTAATTTTCCCAGCAGTAACATTTTGTATAGTTCTCTATCTTATTTGTTCCAGTTTCTAGTATTTTTTTCTTTTTTAATTTTTTTTTTCAAGACAAGGTCTCTGTTGCAACTCTGGCTGTCCTGGAACTCACTCTGTAGACCAGGCTGGCCTCGAACTCACAGAGATCCACCTGCCTCTGCCTCCCAAGTGCTGGGATTAAAGACTTGCGCCACTACTGTCCGATGTCTTTCATGGTTTTATCTATTTACTCGAAAACAACTCCTGCTCCCACATTGCCCTAAGATGTTGCCACTGATCTCCAGATGTTGAGCATCCCCAATCATGGTCATGTTTAGCCTGTCATTCGATCACTTCCCGGTGATGGTTTTCTTGTTTGTTTTTAAGTTGGTCTCTAAGGCCATAGTCACATGCTTTTCTGATCTTGGTTTCTTCTTTTAGGCTTGCTCTGCTGAGTCCTTCTGTTCCTCTCAAACATTTACTGTTGAAGTGCTTTGTTGCTTATTATTTTTATGCTCCTTTCCTTTCGGTGTCTCCTTTAGATGATATCAAGACTTTTAATTATTCATATATTAATGGTTTACACATTCATTCATATTTTTCATCCCTTCTTTCTTTAAGTCAAACTTTATCCATCCAGTTATCTATCTGAACATCAACATTTGTAATTTTAAATAGTTATTTTAAAAACAGTGTGTGTGTGTGTGAGAGAGAGAGAGAGAGGGAGAGAGGGAGAGAGGGGAGGGAGAGAAAGAGAGAGAGAGAGAAAAAAAACGCACGCATGTCTGCTTCTCTGTATGTCATCATATAGATGCAGGGTTCCATGGAGGCCAGAAGATTGTGTAAGGTCCCCTGGATCTGGAATTACACAGTTGTGACCTGCCTTATGTGAGTGCTTGCAACCTAACATAGATCTCCCTCAACAGAAGCAAGTGCTCTCAACTACTAACCTTCTCTGCTTTCTCTCCTTTTGTATTTTTAAGTGATAGTACAAACATCATCTCATAGTTAGGGTTCATTGTTGCAAAGAGACATCATGGTGACAGAAACTCTTATAAAGGAAAACATTTAATTGGGGCTGGCTTACACTATCAGAAATTTAGTCCATTATCATCATGGCTGGATGCATGGTTGTTCCCAGGCAGACATAGTGCTGGAGAAGGAACACAGAGTTCTCCATCTGGGTAAGCAGGCAGCAAGAAGAGAGAGAGACACTGGACTTGGCTTGAACATTTGAAACTCAAAGCCCACCCCCAGTGACATACTTCCTCCAACAAGGCCACACCTACTCCAACAAGGCCACAGCTACCAGGCTGGCCTTAAATTCACAGAGATCCACCTGTCTCTGCCTCCCACGTGCTGGGATTAAAGACATGTTCTACCACTATCCAGTCCTACACCTTAATAAAGTTCTGTTTTCTTTTGCAAAAGTAGAAGTTCTAGGATCTCCTGAGCTATGTTGATCAAATACCAAACAAAAGAAACAACCAGTCCCCCCCAAAAGTGAATATAGGGGTTGGGAAGAAGGCTCAGTAAGAGCACTTGGAATGCAGGCATGAAGACCTGAGTTCACGTTCAAACCCACATTAATAGCAGGGTGTAGCTGAGTGTCCAAGCACTGTGAGGTGAGATAGGCAGTTCCTAAGTACTCATTGGGAGCAAGTCCAGCAAAAAACCAGCAGCTTCTGCTTTTATTAGAGACCTTATGTCAGGCAGCAAGGCAGAGAGCAGTAGAAGATGTCCTCAGACTAGCTTTGGCCTCTGCACTTCTGTACAGGCACACCCTGTATTGTGCCCCACCTCAAGTAAATCCAGTGTAGCGGTTGAGATATAAATCTGCCGTTTTGTCTAAAAATTCTGTATGTCCTTGTTTTTGAAATTTTACGTATGTGTGAAGGTTTTAAAATAAATCTGCCATCATATTTTTGGTTAGCAATTACATTTTTTTCCTTTTTTAAAAGTAAACTCTAACTAAATAATATGAGCAAGAATCCAATTCTAGATTGTTAACATCTGGTTCTATATACTATTATTATTCTGAATTCCCTATAGGCGTCAGTCTACTTTTTCTTGACACGGGGCTACTTAAGTGATTGCTTTGTTAGAAACATGCATGTCTCCCCTTCTAGGCTGTAAGCACAACCCCTTGGCAAAGCTGCAGAATTTGAACATCTGCCGTCCAAGCAGCTTGAAGGGAATCCATAACTGACTATTAAGAGAAAGAAAAGAAGCTCAAGTTCAAAATGGTGTTATCAATGATACAGTGTTGTAACTGACTTGAGCTGACCTAAGCTCTGGCTTCTGCACTGCTCCTTATCAGCATCCAAAAGGGCATACAAAATGCTTTGTAAACTAATTTAAAAAGCGTCTTGTTTATTCAGAAGCAACTGTGAATGGTGTTTGTTCAGACCAAGATCACATCAATTGCCTACCAGCCAACAACGTATTAGTCTTCTAAGAGAGAGGCCATGTATCAAAGACACAAAGTACTAAAGATAAGCTTCTCAATTCTCAACTGTTCTGAGCTCTCAATAAAGCTACTGATGTACCAATTGGGGTGGGACCCAAGTGTTTCCACCTGCAGGCTCCTCTTAGATCCCTGGCTTTGGCTGAGAGAGGTGCTGATACTAATGTGTCCTTTAGTACTCATAGGAAACAAAACATGGGCTCTCTTACAGCCCTAGTCAATCAGCCTCTCTGAAGAGGAGTCCACTTATTTTCTCCAAGTAGCCCTGGGGCAAAACACTGGGTATTACTGTGTACAGGGCTGGTAGGGGCAAAAATATGGTTTATTTGCTTTAACTGAACCTTAAAGACTTTCTGACTTTCATCCGTTTCTGTGGTTGACTCTTAGATGTTTTGTATTTGATTTTTAATGAGAGGTTAGTCTCAGTAGAGGAAAGAAGTATTTAAGAAACTGGTTCAAATGTATGTTAACAAGAAACTAAGACTTAATTTAAATAATATATTTCTGAGACTCCTGAGACACAGATTATTTACTGGATACAGAGTTGTCTCATCTGAATGGTCTTATTAATAATGTGTATCACTTAAATATGATTCACATGTACTAAATTTGGAATGGCCTGTTTTACAGGTTCCAATTCAATTTCAAAACCAAGTACTAAAACAATATTTCTTTAAAATAAAATTAGCAGTCTTGAATCTATAAGAAAATTGGAAAATGATTGAAATATTAACAATTCTATAGGGAGGAATAGCTCTGTGTGAAAGCTAGGATCTACGTTCAAAAGCCTGTGTGGTCTGGATGTAACGTAGACACACCTTTAATCTGAGTATTCAGAAGGCAGTGGTGGTTCACTCTTTTAATCCTGAAGACAGAAACAGAATGTGGAAGCAGACATAGGAGGTGGAACTCAAAAAGAGTCAGTGTGACACCAGAAGTGACATCTGAGATGAGTCAGAGTGAACGGCAGATGAAGTGACTAATCAGGGGAAGAGTTAGCAGAGTGAGTACATGCCCAACTCTTATGAGAAAAGGCAAGCTCTCAGCTGAGTTAAAGAGAGTTACATAGGAGTTAGAGTCAGTTGGGAAGCAGTTAATAGAATAAGTTGAAGAGTCAGTAAGAAGAGTCAGTTACAGAGGAGTTACAGAAGCTGAGGCTGGAGTGAGTTACGGAGCAGTCAGTTGGAGCAATCAGTTACAGAGGTAGGATGGAGCAGTGAGAGCTCAGGGAGAGACACAGAGACACTGTAAAAGCTCAGCAGAAGAATCCTGGAACAGAGATTGAGTGGAACCAGAAGAGGAAGAGTTCAGAAGGAGCTAGTAAGTGGCTCAGTTAGCAGTAGGTCTTGGAAGGCTAAGGTTGAAGACTTCTAGGTCCAGGATAGCAGTTTAAATGTTCTAGATTGTATGAAGACTGAAGCCGTTCAGTTCATGGATTAAGACTAGATTGAGAAGATTGAGAAAATGCTCTAGGACTGCAGGGCTCCAGACTCAGGGCAAGAACTGGTGCTTAATTAGACAAAAGAATAAACTGTCCTCTGCCTTGAACCAGTGTCTACATCTGGGTGAATCAACAAATCAACATTTACATCGATACTACATAATTAAAATATATATTGTAGGACTGATCTGATTCCTAGCTGATTATTTAACATTATTAAGCTTAACATTCTTTATATTATTGTGAAATGAGTGACTTACAGTTATCTGAAATATTGAATTTTAAATGAATTTGTCTCTACATTTAGGCATTTGTTAGTGATTCTAAAAATGGACTTAAAAAACAATGAAAGGGTGTTTTAGAGTAATGCAAACTATTGGGTTTGCTTTCACAATGTTAATGCTAGTAATAGCCATATCTCCACAGGCATCTGTGAGAAGAATGTGTGAGTGTATGTATCTCTGCATCTCCTGTGTGCCTGTGTAATCTTTATTTGTAAGTCTATAGAAAGAAAATGTGGCCTTCTAAAAGTAGTTTTTGTAACCTAATCTCACCCAAATTAAGATGGTTTTCTTTTTGTTTGCTTGTGTGTGTGTGTGTGTGTTTATGTGTATGCATATGCACAAATGAGTACGTGTATCTGAAGGCTTGAGGTTCACCTTGGTGTTATTCCTCTGGAGCTGTCCATTTTTATTTTTGAGGCAAGATCTCTCATTGGGTGCAGAGGCTTGCTCATTAGAAAAGGCTGGCTGACCAGTGAGCCCCAGATATCTGCCAGTTTGTGTCATGCTTGTGTGGCAAACACGTTTTGTCAACTGAACTCCCCTTCTCCAAATTAGGGTTTGAGTCCATATGAATCATGTGCTTTTGAGGTAGAATGTACTCATTCAATAGAGTGATTAAAGTAAATAAGGAGCTCAAGTACCATTGGGCTCCTTCCCTAGCACCATAAAATAGTGGGGGTGGTATTGTCTTCATTAGGGTTTCTAACGCTGGACTCAAACACCATGATCAAAAAGCAACTTGGGGAGGGAAGGTTGTATTTGGTTTATACTTCCATATCCTTGTAGATCATTGAAGGAAGTCAGGACAGGAACTCACCCAGGGCAGAAATATGGAGGCAGGAGCCAACGCAGAGGTCATGGAAGGGTGCTGCTTACTGGCTTGCTCTTTGTGTCTTATATCAACTTGACAAACAAACTAGAGTTATCAGAAAGGAAGGAACCTTAATCGAGAAATGCCTACATAAGATCCAGCTGTAAGGCATTTTCTTAATTAGTAAGTGGTGGGGGAAGGCCTGGCACATTGTGGGTGGTTCCATCTTTGGGCTTTTGATCCTAGGTTCTTAAATGAGCAGGCTGAGCAAACCATGGGAGGCAAGCCAATAAGCTGCACTTCTCCATGGCCTCTGCATAAGCTCCTGCCTCCAGGTTCCTGCCCTGCTTGAGTTCTTGCCTCACTCCCTTTGGTGATGAACATTGACATGGAAGTGTAAACTGAATAACCCTCTACTCCCCAACTTGCTTTTTAGTCATGGTGTTTGTCACAGCAGCAATAGAAACCCTAACTAAGACATTCCTCATGGCTTGCTCAGCCTGCTTTTTCATAGAACCTAGGACCACCGACCCAGCTATGGCACCATTCACAAAGGCTGGGCCCTTCCACATCAATCACCAATTAAGAAAATGCCCTACATGCTTGCCTACAACCTGATCTTAAGGAGGCATTTCTTAATTGAGGTTCCCTCCTCTCAGAAGATCCTAGCTTGTGTCAAGTTGACATAAAAGCATCCCACATAGGTATTATATGCCTGTGATCTTGGAACTTGGGAGGTCCAGACAGGGGAAATTAGATCACTTCAAGGTTATCCTCAGTTACATAGTAAATTCAGCTTTGAGGACAACTAGAATTCATGACATTCAGTCTCAAAAAAAAAAAAAGTGCTTTTATGAAAACTGTAAACATTGAAGAAAGAAATTGCAGGAGATAAGAAAGATAGAAAGATTTCCCTGTTTGTGAAGAAGCAGAAAAGTAACCCATGGATTCAATTCACATTCCCTAGAAAAATTGCAATAATACATTTCTTGTAAAGAAACAAAATAATTCATTAAATTCATATGGAAGTTCAATTGAATATAATAAAGGATTCAGGAATTCATCAACACAGCTACAGTCACCTCATTTTCCATACAGATGCAAGAAGCATACACTGAAGAAAAGATAGGGTCTTTAAGAAATGTTGCTATGAAACCTGGATTTCTAAATGTGTAAGAATGAAACTAGATCCATGTCTGCCACTCTCTCCTGAACTCAATTCAGAATGGCTCAAAGATTTTAATATAAGGTCTGGAACTATGGAATAGGGAAGACACTTCCAGATGTAGTTATAGGTAAAGATTTCTGAAAACAATTCCGGTAACCCAGGAAACCATCCCAAGACCTGACAAATGAGATTTCAGTAAATTAAAATGGTAAATGTAGAGCAAAGGAGAATACAGAGTGACAAGACAGCCCCAGATTAGGAGAAAGTCTTTGAGAGCTGTACATTTGATAAAGGATTAATATGTAGACCATATAAAGAACCCAGCTAAATACCAGCTAGCAAAACAACACAATCACTAAATGGGTTAATATTGAGAGGAAGCGATCTCAAAATATGAAGCACAAATGACCAACTAACTCATGGGAAACATTTAGCATCTTTAGCTATCACAGAAAAGCAAATCGAACTATTTTCCCTCCTCCTCTCCCTCCACTCCTCCTCCTCCTCCTCGTCCTCCTCTTTCTTTTTGAAGGTTATCCATGCATAAAGACATTTTAAAATTTTTTTTCCCTCTCATACAACTTAAAGAATACATCCTGGCCCCTCTCCTCCCCTCCCTCCATCCCATCCTCCATCTCCCCCAGATCTACTTCCATCACCACCCACTAACATCCCCCTTTCTGCCCCCCAAAAATCTGTCACTCCAGGGTACAGCTTTTTTAAGGGAACTTGGTTATATAGTATCAAAGTGGACACGTGTATCTTCTGTTCTTGTAATTCCCTTCATAGAAATGAACCACTCAAATGCAAAGATATTTGTAGAATGCTAATGACAACAGTACTTACTATAGTAAAGACTTGTAAAGTTCCAGATGTCTGTCATTATGAAAAGAGAAGCATAAATTATATCAATATGATTAGTGTTCTGAATGATCTATAACTGTAGAATATAGTGTGGATGAATCTCTCAAATACGTTTATTCAAAGAAACCATTTCTTTTGTTCAAGAGGAAGAGAAACTGAGAGACAGTGTTAGAGAAGTCTGTTGATTCTTGAAGAAAGGGAAATATAAAATTTACTCTTCATGTTGCTATAGTGATGTTATTTAGCTTATTAGTTTGGTCAATTATTTGCCATTTATGGGCTTCTGCTTTTCTCATTTGATAAAAACTGAGTCATTATTGAACAAAACTGACTTACTGAGTTCAGCAGTTGGCTCTATTATACAGTATTTTACTTTTATTTCTTTGGAGTTTGTGTAGCTGAAAGACTAGTATAAAAGTATCGTTACTTGATACTTGTAGCCTTCTTTTAAATATTGACTTTGTTCTTTCATTACAGGCAGCCAGAAATGGAAAGAAAAGTAAGCAAAATTCGTCTTGCTTCTGAACCCAACATAATTTATTTTCTACAAGTGTCTTGGGAAAGAACAGTAGGATCTGGTTTTGCTATTACACTTACGGACGGCCATGCAGCCTGGACTGCCACAGGTAATCTTGACTGAAACAAGTCTGAAGGAAAAGTTAAATAATGTACTATTCTTTAGTCCTCAGGGACTCTTCAAGTTAAGGTGTTTCTTCATAGACACAGGTACCATCAATACTCAGTTTTCCGTGTTATGAATTTCTGAGATGTGCATAGATCTGTAAGACTTGATGCAATTTTGTAAAATTGATACTATGTACAGTAGCTAATTCTGCTAGCTATGTCAGTCTTACTGCCTGGACTTTTTAAATTTTAAAACTTTTTAATTTTAAAACGATCTCTTTACAAAAAGCGTAAACACTTTAAAAATATTTACCTCCTCTTGGAGCCTGAGAAAGACTGGGAGACAGAGGAAGTAGACTGGTGGGAACAAAGGATTGTGTTGGCTTTGCTTTGATTAGTTGTAGAGCTTGAATTACTTTTGAGTGGCTATGTATTGCCCTTGTAAGAAAACAAAACAGACCCACAGCCTAGCACTGTAATGCAAGGGTTATGTTTCTATATGGAAATTGGGCTGTTTTATCATGTAGATTAGCTTTTGTAACAATTTTTTACTTATCTTTTAAGCTGTGAATGGCTCTCAAGTAATTTATAACACATGATGAGGAGCGCCTCGTTAGTGCAGTATGTAGCTTGTCCATGTCAGATTATAGGAGGTATAAAGTTAAAGAACTAGAATTTTGTTGTTTTCAAATACCAACGTTTTCATCTTTTTCTGAAGTATTTTAACAAAAAACTATATTTTATGGTTATATATCACCATTATTTTTAGAGTTGTGAATGATATATTAGATGAAAATTTAAGAGTTCATTTATATACTATGTATATATGAAGTTTCCTAAAGATTTATTAATATAATTATTATTTCTAAAATTAAAATCTATCATGAAATTTGTCTTTTTTTTTTTTCCTTTCCATTTCATTCCTGAATGGTACAAATCTTGATACCCAGAGCTATAAAAGTGGATTCAAACAGAGTTTTTTCATTTGTCTTTCATGGCAGCAAATGAGGAATGTTTACATTTGTAGCATAGGAAAATAACGGATTTCAAGAATAATGTTTGCAGTACTCCTTCTGCTAGCTATTTGAGAAGTAAATTTCTCTGTGAGAAATATCAGCTGTTGACTGCTTCTGGCAGTGGAGGGAGATTTGTTATGTTAGTCCTATGGAGTGAGTATACCCACCTAACAGCTCGTGTTTGAAAGGGTGAGAATGTATATGGCTAAAACCCTGGGGGTGGCTCATTGCTGACCATTGTTGACTGAATGGACTCAGCAGACTGTATTTATTCATACACAAATACAAGCATACTCGCATATGTGCATATATGCATATATAAACAATAATTAGAGAAGAGAGTATTAAGTATATAAAACTAGTTAGGAAAAAACCCACCAGATTATTTCACAGTTTGCATATTTGTAAATGAGAACTCTAGTTCGTGAATTCAGTGCAGTCTTCATTTTATTCTCTAACTAATGTAATTTAGTGTGACAAAATGTGATATGAAACTTCTTTATGTATTCCCTGGTGACTCGTTAACATTGTGGCTTCCTGTACTGACCATGTTTCAAGCATGGAATTTTATAGTGCAGTCTGTAATGATTTTATTTTCAAAATTATCTAATGAAGTTTTAGATTTTATGTTTTTTTTTTATACCTTGCATTATCCATTTGTATTTTCTGATTTAAAATATTAGGGCAATTGTGTAAGCAAATATTAAAATTATCTGTGTTTACTTAAGGCTTATTACATACATGTCGTATGGTACCTTACAGACATTACACAATTAAGAATATGGAAATAATTAAATAAATGAAACTTGAAAATAGGTTTCCTTCCTATACCCCTTCCTGTGTTTTAGTTGTTGTTATTCAACTTTATGATTGCTGCAACCTTCAATTACGGATAATTCTTTCTCTTTTCATTTAGATGGGAAGGATGTGAGGTTTATTTTAACCTCCCACACACTTGCTGATTTCTTTCCCATTAGCAATGCTTTATCTAATGAATGTTTGGGGGACCTAATTATCATGTGGCCTGTCATCAATCACTTCTGTATTACAGAGTGTTATGTCGCAGGGTTATTTCACAGACCGGGTTAATGATTGATGATCACTATGTGCCTTGTGAAATAATTGCTTTTGGCAGCAAGAAACTTGTGGCACCTGTCTGTGGG
Organism: Cricetomys ansorgei; assembly: GCA_026225945.1. Taxonomy (NCBI): domain Eukaryota; kingdom Metazoa; phylum Chordata; class Mammalia; order Rodentia; family Nesomyidae; genus Cricetomys; species Cricetomys ansorgei. The sequence continues at coordinate 3,130,957 of JAMJFZ010001074.1, forward strand.
CTGTCTTCAAGTTTATCGGAGATTAATTCAATCCTTACTAATGTTTTACTAGCAAATATTTAGATTTGTGGATAATTTTTCTAAATAGGCTAAACAGGTATTTTTTGAACTTTGGAAATAACAAGGCGGCACTGAGTAGGAAAGGCCTCTGTGTAAGAAAGGCTCTGATGTGATGCCACCTATATTCATAATAACATATGGTTGGTGTCTCCTGCTCTCCAGTATGGGTTAGGGTGAACCTGTTCAGTCTGTGTGTACACACTAGCAACCTTCTCTCTGTGTACCCTTACTTATCTACAAGTAGTATCCAAATGATGGTTTTGGAGTTTCTCCTAGTCTCCAGAATAATTCCTCATGTTTTTTGGTCATTTGTCCTCTCACTTTTTAATGAAGTGGTTCAGCTTTATGTTCTGGAAGAATTTTATTGTTACCATGTTTTCAGTCTAGCCATTTCAAGTTTAGAGTAACGAATGCATACAGCTGTGCTGTTATTCTCAACATAAAAATAAGCTGGCAAACAAGTTATCTTTCCAAGGTTGAGGTTTGCAGTAGACAATGAAAACTTTAAATAGGAAATGTTTGGTCAAGCTTTTTAACAGCAGGTTTCTTTTTTTGCATAGTTTTGTTGTTGTTATGTTGAATTTAAAAATTTTTGATTTACATTGTTAAGAATTTTATATAGAAGTCCTATATTTATATAATCTCCATACCTTCCTCTCCTACCCGCAACTCCTCTTGTGTCTTCCCTACTCTCTCAAATTCACGTCCTTATCTTCTTTAATTTATGTTTATATATACATATACGTTTATGTTGTATATATAATACAGTCTGCTGAGTTCATTTAGTGTTGTTCATATGTATGTGGTTTTAGGGCTAACCACTTCAGATTGAATAACCTATTAGGGGGCTCATCCCTGGAAAAGACTGACTCTTCCTTTCCCAGCAGCCATAAATGACCTGTGGTTCTTCATCTAGGAGTAAGGACCTCTGAGATTTCTTCCATCTAGGTTGGATGTCAACTGACATAGCTATTATGTAGGTCTTAGGTAACCATGATACTGAGATTTCATGGGTGTACCTTCCCTGTGATATATAGAAGACACTACCTCCCAGTAAACAACCGGTTCTTCTGGCTCTTAAAATCTTTCTACTCCCTTTCCCTGATGTTCCCTGAGCATTAGCTGTAGAAATTGTAGATGTATCAATTGCAATTGAGCACACTGCAGTCATTTGTTTTCTATATTTTTACTAATTGTAGATTTCTGTAATACTCTCTGTCTTCTACAGAAAGAAGCTTCTTTGATGAAGGATGAGAGCTACACTTATCTGTGGGATAAGGCTAAGTATTTAGTATTTAGAATGGAGTTAGCAGTTACACTGGTTTAGGAAAATGTCAGCAGTAGGTTCTCCTCTATGATCCATGACCTCACCAGATACAAGGTGTTGGCTAGGTTTATAATACTAGGTATCAATATCCCCTTTTGATTGGGCTTTAAATTCATTTAGACAATTGTTGTTATCCCCAAGTTATAAGTGCCATTATTGTACCCTTGGGTAAGGCTTTCCTGGCTGCTGATTATCCTGGTCCATATGCATGACAGCTGGGTAGTACTATTGATTTCTTTTCTCCCTTGGAAACTTGCATAGCACCTTCAGGTACTATAGGAGCTAGTTCTCAGGGAGAAGCTTTCCAATTCAGTTCCAACTCAATTCCTCCCACCCTATGTCTGAAGTGTGTGAAGTCTTTAGCAATAGGGTCTTACTTTCAAGTTTTGGAAAACATTTGAGAGCAGTGACAATAGCCTATACTATTTTGGGGATCTATTAGACTCCCTTGACAACAACTTGAAGGGAGATTTACCATGAAACTGTGTTAGAGGGAAGAGAGACAGAAGCAGGAAAGTGAAGAAGCAGGAATGTGGAGAAGAGGCTGTGGAGAAAGCAGCTAGCTAGTGAGAGTTCAATTCAGGCTTGGAGGCTAAAGCCCTCTAGGTCCAGGCTTGCATATTGAAGATGGCATTTCATTCTTCCTTGATCCCCCTGTGAACATAACTACCTTTATAGTCTGTTGTCATGTTTCTTTGCTAATTTTTTATTTTTTAATTTTTATTTATGTTTGTTTCATGTGCATTGGTATTATATGTCTGTGTAAGGATGTTAGAGTATCTAGAACTGGAGTTATAGACAGTTGTGAGCTGCCATGTGGGTGTTAGGAATTGAACCTAGGTGCTCTGCAAGAGCAGCCAGTGTTCTTAACCTTTGAGCCATCTCTCCAGCCCCTCTTTGTTCATTTCTGATTCTGTTAATTTGCTTCATCAGTGGTTCCTTGGGACAAGGGGTTGTTAATCTTGTTTTTCACAAAGAACCAGATTTTTACATTGTTTGTATCTTTGTATTGTTTTCTTCCTTTTTATTTCATTAATTAAGGTTTTGATTTTTATTTCCTGCTATCTACTGAACTTGGTTTGTTCTTGTTTTTCCAAATTCTTTAAGTGTATCATTAAATCTTTTATTTTTATTCTTTCTGATTTTAAATGTAGGCACTGAGAGCTTTAAGTTTCCCTCATAGAGCTGTTTTCAATGTGTCCTAGACGTTTTGTCATTTCGTATTTTTATTGTCATATAAATCCAGGAACCTTTAAAATTTCTTTCTTGATTTTATCTTTGACTCATTTATCATTCACTAATGAGTTGTTTAATCTTATGAGTTTGTAATAACTAGAGATTTTTCTTTTAAGTCTAGATTTTTACATAAGGGAAAACATGCAATTTTCTTTGTTTTTATGAATTTATCTTATTTCTCTTAATTGTTTGCTCTTCAGTTTTATTCATTTTACTCTATTGTATATTTTTACCATATTCCATTTATCTACTCATTCATTCAGAGGCAGTCAAGCTGATTCTTTTGGCTACTGTGAATAGTAACTACTTGATATGAAGGAATTCCAATTTTATACGTATGGATACATTTGGGTGTTTACCTAGGAGTGCTTTAGGATAAAGTTTCTTTTTTATATTTTATTCTATTTTTTTAAATTTCATATGTGTGTGTGTGTGTGTGTGTGTGTGTGTGTTTTGCTCATAGTCTTTTCTAACTGCCTCCCTCCAAATTTGAATAGACCTCTCCAACCCACTGCCCTAGCCTCTTCACTGCTGCCATCATCACCACCATCATCGTCATCATCATCATCATCATCATCATCATTATCATCATTATTGTTATTATTATTATTGTTATTTTTCCGAGTCCATTTTGTGCTCAGCATATGTATATGGTTTGTGGCCATCCACTAGGTCTGGGCAGACTACCATGGACACTGTTCATTTTGCTGCAACTTTACCAACTTTTGTTGTGTTTTTTTAATGATAGCCATTCTAACTATGGATGGAATTTAACTGTAGTCTTTATTTTAATTGTCTCTATGAATAAGGACATTGAGTACTTTCTCTCCTTAGTTTACATGAGTACCGTCATTGCACATTGATTAGGCTATTATTTTAATGTTGGTTTTTCTTTTTACTGGCTACTAGTTTACCATGAAATGAATCACACTTTCCCTTTCTCTCAGTTTCCTGAATGTTTCTTTTCTATGCAGAAGTTCTGTAATATCATGCACTCCTCTCCCACTTCTTGCAGTGTGTCTCAAACTGTTGGAGCCTTACTCAGTAATCCCTTATTGAAGCCTATATTTCGAAGTGTTTTCCCTATGCATTCCTCTAACAGCTTCAGTTTTTTTTTTTTGTTGTTCCATTTTGAATATATTTTTGTTGTTGGTGAGAGAGATAGAAAAAGTGATCTAGTTTCATATTTCTACCTGTGAATGTCAGGTCTTCTAAACACCATTTGTCAAGGAGCCAGTCCAAAGTATTTTTAACTTAGCATGTTTTTTGTTTTTTTTTTTTTCTGCATGGTTTAAATTTTACTAAGTATTTCATGTATTGTGGATTTCTTCATTCCCCTTCCTCCCCAGGAAGTAGTTGCTAAGCTGTGGCCAGCAGCACCGCTCTGGGGAAGAAGTCAGGTCCACTGGGTCTGGGCATGTCTTCAGTCAGAGGCTGAGAACTGCGGAGGGAAATAGAATTTCTGAGAGACTATTGTCAGTGGAACAAGCTCAGTTTATTGAAGCAAGAGTGATTACATTTATAGGGAAAAGGTGGGGAGGGCCCTTGGGACCCAGGGATGGGGAGCATTGGTTAAGACAGGGATGCTGGAGTAGTCCCATTTTCATGTGGGGGGCTCATTGTCATTCTAAGGGTCAAAGTCCTGGAAAAACACCTTCTGCATAAGGTGTGGTCCCATAGGGGAAAGAAGACACCTTATCAGAAAATGGGCTCAACCCTAGGCCATCCAGCTATAGTGATCAGAAAAGCACCAACCAGGCCACATTTCTTTGTCAGGGACTGCTGTGAAGCAGATAGCATTAGAATTTAGCTGGGTTTTATCAGGGCTAAGGAAAAAAATTAAAAAAATTAAAAGTAACTCCAGAACTGGTAAAAAAATCTACAGGGACTCCAAGGAGGCAGGCATCAGTGTTTGCTTAAGACTGCTTCCGCTAGCATACAATGGTGTCCTCATTGTTCAGATTTTGTTTAGGCTGCCATATTGCTGAGATCCTTTGAGCGCAGCACTTTCGTCTTGAAGGCCATTTCACAGCAGATATCCCAGCACCGTTCCTTTTGAATCTTTCCACCTTTAATTCATGGTGTTCCCTGAGCCCTGGGAGGAGGCGTTATGTTGTACATGTACTAAGTGGGTCTGACGACCCTATAGCCACTCATTCTCTGCAGTTTTACTGGTTGTGGATCTCTGTAGTAGCCTTGTCTACTCCGAAACAGATCTTCTTTGATGAGGGGCTGAGAACTGTACTTACCTTTGACAATAAGGAAAGGCATTTAACATACAGTTAGAAGCCATATTGATTGAGGGAAATGGCAGTTGGAAGACCTCTTCTAGGGTCTGTGTCATCTCCAGCCACTAATCATTGGCCAGGTTTATAGTACCAGGCATTAGTTCCCTCCTATTGAGTAGACCTTAAGTTGAATTAGATAGTTGTTGGTTATTCCCAAGATAAAAATGGCACTATTGCACCTTTGGTAATATCTTGGCAGCCCAATTATCATTTTGCTTTGCAGACTTTACAGTTGTGTAGAACTGTTGATTGTATTTGTCTGTCATCAGGTTGGATAGCACTTTCTGATACTATGACTATTAGGACTCAGAAATCTTCCAAGTCAGTATTGGCTCAGTTCCTCCAGTCCTGTGTTGGAAGTGTATGTTATCTTCAGCAATAGCATCTTATCCTGAAGTTGTAGGGGTGTAGCCAAGGGCCTTGGAAATAACACATTTTGTGATCTCTAGGACTCTTGACCAACAACTTGAAAGTTTCCCTTGCCTGACCCTGGAGTATTTGTCAAGTAATCTATGGTTCCTGTCTGGAGCATTATAACCTATGTGGCATAAATACTTTACACACACACACACACACACACACACACACACACACACACACACACACACACACTTCCTTTCTCTGAATAATTAGATTTGAGTACGTAATCTGGCAAACTACAGAAGCTGGGAAAGTAGACAGATACAGTGGTGGATGAGGAAGAGAAGGAGCTTGAGAGATGGAGTTGTAGGACATGGGGTCTTCAAAAGGGTAAAGGAAAAAAATATGGGCATGCTTAAGTAGGGAAGGGGAGGGAAAATAGCACAGGAGAGGGAGGAAAAGATAAGCAGCACTAAAGGTATTTGGAAAAAACCACTGGGAAACATTTTGATTTTACTACCTTCTCAAATTTTTGTGACATTTGATAAATTAGTAGTGAGAACTAAATGCATATTTTCTAATAGGAAGCTTTAATTTTAGCACTTTTATTGATCTTTCCCGTAGTCTCTGAGTCGGAGATTTCCCAAGAAGCTGATGACATGGCTATGGAGAAAGAAAAATATGTTGATGAACTGAGAAAAGCACTGGTGTCAGGATCAGGAGCAGCTGACACATACAAGTTCACCTTTTCTAAAGAGTCTGGCCATTTCTCCCTTGAGAAAGAACTGAAGGATGTTTCAGTAAGTAAATCTTTCCACAATTTTGTTTTTATTGATGAATTTTGTTTCACATTTGAGTAGCTGGTCTATCATTCTTGGAGCGCCTAAGAAGTAAATACCCTGAAATTATTTGGTATCCTCATTAGTATGCTTTAATTTCTTAAAAAGAAATCATATATATAAAATATGTTTCTGTGTGTATGTTTTCTGTATCTGTGCATCTCTCTCTCTCTTACTCGTGCGTGTGTGCGTGCACGTGTGTGTGTGTGTGTGTGTGTGTGTGTGTGTGTGTGTGTGTGATGTGTGATGGCCCAGAGGACAACTTTTGAGTTCCCTCTATCCACAGGTGCTCTGGGAATAAAGCTCAGATCTTCAGGCATTTTTGCAAGCTCTTTTACCCACTAAGCCATCTCCCCAGCTCACAATGCTTCAGATTTAAGTTAATGATACTTTTTTCTTAACACATTGTGAAAAGTAAGTACTAGGAAATATATTTACTCTTCAATATTTAAAACATTTTAAGTGTTATAATTAATTCTGTGAATGAACAATTTTGAAAAATTGAGATCAAGAGTTTTAGACTATTGCAGCCTGGTTTTCTCAAAATAAATATGGGAAAATAGAGAATTACAGAAAGAAAATAATAAATTTACAATTAGCTATTTAATAAATGATATAGTTTCTTTATTAGAGTATATTTGAAATTTTATTATTTTTTTAAGGATTTATTTTTAACTTTTAGTTTTTAGATTTTGTGTGTGTTGGTGTTTTGCCTGCATATGTGTCTGTGTGAGGGTGTCAGATCCCCTGGAGCTGGAGTTACATATAGTTGTAAGCCACGTGGGTGCTGGGAATTGAACCTGGGTCCTCTGGAAGAGCAGCCAGTGCTTCTAACCACTAAGTCATCTCGATAGCCCCCTATATTTGAAACTTAAAAACAACATAGTTAGGTGTAGTAATAAATATAATTAATGCTTAAGGAATTAATGATTAAGGATTATGTTGTCCTACTTCAAGGAGAAATATCTTTGTGTTCAATCTTTCCAAAGATCACATGCCTTCCAGAAAAGTGTATCTACTGTATTGCTCAGTCTCTGCACCAATTCTGGGCAAGGTGCTGGCTGCTTTACTACAGGTCTGCGCTTACCTAAACTAGACATTAAATTTGCTTTTGTCATTGGTTTTCTAATCATATGAGATCTACAGCATAACAAAGGGGAAACATTACTTCATTAGGTTCATCGATAGTAACTAAGAATTTGCTTTTTAGTAAAATCTGCTTTTTGAAGACTTTTAAAGAAACCTTTTAAACTCAGAATAATAAAGGGATTTATCAATCTGAGAACTATTTGAAGAAATAAATAAATTGTTTTCAAATATGTACTTTTGTGGAGAATAATAGAGAATGACTGGCTTTTGTAATTTCTGTTTAGAAGATAATATTCTCACATTAGCTGTTTATGTATATTTTCTGTAGGTTGAGGTCATTAAAATAATAATTTAAAAAAAGGTGAAGATTGGAATTGACAATTACAGCTTTGTTATTAATTGTGTTCTTTTCTGTATTCCAAGTTCAATCAGATGACATGATATTAAACGCCATTACAACTGCTGCCTGTTTCTTTTCATTTTGTGAAGTAGAACAGGTCAAATGAAGAGTAATAATATTTCTAATTCATCAGGCTTTTGTTTTAAACAACTGATGACATTTTGTGATGACACATAGACCAGATGACATTTTGTGATGACACATAGACCAGTTAGGGAGAAGCTTTTGGTACATGTGACATGGTGAAGGTTTGGGGCTCGGCAGATGCAGAGATGGAGTTCTTGCCCTGGCTTCTTGGTAGAGCACTGTGCTTTGTTGATCCTATGAAGGAAAACCTTTAATTCCTTATGACTCCCATCATTTACAGTTGGCTTGCTATGTAAGAATTGGAGACTGGCAATAATCCTGAAAGATTTCTTGTGTTGCACGCTGAGACTAATCACTCTTTATCAGAATCAAGGCCTGGAATACTATCTTCTCAACTGCCTTTTACTAGTGCTTAACAGCATAAAAATTCCCAGGACTGTAAAAGGGTGTCTAGTGCCTAGACACATTGCCTTCAGTTGTCACATTGCAGTTTAATGGCTGTCCTGTTGTTTAAGCATTGCTTATCTGTTGCCCTCTGATCACTTTCGTAAGCTTATCATTTCTGGTTTGCTTGAGAGAGATGTTTGGATATTTAAGTGAGGTAAAAAATTTCTTGTGCTAAGGTCAGCCTTCTGAATGCAGCTGAAGCATGGACAAATTTATTCAGTCAAACCTCCATGGGAATCTTCTAGTATGCGATGTGCTTCTGCACATTGATTTCAGAGTGATACTGTCTTATAAATTGATCTCCTGGTAAAAATGTACTGACAGTTGCACACATGGCAAAATGCTCTATCTAAGGTTCATTGCACTTGGATTGACCCACACATTGTAAAGGAGTTTGTAATACTTTCCTTAATGACACAGATAACTAACCATTGCCAAAAAAATGACCTCCTAAACTTAGAAGAATGGGAAAGAATGTACAGATTCAACTCAAGTTCTGTTGTGCAGCTACAAAATACTGTTCCCATGGCAAAGAGGCCCTCACGAGTCCCAGATGCAGTTGCTTCCAGATTACCCCTCTGGCAGTAACGGTTTGAGCCATTTTTTTGCCATCATTCAAAAGTTCCATGTGCCAAATGGTGTTTTCAGGATCACTGCCGAACTTGACCACTTGGAATATGCAGGTCATGTAAGGATTGTGTGAATTTTACAGTTTACCTCCTACTTTAAAAAAAAAGATGATACTATTAATATTTTTATTTAAAAGGACTTATCTTAAAGAAAAATTAACTCATATTTTTCCAGAGTATTAGAATTTTCAATTTCTAGTGTGAGAAGGTACTTAGATATATAACTTGTTTGTTGATATTCAGGTTGTAGGAATAAATGGACTCATAGTTTTTATGAAATTAGTTTTGAATTCATAACTAATTCCTTAAATGCATGTATGTTTTGTTTAGGTTTTTTGAAAGATATTTTTCGTTTAATTTTAATACCCACTGGAATAAATATTATATGATCAGCTAGATACCAATACTGTTTCTTGATAGTGTGTCCCTCTGTGAACCTCTCCACTAAGAACTCTGCAGATGACAGCAAGCTGATGTGCAGTCTGATGTCAGAACTGGGGATTGAAAGTTACTTTTAGTATATGCAGGACCATTATCAGTTTTTAGTTGTAGTCAGAGTCCTAGAAAGATAATTAATGGCTTCTGAGGTAGTTTTACCCTTGTGATCAGAAACAGGAATCATGTTAGAAGAAATAACAACTATAAAAGTATTATTTGTGGGGGTTCAAGGAAGAATACAATCTTCAGTAGACAAGCTTCGACCTAGAGGGCTTCAACCTCCGAGACTGAACTGAACTCTTGACTTAGCTGCCTTTTCCACAGCCTCTTTCCACATGCTTGCTTCTTCAATCTCTTGCTTCTTGCTTCTCATTCAGCTTCTGTCTCTGCTTCCACCTCAATTTTCCTTCTGCTTCTTCTCTCAGCTCTCTCTTGGTTCTACTGTTTCTTTTTATATCCCAAGAGTTGGGATTAAAGGCCAGCATTGCCTTCTGAGTTGGCTTACTTAAAGGCATGTGCTATGTTGTCTTTAGATATAAAATCTTATTTTGCGTTAATGAAAAGAATCCTATAATTTACTTCCCAAATATCAGGCCAGGTCAGTGTTGCTGCCACTAGGGGAAGGTCAGACTGAGAGACACAGGGGTGTTCCTTATATCTCCATGTTAGTCACTGGGGAGGGACCATAGAGTTCTCTTTCATTTAGCATTAGCACAGAGGATAGGATTAGCCTAACTAACATTCTTTCTACCCTAGTGCAGCCAAGTGGTTGGATCAGAGATCAAATGTCTATTCCCAGGGCAGCCATTCTGCTGGATCTAGGAACAAGTGTTCCTCTACACTCAACCATTACATGAATATATTTTAAATGCCCCAATTGAGATGAATAATATGTTTGCCAAATGGTTAGAGTTTAATCCTTTAGGATTAATTCTACCAGCAGGGGGCACTGGGGTGAAAGAAGAAAGAGAAGGGCAGGGTCAAGTGATTTGTCCTGCTTGTTCCTGGGGTCAAGAGAATCACAACAATTTTGCATTTGGATGAAGAAGTGTATGAGCTTTTTGAGCATCCTGAAAAGAAAGTATTAGGAATGGGGAGAAGTCCAGTGCATCAGCTGGAAAATTAATGAATGTCAAGCGACCTGGCAAGTTAGAATGAGCATGATGTGGGCTACAAGAAAGGTTGAGTTTGTTGCCATATAGAAGTATGAAGGGACAGAAATAGGTGTGAGATAAAAGTAGTGGGGTGGATTTAAGTCTTTCAGTTTCTAAAAAAGAAGCAGTTAGAACAATATGGAGAGCCAGTTAAAACAGCCAGTGCTGAGAAATATCTAATGAAAGCTGATCCGTTATGGTGAGTTCAAACTCTTGAGCTGCACAGCAAGGGATGAGTCCAATCTTTTTTGTGGAGGATTTGGAATTTGTATAGAAGATGCAAGTTTCTTGTCCTTTTGAAGACATGTTTAATAAAATATAATATAATAATAATAATAATAATAATAATAATAATAAATATTAATAATAATAAATAATAATAATAATAAAAATAAATAAGAAATAATAAATAAATAATAATAAATAAATAAATAATTTAATAAATAAATAATAAATAATAATAATAAATAAAATACTCTATAAAAACATTAAAATTCAGCTCTATATGTAATTTTAGGTAATAATCTTGAGTATTTTTAAAAAAAGTCTTAAGAGGAGATTCTTAGGATAGTGATTGTCTATCAGTCCTGAGTACAATGCTGTTGCTACCTGCCAGTTACTATCGGTGTGGAAGAGATCAACATCGTGCATTGTTAATATCATAGTGAGTCTGTATGCTCTCCAGTAAGTTACTAAAGATGTGTTCTTCCCATCAGTATTAATTCTATAATTTTAGATACAGAGTTACAGATAATAGTGGAGAATTATGACATGCATAAATTTCTATAATATCATTATCTTGTTGGTATATAATTCCAATAAGGAAGGATAAGTAATGGATAGGAGCTAAGGAATTGGTTTAATGAGCTACTGCTTTAGCAGCAGCATTATTTAATAAGCTCGTAATTTGCTAGTCTTTGGGTGTTATGTTTCTTAAGAGTTTCAAGGATAGTCCCCAGAAAGTAAATTAAAGAGCAGAGTTAAATTTTTTTTGTGTGTGTGTATAATAAATCATATATAATATATTATAGAATATATATATATATATATATATATATATATATATATATATATATATAGTATATTATATATAACATATGTAATAGGTCATGTGGTTTCCAGCTTTTTAAAAAAGTAATTGAGGATACATTGGGAAGTTCTATGTGGAACAAATGATGATGAATTTTTTTGTTAGTAATAACACATCCTGACTAATTAAAAGGTGATTGCTTTTGTATTTCATCTAGAACTATGTTTAAATTTTGCTCTTTCAGTTTATTTACCATGAAAGTTAAGTACCCATTTACGTATTGATTAGACTAGTAGGAGGGGAGAATGAAAGACCAAAACTTTGGGAAATTTAGTCAGCACTGGCTTACATGCTTCATATGCATGACATTGACATGTAGTGGAGCTATGTTTCATTCCTTGTGGTAAAGCTTTCCACTGAATATTTGGTCATTGACTGTTGATCATTTAAAGTAGGAGTAGGGAATGTAAAATGTTCCTTATCATCAGGATACAAAGGGGTAGAGAAAAAGCCTTCTTTTAAGTCAAGTCTAATAATGTCCTGGAGGAATCAGTAGCAGTGGGGAGCCTGTCTGTAGGCCCCCCGATTGTTTTCTAAGTAGCATTTATGCCCTTCAGGTCACATATCAGTCAAAATTTATTCTTTGCCTTTTATGAATTACAAAAATAGGAGAATTCCAAGGACTGACACAAGATTCTCTGTCCTAGTTGCAATTGTTCCTGTGCTAGAAGTTGGGCATGTTTCATTTTTCCTCCATCAAGGGGCCACTGATCAATCCAAACTAGGTCATCAGAGATCCATTGCACTTTTAAAGGCTGTTTGGATGGTCTTTAATCAGTGACACCATCTTAGGGGCTGGCTATGCTTTCTTGTGTTGCAATTATCGGGTGATTCCTTAGTAGCAGTGGCAGAGTACTACTTGGATTTGTTGAAATATATATATCTTTCCCACAGATTATAGGAGAGTCCTGAGACCATATAAGGCTTCACAGTGCCAGATGAAAAATCTTGGTCAGTTGAATTTAAGATTGTACTTTTTAAAGAATCCTATTGGCCTCTGACACCTTGTAAAGTTGGGCCTTTAGATATTGGCCAGTGTGGAGGCCATTGTTCTCGACTAATAACTGACTGATTTGGCTCAGTTTCTAGAATGTCTCTAGTGGGATAGTTTTTAGTGTATATAAGGTCATCTTATTGTGGAAAATGGTTTTTTTCTTCCCTCCCTTGAAGGAACAACCCTGTGTGCTTAATATTCTAAGTTCCTCTAGTCCATGTCTGTGAGGACAAAGGCCTCCATGCCCCGGGCACTAAGTACTAGATGAAATGGTGGACATCATGAAGTTTTCCTTAGGGATATGTTGGCTTAAATATCTTAAATCCCTGATTTGTGTCAGTTTTTCTCCATGAGTTTGCTTCCCAAGTTGTAACATTTGTGCCCAGGATCAATTAAGTATATAGATTCAGAAAGTTACCAGTGGCAGAATACTTTTTAAATTTTGTGTGATTTTACTTTGTTCTAGAGTATTCAGATATGTTGTTAAGTTAATAATATGAGATCTCTCTATTTTTTTTAATGTAGGCAGTTAATGCTATGAACTTGTCTCTTAGAACTGCTTCTGCTATGTCCCATAACTTTGGGTATATTGCGTATTCATTTTCATTCAATTCTAGAAAGTCTTTAATTTCCTTTATAATTTCTGTCTTGACCCTTTTTTTTTTAATCCAATAGTAAGTTGTTCAGTTTCTGTGAGTTTGTAAGTTTTCTGTTGTATCTGTTGTTGTTGATATTCAGCTTAAGTCTGAGGTGGTCATAGGATGCAGGGTGATATTTCGATTTCTTGGATCTATTAAGATTTTCCTGTGCCTGAGTATGTGATAAGTTTTGGAGAATGTACCATAAGCTGTTTGGGTGAAATGTTCTGAAAATATGTTATGAGTTTTTTCTTGGATGAATATGCAATGTCCTCCCTTAGTCAGACATTAAAATGGCCACACCAGCTTGCTTCTTGGGTCCATTTGCTTGGAATATCTTTTTCTAATGCTTTACCCTGAGATAATGTCTATCATTGACATTAAGGTGTGTTTCTTGGATATAGCAGAAGGAAGGATCCTGTTTTTGTTTTTGTTTTTTTTTGTTGTTTTGTTTGTTTGTTTTTATTATTGTTTTTAGGGACAGGGGGTTTCTCTGTTTTAAATCTGGCTGTCCTGGAACTTACTCTGTAGACTAGGCTGGCCTCCAACTTACAGAGATCCACCTGCCTCTGCCTCCCAAGCACTGAAATTAAAGGTGTGGGCCACCACATGGGATACTGTTTTTTAATCCAATCTGTTAGTTTAATCCAATCTGTGTTTTGCTTGTTTGTTTGTTTTTATTGATAATTGAAACCATTGATGTTGAGAATTATCAATGAGCAGTGTTTGTTGGGTCTCAATAATTTATTGCTGCAGAGTAAGTTTTCCTCCCTGTTTTGATTTGATGGTCTGGGATTATTTATTCCTTGTGGAGTTTTTTGTGGGGGGGAGGTGATGGTGGGCTGGGAAGGGTTGTAGTTAACCTCTTCAGGTTGAAGTTTTCCTACTAGAGCCTTCTGTAGTACTTGATTTGTATATAGGTACTACTTAAGTCTCGTTTTATCATGGAATTTCTTTCTTTCCAAATCTATATGATTGAAAATTTTGTGGATATGGTAGTCTGTGGTCTCTTAAGGGTTTGTAGAACATATGTCCAGGCCCTTCTGGCTTTTAGCGTTTCCATTGAAAATTCAGGTGTTTTTCTAATAGCTCTGCCTTTGTATGTTTTTTGGTCTTTCCCCTTTATTGATGTTAATATTCTTGCCTTGTTCTGTCCTTTGGTCTTATTATTATTGTACATCTTTAGTAATTTTTCCCTGGTTCTATCTATTTGGTGATCTTTATGCTTCTTGTACCTTGGTAGGCACCTCCTTCTTTAGGTTTGGGAAATTTTCTTCTATGATTTTGTTGAGTATATTTTAGATATTTTTGAGTTGGGTTTCTCCTTCCTCTATTTCTGTTGTTCACAGATTTAGTGTTTTTATAGTGTCCCAGATTCCCTGGACATTTTGTGCCTGGATTTCCTAAGATTTAACACTTTCATTGACCAAGGTATCTGTTTCTTCAATTTCATCTTCAATGCCTGAGAATTTTCTCTTCCATCTCTTCTATTCTGTTGGTGAGGCTCGCCTCTGAGGCTCTTCTTTGAGTTCCTAAATTATTTGTTTTCAGTGTTCCCCCAGCTTGGACTTTCTTTAATAATTCCATTTATACTTTTCTATCTTGAACAATTGTCATTTCACCCCATTGTTTGTTGGTTGTGTTCTCATAGATTTCATTAATGGATTCATTCATATCCTCTTTAAGGTCCTTGCGCACATTCTTAATAGCTATTTTTATATCCTTGTGTTGTGCTTCAGCTGTATTGCATTTCTTAGGGCCTACTAGAATAGTGTTGTTATTGTCTCGGGTGTTATTTTGTATGTGTGTGTGTATGTATGTGTGTTTTTTTTGTTTTTTGGTTATTTTTTTTACTCTGGCATCTAGACATCTCAGTTTGGGATGTTTGTACTTCTAGGTGCTGATATCTGTTCATCTTGGTTTCTGCTGCCTTCTCTATTTCTTAGGAGAGTGTGGTGGCTCTGTGGTTCCTGGTAGGAAATTCTTCCGAGATCCTTCCAGGTGTAGCCACTGGGGGTCCTGGGTATAGTGTTTTTAGGTATTGGGAGCTGACACTAAGGAATGGGATAGACTAGATGTGGATTGGGGTGTGATTAAAAGTCTCCCCAGGAGGGAGAATGTTTGGTGTGCTACCATGATCTGAATAGACCCCAGGGAATGGGGACACAGAGGAAGGAGAAGCCACAGCAAGTGGTCTACACAGTGTGGGTAAAATTAGGGGATTGGAATCTCCTAGTGGGAAAGAGATGATCCATACCAGATTCCTAGGATGGGTTCCCGAGGAGTGCCATATCATCATTTTAACAGTTCCTACAGCTATGGATATGTGTGGATCAAGCCATTGATCATGTCTCCTCTTTTGCGTCTCCTCTTTTGTAGTATTGATATTTTGTCATTCATAAATAATCAAGTTTAGCATATGTTCGTCAAATAGTATAATGAAGTGTGCCATTTAAATTTCTGTTATAGTTTTTTTTTAAATTTAGGAAATATATGGAAAACATGTCATTCATGTTATATTGTATTATATATTATACTTTAATACTAGCATAATATAGTTAATATTAAAGGAAAAATATAATTCATTCAACCCAACAAAGTTCCCAATAATACTAACATTTTAAATGACAGTTATTGTCTCCTTTTCATCTTGTGAAGCAGTTATCAAAGAAGATTCTGTGTTTGGAAACATTTATTTCCTACTCAGAATAGTATTTCATACTAAGGGATACTGTTGTTAGAACTGATTGTAAATGCACTGGTCACTGACTTTCCACACTGCTCTCTAGCTCTAGTACCTTGTAGGTGTTCTATGTGATAGTTCTTTCTTTTCGGGTTTGGGATAGTGAGAACAGAGCACACTGTTTCTCCTTACTATTTAAGTAAGGATTCATTTGGTATAGTGTGCTTTAAGCCAGCTGTGAAATCAGAAAGGACCACCCACAGAGAAGAGTGAGGGATTAGTGAGCTTTGGCTAAACTGCTGCCACCTAAACAAATATTGTCCATTCTGTGATTTAGTGCCTGGCCTAAGTGGCTACTTAGGAGTGAATCTCTTTAAGTGCTTGTGCTACTGAGATAGATCAAGTAATAAACACTGCAGCTAATTTGGTGCAAATTTGAAGTCTAATAATTAAATTTTTGAATGGTGGTCACATTATAACATTTACTTAAGTTTTTTATCATGTGTTCTTGCAATTATTTTAAACAAAATTTAAATATTTACTCATTCATAAAATATTTTATTTTCACTATTTGTCTCTGTGGTTTGGCTGTAATGTAATTTGAGAATATAAAAAAGTGCTTATCAATTCTCTTGGATATTCTTAAATTGTAAACATTTATAACACCCAAAATAAAGTAAGTGTATTACTTTGCAGAGAAGTTTCTTGGTGTTTAAAGCTTCTTAAACATGATATGGAAGTTCAGGGTTTGAATACATTTGTGATGTCTGGTGATATATTATTATAACAGCAGAGGTCACTTGGAGTGCAGTATTTTCCAGGCAATGTAATGAAACGTTTAATTAAGGAAAAATGCCTGCTCACAGATGAAATGATGATTCAACTATTACAGAAAATATAGATGCAATGAGACTGCATTTATGACATTGACTGCTTGCTGGAAGTCAACATAAACACTCACATATACTCATATACACATGTGAACACAAACACATACAACATGAACAGAAACACATACTTATATATGCACACATATAAACACATACACATACACATATATACATTTACACAAATATACTAGCACATATACATACATACAGAAACACATAAACACACATACATATAAAAACATACACACATATATACACATACGTGCATTGTGCACATATATACACACATGCATAAACATATGCACACATACATATACAAATAGACATATACATACATATACACCACTACATATACATATATGTACCTATGCAGACATAGAAATACTCATCCATACATTTACATTCATGCACATACATATGTACACACACACATATATACATATATATGTATATCAATATACATACAAGCACACATGCATATGCACATATACACATGAATATGTACATGCACACATGCTTACACACACATCTTTGCATTAGTGGAATATAATTAATAGTAAAGGTTGTTGTACTTAACCCTCTTCTAGGTGTGCTTAACAAAAAATACATCCCAAAGTTTTGGGAATTTATTCTTTCTTTTTCTCTCACAGTTATAAGTTAGTACAAAGGATTTTGTTAGTTTACTAAGTCTGGAATTATTACGTTCACAATAAATATTATTAATTATTCAAAAGAGTACGTGCTTGTGTAATTTACAGACTCCTCGCCAAGATGAATTTGTAGTGTTGTGGTATTTATTTTATTAGATATAGATTTTTAAGACAACAAATTTCAGAACAAGATTCATTTAAAATGTAAATTAAATTTTATTTAACTTTCTTATAGAAAGAAAAGCATACTGCACATTTCAAGTGTCCCTCAAAGTAAATTGGTGAGGTCAGTGTTATGTTATGTAACACTTTTATTAAACATACTATCAGAAATAGCTTCCCAATAGCTTGTATGTTTATGTTTAATTCTAGAATGAAGATTCATTGTTGACTCAGCGATAATATCAGAGTGTACCAGAGTGATTTAAAATATGAATCAAGAAGCTTAAATTTTTGAGCTCCTCAAATGAGCTTAAATTTTTTCCTAACATTTCAAAATATGCACCTATAATGCTGTAAACTATTAAGATAAACATGATTTAAATGTAATTGCAAGTAATTTCAACATGTGAATATTTACAAACATCTATACAGTTTTTATATCATATTTATTTGAGTAACAGAAACTGTGTTGTTTTAAGAGAACAATTTCTTCCAAATACTTTAATAAACTATTTCCTAGGATACTTTATTTAAACTTTTGGGTTTTTTTTTTTTGCTTGTTTTTTTGTAGTTTTACACATATAAAAAGAGCCAAATCTTAGTGACTTAGAAATACAAGTGTATATGACGTAATAAATGATAAGATAGTTGTGAAATGAATATTTGCATAATGAGAAAGGTCTTAGCTCTTCTGTTCTGAGATCTATAGGTTATTTCAAAAGAAAATATGACATTTGGCTTGAAAGAAGATCTTCATGAATCATCCATTAACAGATGTAGATTCATAGATTCTTCAGGGATGTACCATACATTTTTTTGCCTTTTGAATAACAAACATCGTTGAAAATATCTGACATGAATCAAAGCAATTCCCCTGCCAACACAAGTCTGATCCCTGTGGGGTTTCCTTCAGTGCTTTGTCTGGGCCAGTTCTGCTGTTAAGTGATGAGCCTTTCCTTGCATTCCTGGGGACATTGCTTCATCCCCTGATAGGCTTTACTTTAAGAAAGGGTTTCTCTTTGTTCAGAGTTATGCCTTAATTGTGGCGCTTACCTTCATATTTCCCCCTAGTCATTCTCATCTGCCTCCATAGTTATACTTGCCTTAATGTAAGAGTGATCATTTAAGTATATATGAAGAAAATAATTTCCTAATGATTGTTTACATTGTGTGTGTCCATCTGAGTAATCGCTGTGTGCTTCCAGAATACATCTAGGCTAGTAACTGCAAATTCAACCTTGTGTTATTTTAAGTTATCCTTACAGTGTTTTTTATTGATCTTTTCAGACGTTAAAATCAGAGTTATTTTTACATTATTTGAAAAGAATGTTCATTCTTTTCCCATTTTGAGGCTGGAATATAAACATGCAGGAGAAGGAGACTACAGAAGAATAAACATGTTTCCTGGTAAAAGTTATATACAGTGCTACTTAGTTTTATATGTAATATGAAACAGTAGTATTACTATATTATATATAATTTTGCTGATGTGTTATAAATTTGTACAGTTGCCATGCAAAACAACAAACATATTTTTACTAATAACAAATTAAAGCAACTCAACTGAATGGATAATTATGTAATAAACTTCTCAGCCTAGTTGCTGCATTTTTTGATAGAACTATGTTAATTTTTTTCCAATGTCATTAACTTAAATTTATAAAATAAATTAATAAATGCAAATTTGTGTCATATACCAAATCATTTTTCTCAAGATGCAAATTGAAATTCTTTATTCTACAACAGATCTTCTCCAGGATTGTCATTTACCAAGTGAAAGATCAAAATAAAAAATTTTGTATTCTCAAGACAATTTTTTTATACTCCACTGTGTTAATACAGAAACTATCATAGGGTGATGAAATCACTTTGAAGTTAACTATCTAAAGGAAAACAAAAATGTTTGTGTTAGAGATGAGCCAGCATTTAGACACAGCATAAAAATACAAAAGCTTACAAATTTAGTTGGATCAGATACCACAATTTTTTATTATTGTGTGATACTTCGAAAATTATCTCATGTGTTTATTTCAGATTTATAGTGTGACTGTAGAATATAAGCTGGTTAACACTTCTGTCATGATCAGAATATTTCTCTTTGAAGCCCTATTTTAAGGCTGTATTTGGTGAGTATGTTTTCTGTATTTGACAGTAACGTTTGCTCTGCCCTTTGGAATACAGTGTTTGAATACTGAGGCTACTGTAAGGTCATTTATGTTATGAATATGCACTTGGCAACTATAGATTGTTTCATACCTAAGTAAATGCTACTTATGTTTACAAATCACATGCAATATTTAAATTAATTTTCAAAACTAGAAGTAAAATAAAATGGTTTGGTAAATAATTCTTTTTTTGTTGTGGATGCCATCTGTGAAGTCAAAGGGAGAGGGTGAGGAGGAGGGAGAGTGGGGGAGATGAGGCAGGGACGGTGAGAACTCACTGTAAGGAAAATTGGTGTGATACATGCTGGTATAGATGATTAGACTTTGGAAATCTATAATTAAATGGGAGAGAATATTATTTCATTACTTTTTAAATTCCAGAGAATTAATTTAATGTCAGTTCTTCATTTTTTCCTATGCAACTCATTTTTGATAGATGTACTCACAAACTGGGTATATAGTGAGCCATCACAAATGCGTGGTTTTTAAAGATGGCTTCTGGTGCTGTAATAGTTTATGTGGAGCTTTCTGTTGACATGACAGAAAGTCAACTATAAATTCAGAAAGCCCAAAATAGCAGAGGATGTTTATAACTCAGTAAGCCCTATGGAAAATTGGTCTGAGTGCCCTTAGGGAAGTTGCTCAGAAGCAAGTAGATCCCCAAGCAGGAAGCCTGAGGAGTTGATGGGTCAGTTAACCTCTAAAAGTGAGGAGTACAAACTGCAGCTGAAACTATAAAGGTGTGTTGAAGTCTCGTGAGGACCACTTAGACCAACCAGGCATCCATAATTCTATTTTCCTTTTCTCTCCTCAAAAAACTAAAATGCCAACTCATATCACTAAACCAACCAGTTGAAGGAAGATTGAGGAACTGTGTAAGAATCACAAAGATCAAATGACACACCTTATAATTAACAAAGGAAACTAATTCCTTCCTTTGCTCAGTTGCAATGACAGAAGCAGCAATTTTTGTAAATCTCAATTACAACAAAGCTGTTAAAAAGACTCTCAGATATTTGTACATGGTGCACTGTTACTGAATGATCAGTTTATACTGAGTGTGGTGTATATAGTTGACATCCATATTTCCTCTTTAATGTAAGTAGATAACTACATATTGTCAGGTATCAGGCAGTCCTGTCATATTAATATAGTCAGCTATCTAGATTTTGCAAAAGTGTATAATAAGTTTGTATAAACAGAAATTCCAGGAGATGTAATAACTTTTTTGATAACCTCTAGTTGTCCCTTTCAGATGAATTAGATAAATTTGTACCAGTGAACCAGACATAGAGAGCTATCAAAGGAAGGCAAACTCTGCTGCAAATACAGGAAGTTAAAAATATTAGAATGGTAGATGAATAATAGAAGTAAAATTTTAGCAAGTAAGATTAAGAGAAAATAGGAGATGAGCATCAGGGATGGAAAGAAAGGAAAATCTGATCCGTCGAAGAACTTCAGTATCCAGTAATTATTTGAGAAAAAATTAAGGGAGAAAATGATAGTGATTTTAATTTTAGACACACACACACACACACACACACACACACACACACACACATACACGCACACACGCCAAGTAAACAAAATATCAATTTAATGAAAATAATGGCATACTTATGTATAGCCAAAATAGATTTAAATGTAGAGTGGACTTTCTGTTCTGATGGTGACTGAAGTAACATCTTACTTGCATAGGTTGAATGATTCTTTTATGTACTAATGTCTTTCTCCAAGGAAAATATGGAAGTTGTAATTGTTATGAATACAGGAAGTGGGATATGATTTATGTAGTGTAGAAACTCATTAAAATTGATAAAGGAGCCTGCTGGCATAGGGTTGTGATCCCAGGTCCTCTGGAGGCTGAGATAGAAGGATTGAAAGGTCAGTGTCTACTTGGACTACAGAGTGCGTTTAAGGCAGCATGTGAGCAACTTTGTGGGAGTCTGTCTCAAACACGAAGTTAAAAAGAAGGCTGAGGTATAGTTCAGTGGTAAAGAACCTGCCTACCATGCAGAAGATTCCATGTTCAAATAACTCATGACTAATATATGTGATGATAACCCACAATCATATGGATCATTGCATTGAAACTGTCATGGTAGCAGAACTCACATTTATATAATGTCTAAGATACTATGGTCTTTACCTCTTGTAAGATTCTGCTCACAGTCCCAGAGGGACCACTGACAGGCTCAAATGATGTCTTTTCATTTTACTACTTACAAATTTTGAATCTTATTACTAGATCATATCTCCTACATAAGCTCTGAATATTTTCAAATCTTCTGTAATTTTATTATTAATATAAACACGTAGAATTTTATATGTTAAAATAGAATATTATATTAAAATAGTTTGTAGAAATAAAGTTAATGTCCTAATTTTAATATTATTTAGATATTTCTTCATTTTAAAATACATCGTGTGCCAAAAAATTAAAAATATAAAGACTATGGATAAGACCCTAAATTTTCTTTCAATATTCAAAACTTTTCTAAAGTTAAAAGTTAAACTTTTCAAATTGCTTTTGTGAGATATTTGCAGCTTGATAACATTAAGTGATAGGCTATATCTTCAATTTTGCCAACCAGGGAACATTAAATTATTTGAGGGTACAACAGAAAAAAATAATCTTGAGAAGCCCATGCACAACTATAAAATAATTAGCTTTCAAATTCACAAATGAAAACCAATCATATTGGCCAATGCTTTATGCATTCATAATTAAATACAATTAGTGTGTATGTATAAATAGTCCAAATGACATTTTCTTTACGTGTATGCCAATGATGCCTTTGTACAGTATGCCATGATCTACTGTGTATATTACAACGTAAAATTCTTTATTCTTACATCACAAAGTGGCTTTTCGGAATATTCATCAGGTGGCATGTAGGAAGTCAGTTCTGATTGTCCTTGATTAAAGACCTTGAGTTTCTTATAAATGCTTTTTTGTGCCTTAGCTTTTGGTAGTCTGGACTGAGCACTGGGGTCACAGGAGGAAGTGCTGGTTTCTGGTTTTCAGGAGCTGCGTGGGGTGGAGGTGATCCTGCAGGGGTTGTTGCTTACTTCTCTTTCTTAGGAATAAAGAAAAAGTAAAACTTTGTTCCTGGAAATCATTATTTTCTAAATTTATCATGATGGTCTAAATTTGTCATTTTCAGGCACCTCAGATAGCACTTAAATGAGCCTGTTTTAACTGCCTTGTGAGTACAGGCTTAACGTGTCAATCATATGAAGTAAATCCTCTTACTTATATTCTATCTTATAGACAGGAAATAAATGCAGAATAGAGTATATAGCTAGTCTGTGGTCATGGTGTAGCTACTTTGGTTTTATTAATTCTCATAGGATGGATATCTATATATGCTTTTACTTTACAGAGAGGCCTGTGTGGTTACATCCATTACATTGAAATAAATGAGATAAGAGAATAAAATCATGCCTAACTGATAAAGTCTAGAGGTTTTTAGTGATTACTACCATACAATATCTACTTTTAGAAGTTCAAATCAGTTGTTTATAGCTATTCTAGAGCCTCAGTAGACTTAGTGCAAACAGATGACTTAGTTGCTGCAGGTTCCTTATGAAATATTTTTCTCTCCTTCATTTCATTCATTTTTTGTTTATTATAAGCATAATTAATTTTAATAAATAACTACATTTCATACCTTGTCCTTGAATCTGCATACATTTGGTGCAGTGAATGAATGAATCGTATATTGTGCTTTGGCATATACCTTTAAAATAATCGTTTTGAGTAGTTATAGAGTTAAAATGCTTATATTAAATTTAAATTCACATTTTTTTTCTAACATAATTGCAGTTAGGCTGAGGTACCTAATATCTTCGCTACATTTTTACCATATCACCTTGATTTTCTTGAATGCCGCTGAGCTATTTGTTGTAAATCATGAGGGAAAGGAAAGAAATTATATTTTATTCTTTTTAAAAAAATTTTTGTTTTAATAATGTCAGAATGTAATAGCAACATGAAATTTACCAGCTTCAGTTAACTCCTGTTTTTCAGCTATTGTGTTTATTGCTGAAGAAATAACTGAATTTAGAAGGCATTTTTATTAACACATAGTGTGTATCTACTAAAACATAGCAGAGTCAGTTCATCACTTTCTCCATTTGTGTTTAACGTACTTTTTTCTCTATACATTTTGAAAGTTATTTTGTTTCTAGAAACATAAATAAAGAGCAGATGGCTGTTCACACCTCAGTAGGAACGCCAGGGGACAGAGGACTTTCATCATGTCCCTGTGGTCCCGTGCTGCCTCTCATGTGGTGGACATCTGTGTCTGTTTGGAATAGTTCCTGCTGCTGTTTGGAGCCTCCTGGAGCTGGTGTCAGTCCTCCATCCCTTACTTAAGGCAACTAGCTTCTCAACCATTTATTTCTCTGAAGACAAGTCCAAAATATATCAGAACAAGGGAGTCTTAAACACATCAAGCATGCTACTCTTGTTTTAGAATGTCTTGTATATCTATGTAAACTTTCCTCATCAATAGTGGATATGTTTTAGTAGGCATCTTTTCATATGTCTAAGCCTCTGAGAAGGCACTGCAATATAGTATAAAGCAATGTGATTTGCAGAAGTTCTGGGAAAAGGAAACCATTGGAATCATGGGATATATGAACACCATGCTAATTCTAGAGCTAGAGAGATGGCTAATTGGTTAAGAGTATTGGCTGCTCTTCCAGAAGATCCAGGTTTAGTTCCTGACACCCACATGGTGGCTCAAAAACCATCTATAGCTCCAGTTTTAGAAAATTTGGTGTCCTCTTCTGACCACATAGGCACCAGGCATGTGCACAGTCTACACATGCATATGCAGGCAAAGCATTCATATACGTAAAATAAATAAGTCTAAAAATGCTAACTATAATCTTATGCTTTTCATAACAAATATGTAAAAATCTAGGGATCATCAATGCTGTAAATAGATACAAATAATATACTAGAAAACAGCTGGACAGTGATGGTGCATCCCAGTACTCAGGAGACAGAGGCAGGTGGATCTCTGTGAGTTTGAGGCCAGCCTGGTTTCTGGTCTACAGAGTGAATTCCAGGCCAGCCAGAGTAACCCTGTCTCAACAACAGAGAAACTCTGTCTCAACAACAAACATATATATGAAATGTTAATCTGTATATTACTTATGGGGCATCATACCATCATACAAGTAAGTTGTTAGATGCAGTAAGTATTGGTAATAATAGGGAGGACTAAATAACTAGAAAAATAAAAATAATGTAGAGAGTCTATGTTCACCTTATGTACAGCCTATATATGTATGTATGTATGTATGGAATATATTACAATCTCAAATTTGAAAATCTAAAATCATCTTGAAATACCTTGAAGCACTTCATTCATAACCAATTTATTGTGCAAGTGAGGGAGTAAATTTTTACAGTTCAATTTAACAAGGTTGTTCTGATGGATGATAGCAGATCTCCTCATCTTAAGATTAGAGATTGCACATTTCCTTTCAAGCATACTAAAGCATGAGAAAATTTAACCATGTGCTAGGTCACAGAGAAATTCTCAGAAAATTGTAAAGTACAATTTTCTGTAGTAATTTAATTACCAATAAAAGGATTTTACCCCTAATTTTAATACAGACACAGAAGTTTGTGTGCCAGAAATAAATTACAGAAAGATTATGAGATATTTAGCGCTGAACAACAGCCAGTATTCTGCACATTAGAACTGGATTGTTGGAGTGGTAGATGACTGCGTTTACAGAAACTGAAACCCATGCAGTGTGCTCTGAGAAAGTACACATCAGACAGGACCGAGAGCACTGAAAGCAAGCGGCTGTGGCAGGGCCCAAAGAGCTGATGCCTCGCAGTTGTCAGAGTATAAATGTTTGAGACATGTTAGGTTTATTTTCTCACATCTTATTCATGTGCCGAAAGGCAAGACTTCTGATACAGAGAGCCATCATTTCCACTAGTTTATTTCTTCCCTTTTAAAGTTCCCGCTATGCATCCAATGAGGTATTTTTGTTCCATTAAAATGTGTGCTGATTGTGCAACTCGGAATGATTTTCTTGTGGAACTTGATTTAGGATAGACTCCTGCTTTAATCAGGAGAGAGGATTTTTAAATTATTTTTATGTTCAAGGTTTTCTTTACAGGAAGAGTGTTAGCGTAGATGTGAGAAATCAAGCACTAGACAAGTACCCTGCTGCTGTCAGAAAGTACAAAATGGGTCTTAGGATCCTGGTTGCTGTTCCCAAGGGCTCGGGTAATTTCATGCTCCTTCTGTGAGGCTAGAACAGCTGGGGCTTGACAAATTTCCTTTTCTTAAATCTGAAGACTGGATAATGTTCTTACTGGATTTTGCTTGTCTTAAACATTTGGTCCCCAGGGCTCGTTTTGGCTTAGAAACTTGGTTAGAATGCAGCATGAGTTTTAGAGGAAAAAAAATACAAAGTAAAACAACAAAAAACTCTTGTCATTCAGGGTGCAATGTTTAAAATACACAAGCTGTGTGTTTATTACTGTGGAAACCAGACAGTACACATGACGGTAAACAGAAGGATTTCAATAGGCAGAGGGGTAACATGCCGACGGAACATCTACACTTCATAACTTTTCATTCATCTGTAATCATTGCAATGCTTTATGAAATGATTTTGTGATTGATGTGTTAATATTTTGCTATGCATCTATCATTTTTATTTTAGAGTTTCAGTAGAAATTTAGTCATTCTTCCTCTATTGAGAAATCGGAAGATATAATTCATCACAGCAATTTGTGGCTACAACCCTGTAAAGCTATGAAATTGTCAGTGATTCTCTTCGATGCTGTGTGTAGCTGTTTGGTACTGCTGAAAT
This sequence comes from Cricetomys ansorgei, assembly GCA_026225945.1. NCBI lineage: Eukaryota > Metazoa > Chordata > Mammalia > Rodentia > Nesomyidae > Cricetomys > Cricetomys ansorgei. The sequence continues at coordinate 3,157,438 of JAMJFZ010001074.1, forward strand.
GCTCAGTGACTTGTCTTGGGAACCTGAAGCATCTCTTTCTCCTGTGGTTTTGCACAGGAGAACCTGTTTGTAATCCTCTAACCCCTTTGATTTTGTGCAACACAAGTAGTTATTTTTCTTTGTAGTAAATTATTTTACATTTAGTACATGATTTGATTAAAACTTGATGCCACCCAAGTTTATAGAAAATAAGTTGAACTTGACTCTCTTTAATGGCAGTTTAACCCAGCAGCTAATTTTAATTGGTGTATATTCATTTGTATAGTAAATTTCATAAAGAAATTGTCATTCAAGTACATAACATACGTTGACCGTATTCATGCCCATTCCTTCTTTCCCACTCTCCTCCTCCTCTGTTTTCTTTCCCTTTCCCAGATATTCTCATTTTACCAATGTAGAAATGTATGTAGTTATAGATGGTCTAGGATCCACGTAGGAGAGATGAGATCTTTCTGGCCAAGTTTATGTAAGATGACGGTCTTCAGTTGCATCTATATTTTCTGCAAACAGCATAATTCATTCTACCTTAGAGCTGAGTGAAATTTCGTCGTGTGGCTATACCACCTTCTGTTAGTTCATTCACCATCTGATGGGCGTCTAGACTGATTGCACATCTTGAACAATGACATAATGTGAAAAGCTCTGTAATAAGCATGGATATACAAGTATTTCTATGGTGTACTCTTTTGGGTATTCTCTAAGTAATGGTACAGAGGGATCATATGTCAATTCTATTTTCAGTTTTTAGAGAGACCTCCATATTGATTTCCATGGAGGCTAGATTAATTTATATTCCCATTAGCAATTTCTAAAAGATACCTTTGTCCTAGTAGTCTTACTATGGCCATTCTGAAATACAAATAGCATTGATTTGTATTTCCCTAATGGCTTTATATATTTATTGGCCATTTGTGTGTTATCCTTTGACAGAAGTATCCATGTTGTGTCCCTTTTCTAATGGTCAGAAGTCTAGGCAAAGCAAAGGTGGCTATTTATTTATTTATTTATTTACTTACTTACTTACTTACTTACTCTGGGTCTCATAGGGTGAAAATCAGAATACGAGCTAGGCTACATTGCCATGTGGGATTCAACTTCCCACAGATTCTTGTAGTTACCATCAGTTGTTAGTTCCTTGCTGACTGTTTAGATCAGAGTAGCTCTTGGGTTCTAGACACTACCCTCTTGGCACTCTTCACCATCAAGGGCAGACATAGAAATACTTGTTCAAATCTTATTCCCACTTTTTCTGAAGGCCTGCTTTGTTTTACCTGTCTTAATTGCACTACCTTCCTTTATATAAGTTAGTGTAACCATAACCTAATCTGGTTACAGGAGTAAGTATCCCATCAAAATCATAAACTATTACATACAAATAAATGGGGAAAATATATAGAGTGTGGTAATCAGAGATTCAGAATCAGGAGAGCCATCTTAAAATATTTTCCCTCACTTAAGCTAATAGGAGCTAGAGGTATGTACTTCACCTTCCTTTTACCATCAAATGTATCTGTATCCTTCACATCTCCAGTTTTTAAAAACCGAAGAACCCTTACTCTGTTTTACCTCTAAAGTTTCTCCCAAATTTACATAACCTTCCACACTCATCTCAGCTTTTTCTTGAGTCTTCAGTTTTTATTCTCTTATTTTTCTCTTCCCTCAAGTTGTTAAGTGTCTAGTCTTTAATTCTTTTCATGCAGGCAAGTCTGATTGTACTTTTATATTGCTCTGGTTTAAATACACAGTTATTTTTCTTCTTGCTAATGTACTTTTATATTGCTCTGGTTTAAATACACAGTTATTTTTCTTTTTGCTAATACTTTTCCTGTTCCTAGTGGTTTCTGTTTCACTTAGGACCAGAGGGCATTCTTAAAATACAAATATATAGTCATATATTTCTCCAATTTGAAATCATTGGAACGTTCATTTTGTATTTAACAAAAGGGCGAATATGGCTTTAAGGCATGTTATATACGTGGGTTGTAGAAGAAAATCAAACAAATTCTTAAATTAGAAGCTTATGAGGAAAATCATCTAGATTTTAGATGTGAAACTTAGACATTTGTGTTTACAGTACCACAGCTCTGCAAGTTAACACTTCCACTACTCTCTCGCTGCTGCCTCTGTGGATGGGGAATGTTCTCTCTCTGGTTTGCCATTCCGTCAACTTTACTCATTTATCTTATTAACCTGACTCACAGATATTTGACTTGTAATCCCTGCCTCTGTGACATTCACTCTTTTAAATCTTACTGCTTTGCTCTATTTCAGTTTCTTCTGCCAGACTCTGATGTCTGTAGTGACAGAAAATATGCTTTCTTTATATCTTACTTCTGGGCTGCTAGCTCAATTCTTAACATACACTAGAAACATAGTCAAAATGCTTTGAAGGTTCCCGATTGCATTTTCGCATTGACATACATGACTTTATATACAATGGGCCTTGGATACACACAAGTTTTTCATTCACACATTCAACTAATTCCAGATTGAGTATATCTTTTAACAGTTGTATCTGTTCAGAATACATGCAGATGTATTTTTCTTATCATTGCTCCATAAATACTTTAGTACTGCATATAATACAGTAAATAGAACTTTCATTATAGTATGTATTATTAATAATAGAAAGATAACTTAAAGTATATAGAAAGTTGTGCCTGTGTTAGGATACAAATTCTACACTTGGATCTATTTGATCCAAGGAATTGAGCATTTTATCTGAGGCTCTGAACCAAACTTTTGTTGATACTAACAGTTGATTATCCTATGTCAGAAGACAACAGAGAATTGAATATATATTAACTCACTAGACTATTAAAAATCTTGAAAGAAAATTTCACTTTCTACCAAAAATGTAGCAAAGTCAATTTTTCTTTGCAAAGGATAATCTTTAGTAGTGCTCTAATGAATGGCGATGAGAACCCTTTAATGTTATAGTGATTAATGCCTCAGTCCTGTCATGGGAGTGTACACATTGTGACTTCCTACAGTGTGGTATGTTCTGTCTTCTTGATCACACTGAGATAAATAAAACCTGCAATGATGGTTGATCCTTTGGGAAATACTGACAGTAATTTTATTTGTTCTTGTATATTAATCAATATGTTTATTTATTTTCTGAATAGGCCTTCTAACAATTAGTCACTAAAAAGCATCCTAAACTGCTTACTTAAGGCCTTTGAGAATGGGGAGTCTACTTATTGGTGAATTAAATAAATGTGATTAATGGAATTTCTCCTTTAGTCTTTAATCCTTATAATTTATTTAACATGGAATATAAATGCAGTTATTAAACTATAAATCTAGGAGGAAGTCTCCATTTCCCTTGTTTGCTTACATTTTCTTATTAATGTTTGATTGTGGCATTTTCTCTGTAGACCTTTGTTTGTTTTTCAGAAATGTCATGGTGTTTTTTTTTTTTCAAATTAATTAATTAATTAACTTTTCTTCTCTCGTACAATATATTCCACTACGCCTCCTCCCCCCTATTCCTAGGAACACACCTGGGAAAACAGTTTTTGAATGATAGCAGAGTATCTACTAATGTTAAAAAGAGTCCCAGAATGCTATTGGCAATGAGAAGAAAAGGATATTTAATCCATGGCTGGGTGGTTCCTCTGGTTACTCACTGATGAAATAACAATGGAAAAATTTGTATCATCAGTCTTCTTTCTCTGTTAAATTAGAGCAAGTTCATTTAGTGATCTTGTTTTTATGAAGTGTATCATAGAATCAGACATTTGTCAACCAGTCCCTGGTAATTCACTGCTGTTACACAGGTGTCTACAAGAACATGTTTTCTGCTTTTCTTCCACAGCTCACCGGTTTGATAGTCTCTGGTTTCACTGTTAGATGTTGTTCAGAGATTTATGCATTTTGTTATTATGAATGTTGAATCCACATTCATCCAAAAACAAACAGTAAATATGCACAGAAGTACTTTCACTAGTATATATCTATAAACTCTATAATGCTGAAATATGGTCTTGATATTGGAGGGTCTTCTGATTATTGGCTATATATTGATACCTATTTTTATGCTGTTATTTTCACCAAAATGTGTTTATCTCTTTTCAGATAAGTTTGTGTGTTAAGAATAGTTGATACTTCATCATTTAGTATTCCTTTATATTTTATAATTCTCATAAAAGATTACTTCTTCATACACGATTTTTCATATTAAACTGTTACTACGCAGGATCAGGGACATTTCTTTTGGTATTTACTTTTGAGGCACTATTACAGATCTTCAATCTCAAAATAGTTTTTATTTTTTAATTAATTAGCTAACTGTTTTTTTGAGTCAGGGTCTCATTTAGCTAACACAGGCTTCATGCTAGCAATGTAGCTTACATTCCCTTTGAACTAGTATGTTTCTATGTTCTATTCTTGGGTGCTCCATCATAAGAGTGCATGACAGCACTTGGCCACAGTGTTTGCCTAGAGTGTAGTGTCACATTGATCAGTTTTATTTATAAAATTAAAAGATATCTACAGAATGACCTTGAAAGATGAAAGTGTCTTAGAAATATTTGCAAGAGAGAGTTGTTGTCCAAGGGGAAATTAAAGACAGAATGGAATATAGCCTTTTTGGGCCCCAGTCATGCCTGGTTTATAGCTTCTATTAGAATACTATATGATGAGCTAGAATATAAGTTTTTTCCAGTGGGAGATGATAGCCTAGTCTCATAAGAACTCCCTTATGTTTCCTGAAATCATTACTTCCTTTGTAATTAAAAGTGATCATGAAATATGAACATTAGTTAGTTTATAGAATTGCTTTGAAAGAGTGTTATCAAGTCACTCAGAAGCAGTCAGTCATTCTAACACTTAATCTATTTCATGATCTCCTCTGGCTTATGCTTTGGCCCAGGTATCAGTGCCTGAGTGACCACTTTGAATTTAATCAGAGAATGAATTTGTGAAAATCAGCCTTGAACTTGTAGATGTTTATAATGAGTTGACTGTGTGAGTTATGTGATTTTCTAAATACAGGCATACATATGACAGGAATACCATGTACTATGAAGATTTTGTTCAGTTATGGCCAAATGTTAGTTTATAAATTCATGATAATTTTATCAGAGCTCATATTTCTTTTTTTATTTCCTATAGTACAGGATGAGCTTTTCTTCCTGACTGTATTATACGTGTGACTAGTTACATAGAGCTTCTAGTAGTGACCCTAAACCTTTGATCCTACCTTTTGAAAGATTCAAAAACAGTAAAATTTATCAGATATTAATTTTGTATATGACATTGTTAGTTTGCATAGTGATCTGACTTTACGTATAAATATGAAGTCTTAGTATAAATTGTGCTTACAGAATGCCATCCTGCCTTTTCTCTATTTCCTTCACTTAGCTTTTGGAATTCATCTCCAGTACCTCATTGATTGTGTTTTAATTACTAACTTGCCAAATTACAATGGCTCCTATACTATTTGAACAGTTTTTTGGCAATGAATGAATGTTCTCATTTGACATTTCTTCATAAAAAACAGTCCCCAGAAGTGGAAAGATAGTATGCCAGAACAGTTGATTTCTTTTGGATGACACTGAAAACGAGTTTCTGGTTTTAATATTTGCTAACAGTGAGAATCTGTTCTATGTAAAATGACTTATTTACATAGTTACCACATAACACTTGGTATTTCATACAGTAGGGGCATTATTTCATTGCAAACACCAATTCTTGTGTTGCAATATTTAATATTTTGTTTGGCTACATTTATACTTGAGCTTTTGAAACTTGAAAATTCATGGTGGCTGTTTTATACTCATGTCTTGTAATAGTTTTCTGAAATGAACTTACTAATACATAGGCCATGTAAAATATTTCCTGCATGGTGCTGGGTGCCTGCGTGGTGTCCAGGTGCCTGGGTGTGTCCCAGTGCCTGTGTGTTTTCTGAGTGCCTGTGCAATGTCTGGATGCCATGTGTGATGTCAGGGTGCCTGCATGAGGTCTGAGTGCCTGTGTGGTATCTGGAACCTTTGTGGTATCTCAGTGTCTGTGTAATGTCTGGATGCCAGTGATGTGTGGGTGCCAGCATAATATCTGTGTGCAGTATGGGATGTCAGGGTGCCCGTATGTTGTCAGGTGCCTGGATGATGTCCAAGTTCCTGCGTGTTTGGGCAGTGAAGCCCAGTTTCAGGTTGAACTTTGTCATACATGGCTTTAGGCTAATATGGACTGTGTGGATGCTGGTGATATGAGCTCCCTGCTGCCACAAGAACCATGGTGATATCTGAGATCCATGCTTTTGGCACACAGACTAGACTTAAATTTTTTCTTTGTTTGTTTTTGTTTTTGTTTTGTTGTTGTTTCTTGTTTTTCTTTTCCTTGGAGGGCATAGGGTGGAGTGATGGACCTGGGAGGAATGGGAAGAGGGTGGGATCCAGATTCATTGTATGAAATTCTCAAATAATTAGTAAAAGTGTTGTGTCGGAAAAATGCCTTATGTAAGAAGAAGAGGAAAAGGAAGAAGAAGAAAGCAAGATGATTGATACATAGTACAGCAAGCATGGAGGCTATGGAAGGTTTCTCTGAAGTTTCCCAAGACAGAGACAAGGTTGTCCACTGTCAATGGATATTTTAGTTACATATGATATTGTCCTTAGTTGGGGCTAATTTGTAAAGATAAATATCTTTATAAATGATTTTTAAAGAGAAAATGAGCATATAAATTATTCCAAAGTGATCCTTGATATCACGATTAGTAAAATGACAATATGATCTACTTCTAAACAAATCTCATTCAAACTTTTTTCTTTTACTTTTTTTCTTTTTAGTTTTTGGTTTTTGGTTTTTTTGAGACAGGGTTTCTCTGTTGTAATCTGGCTGGCCTGGAACTCACTCTGTAGACCAGGCTGACCTTGAACTCACAGAGATCCGTCTGCCTCTGCCTCCCAAGTGCTGGGATTAAATGTGTGTGCCACTACCTGGTGGATTTTACTTTTCTAACCACAGAATATGTATGCATTACTATTTTCAAGCCTAAATTGTTCATAATATTTTATGCATCTATCTCTTGTTTTACTTTCTTTTTAAAAAACTAAAAATATCAGATAAAAGAATTTCCTTTATTTCAATGAGCATACTCAGTTGAAAGAAACTCATTTGCTTGGATTAAACTAAACAATTTAAGACTCATTTAACAAAAACATACTTGGAAAGTGTAGAAATTCAGTCATTCTAAATTATTTGACATTGCTGTACCCGATTCAATTATTTACTTTAAACCTTAATCAAATGGTCAAGAACATTTGAAATGTTTCATGTAATGAAAGATGAGACCATGTACCAAGGATAAAAGTTTAAATAAAATTTTAATGACATGAAGAGTACGTAAACTGAAAGTAAATTTGAACATGTACCTTTTGAAGCTTCTCTGAGTGTAAGCACATGGAAAGTTAAAGGTCATCTGTGCAATATTATCTTTTAAGATGATATAAATCAAGAGGAAAAAGGAAGCTTACTTTCATTTTAATCAACAAATGATATTGTCAACAGAACACATAGCCTCAAAAGTGCTTGGCTCTTCTTCAGATTACAGTTGTCAGTGTAATGAGAAAGATGTACATTTTAGACAAGAAAGGTTTTCACTATTTGAAACTTTCAAAATGCCATGTGTAGAGAAAATATGCATACTCTTTGATCTTGAATAGTAATCTATAAAATGCTAATGCAGAGACCAAAACAAATCCAGCCCTAGATGTTCGGTCTTTGGAGAAGTGGAAGAAAAAAACTAATTCTCAACCAACTTTTGTCAAAAAAATCATTCAGATATTAAGAAATGTTTTCTAAAATATCACATATGAATACAGTGTATTTTGATCATATTCATCCGGCATTCATAACTTCTCTTAGATCCTCACCCATGGCAACTTCATGTTCTCTTTTTTCACATTAAAAAATTCTTAACTGCACCTTTAATTAACTATGATGTTAAAAAATAAGTTAAAGCATCATTTCTCCTTCACAGTAAGCAATTTCTTGTTATGGATTGTATCCACTAGTTTCTGGTGCTTTGAAAGGTATGAAGACCTGTTATCCCAAACAATAACGTACAATAAAAGTCAAGTATGTGGGCATGAATTCAGGGATGGGATTCCCTTCAAGTGTCCATAGTATCACTTTTGACTTCTCAATCGGAAGGTCAGTGTTTCCTTTGTGCACAGTGCTCAAAGCCAGGGCAACAGGAGCTCTTCTTCGCTGTCTTTGCTGCTTGACACACCATTACACGATGCAGCCAGAAGTGCAGAAATGGGATAGTGTAAGCCTCTGCCCCTGAGGCTGGAGAGGAAAATAATCCCATAGTCTAGCTCTACATGTAGCTCATCTTCACAGTGCCCCTCCCAGTACAGGAAAACTGGACACTTAATACCATCTAAAATGAGGAAGCCCACACAAAAACCATGGTGTACTGCTGCACTAATTTAAGAGTCTTTAACTGGTGTAGCTTCCAGCTTGGGATCTCCCTGCAGCCACCTCTTGAGCACATCAGGGGTGCCGCCACATTCCTTGTAGTCTGCTTGAGTTGTAGACTCAAGGAGTTACACAAAAATGAAAGATAGGAAATTGTGAGGAGGACATGGAAGAAAATGCAGGTGGGGAGTGAGGATGTGTAAGATCAAATCACATTGTTAAGGGCCAAGCATGATGCATGCATTTAATCCCAGGAAGAAGAGACAGAAGGATCTCTGTAAATTCAAGTTTTGCCTGGTCTACATACTGGGTTCCAGGATAGCCAGGGCTACACAGTGAGACCTTATCTCAGAAAAACAAAGCACAACAACAATAAAATACATTGTTCACATGTATGAAAAAATATAAAACTTTTGCTAGGCATTTAAGCACATACCTGCAACCACAACACATACCCCTATCCAAGAAGTCACTTACGATTGATACTTGCTAAGAAAGAAAAATCAGTTTCCTGATTGAAGTCAAACTGAAAATGTCAACCACATGCTAAGGAAACTGATTGAACATGGTTGATTACTTTAACACAGTAGCATTCCAGAGTGACAATACCAGAGAAAAATCTCCCACAAGCGGAAGGGAATGGAATCACTGCTTCTGGTATATAGCTTCTGTTGCTCACAGAATCCGTGAAAAGACAAATACTAGGCAAAAGTTATATAATGTTTGAAATACCAAACTAGGAGATACTTCAAGAATATAACTAAAGAATGCATAGTATAAAGTTGACCATTTCTTCTAAAATCAACTAGTTCACTATTTTAAAGAATAATTTGTCAGGTTATTCATAACATTCTCTAGAAAAACTTAAATACTAAACACACACACATATACACCCCTTGACTATAAAAATTTGGCTCTTTCCTATTTGAAAATGAAAATGAAATACATTTTCAACAACCCTGCCACCATCAAAACAAGATTGAACTACTTTTACTCAATGAAATCACATAATTGTTAGAAGCCATTGAACAGATATTGCGAACTTTTGTGAACAAAATATTTATATTATAATTACTACAACTCTGTTACAATGAATTTATTAATTCATTGCTCAGAAAAAATGATTAACAGTTTTCAAACTACTGATTACAAGCTTTACATGAAAATGCTTATAATAGCAATGCTAAGAAAAAACTTTGTTATAATTTGATCTGAGATCTCGAGAAAACTAATTTCTCTTGCTTTCTGCCATTTACCAATGATACCACCATATCACACACACAGGAAGTCATTAATCACGATTAGGCCAGACTTGGGGCAGTCTAAAAACCAGTACTGTTTACTTGGACATGTCCTACTTCACCTAGAGACAAATGAAAACAAATGGCCAGCCTGGAAGACACAGGCATTTCAACAAACATCTTCCTTTTGACAGAGTTGAGAAAAAATGGAGAGCATACTGGATTATGACCATGTATTAAAGTGAATTTTCTTGCCAAAAATATCGTAAAAGGTTAGCACTTAGGTGTTCTGATTCATGCAATGCTGAACTGCACTTAACTAGCTCTCCTGCCGTAATTATAAACTTTGGGACTAAGTAAAAACAAAACAAAGTAAAAAAAAAACAGAAAGCCAGCAGCAAAACCCCTGCTTCAAGGGCTGGGCAAAGGAATAGAGATAGAAATCGAAAGACATTGAAACAGGGTGACATCCATGTTTAAATGGCTTTTTTTCATGGGCCCCAGTCCAATCCACAGAGAAAATGTTAGACCTCAAGTTGAAATATTTCCTGACTGCAAGAGCCAAAGGATGGAGTGTACAGACACACGGCGACAGTTACTGCCTCAGGAAGAGAGAGCGACACACACAAGTACACAAATAGCGTAGGGAGACGACGGAAAGGGGGGCAGATTTTGCTGAGAGGCAGGGCTGTAAGGTTTAAATTGCTGTCTTCAAAGATGGGCATAAAGGAAACCCGAAGGACCTCAACATAAATTCCCATTCCTGTACACAGTTTAAACTTCACACAATGAAGTCAGCCAAAGGAAACGAAATAGAGGACACAGAATTTTTAAAGTTGTTACAAAAAAAAAAAAAAGTGAATGAGCTCATTATTTTACATCTTAATTATAAGAGTGTCTGTAGAGCCAAAGTGAATTAATTATATTAGAAAGGGATTCATACGACTATAATTGCTAAATTTCAGAACTCTTGAGACGAAAGGATGATTCTAAAATCCTCCTCCCAAATTGAAACAGTTTACACATGAAGAATCAGTATTATAATGACATTGATTTCTGTTGCAAGCTTGGAAAACAGAAAGTAGTGAATTAATTTTTCCAAAACGAACAAGACATATTCTGACGAGAATCTATTTGAGGGTATGTTGAATCTCGACAAAGTGAGACACTTGTCTGGGTCTATTTGGGCTACTGAAACAAAATGCTTCAAAACAGCTAAAATATAAGTGACAGGAATGTATTTCTCACAATTCTAAGAGTTCTAAGATGAAGAACCAGCAGATTTGGTGTCTAGGAACAAGGCTTTCCCTCACAGAGGATGCCGTTGAACTGGGTCCTCAAGTGGTGACAAGGTAGTCATTAGTGATGTCCGCAGGCTCCTTTAAGGGTATTAACTCCATTCATGAAGACAGAGTAATTTGGGCCTGATTTAATACTACCATATTAGTGATCAAAATCAGCATGTAAAATTTGACAGAACAAATCCTTTTAGAGCACAGCAATATAAAGTCAAAAGAACATGGAATTCAGTACAAGAGAAAAAAAAAAGAATTTTCAATATGATTGCTAATTGGAATGTCTCAAATGACTTCTTATATCAACCACTTTCAATTGCTTGTTTATGAAAATAATTTTTAGTGACAGCTTAGTAATTATATATATATATATATATTCTTATATAGAATTAGGCTTATATACTTATTTATATACTATTTAGGTTTCAGCTTGTTTGATTTTTTTCATATTCTTTTTGAAACCCTAAAATAAAAATGTATGAGAGGTTGAACACTGTGCTTTCCTTGTGAAAGTGAACATGAGTTCATTTACACTGAGGGGGCGGGGGAAACATTGGCTCTTGTATCATGTTAGGTAGGAGGAGAAAGTTGCCTCTGCCATGCCATATGGAATTCTATGTGTATGGTAGAATATGGGGTATTGAGTTATTGTGGACTGTGTTGGTTACTGCTCAGTCCATACCAAGCCTCTGTGTTCTGTTCTCTAGTGTGTAAGTCTGGCTTTCACAAACTGTATTTCCCTGAAACCAATATCACTTGGCTTCAGTTCTGGCAATAGGACAAACTCCAACCTACTCTTAACAACAACCTCCATAGGGACTTCTGATTTTAATCAGTCTGATTTCCAGACTTCACAGTTCTCTACTGAGTATATGGACTGCTGGAGAAATGGTAAAATGTGTGTCACTATCTCCAGCTTCTTTTGGGACAGATCTTGCTGTTGCTAATAGGCCTCTTCTTTGCTTCAGAACCCTAGGCCTTCACCACCCTCCTCAGCCCTTTTCTCCATTAGCAAAAAGACTGCCTTCTAATTTCTGGATCATGATATAATCCCCTCAAATTTCTGATACACATACTCTTATCTGCATTCTAGTAATTAAAGACTGTCACTCTGCTTTCCCTTTTCAGTTTCTTTTCTTAGATGATCCATCACCACACAGTCTGAGCTGCTCTATTTACATGTCATGAATCCCTTTTACCAGGGATGGTGTTAGACCAGACAGATTCTTATGGGACCAATTAATGATGACTTGAGTCTCTCAGGTTCTCTATGAGTAATGTAAACTGGAAGAGAATCAGTTCAGGGTTCTGATGAATTCTTACACAGTTGGATCCACAGAGGGCCTTTTTCCCTATTCATTTTTTTTTTTTTTTTTTTTTTTTTTACCATGAGAACATGAAGCAGACCACATCTGGCTACAGAGACAACAAGTTGAATTTATGCTTAAAAATTGAATATAGTAAACATGTAACCAATGTAAGTCCCATGCCTCCTTAAGCCCACAGGGTTCTCTGATAACCGGCGCCTCCAAAATAGTCTGCCCCAGCATACCCCCACCCACAAGGGTTTACTACCCTCACACCCTTGCTTCATATTTCAGGAGAAGAGGGGTGCTGACTGCATTGGAGGAGTAACCCTTCCAACTGTGCCCTATCTTTTCAGCTACTCAGTTATTCCACAGCACACCTCTCCCATGTTCCCCGTGCTCATTCACTACACACTCAGCATATGATGTGTACTCGGCATTTTAAAACAGGAATTTCAGCCATTTTGAAAGAGGTGCAAGTGTCTTCTGTATTCATTACGCATCATCTAGAAGGAAAGGGAATCATTAAATCAGCACTTATGTAGCAGTGTGATGACTCCCATGAGAGGGAAAGACGGAATACCATGTAGTCCTCAGGAGGAAGACGTCCTTTTGGAGGAAACTGGCTTCAGGAGGGCACCGAAGACTGTGTAAGAGATGATAAGGAAGAGAGTAAGGAGCACAGGAATATACTACAGAGAAAAGGCAGATATAAAGACCTTTGCATATCTGAACCACTTGACACAAAGGCCTGAGAAAAAGTGATCTGAAGAAGCAAACCAGGACAAAGAGCCTGAGAGCCCTCTGGACAAAGGCTGGAAGTCAACCATTCTTTTTCCAGCATTTGCAAACTCTTACACTTTACTTTGTTTTGCTTTTCCTTCTCAACATTTAAATTTGTGCAAATGTTTGCATTTTTAGAAAATCTCCCTGAAACTCTCCTACTATTCCTTTCTTCCCCCATTCCCTCCACATCCTCCACTGAAACATTCTCAGCAAAGTACATCAGAAACCTTTATGTTCAAAGCCAGAGCACGCGCTCCAGCTTTGATTTTATGTGCACTGGCTTGGCTTCAATGACTCCTCACTGGTCTGGTTTTTATCCTATACTGCTTCTTATCAGTGTCCTTTGCAGACTCCTATTTTTGGACCAGTTCTTTAATGGCTGCTTGTATTCTTGTTCTCAACTCCCCTTCTTTCTCCCTTCTCTCCCTGAGTGATCCCAAGCACACTTGAGGTTTTTCCTACAAGCAACATGCTGAGAACTGCCAAGTCTGTATCATGAGGTTGGGTCAGTATCCTCAGCTTTAGAGCCATATACTAAGCTTTCTACTATCTTCATTTATAAGTCCCAGAACATACACAAATTGCCCACTACCCTCACAAACCTGCTTCACCTCTAGTAGCCAAAGCCTCTTCACAACTAGGAACTCAAATTAATCTATAGCTTAATCCTTGTCTCTTACCTTTTATCCCATCTTTTCGATTACAAATTTTTTGTCAGTTCTACATCCTAAACATTGCAAAATGTTTCAAAATCCTAAACATTTCCCTCTACCTCCATGGCCTCTCTTGGGGCTAGTTCTGTTAAGTGCCATTTAGATGACTGTGACAGCCTTCCAGCTGTATTTCCCACCACTGTCAGTCCCTTGTTTCCTTCTCCACTTTTACCAGGTGGTCTCTAAAATGTCACATCTGATTGTTAATCCTTGCCTAAGAGCCTAATGCCGCCTTCCTGCCTAAAAGGTAAGGCTTGCAGGCTTGTCTCCTGCTTATCTCTTACAGAGTGCTTGATCTCTTACAACAACCCACCTCCCAAAGCCACAATCCACTTTCCTAAAATATCTGCAGTCCTAGCCACCACCACACTCTCGTGATTGTTATCACCACTCTGTGCAGGATGGGTCTGCCTACTGAACACTGAGCTCTCTGATCTTTCCACGTCTGTTTTTATTCTGAGATTTTGAAAACTCTCAATATAAAGAAAAGCTCTATTCAGGGACAACCCCACTAGGGCTGTATAAAACATTTTTCATTATGTTGTCGAATGCACTTCATATATTGTGAGACAGGATCAATATCTTTTATGAGCCAAAAATCAATGAGTAAAGGTTTGTAACAAAAATACTGTAAATTCACTGCTTTATTACTTAACAGACTTGAGAGCAATGCAATAAATTACCCTTCCCCAGAACAGTAAACATATAAAAATTAAGGTTCACAGTTTTTTAAACAAAGCATTTCTTAGGCAGAAATGTTTCCCTTCTTTGTTTCTGGACTCCACTTATTTTGCAGACACTACTTTTGAGAATCATTGTGTTTGCTCATGCTCTACGTGCTTTTGCTAAAGCCTCCTTCAAAGGCTCTTCCATAATAAGAGGACAACAATCAGCTCACATATAAAGCAGGAAAACTTGCAGATTTAAGATTTAAATCCCAACCTCTGTTTTTTAGATAAAGCATGAGAAACAAGCTCTGGAATAGCTCGCTGGAGTAAAATTGTTATTATTATAAGCTTACCATATCTACTACGCCACATTAAAATTAATAATATTAAACAAATAAGACATTGAATGAAGCCAGGCAGTGGTGGTGCACACCTTTGATCCTAGGACTCAGGAGGCAGAAGCAGGCAGATCTCTGTGAGTTTGAGGCCTGCCTGGTCTACAGAGTGAGTTCCAGGACAGCCAGAGTTACATCAGAGTAACTTGAACTTAGGCTTTTTCTTTTTTCTAACTGATGGTGAGGTGTATTTAAGAGCATGTACACTGCTTTCTTTTCTGATAGGAAGTGAGAAACGGTATTTTTAGGCTGTTTGTTGACTCATATGATAAATGCAATAGGAAACTAGTGGGTGGCCCAGTTTTATGTTGTTGTATTTGGTAAGTACGGTTTCAATCTCATACATTTTTCCTCTCAGAAGAAAGTATGTTGACAATGGGACTGTTTAAATCTCAACACTATTCCCAAACTGACCAGGTTTTTATTTATTCATTTTTTTTTTTTTCTTTTAGTTCAGACTTGGTTCCTTCAATCTAGACAAAGTTACAAACCCAACTGAAGTCATTACAGAACTCATTTGTTACTGCCTGGACACCATTGCAAAAAGTCAAGCCCAAAACGAGCAGCTGCAGAAGGACAATGAAAGGCTCCTGAAGGACTGGAATGATGTCCAAGGCCGGTATGTACACAGTGTGCTTGCATCGGGAAAGCACTGAGCCCTTCATTCCCGGAGACGTAAGCTAATGACAGATAAATTTACTGCATGCGTAGAACTGTCATTTTAAAATAAAATCTCTCCCTAATTATTCATTTACTTGATTTTATTCAACCAAGTTATTAGTGGCTGCTTTATACCATAGGAAGGTATTAACCATTTCAGTTCTCTTATTCGGTAGAGTCAACAAACAGTAAAGTAAGTCATGTCTGGGGATTGAGTATCAGAGCCCATTATTATATTAGTAATAAAAATTAGTGTGAGTGTGTTGCCTGGTGATAGAATGCATGCTTAGTATACACGTAGCCCAGTATAGTACCCAGCACTTGGGAAGAGTAGGGTTATTTATCAGGGAAGGATTACTTTAGCTTAATTTATAGAATTAATAATTAACAAAAGGAGATGTGAAATGCAGTAGCAAAGTTGACTTTTTATTTGGAATCAGTGGATAATAACTACTTCAAATTATGTGTGTTTTGGGTCCACTAGAGACATTTCCCCTGATCGAAATTCATGCTACAATCATTTTTAAAAGGTGAAGTAATTGTGGCTACTGAATAAGACATTGAAAACTCTTTCATTTTCCTGGATTTGCCTCTTATTTTTTACTAGTGAATAAGAATGTACACTTCTTTTCACTTATTAGTTTTTCATGTAAATCATAATGTACTCTCTTCTAGTATATAATTTGTATTATTGTGTTACATGAAAGGTATTTGAACTATGTCATGAGCAGTTATATGCCCATAGAGACAAATTCGGTAAGTGTGTTTGTGTGTATAACAATGGCTGGAGTAATTATGTGGTGTGTATACAATGGTGTTACAAATTGTGCTATGTAGTAGGCTCTTAAAATCTCTCATTCAAGGTAAAGGCATAATAACACACATACCATTCAGATGTACATGTGAATTTTTAGGGCAACTATTGTGATATCTCTATATGGACATTAATAAGTCCTTGGTAAAGTACATTAAAGAGTTTGTTATCCACATATGTATATGAGGGTAAGAGTAACTAAAGTTATTAAAGTTCTTAACAGTTAGTAAAATAAATTAAGGTAGCCCATATAATCATCTTTGACTTTCACATTTTATATTAAGGGAATACTTGCGTTGCTCTCTTTTAGCTCTAATTTATTTTTAAATCCAGATATATAAATTAAATGTATAGATGAATCAAATCCCAGTTTATATATTAGGAAGCATTATAAAAAAATCAATAATTTATTCTTAAACTTTTTTTTCCAATTAATTTGAATCAGTATCAAATATCTGTGCTGCAAAACATTATTTGGAATGATAGCCACAGTTTTATTGTGTTTTCAATTTTGTATATGAAATAAATCTAGTGTAAGGCAATGGACTGCGATTGTGACAAATCGTTGTCTTTTTGTACTTAAAACTCAAGATATCCTCAGTATGACAGGGAATTTGACCGATCTATTTCCCACAAAATATTGACCGGGCACTCTGTACTTGAACCAATTGCGTTAATATGTCTGCCTGTGACTGGAATAAGTACTGTCTCATCAGTGCCAAGCTCCACGCCCTTGAGCTGCTAGTGTTGTGCCATGTGCGCAGCGCGGCCTGTGGGGTGATGTGTGCGCAGCGCGGCCTGTGGAGCACAGGAACTTGATTTGCTCTCAACTCTCCAGAAAGGGCTTTGGCTTGCGAACTGCACTGTGTTTCCTGTCACTTGCCTTTTGGGATCGCTCCAGCTATCTTTCTGTTGTCATCCCTGGGTCAGATGTCTTCTATGTGCCCTGATGATGTGTTGCGAATCTACAAATTGAGAGGAAGGAATCCTCTTCAAAGAATTCTAGACTCTTGTTTGTATACCTCATATGAGACCAGTGAATTTCTGTATTTCCCACATTTGATTTTCTTCCTTTGAGGAGACAGAATGACCAAGTTGATCTCTCAATCTGAGAGGTCTGGTCACAGTGGCAGTTCCGCAGAGTTCTTTTCCTACCAGCTCGGGATCCTGGGAAGGGAACAGAGCTTTCAGGGCACTGGCTTCCTTATGGTGGGAGTATTG
Organism: Cricetomys ansorgei; assembly: GCA_026225945.1. Taxonomy (NCBI): domain Eukaryota; kingdom Metazoa; phylum Chordata; class Mammalia; order Rodentia; family Nesomyidae; genus Cricetomys; species Cricetomys ansorgei. Next base: position 3,174,968 of record JAMJFZ010001074.1, read on the forward strand.
ACTAAGCCTTGACTTTGAAAAGATGAGAACACAGTTAGAATTAGAACACGGATGCACTGAGTTCAGAAACTGGGGACGTAGAAAGTGAAGACTCGTCAGAAGTTGGACTTTGTGATGTGTCTGTTTCATAGTTCATCTATCAATGTAGCCTCTGATTGTGATGGGGTCCATTTGTAATCTAGTGATCTCTTCTCACAGCACTGTATCCATACTGCAAATAAAAGGAAGGTGTTAGAAAGAGGGTCATAAACGTAGTGGTAGAAATTCCTTCACAAACTATTTATGGATCTGAAATGTATTGAATATTGGGTAGGAAATAATATAAGCAAACCCAATAATGTAACTAGATGCTTATTGTAGGCTCTATTTCAGGAGATATGTATAATACCAAAATATTACTATACATTATTTATAAAACATGCTTATATTTGCATTCTAGAGAGAAATTAGATGTTAATAGAATAATTGAGCATATATTTTTTATGTGAAATATGGCTCACGTTGTGATCAGAACCAAATATAAATCTCTTTTCCTTTAGGGTGGCAGGAATAAAAAAGGCTCAGAAGAAGAGTAAGGAATTGTGGGATGGATAGAAAGAGTGAACTTTAATGCTCAGGCCTTAGCATCTATTTGCTGTAACTATATAATTATTATTTAATAATTTTGTTCTCTGCTCCCTTTTGAGCAAGTTGCATTACAGGGCTCATTTTGTATACTTTAAATAAGAGAAAAACAAACTTATATGTGAATCCTGAGGTTATTAGCTGTATTTATTTATTGGATTTCCTACTTACTTTCAAACAATAAGTCTCAGGTTCTGTGTTTGTTACTGAATAGGTCTTTTGTTTGCAGTCAGACCTCAGTTTAGAAATTCTCTGGCTTTATTCTGAGTTATAGTTATTAAACCCATAATAGGAGGCAGTTTCAGTGAAGTGAGTTGACTGAATTAGCAGGCCTTGAAAGCTCTTTTTTTGTCTTTGTGCCTTCAAGGTAGAATCACATTATCTACAGATGAATTCAGTCTGATTTCTAAAGACCTCAAGGGATATCCTTGTGTCTCCATGGCAGCCCATTAGACTGTTTAAGAATAGTTACAGAAAACCTTTCCTTCAGAGAGGTTGAGGGACAGCTGTGGCCATCTTCTTCTGTCCCGAGGCCTTTATTCAGTCTCTGCTATCACTCTCTTCTCGTTCTCAGCCTTCCTCCGCCACTCTATGCTCTTCAGATTTCCTTTTATTGTACAACCCCGACCTAGTGTACTTTGGGCCAGAACTCACTGTTAGTGTAATGATCACTATAGTGTTTCTGTACCATATGCTCACATACATGTGCCTCTTATTTATTCTGGACTGACAATCTGTTATTTTACTTGGGATATTATTTTAGTGTGAATTTCCTTGTTTCTGCTCTTTTTTGACATACTGTTCTAAGATTATTTTATTCACTCAGAAGCATGTCATTTTGAAGTGTCGATACTTTTTGTATTTAATTCTTAACTTTTTATTGCTTTTTAAAACTACTATACTCTGGTTTAACTTTCCAAGTCCCTGATTACTAAGGTTAATGATGAAGCTTAACATTATTGATCTATATCATAGTCAGTTTTGAAAGGACAAATGTCCTTAGGCCTATCTTCCTTGATTCTACTTATTGCTTCATCTGGTTTGAGCCTGGCCTTACCTTAGAGAACATCCTTGGACTGGTTGTAATCTGCTTCAGTGGGTTGTGGGTTTATTTTATTGTCACTAGTTTAGCAGTGAGTCCCATATCTCTCCTTGATCAATGGTCTTATCTAATAATTCTTGCCCAATTTTTCACTTAGAAGTTTGTCAGGAGGCAAGTAATATGTAAGGCATAGCAGCTTTATAATGCTATAGAAGATCGGTATTAAAAATGATGTAGGCCATAGGCTATGCATGGCTTCATTACCAAATCCTGTATAAATGGGCAATATTCTCTGTTTAAAAAGTAATAACTGAGAGTAGATTTGTGTTCTATGACTGTTTATAATAATACTCTAATTCACACAGCTCAACTTTTTCTGGAAAGTGTTATCCTATTTGATGACCAATTTATTGCAACAAAGGTGCAAAATCAGGGAAGATTAGCATTCATGATGCATAATATTTTTTGCTATAACAGAAATGTCACCTATCACAGTATAGTTGTGCTATGGCTATTTGGATTTTAGTACTACTTTTATGAAAATTGTATAAAATTTTATTTTGATATTTTTTAAAAATTTAATGTGTTATATAAATGGTAGTTTTCATAAAGTTATAGGAATTAGCTTGATAGTTCTTGATAGTTAATATATGTACATAATCTTTAAGCCAACATCAGGGATGGTTTATATAAAAAGTAAATATGGAATTAAATCTAATTCATTCTTAATTTGTTGCTGTTTCTAATTTTTTGTAAACAAATTGTGATATATGTGAAATTTATTTCATTATACATATTTGTATATGTTTAAAGTGTTTTTTTGTATTATATATTATACCGAGGTATATTATACTGAAATAGTTTAGGCATATATATTATATTTATATTTAATTTCTTATAGTATTACATTAGAAAATATATGAAAATAAGAGAATATTCACACAACAATTTACATCTGAAATTATAGGTACGATGTCATATCCCTGCATAAAATAAGCCATAAATATTGGCAGTATCTTTTGAAATTTGAAACACTGCAGGAAAGCAGACGTTCCTAAGATGTGCCACAAACTGTTGGTGTCTCTTATATTCAGTGAGGCAAAACAGGTCTACCAAGCTCCATTTTGTCAGCGTGAAGTAGTGATGCATTTCCATACTCTGTAAGAAGTCCTTAGCCCCTAGCAGGGACACAGTGCTGCTGAAGAACTCAGATTAGTCTCCCAGATGGCAGCACCAGTAGTACACAAGGGGAGGGCTAGGAGCAAGATGCATCTCCAAGGAGACCTTCAAGGTGTTTGTCACATTGCTTTCAAACCAATCTAGTGCCTGACTTGTTGGCATCTTGGAAGATAAGTTCATAGAAGCTGCAGAATGGAGTTCTGAGAAGGAAAGGTACCATTGGAGACGTGTAACAACTCAGCAATAGACCTGGGAAAGCTGTGCCTTTTAACTCATTTGATTCATTTATCTCATGAATGTGTATTGAACGTCTCCACTAGCACTGAGAATGAAGCAGTTGATAGAACACACATGTTCTGTGGTCTCATGGAATGACAGCCTTGTAAATCCATGCTAAGAGAATCTGCATTAATTGGTTCCAGAATTACATTGTTAGATGTTCTTTTTCATCCTAGAATAAATGATCTGTGTTTTTAAATAGGTGAGTTGTGGGACACATTAAGGACCTATATGAAAAGTATCACATTTTGACAATTTTATTTCTGATTATTTGACTGTAAGATGTGTGTGTATATATATGTATATATTTAATTAAAAGGACACAAATGGGATACATATAAAATATATTTAGGAACATATAGAATAAGTAGAGTGGTAAAGATTATAAGCAGAACTTGACTATATTGAAAAGAATTTTTTAGTGAAAGAATTTGTATCTAAATTTGTAAAACAAGAATGTATTCATGACAAGTTTGCATACACACCAGGTGTATAAAACTACTAGTTTGCCTTCTCTCTATCTGCTGGGATATTAAGACAAATGAAATCCCTTGAGCATTAAACATTCCAAGGAGAATTATAAATACTAGAGAATTTTATTCTTTTTTCTTACGTATCAAAAACTGAAGATATATGCTTTTTGAGATTTCATCATTTCTTTATTATCTTCTTAGAAATATCAAGTGGCATACTTCAATTAATTACATATATATTTCTATTTTTGTTTCAATGAGTATATGTGTGTGTGTGGTCAGTATAAAGACACAAATTAATAAATTATATTCTATAGAACAAGTCATAGTTTGAAGACTGACAACCAATTAGGTGTATTGTTTTAATATAAAATATGTTCATGGCTGCTATTACAATGATATTAATATACTGAGGAAACAGTGTATTGCTTGAAATTTTCATGAAAATATTTCTGTAAATAAACTGCATATGAATAAATTATTATGTTTGAGCATTTAGTGTATAAAACTTGGTTTACATCCATTTTCAATTTTTCTTTGTTTTACAACAAATTACAAATATTAATAATTAATATTTTCTGATTTGTTAAACTCCATCCTTAAGAAGTTTGTCCTCGAAAGCATATGTAAAAATGACCTTAGTTAGTTTACCCTCAAAAGTTTTCTGGAAATCCTGAAAATGAGATTGAATAATGTCAATAGTATAAAATGTATGACTTAGCATTTGTTCACTTGTTTAACTCTTTAGATTTGAGAAATGTGTGAGTGCCAAAGAAGCCTTGGAAGCCGATTTGTATCAGCGATTTATTTTGGTGCTGAATGAGAAGAAGGCCAAGATCCGAAGCTTGCACAAGTTGTTAAATGAAGTCCAGCAGCTGGAAAAGAGTGCCGAAACTGGAAGGTACATCCTTTTTGCTTGTAGTTAACAGAGGTGTGAATCTAGGGAGGACACCTCTACAAACTGATGGAAAGCTAGGGACCAACTCTTGGTTGTATGGATTCTTTTGTAGTCTGGGGTTTAGACATTCTAGCATGGGTGAGTGCATCTTCCTCACAATTCTCCATGTATCTGTGATCTCAGTTAAAGTACAACATACAGTCTTATTTAATTCAGACATTATGAACTAAGGAATACATCAGTTAACAGAACCTTTCACCTACTCTAAGGCTGCAGATTGGTTGCCCATGTGTAGTCGTAACGTCTAAGCAATGTTAACTTTAGATCCAGTTACTGAGTACTGATTTCCATGGGCCATTCATGTTGACTGATGAAAGTACATTATTTTATCCGTTATTGTCAAGTTTTTTATTTTTACTTTCTGAAACTGTGTGTATACTTGATTCCCAAGAGGAAAATAGATTACAAGTAGCTAGTATAGGTTTGGATAATTTTAAGTGTTTTTAGTCATTAACTCCCAAAGATTAGATCCTGTTACCTTGATTCTGAAATGAAGGCTTTTGAATAACATAGTGTAAAGAAGGGAACATTTAATTTTAGCCTTGCCTAAAGCAGGTTCTGATCTGGCACTGAGGACTATTTGCATATGGTACTGAGCAATCATATAAGCTCTCTATGCTTCATTTTTGTGGCAATTTAATGAAATATAGAACTACTTTCAGATTTTTACAATGATAAACCCTGGCCCATCGAGATCGCTTGATGGAATTATGTTTTGATAGAAGGCTGTGATAAAAATTCAGTGTAATTAATAATAGTGGACATTAAACAACAACACTCAGATTACTAAGTAAAGTAAATGTCTTCCTTTTAAAGGACTTTGTGCTTAATTGATTTCATCTAAATCACATGGTTCACTCTACATCTGTCTGATCAGAACCTTTTCTCTAGGAATATTTTCTGTATTTGTTTGCTGATAGATTAGATAGTTAGCCAGGGGTCAACTGATGATTTCCAGTTCTGCCTTTCTCTGTTTCCAGGGAAATGACATGTTCTGAAAAAACTACTGACCAAGATGCAATTTATGATGGAAGTACTGACGAAGAGAGTGGGGCCTCTGGGCTGGCTCCAGGTGAGGGGTCATGCGTATGCATGTTGTTTAGTGTGTCATTTGGTTGCACTACTATGATATGACACCAAAGCGAACCATACTATGACAAAAGTCTTTCTATAAAATTGATCAAAAAATTTAGCCTAAAACTTTAGAAACACAACATTAAAATTAATATTTACTGTAGACTGTAGCAATTAACAATGGCAAGACAAACAAGCAAGCATATATACATACACTAGGGATGTATCTTCTTTGTTAAAGAGGATGCATGAACAAGAAGGCAAATACATCTTCATGCTTTTTATCACCAGCTCAGATTTGGTTATCTTTTATTTCTGACAACTTACGGAGCTGGGGCTAGTATGGTGAGGTTGAAGCCTCTTATTCTTCAGGTAAAAGCTTGCTATGGGGTAAAAAGGAACAGAGATAAAGGATGTCTAGTTGGGGCATATTTTAGCCATTTTTTTTTAATCTTACTGGTCTTTTGTTTATATTATTATGGTTTCAGATTTTGTGTTTTTATGCGTTTTGTTTGTGTTTGCATATGTGTTTTTGTGTCTTTGTGTTTCTTCTGCTTGTTCTTTGTTTTCTTTTTGTTGTTCTAGTTTGGTTTTATATGCCTGCTTTTCACTGAAGAGAGAAAGAATAAAAGCTGCAGTTGAATGGGTGGGGAGGAAGGGAGGATCTGGGAGAAGATGGAGGAGGGGAAACCCTGAGAAGAATATATTGCATAAAAATTATTTTCAATAAAATTTCAAAAAGGAACAGATACAAGAAGGGAAGGCATCTCACCTTTAAATTTGTGAGCCTGTTCAGTCCTGTGAATCTAGGTCTCTGCAGATATTCAATCCCATGAGTTATTTTCTAGAGTTATATAGATTTCTGGGGACAGTAGAAGGAGGGAAACCCTGAACTCATATAGAGGAACATTTAATTCTTTAACCCATCAGCATGGCTGCTCTAGCAAGGAATAACCTTCAGAGATCTGTGTGATCCAACTGGAGTGAAGAAAGAATGTTAGTCAGACTAATCTTGACCTCTATTTGTGCTAATGCTGGGTGAAATGGATTTCTCTGGCTAAGGCCACATAGTTCACACTTTTAATCCCAACTCAGAAGGAAGTGATGTCACAGGCCTTTAATCCTAACTCTCAGGATATAAAAGGAGACTTCAGTAAAAATAGGAAGGCAGAGGCCAGAGAGCAGATGCAGACGTAGAGTCAGAGTTCAGAAAAGAAGCAGAAAGGAAGAGTTCAGAGAGTGAAGCAAGGTAAAAGCAGACAAGGGGCAGAGCTCAGAGGGAGAAGCAAGAGTATTAGTTTAGTAAGGCAGTTTGAGTGCAGTCAGTTCACAGACAGAAGATGCCAAGAAAAGTGGAGCCAGTTTAGAATAAGCAGAGTGAATGAGTTAGAAGCAGATGGGATACAATTTATTATTTACATTTAGGGAGTTCACAGTACAGCTCAGAGTTTCATTCTGAGGTAGTTCAGACTGAGCTCAGTCAGCAGTAAGTCTCAGAGGCTGAAGTGTTCTGGGTTTAGGTTTACAGGTTAGATGTCTGCTTAACTATACATTTGGCATATAAGGCTCTGGTTCTTTTTGTTTTTTAATTATTTTATCTTAATAGAAATGAATCTCAGATCTGGAACTCTTGATATTGAACCACAAACTTGATTCCACAGATCTGAGAGTAAGCATTGTATGTTAGATAACAGAATGGGCCTGTGTAAATTACTAGCTTCTACAATGAAGTGTCTTACAGCTTATTTCACAGTGCATACCACAGTCATTTCAATGTAGTTCTCATGGTCTCTGTATTATGACTGCAAGCTTAAGTCTGAACTGGCTGAGCTTCTAGCATTTTGATGGTGAACCAAGCTTTCCTCTGATATAAATAAATATGTGGCTTTGTTGTAAATATTACTGTTTTAGGAATGCCTGCCTTTCCTTTGGTAAAACAGGTTGGAGGAGAGTCAGTGAGAATTGCCAGATTTACTCTGTTATTCAGAAAGCTATCTCTAAAGGTGCTTGAATGTGTTATTTTGTAGTGATTTTATTATGTGACATTTATTGTTAGTTACTAAAATTCTCACATCTTCATGAGTTGTTTACATGCTTGCCCTGTTCCTTTGTGATGACTGAGGTTCACTGAGGTGGCAATCATTCCCTGATTTAACCATATTTATTTGAGAAAGTATCTATTCAATTTTTTTTTTCCTTTGGAGACAGAGTATTTATATGTATTTCTACCTTCCTGGCTGTCCTGGAACTCACAATGTAGACTCACAATGTAGGCTGACCTCAAATTCATAGAAATCCTCTTGCTTCTGCCTCCTTAGTACCGATATTAGAGCTATGTACCACCACACCTGCAAGATCTGTTTACTTTATCCAGAAGTAGGATCTGGATATTGTAGTTTGAAAGAAATGTATATGTAATAGACTTATGATTAAAAATTATTTTTCTTGCTTTTATTACCCAAAGTTTAAATTTTTCTGTGTCATTAAGACTGTTAAAGACTAACTCCTGATAAGTAGTGTAGTCTGTTAAACTTCCATGCTTATATAACCTCAAAACCTTTTGAAGAGCTGGAGATAGGACTCAGTGATAGAGTGTGTTCAATATATATAAGGACCAGCCTTCAATTCCCAGCATTACATAAAATAAGCAGTTCCTAGAGCTCTTAGGAACAGCTTATTGGCTAAGTAAAGAGATTTCCCAGTATCTCCAAATGCAATAGAAATAATGCTATTCATATTTTTCTGTAGCAAGGCTATACTTCCCCAGTATTTTCATGTTTGGAATGTTGAAATAACTCAAAATAATATTAATAATTTGATTTCTAAAATTCTGACTGCATGCCATGGCCCTGGAGTTGGTAAAGTTTTTGTTTTGTTTCAGATTAAGATTACAACAGTTAAAATAGCTAAAATCACTATACACTCATACTATAGTGTAAGCTGTGGATCGCAGAGAGAACTGGGTCACCTTCATTCCCATCTGATTTTAAATGTTTCATAGACTTGAAAACTTTCCTAGCTATTTTCATTCTCCATGCCTCAAAGTGTTTTGTTGTTGGTTGTTTGTTTGGTTTTCAATTGGACCCTGAGTGGTTATTATAAATATTGTGAAATACCCTTCTCTACAGGAAACTGTTTCTCTGTATCCACATTGAGAAAACACCTTAGTTTGATGAGTAATAGAATCTCACAAAGAAGTTGAAATTTATAAGTGCCTAAGTATCAGATATAATGTAATGAACAATTTTTCAGTATTAAGTCTTTTAATATTACTTTAGAACTGTGTTGACACTGTAACAGTAGAGCTATATAGGAAAATAAATTTAATTATATATGAATACTCTAAGAAGTTTAACCAGTTTAAAGCATTTTAGGACTTAGTATAGTTTAAAGAGCAAACAAATATTTACTTGAATGCTGGATTTATTTCATAGAGATTGGCTCTTTCTTATGAAGTATTTTGATCACATGTTTAAGCACTCCTAATTAGCCATGATATAAGGAATTATATGTAAGATTATTTAGTTTATATACAGTGCCTTTGAGTGATCATCATTTTATTACTGGAAATTGACATTATTTCTTACCATGACAGAATATTTGAATTAGCTTTACTAAAAGGTCTAATACAAAAATGCTTCTCTGCTATATTTTGCCTTTCTTTCAGTGCAGATTAATACAGCCCTGATATTAAAAACAAATAAAGAAGCTTTCTGTCCATTTCTCTGCATAATTATCTGTCCACGATTTAGCACATTAGTTTAATTAATCCTGCTTCTTAACCAACAGGAAGGTCCCTGTATAATTGATGTCAGTCATTTGGGTTTCTACTTAGTTGCTAGGCTTCCTGGAGGGAAGTGTGGTTATAGAAGAGCCTTTTTGAAAATAAATGAATGGCCATGCCAAACAGTTGATGAATACTGATACAGTTGCTTTTAAAAATAGAACAGAACCTGAAATTTCTAGTATAAAAGGGCTTGTTACTTTGAATAGTGAATCTCCACTCACACAGGGGAGAGCAATACATACTGCCAAAGAGATTACTCAGAACCTTAACTTTAGAACCACACATATGCTCTTAATCTTACCTAGCATCCTTGTTGTAGATTTGTTTATGTTTTTATCAAAACACATTGCCATGCTGAAAAGACAGTTTGGGTTGTTTCTTAGGAATAGTCGGGTTTTACATGTGAGCATTATTGCTAAGAACAGCATTATATGTATTAGAAATCTGGACTTCCTATAATTCTAGATCCTCTAATTCAAGTCAGTCATTTCTCCAGAGGGAATGGAGTCCTAGGCAGGCTCAGTGCATTACCTTTGGCCACATAGAAGAATTTTTAAAATTCCCTTCTGGAACAGTAAATTAGCTGTATTTGTAATGTGTGATTGAAATATAAAACACTCGGAATTTCCTAATGGTGAAAACTGAGCCATTGACAGGAGGATATTGAGGTCACTTGGTTCCTAGAGAGATCCTGTGTGTAGGTTTTTACGCCAGAGCCTGTCTTCATCCTTAGGTAGGACAGGTAAGACTTCATGATATGTATTGTGGACAGTATTGTGGAGATATTGTGGAGAAAATTTACATGTACATGTGTCTAATAACATTCTTGCTCTGCTTGGTAATTTCCTTAGTTTATTTTTTTAAATTTCTTTTAATTGCATATAAGTGCAGTGTATTTACATCATTTCTGCACTTTCTGTAGCCAAATTCATGGCCTCTCTTTTTAAAATTACTGTTGGTGTATATACACACACACACATACACACACACATATATACAGATGTATATATGTATATTGGTTCATGTTATGATATACAAAGTATATGTAAATGAATGACTAAATAAATATACTGTGGTGCGCCTATTTATTGTTGCTTATGTGTATTTGATGTTCCCTGAGCCTTAGGTATAAGAGTGCTTTATAATTATACTACATCCTAGACAACTGCTTTGTATTTTTTGTGTGTTCTCGAAGAAACAAAGAAATTGTGTTTTTAATGTCCCTGAATATAGATAATAAAAAGGCTGGCGTATCCTTTCCTCTCAAAGCAATGGTAAACCTAAAACTGACATAGAAATTGAACAAACATTTCAGCACATCCATGAAGGGCAGGCAGGAATATAAGAACTGCTCATGCTTGAAAGGCTAATGAAATGTGGGAAGGAACTAGCCATCTGTAACATTTTTATCCAGGACTTTGTGCCCCTTTTGTGAACTTAGTGTAGGGATTCTCCTGGGACCTGGCAGACCAGAAGGATTGGCAACTAATTTGCATGAGACCAAAAAAGCTCAATTGATCTTTCCAGAGGTTGAGATTCACATCTGGTGGCATTTCTTGGTGGACATAATGATTTTGACAGTGGTGAATAAATGAGTTTTCAGCAAATTCAGACATGTAAAGACACAGGCAACCATGATCTATACACCCAGTTGTGGAGAGTGAGGAAAGAGTCAGTAGAAGCTTTCAGATTTCCCCCAGATGTTGAATATAGTAGAAAAAGACTTCAAAGCAAAATTAAAATATTTTAAGAAAACATGCTTTAAGAATTAAAAATGAGCATGATAATATGGTAACATGAAAATATTCTTAACAGGGAGACAGAAGTTATTACTTAACAAGTACAAAATGGGAATTCTGAAGTTGCAGAGTACAATAGCTAGCTAGACTGGCAGGTCCATGTGAGTAGCTCAACAGGTGATTCAAAACAGCAGGAGAATCAGTGGATGGAAGGCTGATCAATAGAGTATGTAATCTATGAGAACAAAGAACCACAAATACCAAAGAAAATAAACAGAGTCTCAGAGATGCTTGAGATAACCACAGATATGCTGATGAAAGTCCATATAAATCCATGAAGAGGGGAATAAGGGATGGATATATATGTATATGTGTATATATATATACACACACACACACACACACACACACACACACACACAAATAGTAAATACCTACAATCCTAAGTCCTAAATAGATTAATGTCCAGAGATGTAAACTGAGACACATAGTCATAGCCAAGCACTAAGCAAGGGGCAGAGCAGAGAGAATGAGATTATCCTGATTGCCACTGCCCTCCCAGTCCCCTGGTGTTTACACAAGACTTCCAGTGTTGTTGACCTCTCATCTGAATCACTGTGCAGATACAAGACAGAGCAAAAGGAATGAGATTGACGGAGTTCTGAAAGTAAAGACAATGTGAACTTGTAATTTTATATCCAGTAAAGTGTCTTTCTAGATGAAGAAAAAGTGAAGGCATATTTATTTTCAGTTTCTTAGGCTTAACCGACACTTATACTCACTTATACACATGCATACATACACCACACACCAAGGTCCACATGTGAGCATTAACACATGATTCTTACCGTTTTGAGTCATGCTTGTTCTAATACTTTCCAGCTCTACCCATTTTTCTGTGCACTACATAATTTCATTTTTTATAGTTGACTAAAATTTCAGTGTATGTATGTAACATCATACTAAAGAAGAGAACAGAGAGAGAAACGGAGGTGTGTGGAGCAGTACAGGAGAAACAAGACAGGAGAGATGAAAAGTGACGAGAAGTATGCAAGAGTGGGCAGGAAAGGGAAGCTAAAAGGGAGGCCATGACCACATATTTTCTGAAAATGCTGTTCTGTATCTGATACTGTGTACGCTAGTTTTAAAATTAAATAATATTTTACAATAATTCAGTCACTGGCAAACCACCCTATCAGAAACAGTACAAGAAAGCCTTTAGGCTGAGATGAAATAATCACAAATGGTAGTAGGAGTTACAGGGAGAAATTTAATCACCAAAGCATGAAATATGTGGATAATTATAAATACTATGCATACAAACACTCCTTATTTCCTTAATGTCCTTGACCAAAGATTATATAGTAAAATAAGTGGGCTTAAAACAGAGATTCAACACACAGGATAAAACTGTCACAGAACTACATAGGCCAAAGATTCCATATTTTATCAACATTGTGATAGCAATCTAAAATACATCAAGATGAAAGGATATAATTAGTAGTTTAAAATATTTCCACAAAGAAATTTCTGGGCCTTGATGGCATCCTAGCATTTAAAAAAAATTTTTTTAACTGTTGAAAAAAGTTGTAACAATCTCTGAAACTAACTTTCAGAAAATGAAGAAGTTAGCACTTCCACATAAGCCTTTGAGACTGATACTAGCATAATGTGAAACTCACAAATATTATAAGAAATTATAGAGTAATATCTATCATGGCCATAGATGCCAAAACTCTACTCAAAACATTAGCAAAGTGAAGCCGGAAATAGGAAATATACACCATGAACAACTGATACTTATCTTTCTGATGACAAAATAATTTGCATCTTAAAATTCATCAATTTGTCATACGTTGCTAATACTCTAATGACACACAAAATGAGATTTCATTAGATAGTAAAAATATAAGAAAAAAAAAAGCACATGGAAATTCCCACACAGGTTAATGGAAAACACCCTCAACAAAATAGGGTTATAAAGGAACTTCCTCAATCTGATGAAAGCATTTTGGCAGAAGCTCACAACTTTACCACTCCTGAGTAACACCCCCTCCCCTTCATATCTGGAATAAAACGATGTCTGTTGTCATCATGGCAGCACATTACTTTGGCAAGATCCAGCCAAAGTAATTATTTCAGAGAATAAATAAAATACATCCAGACAGGTTAAAAAAGAAACCTACCACTTTATTAACATATTATTGGCTAAGAAATTGAATTAAAATAGAGCCAATCAATGAATGAACTTGGTGTTAATATGTGATATCATTAAACAAAACTCAATAATTTTTCTGTAAATTTGCAATGAGCAAACTAAAAGAAATCAAGAAAATGGAGAGTAGAGGAAAGAAGAGTAGAGTTTGGAATGCATCCCTACTGAAAAGCATTTTGTTTTTCTTCTTCCTCCTCCTCCTTCTTTCTTCTCCTTTCCTCCTCCTTCCCCTTCTCTTCCTCCCCCTCCTCTCCCTTCTCTCCCTCCTCCTCCTCCACCTCCTCCTCCTCCTCTCCTTTCCTCCCCCCTTCTCCTTCTTTTGATATACATTTTCTTAGCGTGTGTGAGGCCCTAGATCCAATCCTAGCACTATAAAACAATAGTAATGATAATAATGGTAATAAATTCTGAAGACTAAGTTGAATAACAAACAATCCAGAATGTATATACTAAAAACCACTAAACATGAAAAAGGAAGACTTGCTTAAAGCGTAAAGCTTCTGAATTTATTTATTAAAATTTTTATTTTGCTAAGTTTAAGTTAGCCAGTTATATCAGATTTTAGTTTCAAACACATCCCTAACAAAATCACAGCTGGTGTTTTTGGCTGCCTTAAAATTTGGCTGTCTTAAAAAAGCAGTCATTTCAGAATTCACACTGAAATTTAATACAATAGTCAAAAAATTCCTAAAAACGAGAACCATTACTTTAAGAGTTATTACAAAGATGGAGAAATCAAGACAGTGTAGTTTTAGCAGAGGGATAGCCATTACGTGAATGGAAAAAGACTGTGAACAAATTTTATGTTTCTATCCAACTGCTCTTTCACAGTGTTACCAAGACAACTTAGCAGAGAAAGGGAAGTTTGGTTTCTTTTATCCACAAAAAGTATTTGGAAAATAATTGCTCAACATGAAATACCAAAACTAACTCAAGTAGATCATAGGCCTAAATGAAGAAAAAAATCTTAGTTCTTATGTATAATATCAAAAGCAAAGTACACATCAGACAAAAATGGATTGTATTTTATCATAGAAACTTTTGTACATCAAAAGGACACCATTAAGTACATTCTATAACTTAGGAGAAAGTTTTTTCAAGTCATGTATCTGACAAAGGACTTGTTTCCTGAATAAAGAATGCAGTAGCAAAATTAAAAGAAATTAAGCAACCTAATTTAATGTAGACAAATGCTTGAATTGACATTTCATTGACCAAGATATGGGATTCCCTCATAGCTAATAAGCAAATGAAAAGCTTTCAAACTTGATTAGTCATTAGGGAAATGTCAATTTCCTAAACTAAAATCCAACACTCCTTCTAAGAGAGATTAAACCAAGTACTGGGAAGGATGTAGAGAAAATTGACCTGTTACACATTGCTGACAAGAAGGGAAAATGTTTCAAATGCTTTAAGAAACTGTTTGGCAGTGGCTGATCTTTCTTTAAAGAATCATTTGATGTGTATAAACATTTACTTGTGTGTATGTGTGAATAAGTACCACTTGCATTCAAGAGCACACGGAAGGTAAAGAGAGCATAAATACATCCCCTAGAACTGTAACTGGTTCTCTGCCTGAGCAGCAAATGCTTTTAATCATTGAGTCGTCTCTCCTGTCCCATGTTTAGCAGGTTTTGTTCTTTTCTTTGGTTTACCTTGTTACTTTATTTTTTTATAGTAGAAAAAGTATACTACAATATTGTCATCAATCAGAAACATAGGCATGGGCTGACTGCATCTTGGTCATGAGACACAAAGCCTCCAGGAGCTGTGCTCCTCTCTGGACCATGGGATCTTGAGTGATTGTTGACAGAGTCTAATTGTTGACAGAGTGATTGTATGGCTGAACCAACCCACTTTTTTTTTTTCTTAGCCAAGGACAATTCTCCGATGATACTGACCTTGTCATTAGGCACACTCATAGTGCCTTCTGCTCTCTGTAAATTCAGGAGGAATCCAGTCTCTTTGGAAGCTCACCCAGATAACTTTGTTTTTTGTTTTCATTTGCTTCAAGGTTTGCTGTATTAAATAAATACTCACCACTACTTAATTTTATTTGGAGGCTGTTTTTTCTTTGTTTTTGTAGATTGACTTTGTTGTTTGACAGTTTCATTCATGTAAGCAATATGTTCTTACTACTCTTCCCCACATCTTCTTACTTCCATCTATCCTTATCAGTATCTCTGCCCCGTCCCTACAAGTCCCAGAACCATCACTTTTAATTCACCATGGCCATCTGTGTAACTATGTATACACACACACACAGACACTCTCCATCTTGATCATTTTTTAGAGCAAGGATCAAAATTTTTGTTGAAGTCTCAAAAAAATTCAGAACTATATTATATTAACCTACAAAAATAGTATTGAACTAGAAAGACTGGATTAAGATAGCACATGAAAACTGAAGCCTGGAGTGGGTATGGTGTTGAGATAAGAGGTGAAGTAGAAGCATTCACACAGAAAGCTGAATTTGTACCTTTTCATGCATTGGCTCAGAGATCTGTCTCGAATTTTATCATTCAGAAAGGAAGCAGCTTATCACCTGGGACTGTTGAGGATGAAATTGTGGTTGGTGCGAATTGTGATATCTTGTAAATATACCACATGTCATTTCAAAGTTTTTTATTTTAACTTACTAAAAAATACAGAACATGTTTCCTTAATATATTTTTATGTTATATGTTAGAATAACATTTTGAATCTATGTAGATATATTAAATATTGGGGTTTTTTTGGCAAATGCAGTTCTTTTTTAAACTCGGTGAATGCTTTTCTGCTGAACTACAAATTCAGTTTTCTTTTTTATTTTAAAAGTGTGGCTAACATAAAATTGGTATTTCCATACTTTTTTATTAGCCACATTTTTAAAATGAAAGACTTATATTTATTTACAACATAATCATCATGATGACTGTGCTAAAAAAGGTTCCATCTCATGCTTATTCTGTAGTTATAGAATAGATTTGTATTCTTGTGAAAAAGTAAACAAATTGATCTACCAAGACTTGGTGAGGTTTTTAATGTAAGTTAATATTTAATTCCTAGATACAAGAACTCTAGTTTAAACCTGACTGTAAACATCATTGCATATACTTAAATGCATAACACAATTAATTGTTTTAAAAAAAACAAACAAACTTAAGGATGCCCAAATTCAGAGCAATAGTTCAGTGGAAGACTGCTGTCTCCCTGTAAGAGGCCCTGGGTTCAGGCCCCAATATGAAGGAAGGAAAACAAAGTCCTGGATCATTTATGAGCTTGTCCTAGGGAAGGGAAGCTTAACATCTTCATTGACCCTATAAATCTCAAAGCATATCTGAGCTGAAACAAAGGCTGGCATGGAAATAGGATCGATCTCTAAATCTGCTGAATAGTAGTGATGCCATATATAGAATTCCCACCTCTCTGTTCCTGCGACCGAGATCTCTACCACAAACAGCACATCTGGTTCCTTAAGCCAATTCATCATTGTCATTTATAAGCCATATTTAAGATCAAAAAGACAGAGAAGGTTACCCATGATGAAGTTCTGGAGTGCTGCCAGCCCACCAGCATTGATTCAGTGCTAGCTGCAGCTGAACTCTGAGAACCTGGGATGTGTGAAGGATGGATATCAGCAGGCTCTCTGGACAGATCTGAATGTGTGCTGTGTGGATGAGAAGGGTTGCAAGTAGGGTGGCCAGATGAAAGGCACAACATGACACCAAAGTGCCACGTTCAAGCCTGTGGTAAATCTGAGGAATGGTGGAAGACAGTAAAGCTAGTGGCAGTGGGATTCTATAAAGAGATGGATATAGGATACATAGAGTATCAAAACAAAACTGAGCTCAGCACTGTTTGTTACATCAAGCTGTGGTAACAGCCATGGTATGTTGTAGTTTAAATGAATAACCTGATGAAAGTCAAAGTTATAAGTGGATGATTGCTTTTATAAAGTAAGTTGTATATTCTGGTTTTCTATTGGTGTTGAGTGTTTGAAGTAATGTATATGAATGCATTGAGAGAAGGCATTGGGTCTGTACTCAACCTCATCACTTCCTTCTGTCCTATGCATGGCTTACCTGTTCCATTAATGCCATTTGTGTTACTTCCTAAAGTTCATGTTTGTGACTCTGTGGAGAAGATGGTGTCTATGATGAGTGACAGTTGCATCTCTGTTCCTTTGTATCTACAGGGGATTATGTCTAGTGGTCACCGATTCCAAATGATGTTCAAGTCCTTATATAGCATGTTGGACACACACATCACCTGTTCATTGCCTCCTCTGAACTCAGTTGTTAGTTGTTGTTCATTTTTCTCACCAATGTAACTAACTGCAGGTCAAAAGTTTTTTTTTTTTTAAATTGTGTCCCCCAAATAACAAATATTTATACAAAATTTATCGTGCGTTGGATATTTTAGGTAGTCCAGAGGTGATTTAAATTATAAAGCAGAATGTCTTTGATTACATGAAAATACTACACTATATTGTATAAGGGAATTGAGCACTGGATGATTTTGATGTGTACAGGAATCCTGAAAAAGCAAATCCCTGCAGATAGTCAAAGATAACAATTCTTTAAATCATCTTGCATAAAAACTTTAATAAATAGAAATAGACTTCTAATCCATGTGAAAATTTGAAGTGGGGATGAATATTTTTATGAACTATAATAAGAAGTTACTGAAAAATTAAATCTCTATATTTATTTTAAAAGTTGGACAATACTGAGCATGGTAATGCATGCGCTGAGGAGGCAGAGACTGGTGAATCTCTGCTTTTGAGGCCAACCTGGTCTATATAGTGAGTTCCAGACCAGCCACAGCTACATAGTGAAACCTGTCTTAAGTTAGACAACAATTAATGATCATTATTACACAGTGACTGCCCAGATTTTCCAGCATTGCTTTGAAAGTTTGTCTTGTTTTACAGTTGTGATAGGCCAGCCTTTGTGGTAAACTTTCTTCATTGTAAAAATATATTTATCTTTGTTCTCAGAACTTAGGTGACACTGGATGGTGATTTTAAGATAAAATTGCCTCACCAATTTGGGCTACTTTTTCTTCATCATCATGTTTTGTTAAGATTGGTTATACCTTTTATCTTAAATACGTTGCAGTCTTCCACTTTTAAAAATGAAATATGATTACAGGGACTAGAAAATAAGCTCTGCAGTTAAGAGCAGAAATTACTCTTGCAGAGGACCTAAGTTCAGTTCCCTGCATCCACATAAGGAGCACATAATTGCCTACAATGCAAGCTCTGTGATTTCTCAAGCTATCTTCTGGTCTCTAGGACATCTGCACCCATGAGCACATACCCATACATAAACAGACACACAAAGACAGACACATGCATGTATACCCACATAATTAGAAGACAAATACAAAATAAGACATGACTACAGGTCATACCATTCACATCTTCAGAATTTTACAACTTAGAATCTGTGTAGATCAAATATTGACAGTATCCTGTCTGCTAGTTTAACCTTTACAGTTGCTATGGTATACAGAAACAGAGACCAACTTATTTGGAGAGTTAATGAGACACATTATCAATACCACTTAGGTGTTCCTAGAGGTAATTCAAGGAAACAGAAAGACCCTCCAGAACACAGAAACTGTATGTAGTACACTCTTTCTGTCACTCATAATATAAAAGTCTACTACCTATCACTAGATGTTTTTGAAATGATTATAAGAGAACTGGGAATTTGGTCCCAGTATGAATGGGGACCTAAAGAATTCCTTGTATGAGTTAGACTTGTGTTACAAGGTACATGCAGTGATCTCTCAGACACTATTTTGATTGATAATGTGGTGCCTACACGATGAGTTAAGGAAGATTATTAAGTCAGCGTGAATGTTTTCTTCAATATACCATCTTGGTGACCTTCAGATTGCTGGGTCTAGTGGCCATGACAGTGGCGACAGAAGATCAAGTGGTTCCCAGGGTCATTCACTGGAAAGACCACTGATGGGTCGTGAAGAAAGAGCTAGTGCTCTTCTTACAAATGCATTTCCATTGGCCTTGCTTGGGTGGGAAACGTGGAAATTAAGTAGAAGCAGGAAGATAAATTTGCATGAGAGAATATAAGAAATTATCTTCATTCCCCTGTAACTACTTAAGTATTTTTGGCTGAAGATAGGTTTTTAAAACAATGAGTTCATAAAAATTGAAGTTTTCTTTACCTATAAATTACTGTCTTTGATGTGGTTATTAAAAGCAGTTTCATGAAATTAGGAATACAGAGGGCCTGCATCGTTTCCTGTCTTTCGGCATTTGCATTGTTAAAAAGTTAATTACTTTCCAACTGATCATTACAATGAAATTTAAGGAAGAGAGTATCTAGTTACTATTCTTTACTTTTAAATTTGTCAGTAGAATTAAATTTTACAGTAGAATTGCTTTTTTTGATATTATATCTGTAATGAATAATGTCTGCTCAAATAGAAGCTTCCTTATTTTTCTCTGTTAATTTATTTTTATGAGTTTTTATATTCTTACTGATCTCATTAAGATACTTCTAGCATTTATGATTGGGAGTTATAAAATTAAGAAATCTTTCATACTTTTTAATACTTGTGTGGTACTTCTAGCATTATTTGGTTGGGAGATATCAAAAGTATAATTTTTAAACAAAAATTTAATATCAACTTTGAAAAGTCTATAAACATTAGTTTTACTTTTTCCTAAGAAACTGTTGTCACTTATTTAGAAAAAATATATAAGGTTTATTAATTTGACTTTCCTTTTAAAAATTATTAAGGATTCTTTTGGGAATTTTTCAAAGGAATAGGAAGCCTACAATGGAGCTCTTTCTGTGTGATATTATCATATAGCTTCCCAAATCAAAATACAATTGGACTTCTTTTACCATTGGAGAAAGCATTCATGACAGTTGTTTTGACAGACACACACACACACACACACACACACACACAATGTGTTCTTAATATGTCCACATATACCCCAGCCCTCCCGTGAACATCTCTCTTCCTTTACCTCCAAACCCTTCTTTCTTCCTAGTCTCCTATTTGTTACATCATTAAAGAAAAAATGATTCCCATTCCTCTAGCATGCATGTATGGGAGGGGTTCCTTGTGGCCACCTCCCATATTCCTGAAGAGAAGTTGAAGGGCCTAACTTTGGACAGTATGTAAAGCAGCTATATGTTCACAGTTGCAATGACAGTGCCTTCCCTGTCTAGATGGTCTTTCATGACAAGATATCTCATTTAAGGCTGAGTACTCATGAGTATTTAATGAATATATATTTAATCACGATGTCTATTGACTGGTATATCTTTGTTTAATGTCCATTTCAAAGGAAATCAGGATAAATGGAACCATTCTTTTTAAAATTTAAGTCTTTAAAGTGACATTTTCTCTTTTATATTTTTTTGTACTTGAAGGAAACCAAACACTGTCATATTTTTTTTGTTGGTTTACAAAATATTAGATGGCCATATGACTTCTTCGTACATTCTTCAGATAAATAACATTTTTATTTCAGTTAAATGACATTTTATAACATCCATCCATGTACTTATAGACAAATTGGCTCATTCCAGTGATAACCTTAATGGCTGAATGATATTGCATGTAATAGCCATCAGTTATTAAACAAATCACAGGGCCAAGTGTGGGATGCTTCCCCATAACTTGGTGGTCAGGAAGGTCCCAGAGGCTCCAAAAACAATATAGGTTTTTCATTACTCTTGGTTGCCAATTAATCAATTGATAAGAACTTATTGCTGAAGAAACCACACACCTTGCTTGTATGACTGAACAGATTGTGGAGATTTCTCCATGCCGGCCAGCTTCCTTAGTCTCAGAAGCTTCAGTGCACATGGCCAAAGGAGTAAGGACATCAATGTTTTTACCTGACTGAGAACCCTATGAACTATAGCACTAACCTGCCAGGCAAAATGTGCCTACTGCGAAAATAGTAGCACAAATGTTATAGGAACAAACAAGCATTCTCTGTTTAGTTTGGATGCCCATTTCACAAGAGAAAATCCTTGACTGGTACAGTAAATTCAGACAAAAAACCCATGCCCGGAGTGGTATTATGTCCTCGTAGTGATCTTACTACTAGTATTTAGCTAAATTGGCATATCACAAAGATATCTTCTGAATATTCATTTTTATTCCTATAACATGGACATTCAATCTTAATCAGAAAATTTCACAATGAATGATGGTTAATGCAGAGACACATGGCTGTTTCAGATGCTAGGAATGAGTGACAGTCTACTGATCAGCCCTAAGCAGGATATATATACTAAGCATGCATATATACTCTTCAGGGAACAATGCAGGAGAGCAGAGTTGAGGGAAGAGGAAATGTAAGAGCTATAGGAATTGGAGAAGGCCTATTAACTGCCATCTTATGAGTGTGAAACAGCCAATGTATTTATGATCCTGTATTATCAGTGGATGCCTGGAATGGGTCTGTACAACACTGAGCATGTCAATAATGTATCATAGAGCAGGGCCTAGGTGACCTTACCCTTCCCTACTGATGGATTCTGGAGGAAGGGCAGACATTCTCTTTTGATAAACCCACCATACTCTAGTGGATAGTTCCATACCCATGCTTGCATATTATTCTAGTGCATCACAAAAGAACAACAAGACATAAATGTGGGGAATGGACTCATATAGAGGAAGTGGGAGAGGATGAGTTGGGGTTGGGATGAAGATAAAAGAGGGTGAGAGTGACAGTATTATATTCATGTATATGTATGAAATTTTTAAAGAACTTATTTAATAAAGGATTTTAAAAGTTAAAAAGAAACAAAAGGGAATAACATCTGATAGTTACACAGACAGCCTTCCATGAACACAGGGTCAGAAAGTCTTTTATTCAAAGCTAAGTTTTTATACTTTGTATCCCAAAGTGAGATTGGCAGTTTTATCCTAGAGTATCTGAGGACCAAGGATCCAGGGACCACTATTGTATTAGTGATTTTCTTCCCTTTGTGGTTATTTAAAGGCCAAAAAAATTAAATTATGAACTACAAGAATCTAAGAATTTGCTAATGTATTCTGTTTTCTCATCGATGAAAAGAATGCTGTTTCTTGAGCAGCAGTTCTTACTGGGTTTAAGGAGGTCTTGCTACTCTCCTGTAAAAACTCTTTCTGCTTCCATGAGGCTCCTTGTTTGATATCATTCTACCTTTTAGCTTAAATAGCACATAAGTTACAATAAGGTTTGAATTTTAGATGGCACTGTGTTTTAACTATTTTCTTTTTTTAAATATTATTTTTGTTTTATTTATGTGTGTGCATATGTCTGGGTACTTATGCATATGTATATGCAGATGCCCATGGAATCCAGAAGAGTGTATCTGACTCCTCAGAGCTGCAGGTAACAAGCATACTATGAGCCAATAGACATGGGTGCTGGGATTTGAATTCTGTTCCCTATGATTAATCAGCAAATGTTCGTAACCACTGAGCCACAGCTTAAACATCCCAATTCTCTTCTCTTGCTGCACTGTCAGCATGATGAAAATAAGCATGCAAGTCTCTAAAGAGATGCAGTGCAGATCATTTTAATGGAAAGCATCTGAACTGTGAGTTTAGAGCCCTTGTCTGTTCATTCCTTTATAGTTGTAAGTAATAAAAAAGCCCTCTGTCATACACATCCATCAGGCAGGGATTCTGGAAGTCATACATATGTAAACGTATTTGCAGTTTATAGAACTCAGACTACTGTTATTCTTAGGAGTTTTATTCTTGTTAGTAAAAGTTTATGAGTTGCAAAAAACTTTAGATACACTTTTCTTTGTTCCTCTAATCTATTACTCTATACTTCTTTGCTATTTTCAAAAAATGCATGACCTAGTCTGGTGTTTCCCCTCACAATCTATTCTTTATTTTACCGGCAGTAGTGTTTTTAACACTTCATAAATTATAACCAAATTCTTTGTAGCTTATTGAGACAAACACAATAGATGAAGTTTAATCCAATTATGTCATAAAAATAGTCTACCTGCTAAGTTGTTTTTAATGCCACTTATAAATTGTTGACCAATTTACCTTCTTATTGTTATCTGGCACACCAAGAAGACAGACTAAAGATTTACTTGCACACGATTATACTGCTGAACAAAACCCAGCAGTCAGTACTTTAATTTGGCACAATTAAATCGTCCTAAGCAATTCAAGAGGATAAAGTACTGTTTTTGCCAGTTGTTTTTCTCCAAGCCTTATAACATTATTTAAACATCCTGTTATACCCAAATTAGCCTAAAAGACTCCATTCTCCTTCTGTTCTTTGGCTGTTATGCCACTTACTCACAGATGCACTATGATGGATTGTGAACTGCCCGGGAAAACTATGTCTCTGGATTTGTCATTTATTACAGTTCAAGTGAGTCACAGTTCCCTTGGCTATTGGGCTTTGCAACATTCAGTAAGGTGCTTTTAATGACTTAGCCCACAGTGTGCTTCTTTTAACAGCAGTTCTACTGGTTTAACCTAGCTGGTAGATACTGCCCCAAATAACAGCTCCATCTCTTATTATCCTTTTCTTTCCATGAAAGTATCTCGGGATATTTTTAAAGGTCCATGTGCAGTCTTTGTCTCCATAAAACATTTCCATAATAATAAGTAGCTACAACGTTCTGTCAATGTTCTATCAGTCACCTTTTATGAATAATTTTCTATATTCATGGTGTACAGTGGAGCTGTTTTAGGTAATTCTATACTTGCCTGATTTTGACCTTTAAGAAAATAGTGAAACATGGTTTATCATACATAGCATAGTAGTACCAAGGACTGCACATATTTTATCAAATTGAATTATCCAAATACTTTCATAGGACATCTGTGAGACAGTTTTGCTGTTAAAGAGCAATGCTGCCTACAGCTAAAACGTCTAGGGCAATAACTGAACTGCCATACTGTTCCCAGATATGTGTATTCCCAGGTGTGTAAAGAGAAATACTAGGACTTCTGTTTAAAATGGCTTATTAATTTTGCTGTAGAAAATTGAATGCTGTAGAGTTTTATCCAAATCTGTATAGGCAACCTCTTATCTCCCTTTCCAAACAGAAGTTCAATTAGGCTAACTAGCATTACTTTAATTGTTTCTTGTTAAAAAGCAAGGTCATTTAGCCTTGGAAGTTGTTGGTCAAAAAGAATGATGGGCAGTTGAGTCAAGATTGATTTTCTGTGTTCTTTGTGGGCTAGTGTGCAGCTACATGCTACCTTATTTCTTATCTTATTTCATCTTGACCACAATCAATATCAGGCTATATAGCTCTCATTTAAGAAAGGTTAAGTAATCTATCCAAGGACATACAGTGATTAAGAGGAAAGAGAGTGCTCTTGGGACTCTTTTCTTCCTGCGTCCCTTGTCCAGCCTTGATATAAGAGTTTGTTCCGTGTCTTACTGTATCATGTTATGTTGGGCTTGGTTATATCTACAGGAGACCTGCTCTTTTCTCAAGGGAAAAGGAGGGAGAATGGATCTAGGGGAGAAGGGAGATAGGGGTTAGACTGAGATGAGTGAAGGAAGGGGAAACTTTAGTCAGGATGTGTTGAATAAGAAAAGAATAAAATAAATTATATAATAAAAGAGGAAAAGACAGAATCTGAACACACAGAAATCTGCCTGCTTTTACCTCCTGTGTGCTAGAATAGAGGTATATGCCATCACGCCAGCTGAACTCATATTTGAGTGACGCAAAAGACCAGGGTCTGCAGAATGTCCAGGTACCTGCAGGAGGCCTGGTGATTGCAGGATGTCTGGGTGCTTGTGTGGTGCCAGGGTGGCTGTGTGATGTCCGGGTGTCTGAAGGTTTGCCCAGTCCATGCATGATGCCTGGGCATCTGTGGGATACCCTGGTGCCAGTGGGGTGTTCTCATGCCTGTAGGATTCCTATGGGGGGGGGTCCCTGTTGCCTGTGGGATGTCCTGGTGCCTGTGGGATGTCCAGGTACATGCAAGTTGTACTTGGTGCCTGGAGAAGGTTCTGGTGCCTATAGGAAGTCCAGGTGTTTACAGATGCCTTGGTGCTCATTGAAGATCCTGGTGCCTGCAGGAGGTGTGGGCACCTGTGAGATGCCCTGGTGCCTGATGGAATTCCAGGGACCTGTGGGATGTCCAGGTACATGCATGGTACCTGCATGCCTGCGTGATGCCAAGGTGTCTGCATGATATCCGGGTGTCTGTGGGTTGGCTCAATGCCTGTGTGATGCCCAGGAGTCTGTGGGAAGCCCTAGAGCCTATGAAATGTCGTGGTAGCTGTGGAATGTCCTGGTACCTGCAGGCTTTCCAGGCACTGGCAGGAAGTCCTAGGCTCGTGGGATGTCCTGGTGCCTGTGAGATGTTTGGGGGCCTGTGGGATGATCTGGTGCTTGCAGGATATTGGGGTGCCTGCTCAGTTTCCTGGTGCCTGGGTGGCATCCCGGTACCTGCTGGAGGCCTGACCAGATGCCTGCAGGCTTGGGCAGTGAAACTCAAACTTCATCATGCTTAGTCTTAGGCTAGTATGAGCCAGATGAATGTCTGTGATCAGAGCCTGCTGCCTCCCAAAACCCTTGGTGATGCTGTGATTCATGCTCTCTCTAAACAAGCTGGACTGAATTTCCTATTTTTTTTCTTTTGTTAAGGTCACAGGGCTGGGAGGCTGGAATAGGGAGGAAAAGGAAGAGGTACATCAAGATACATTGTATGAAACTCAAATTATTAATAAAATATTATGAAAAAAAAGCTTAGGCTTTCATGCCCTAAGTGTTTTAGGGTCTTTCTCCAATAGTTAATGATGATTTTTTATTGTTAAATAAATGTTGGCTATTTTATATGAACTGACAATACTTAACCTAATGTAAATTGAAATCTAAGAGCCAAGTTATTTTTAATCAGGATGGCCTGAGCATTTACTTAAAAGTCAGTTGGATACAAAGACATGATCATCTGTTAAGAACTTTTAAAACTGTTCAGAAATTTGATGTCAGTGAAAATCCTACTTATTTCCCTAGCCTTGAATTAGATCACTTCATTTGTCTTCTAGAGTTCAGAGAATGGTTATTTTAGATAGAAATAGTGAACTTTCATACCCCTGAACATTTAAAAAATTGAGACAAAGCTGCTGTCCTGTAATAATTCTCTGAGGTATTATCCCATCAGAACATGGTATAAAATTCTCAGGATGCTCTTTTCCCTAACCTACAACCATGTCTTAGACAAAAATAAACAGAAAAATACAACAAACAGTAATAAATAACCTGTACAAACTCTTTGCCTTTCTGTACATACAGATAAAGAAAAAGAAGTGTTTTTACATAAAGATGGATATTGCTGATATCAAAGTAAGTTTGATCAATGATCTTGAGGCCTTTGTTTTTCCATGGAAAAAATAAAAGCAGGCTTGTGTTTTAATGCTAATAGCTTCAAGATCCATTGGATCACGAGAAACACAAGGAGAAAAGAGCAAGCAGTACTAGGAAGCATGAAGGGACTGACATACAGAAGTTTTGGAGTATTAAGAAATTAGCAAAGTATTTCCTTCATTAAATCTAAGTTAAAAATTAAATATTTCCCTTAAGAAATTAATAATTGCTACATAGTTGCTAGGATATTATAAAATAATGCTAATGATTTCAAGTTTTAGAATTTCTCCCCCTTCTCTCTCTATATGTATGTGTATATGTATATATATAGATATATATACACATATATATACATGTATATATATGTATATATAGTCAATATTCATGATTTACATATGCAGAGCATATATCTACATACATACACACAGTTTTGTTTATGTGAGAAAACATGAGGATTTGTCTTTCTGGGTGGGGATTATTTCACTTAAGAACATTCCTTTCCAACAATTGTTAAGATTTCATTTTCTTAATGGCTGCATAAAATTTCATCATATACGTGTATCAAATTTGTTTATTTCTTGGTAGACAAAAAAGTGGGATTCCATATTTTAGCTGTTATAAATGGTGTACCAATGAGAATATACATATAAATATATAAATATATCTGTGGCATACAGCCTTAGAATCCTTGGGTATATATTCAGAAATGGTATAGTTGGCTCATATGATACTGAGAAGTCTTCACTTTGATTTCCATAGTGGCTATATCTGTTCACAGTCCCATGGGTCGTTAGAAATGATTTTTATTTCTATCAACCTTAGACTATGTCATTAACAATTAATGCCTAATGATTCTGTACTCACAGAATTTTAATTTTTTGTTAGAGAAGGTAGAAATAATTGGAAAATAAAAGAAAAGTGTGTTCGAATTAATCTAAGTCATTCACTTTAATATTTATTAAGTGGATATTAGGTATTGGACTTGAAGTCTGGTTCAGGGATGCCATGTTAAATAAAACATCCATTAAGCCTCACCTTCTGGGGAAGCTGCTAACACATAAGCAATTGCAATGTAAAATAACAAGGACAGGCAGAATGCTTTGATAATAGACAGTGCTCTGCATGTATTAGGTATATAAATGGCAGATTAAGGCATACATGTTTGAATTGCTGTATATCAAATTCTATGAAACTAAAAAGAAGTGTCCTCAACCGTGGTTTACAAAGCACAAAATGTTTGCACTGTCTATGGAAAAAAAATAAGTGGGAGAACTGAAGAAGCATGAGCAGGCTAAGAGGAAATCACAGAAGACTCAGAGAAAATAACAGTACAACGCATCACGAAGGCACTGAATGAAGCAAACGGAGATAGTCAAGGGAGAGGGACTGTGGGTTGCAGCCTAGGATATGTCTGGCATAGTGGTGAGAAAGGGCTATGTGGAATGTGTGAAAGTAGTATGCTGTGACTTAGAAAGATGGCTGATTATAATATCTAAGATAGACCACAGACGGAAGGAACCAAAAGGCAGAGATGAATGTTCATAGAATTGAAAAGAGAGAAATAATTGACTTAAACCAAGGCATAGTTCTCAGCACTAGAGCAGAGAAAGATGGAGAGTTGGTATGAAACCTACTGATAGCACATGGTGATTTATGGGATAATATAGTTTTTCAATATTGAGTTTGTGTTTTAGGAACCTCAGATTTTGTTTTAAGTAAATTTTCAAGAAACAGACACAACTCTGTGTCCAGAGTTATGCAAGCATGCAAGGGTAGATATCCTGCCCTTGCGACTGCTGAAGGAGCAATGTGGATAAGCTCCCTGACAAGAGCCGGTATGATATACTCTAGTCCTGAGACTTACACTGCAAGAGTGCTGTCAGGAAAACACAAATTATTATGAGGCATTTCTTAAATAACTCACATTAAGTAATATGGGCACATGAAAGCCTGTGGTTATATTTATTTGACTAATGTCCCATAGAATTGAATATCCCATAGAACTTTCTAAGAGTGATTTCATTCAAATGTGAAACAGTTCAAAATACAAACTAAATGAAGTAAGAAAGTAAAACAGTTGTAAGACTGTGTGCTAAAGCATTTAATTGGTAATTGCAACCGCATACTGATATTTTTCTTGATTTACATATTAGTTTTAATATATAATAAAAGAGTATCATGTTTGGCTGCGCTGTAATTTGTAAGCATTCTTTGCAGAATTTCGTCTTAGATTTTGTTTTAATTCTTTGACAGTTTTATACATGACTGAATTTTCATTATTTTTGCACACCTCATTACTCTCTCATACTCTACTTCCTTCCCACTTAAACTTCTCACTAAGCTCTTTTATACTACTTTGATGCCCCCCCCTTTTGACTCATCATGCTTAATTATGTTTGTTTGCAGAGCACGAGTGGGGTCTTACTTATTGGAACATGGACAGCCTATCAGTGGCTACACCACTGAAGACGACAGTACTCCGCCTCCCAACACCCACTAACTGCTCATTTCTCTCAGGGAGGGGTGGGTTCCCATTAGCCCTACGCCCATGCGTAATAAAATGTTAAGTAGCCCAGTCTTTTCCAGGACTTGTATAGGAAACCTCAGTGGTGATGCTATCATGAGTACAATGGCCACATCATGTTCGAAAGGCATTTCATAGCAATTCTCCTCAACCTGTAGCTCTTACATTCTTTCTGCCCCATCTTCCTTGACGTTGCCTGAGACTTGGACTCAGTAACATATATGTGCTATTTAAGACTGGGCTGTCGAGTCATTAATTCTCCATACTGTGATCAGTTGTTTGTCTTTGAATTAATCACTGCCCACTGAAAAGAGACAACGACGACAACAACAAAAACCTCTGATAAAGGCCAATGGCAGCTCTAATCTGTGTGTGTGAATGTAAGTATTTAGAAAGCAGTTTGATATAAGTAATAAGTTAGAGTGGGAATTCCAGGAGAGGTGAAAATATATTTCAGGAATTAACTAGTTTTAACCTGCATACTGGTTTCTTTTGAGACATGTCTGGCATGCATATGAATGTTTTATTTTCTCTGTGTGCATATCTCTGGTCTTTTCTCTTACCTTTTTAAGCACACAAGTACTATTGTGTTAGGTCCTACCCTATCACCTCACTTATGTCTAACAATCATTTCAAACATCCCTTTACAAATACTGTCATATTCTGAGTGTCTTAGTTCATTTTCTGTTGCTGTATAGACGATATGAACAAGGCAACTTTAGGAAGAAAGAGTTTATTTGAGCCTTAGGGTTTCAGAAGGTTAGAGTGCATTACTGTCATGGCAGGGAGCATGATAGCAGGCAGGCAGGCATGACACTGGAGCAGCAGCTCAGAGCTTTCATATTGAGACACTAAACAAGAGGCAGAGAGAGAGAGAGGGAGGGAGGGAGGGAGGGAGGAGAGAGAGAGAGAGAGAGAGAGAGAGAGAGAGAGAGAGAGAGAAAGAAAGAGGGGTGCTGAGACAGAGAATGGCTTTGAAAACTCAAAGCTGGACCCCAGTGACATACCTTCTCTAACAAGGCCATACCTCCTAATCTTTCCTATGCAGTTCCACCAAATATGGACCAAGTATTCAAACACATATGCCTATGGGATCCATTCTCATTTAGATCACCACACCAAGATTCCCAGAATTCAGGAATATGGAGGAAACACATTCAGTTTCTAGTAAGGAATTTCTTTTTGACCAAACAGTGGTCTAAAACACAGTTTCCCAAAAAAAAGAAAGTTTGTAGATTAATTTAATAAGAAATATGAAAACCATGCCAGAAGGAAAGTATTAATCCTGAATGCTATTTTCAGAAGGATAAAGGAAGTAAGAAATAGAAATCAAAAACAAATTTTAATGAGGAAAAGGAAGGATGAGATGGAAACGCATGTTAAGTTCTGAACTAATCACCTGTGGAGATTGCATGCAGAAATTTGATGTTCAGGGTCTGCAGAGCTTATCACCCTGCTGAGTTCTGTAACTAAGAAAATCTAAGAGAATGGAACAACTGTACTGGCACATAGCAGATGAAGCAGATCCTAGAATTTATCTCACCTTAAACAATACATAAAGTCAAGTTGTTTTTAGAATTGAGATGTAACTTAACTACCTTAAAGATACCGTTTTCCAAGGAGTATAAAATCTAGTACGTAATAGAAAAGTACTAGTCTTTCTTGTATACTTGAAGTATTAGTAATTAGTTCTTCTTTGTAAGTCATTTTTCTTCTTATTTCATAGTGTTTTTCAATTATTCTAGATTGTGATTACTCTGCTGAGGAGCGTCAGGAGTGTGTCATTTTCCTTTAAGGAGGTTTTATTTGTTTTGGCAAGCAGTCAGTTTGTGGGCAGCTCCTCTGACTCCCTTCTACTAACTTTGTAATCACAGTATGGTGGGTCTAGACCATTCAGGGTGTCCTGGAGAGCACAGCACTCACAGTTCTGTATCTCCCAGTGCATAGTTGACATCTGGGTTTCCAGACAGCTCACAGTCCATGGCTCATTGGAAACGCATTTTCTGCCAGACCCTCACAGAGCCCTGCACTGTCCATGTGCAGCCTTATATTCTTCCAGCAGCTTCTGATGACAGCTTTGTGGCTTCTTTGTAATTATCTCTCCTTTACTGCTTGACTAGTAAAACCCGCTATAGCTTGGTAGTCTGAAATTATACAAATGTACATACACATGTATGCACATGTGCACGGTGGCATAAGGCCAACAGGTTGAGTCTTTCTACATTGATAAGGTATTCAGAGTATTGAAATCCTTGACAATTTTTCTTTAAGGATATAATTTTTCTGTAAAACTATGTCCTGTGTGTATTCACTACACATGTATGCATGTGTACCACACCAAGTTATGCCGATGACACTATGTATTACTATTCTTAAATAATGAGAAATTTTCCAGAGAATTTTTATTGTGTTTGTTTGTTTGCCTTGTGTATACTGGTGTATCAGCTACTCAGTAGAGGAACTCTGAATGGTTTTTATCAGTTTACTCAGTCAGATTGTGTCCCTTGCTCACTGACCTTTTTGCCCCATTTACTACCTTGGTAAGTGCAATGCTACCGGGAGCATAGAGCACAGACACTAAGACAGCACTTCTAGAACTGAGAAGCCTTCCCGACAAAACTGATATCTTCAAGAAGATGTAAGGATGGGAGAGAGCCGAGTGGAGCTCTCTTTTCTGTCAGCAGATGCCCTGAGCAAAGGCCAGGCATGAAAAGGCGGAAAGAACATCAGACAAATCCAGTATATCTATAGATGTAAGCTGAATCACAAAAAATAGTACATTACATATGCATTAGAGAGTTATATCTTTGTCATAGAGATAATAGAAAAGAAGGAATGATCAATTTACATTTTTAGAATTATCTTGCTTTGATTCTATGTAATCTAGCAGCTATCTGGGTGAAATATTATAGAAATATTGGTAGTTTGTAATTATTGACATATTATGTTCTTAGGAAATATTAACTATATATCCAAAAGGATCTAGATTCCAAACTCTGAAATTTACAAGTTGATCAGACAGTAATAATAGTAAGGCTTTTTCCTGAATGAATTAGTAAGATTGCACCTTGTTCACAATGATGGCTAAATGTGGGATTCTGCAATCTTCTTAAATATAGTGCTAATAGAAAATAAAATCATATATTCATAATAAATGATACATTTCTCATATCTGTTTTAACAATTAATACTTAGAATAATTTTCACTCTTGTCTAATTTTCAATGCATGTGATAAAAACTATAGGAACTATTCAATTTTTAAAATAAAAACCACTTTTTTGTAAAATAAAGGTATAAATAACATTAAATACTACAATATAAAGAGCATCATACTGATGTTTGTAAAAGAAAAACTTTCAACTTCATCTAATACTAACATAAAAGTGCTACAAGATATTCTGAAATTGCATTTAATTTGTCTTAGTAAATTTATGTAATACACAATCATCACTTTTTTGAAAGAATGATCAAGTAAATTATATCCATTTATAGTGACAGTAACTAATTGATCTGATGCCTTCCTATATTTGAAATGTATTTAAATTAAATCAAATTAAATTTTTGAGATTTTAAATCTTTGAGATTTTTATTTAAATCTCAAATTTAATAATCAAATTAATTGATTTAATTTAAATCAATTAAATCTTTGAGAATTTCATACACGCATGCAATACATTTTGATCAATGTATTTGTACCTCATACTCCTTTCCTTAAAGACTCCCAGATACATCTGCTACCCAAACCACAAAGTGTTCACTCTTAAAGGCCCACAGTGTGGCGAGATCAGTTTTCTGCAGTTTTCCTGAGACAGAGCTGTCTTGTGTTGTAATTATTAGAGCTCCTAGTTTATGGTACTAAGTAATATTTGAGTCCTATGCTCTTTGTCATATATTCTGTGTTGAATGAAATCATGTGATATAAAACTTCCCGCCATCCTTAAATGCTTATAAAAGTCTAAGAGCCCCTTTGTTCTAGAAATTGCTCTGGGAATCTCCCTGAAAGCCCTTCTCTGTCCTCCTTTAACCATCCATCTAGTAGTGATTATCTCTCCCTTTCTCTCTTTTTATTATTTATTATTTGAAAACTTTATACATGTATACAATGTATCTTGATCATGTCCTGCCATTGCAGCCCACTTCCATCTCCTCCCCGAATCACCTATCACATATCTCCCTAAGTTCATGTCCCCCTCTTATATATTTTTTATTTACTTTTTAGAACATGAGTCCAGTTAGTCCTGCCCATATGCATATCAGTGTGGGATTATCCAAGGGGGCTGGAGGAACTTCCCCCTGGCTGCATTCCCAAAGAAAAGTTACTCTCCCTCCCCCACAGCCGTGAACGTTCAATAGCTCCTCATCTAGGGGCCCTCACCAGGATCTAATACTTAACTGCCTTAATCTTTGCAGGCCATATGTAGATAACTACCAATAGCAAATTATATCACCAAGTCATCAACCGTAATGAAGAGAGTGTCAAAGAAGTGCAAAGCCTGCTTTTCCTTAATGTAGCAAAATTACTTCGAACTTTCTGAGACTAAGCATGGATGGGCAAAATGAAATGAATGTTGTCAGGTTCCTTAGTCACAACCTTCTGCCTACCACTATTACTCAGCTGAAGGTACTTGTAGCCTTTGTGGCTAAGTCCCATCCACCCTTCAGGAAATGCATCCTTCACTTTGGCAACTTTTACTTTTTTATTGTGATTTTGCCTCGTTAGTCGAGGTGGTGATAATTTTCTAGTTCAAGCCTGTTAATGCTGAGTTAATCAGAGCACATATTTCTGTTGTATTTAAGAAAAGTAAGCTGAAAGAATTCTTATGCCTCACTTAAATGTTTTAAATGTATTCATTTCTTATTTCACTGAAGTTTTCCACCAGCTTTATAAATAGTTACATTCCATTAAAAGTTCATCAAGAGAAAG
Organism: Cricetomys ansorgei; assembly: GCA_026225945.1. NCBI lineage: Eukaryota > Metazoa > Chordata > Mammalia > Rodentia > Nesomyidae > Cricetomys > Cricetomys ansorgei. The sequence continues at coordinate 3,209,121 of JAMJFZ010001074.1, forward strand.
AAACTGAAAATCATAGAAATCTGTATGAACACTAGCAAATGTTTTCTATTGACTGAAGTCCACACCTGACACAGGAACAATGAACTCTGTGTTGGTTCAAGCATTGCACAACATGGGTAACTGTTGGAAGCTGAGGAGTTATAGTTTTGTTTTGTAAGAACTTACTTTCCAAGGTTTGTTACTTTAACAGGAAAATTATATAAACTGAAGGCATAATGGGGTTCTTTCATAAACTGCTTTTCCTGGGTAACATTATTTTTTAATGCTAACTAGACTGGTGGCTGCAGACATAATCAACAATGTAATATTTCACATAAACAGAAATTAATTTGAGGAACTATTTATTTTAACTCAATTAGTATTTAAAATTTATAGCAGGTAATCAATGAGTGTGTATTGAAGAATTACTCTGTTTTATACATTCCATTGATACTAGTAGCACATAGGACAATTCCAGCCATGTTTTATGCTGCTTGTAAGTATCAAATTAATTATTTTAAGAGTGATGAAATCTACTAAAGATGTTGGGAAGCTGTCAAAAAGACTCTACAATATTGGTGCTTAACCTGTGGGTTGCAACACTTTTGGGGGTCAAATGACACTTTCACTGGGGTCTCCTAAGACCATTTTCATATCAGATATTTACATAACAATTCATAACAGTCGCAAAATTACAGTTATAAAGTAGCAATGAAATAGTTTTATGGTTGGGGTCACCACAGCATGAGGAACTGTATTAAAGGATCGCAACATTAGGAAGGTTGAGAACCACTGCTTTAGAAGATGACTAGGCAGTATTGATTCACATTTGTTATTTGAGTTCACTCTAGAATATCCTCTAGGGTTTGGCAGGATAGTTGCTCACCATGCAACTATTCCTGGGTTTGATATTCAGCATAACATCATACAAAAACAATTACATGGAAACAAAACCTTAATTTCCAGCCTTTCTTAAGTCAACTTACTTAGATGTCAGATAAACTATTAGCTTCCTCTTGACAAATCTCTTTCAAAACCATATGACAATAATAACTACAGTTTCAAAAAAGTTATCTATACATAAGGAAAACAGTATAAGAAATAAATTTTTAATAGATCTTTGGCAAAAGAAAATATGAAGCTCTGCATACTTAGATGTAAAGGTTTGAAATCTGACTTTTTCAAACTTTATAATTTACTCAATATAGCTTTCTGTAAATAGTTTCATTCTCCTGTCCTGATTGGCTATAAGCCTTGTTAATATCTTCTAAACAGAAGCTGACACAGAAAGACTTAAGTGGTTATTGGATACAGAAGGAATAATGTATCCCTATTATGAGGAATAGTCTCATTACTAATCATTCAATTAAAAAAAAACCACTTGAAACATAAACATTGAGTGATATTGTTGATGTATCTTAATGTAATCAGCCCCATATTTTTTATGTTCTGGAGTCTAGTTTATACTTAGTGGACCACTCTGCCTCTGAATTTTAGAGTAATGGATTTCTGAAAATGACCTCTTATGTTATTCCAGTTTAGTAAGTATTTGTGGTGAAAATTGTATTCCACCTGTGCTAGCTAACCAGAGGGAAGCCTGACTTTTGCCAATGTGTGTAAACCTGGAGGTGTGTGCACATGCACACAGATGCTGTCAGTGTTTGGTGCTGTATTATCATTTGATTTAATGTCTGCTGATGAATAGGTTACACTGTTGACCTTTTGTGTGAGATGGTCATCGGTTATTGAGTATATCTTGAAAACAGGATGGCAAGAGATTACAGCTTTGAAAAGGGCTGTTTGATGAAAAATGAGGAAAAATGATGTTTACTTGTCTTATCAGATTACAAATTTACTACCTCCGATCAACTACTTAAGATATCTCTTTTTGAAGTGTGGTGTGACCCACCTTATCTCAGCTTCTTTTTCTGATTATCTGGGTTCTTGTCACTAAGACATACTACAGAAGCACAAAGTAGCCTCAGGCCGCAGGCTGTTTGCTTTTTCTGTTGAAAAAGAATATGTTTTCTGAGGTTTCAGATTAAGAATTGCCTTTTTTCCCACCTTAAAGTTGTATATCTTTGAAAATAAAAGACTATGCTTTATTGATCATAAATACTTAATAAAGTCTGGCAAAATAAATAAGTGAATTAAGTAGCCCAACAGTCCCAGTATTCACATAGCCTGAAAACCAGGTTTCCTGTATATAAAACCACTGAGTAGTCAGAGCAATATTTCCATGTGTAAGATGTAAATTGTCACTAATGTTCATGCTCTAATTAGAGAGGAAAGGTGGTGTGGAAAGAGAATAGCGGCAATAAAAGGCAGTATGTGTAAAGTAAGTGGCAGAGCCTAAGAGCCCCAAGGAAAAGAGGAAGATTACTTGGGTTGGGGCTGCTAGGGGTGATGGAAATGAGTCGGTGCTGAAGGGGGCGTATAGGTGGGCATTGAAACAAAAGCAAGGAACAGATTGACTATCAGTAACGCTAGAGACCTCAGCACAGCTACCAGACCTCAACATAATTCGAAAGTCGTTTCCTGGAGGATATGGTCACAAAAGCAAGCCAGGGTCACATTTAAATGCTAGGATCTTAATACTTTGTTATGAGCCTGAGAAGCCAGTGATACTTACTGTCCATGACCTTTTTGTAACAAATAACACATATTTATTATATTCATGGTCAGAGATTAAAGATCAGTACCTCCTTCATCCTGCAATTTTATATTGGAGCTACATTGCCAATACCTTGGACAACAAGTAAGGTGCCTCAGGACACTTGTGTAGGGGAAAGCACATGAGGGGACAGCAGTAAGTGTGTGTGGCCTGGAAAGAAGAGCTGTGGCTCTCTCCATTAGAATGTAACAAGCTGCATATCCAATGACTAGAAAATCTCTGTAAAGTGATAGAATGAGAACCTGACAAAACAAATTATAAACCTGGACCATAATTTTATAAAAATATTAAGAACTAGGAGTTTATTGGTCAGAGTCTGAAGTTTACCAGGTATTTTTCTCATGAGATCTATCCAAATCCCTGGGAGTTTAGCCAAGGGTCATTTATTTTGACATTGAGAATACCCAGGGAAGCCAACCCTCTCCTCATGTCTTCTCTTTGCTGCCAAGATCCTGCAGTTCTGCTGTCAGATGAGAAGTGTGGCTTTTGTGAGCCACCTTTTATAATAGCAGGGATTGTGTAAAGATCCCTCATTTCCAGAAGAACGAACCTGATGAGAACTTGAGATTCATCCCATAGCCTCTGCCAGCCAGTGCTTCAGCTGTAGTGGGTTGATTGGCAATGGCCTTTTTCTCCTGTTTGCTTGTTTAGAAATTACTGGAAATGCTGAAAGATGACAAACAACTGATGATAGTTTTTTAAACTTGGAATTCTAGAAGCACAGTTGTAGGAAATTGACTTTCAGTAGAGAGTTTTACTGTGCCATCTGCATTTGAAAGGTGGTAAATGTATTATCTGTGTCTCCTTTACCCTCATTTTTTTCTATGTAGTCCATAGTTATCTCTTTTGTTTTCTTCTGTTTTTCTTTTATTGAAAATAGATTTTTCAAGCAAGAAATTCTGATTATGATTTCTCCTCCCCAAACTTCTCCAAGATCCTTCTCATCTCCCCTTCCCTCAGAATCCACACCCTTTCTGTCTCTCCTTAGAAAACAAACAGGCATCTAAGGAAAAATAATAAAATGAAATAAGACAAAAACAAACTGGAACAGGACAAAACAAGAGAAAAATAAAGGGGGGAGGCAAAGGAGAATGCAAGAAAAAGACACAGACACACACATTCATACACACTAAAGTCCCATAAAAACACAATGGGAAGCCATAATGTATACGCAAAGGACCTGTTAGGGTTTAAAAAAAAAAAATCCCTGAGCTGGGTGTTGGTGGTACATGCCTTTAATCCCAGCACTCAAGAGGCAGAGACAGGCAGATCTCTGTGAGTTCAAGGCCCGCCTGGTCTACAGAGTGAGTTCCAGGATAGCAGGCCAGCCAGAGTTACAACAGAGAAACCCTGTCTGGAAAAACAAAAACAAAAACAAACAAAAAGAACAAAACAAAAAACCCTGAAAACACACTGTGAGGCAAAGAAGCTCCATAGATGCCATTTCGCTCATTTTGTGTTGACATCTACTGTTGGAACACGCCCTTAGGAGTGCTTTATATCACCAGTGAGACTCCTTTGAAAAGAAGTAAGTTTTGCAAGTGGTTATCAACTGTAGATGGCTTCTAGGTTAGGAATGGAGAATGTGTCCATTTAGCCTCTCAACACTGGGACTCCATCTGGCCCAGACCTGGTAGGCCCTGTATATGCTGCCAGTGAGTGGCACTGAGTTCATATGTGCATTGGGTCTACTGTGTTTAGAACACCTTGTTTTCTTGATGTCCTCCATCCTTGCTGGTTCTCACACTCTTTCTGCCTTGCATAAGGCTTTCTTTCTTCCATAGGGTTCTCTGGGCCCTGAGGGGAGGGATTTGATGGACACATCCCATTTAGGGCTGATTGTTCCAAGGTGTCTTACTCTCTGTAGCTCTGGGTCTCTGTGTTTGTTCCCATCTTCTGCAGGAGGAATCTTCTCTGACGATGGCTGAGCAAGCAACGGATCTATGAATATAGCAGAATGTCATTAATAGCCGTTTTTATGGTTGTATTCCTTTAGCAGAACAACAGAGTTTGGTTTTCCCTAAGTCCCTGGCATATCTCTTCTCAGGTTCCTCACCACTGGAGCAGTGTCTGAGATAGGTTCCATCATATGGAGTGGGCCTTAAATCCAATTAGATATTGTCAGTTAGTCCCACATTCTGTGTGCTACCATGTAGTTAGGTCATCATTGTAAATCAGTGGCGTTTGCCTTTCTCCTTTGTACCATGCAGAGGAACTTCTAGGACTAGGAACACTACTAGTTAGTAGTGAATGAGCGTTCTAGGTAGGCACCAACTTGACTTCTCCATATTCAGTGAGTTGTGAAGGTACTGTCTTCAGCACTAGGGCCATACTATCTTTTGTGGAGAGCAGCTGATAGCCTTGACAATACTATTTCTTATCTTTCTGTTTGGCTTACTGTAAGTATGATTCAGGCCATGTACTTCCTCATTGTCCTTAAATAGTAGCCTTCCTTTTCCAACTCTAATCAAGTTTCCCTCATGTCTAAAATTAGTATCAAGGATGAAGAGAAGGCTTAGTTGTTAAATGCAATTGTTGCTTTTGAAGGAGACCTAGATTCTGTTCCTAGCACCACTCCAGTTCTAGCAAATTTGATGCTCTCTCCTGACTTTTGCAAGCACCAGGCATGGATGTGGTACATACACAAACATACAGGCAAAACAATCACACATGCAAAATAAAATAGATCTAAATATTGAATAGATTATGCAAGTGTAACCTATTGTTCTTAATATTTTCTTTACATTGAGATGCATAAATTGAGAGTGAAAACTTGAGTTGTTCCACTTAAAAATATCTATGCAGAACAGGAGACAGAAGATTGTAAGAACCAGAGGAGGTGGATGACCTCAAGGAAACAGCATTTTCCAGGCACAGAAGGACTGGTGCACATGTGAACTCATAGAGACTATGACAGCATGTGCATGTCCTGCACGAGTTCAAGCCAAGCATATTTAGCCAGGAGAAGGGCATGTGGGCACAAAGTCCTACCCTTAGCCAAGAATCTGTTTGCAATTGACCAATGCTAGGAAAGGGAGAATCAGTTTTCTTCCATGGCTTTCACTCCCCCTAGGAGTACCAGTGATCTCCCATGTAAAATGCTCACTTTGGGAAACAATAAAGATTCCTCAAGTTGGAGTGCTGACTCTACTCTTATTGCTGTCAAGCAATTATTCTGTCTAGAGTTCACAGCTGAGACAGAATCAATTATAGTCCTCGCCCCCCCCCCCAAAAAAAAAAAACTCATTTCCAAGGTAAAATAGACCTTTTGGGATTAGGTAACTTGTGTATAAAACGGCGAGGAGCATTACACATGTTTCATTGTGTCTGTATATAGCTGTCACTTTAATATACATAGGAGTCTGTACACAATTTTCTTCCATTTAGTTTAAGTGTCTCCTTTTGAATTGATGTTCATTTTGTAATCTTTATTTTGAGATTATAATATAGTTATAGTATTTCTTTCTAACGTTTCCTCCCTCTAAACCTTCCCATACACTCCTCCTAGCAGTCTTTCAAATCCGTGGCTTCTTTCCTCATTGTTATTACATGCATATGTGCATATGCATATATCCTGCTAATATACCCTGATAAAACTGTATAATGTCACTTGTATGTATAAGCGCTCTAATTGAACGTCAAACTCACTCAACAAGAAGGAAATTATATATGGTACTGGAAAAATAGCTAACTATTCAGTACAAGTGAGCTAGCTCATGGATATTGGAGGAGAACCTATAACCTGGATTTTATTAAACCAGCCTGAAAGCCATTGGGTTATAGCATGTCCACACATTTGCACACATTGTATCTTTTGATAATTGATTATGTTCTGAGATAGCAATTTTTGTGAAAACTTTCAAAATCCATTTTTCTTTTTGAAGTATCTTTATAATATTGCTGTCTATAAGTTAGTACTGATTGATCATGCCCCCTGTCACTGCCTTCCTCCTACTCTCCCCAGCCTCTGGGAACCAGCAAACTACTCCCAGCTCCCCTGGAAGCTGCTTTAGACTGCAGGTGACTGAAATCCTGTCACATTCTATTTTAAAGAGAATTGTGGGCACACTAAAAATGCATGGTATTACATTAATAGAATGCCATTTGAGCCTGCTAATTTTTAAGTCATTCCGTACCGTTTGGAGAGGAATGTGAGAAATTTTGTCACTTTAAAAAAGTGACTTTAAAAAAATGAGTAAAACTAAAAATTAAATTTTCCTCCATAAGATTGAATATAATCTTTCTCTGATTTTCCATCTATCAATAGTTGAAGCATCATCTACTTATAACATTTATGCTTTTTCATATTTATTGTACTTGTATCTTCATTAGTCATCTCATAGCTTAATAAAAGATGGGAATTATTCAGATTTAACATGCTCGGGAAAAAATTATGTTTTCTTTTTAGTTATTCTTTATCTTAGCACATTTTAGGAATTAGTAAACTTAATCTACAAAATAATCTGGTAGAATCTGATTGTCTTAAAACCTGTAATAGCTTTGTTAAATAAAATATGTTTGCATGAACATTTAGCTAGTATTAGATCAAGCAGTAATTTATCATTTTCTAGTTTAATACTGTTTTAATTAGCAACATAATAGAGTATCAGAATACAGCCTGCTTGATTTGGACAAATCCCTTCACTTCTCTAAAACCTTGGTTTCTCAATGAGTTCAGTAAGTGAGGTAATAGCTAATCACAAAACTATTTCATGGATTGACAGGAAAATGCACATGAAATCCAAACAGAAGCTCCTAACACATTATTTTTCAAAAATAGCTGTAATTATTAGGGAAAAACGTAATTAAGAGTTTCAAGACAGTAGCCAGCATTACCCTATCTATCTCAGAGTTAACAGATAAAACATGAACCACAGAGTCACATGAAAACTCAACATGCAGGCCTCCCTATTAGCATGGGATGTATATGGGATATATATATATATACTCAGAAGCATTCAATCTAGAAAAAAAAAATCACAGGAAAATTAATGTTGTTTGATTGGTAAGCCAGCTAGGATCTGGACATAACAATCAGAACCTGTGCAGCTCTGTTATTGTTTTTGTTAACTCTAATAAAAAGCCTGGCTCCATGAAATCTCAAGCATCATTTGAGCACATCATCATAAATCAGCTGACTCTTTACATCATACTACTCTGAAATGGAAGTTGTGGGCTATGAATGCATTAGTTTCTAATACTTTATTAAAATTAACTATCCAGCCAGGGTTAGCCAGATTATATTTAAACCTAGGACTAGGAAAGCAAAGGCAGGCAGATCTCTGTGAATTTGAGGCCAGACTGGTTCTATATGGTGAGTTCAAAGCTAACAGTGGCTACATAGTGAGACCCTGTCTCAAAACTAAGTAAATATATAAAAATTCAATGAAGGATTCAGGGGAGACATTTTCGAAAATTCTCCAGGTTCACTCAGTTCACCACTCAGTTCACGCAGGAGAGAGCTAACTTTTGAAAACCGTAGTTATTGATTCCTTGTCTTCACTAAGTCAGCTGCTGTGTGTTTGCTGTATGTTGGACCTTCACCATGGTTTTGGCTTTCTATGTCCTCTCATTTAAGTGTCTGTCTCTTTAATTGTGAAACTGATCTCTTTTCCTTCTAACATTTAGACATGAGGGTGTGTATATATTCTGAGAGGACACGTTGAATGCTCATATCATGTTGACATCATTGTTAGTTTATTCCCCAAACACCACTTTTTCATAGAATCATGGATTATGGCAGAATAGTTTGTGATTGGTTAACAAGTGGGTATTGTCTGTGCCTTTAGCTTTTTGGAACTAGATTAAAAGAAAATATAGGAACATAATCAAGTGTGTTTCCATTGTTGTCCCTTGCCTCAGGACTACAGAACATTTTGAGACTTGCACACTTTAACTACATTAAATCCCCTTTTCACTAATTTATAACTTTTTCATTGTTTGTGTTTTAATGTCATTTGATCTTCACGTCTGTAACAAACAAATTTCCACACTCACATAATCACTGTTCTAAGTTAACTTGCTTCATGCCATCCCTACAGTACATTTTATATGCTCTGTTTGACAAAAGTATTCAGTGCTCATAATTCTCACATTGGTCATAAAGTATTGCACACCAACTACCTGATTCACATCACCGAGTGTGCGTAAAGGTTTGAGAGAATAATTCTGCTACATTTTCATTGTGCTACCTATGTCATTGCTGAGGAAGCAATTTAATGTTTAGTATAATCACATGCATAATCTTACTGAGTCGCATTTCTATTTTATTTTAGCCACTCTTTCTAAAGATGACTCCTTATTTTCAAGTCCTGATGTCACTGACATTGCACCAAGTAGGAAGAGGAGACATCGAATGCAGAAGAATCTTGGGACGGAACCTAAAATGGCTCCACCAGAGCAGCAGCCCCAGGAGAAGGAAAGGTGAGTTCTCCTGCTGAGGCTGTGTTACATGCTCATATAAGACAGGCTAAAAGACCCGAGCTCCTGAGTTGCTAACTTATTTTTAATATAAAAATTATGATGTGGGTTATGATAATGTTCTTCAGATAATATATTTTCTCTGGTATTTGGTTAATTCATGTTAATATTTAAGGCAGAAATGCTAAAAATATAAGCAGTTTTCTTTGTGCTTTTCACAGTTTAATTAGAAATGGCATGTAGGATACTAATAATATTAGAATGCATCTTGTATTCAGTAAAGCATTTGAAACTAATTTATTGCTTAAAGGACATCCAGATCACATTCAAATTAGCTGCCCTGGGGGTTATACTTATTCTTTTTCCCTCTGGTAAAAATCTCTTTCTAGTCATTTGTTTTCTTATATCAAACTTCGGCATTATGTACTTTATCTTTACTCTTTGTTTGAAACAGGAATTTATATGCTAATTTAATTGTAATAAGTTTAAAGTAAAAATACTATTTCATTATAATAAAATCATGGATATTTGTGAATAGTATTATCAGTTGAATTCTAAATGAATGTGTGTATGCACACACACAAACATACATCCATGATGAGAATTTATTTTTTCTGTAAGTTGTGGTTAATTTAACAGATGTGTTATTGTTATCTCTTTGAAGAATGTAGAAAGAGAACCTGGGGCTCTCAAGGCCCTACCTTGGGGCTCTACGTGGTCTCCCCTTCTTCAAATCCATACCTGTGTGAAGCTGGGTGTTCGTTGTATCCTCATTAATATAATGTGTCATACTTGATAAAATGAAGAAGCAAATCAAAATTTAACTTATTTCAATCAAGCCAGCCACCAAACAGATTTGCAAATGCACAAAACAATGCTGTAACAAGCATATTTTTCTTTGCAGAATATTGTGATGTTTTATAAAGAGTATGGTATTCCAGTTATAGAAAAACAACCATGAATTTTAAGGAGAGCACAGAGGGGTATATGGAATGGTTTGGAGGGAGGGAGAGAAAGAAAGAAATTTTATAATTATAATCTCAAGTATTTTTAAAAGATTTCAAATAATTATGTTATTCCTATTGTAACATGGTTTGTATAATCTTGAATTATTTATGAATGTTTTAGTGTTAATGTTCAAGCTGTCATCTGTAGTTCACATGACAGGACTGTGGATTTAGCACTCTCGAGGTGCTCAAGAGAGTTTACAAGTGTAAAGGGACCTTGAGACCTTGAAAGGTTTTGATCTATAAACAATGGGGATGTGAAGGGAGGCATAAGCCGTGTCTCAGGAGTCTAGCAAGATTACAGGAAGATTTTTTGAAGTTTATAGCAAAAATAAGTATTGCAGTGGCTATAATTGCTCTCCTCTATTATCCTAGCACTCATACAGATGGGGATGATGGGTTGTACAAGTTCAAGGCCAGCCTTATTATATAGGTAATTCAAGACCAACCGCTATACGGTCTGATCCAATCCCCAAAACAAAACAACAAAAACATACAGATAAAAATGCGGTTGATTTGCCTAATTGTTAGTATTTCTGCAATTGGTCTGATCTATTTCTCCATTGCACAGGAGCCAATGAATATAGTACATGTATCTAGACAATGTATTTTAAAAAACAGTGTGCACTCAACTCTTGCTGTTTTGTGTTTGTCTCCTGAGTTTATTCCTCCACTCTTAACCATTTGAAAGAGATTATGCAGTCCAAGGCACATTATTCCTTTACATAGTGAAGAAGAGTTAGTTTAGAATTGTCATACGTTTTATATAGTTCTTGCCAAGAATAAATTACCAGCAACCTGAAAAACTCAAGAGCTATCCCCTTCGTTTAGGTAGTCGGCACAATGTAACTCATGAATATCAGTTATGTGCCAGGCATCATAGGAAAACTTAAGGATTCAGGAGAGTAAAAATCAGAAATGGCTAACTAATATCTCTTACTATTTTGATCTGATCATTTTGTCTGATGCTAATCTTAGGCTGTAAGGAAGAAAATATATTGGATTATATGGCAGAGCAACATTTTATGTCTTTTCAGTGCATTTGTGAGCAAAGTACAGAGTTTTGGATTACTTACATTCCCTGTGTACATGTTGTTGCTAAAAAAAAGCTTGTGATATACAGGTGGTAGTCAGGTGAAGGATTTTTTTAGCCCTGAATCGTATCTATTTTTATAAAGCTTTTAAATAAAAGCAATGTATTTTTTTTCTAAAAACATCCACATTTACTGTTCCTTTCTACTTTGAAATGGTTGTGTCCATTTTCCTACGTATTTTCAGCATTTTCGAAGTTGTCATGAGCCAGTCTTTTCTGAGTTGGGTGCCAATCCTTTAGGACCATCTGTCAGGACGAGCCCTATGTGGAACTGGAGAGTGTAGATAAGGCTTAGGGAGAATTCTGAGGGTTAAAGGCTCCTCAGTTTAGTACTTGTCTCTCAGAGTTGAGTCTTTCACAAGCTGCTGTATAATTCCATCCCACTTCAGTAACCTTGGGACCCCGCCTCTTGTTGCCTGCCAAGACTCCCTGGTTCCTCCCCATTTTCGACTTTTTCAGACTTTCAGACTCTTCTTCTGTCCAGTCTCCATTCTTTTGTGAGTGGAAGGACTCACAGAACCACACTCTCCCAGGGAACCACAGCTGCCACACTGGGTTGGGACCCAGGGACCTTTGTGTCCCTTCCTGCCCTCCATTCCAGACACTCCAGATCAACTGCTACAGCCTGCCCGCAGGAGCCCTTCCTCCCACACCACCTCCATATCCTAGGAACTCAGCCTCTTAGTACAGACCCAGGTATCCCTAGTTCTTCTGTGCCCATTTCTGTACTTCCAGTCCCTTTGTTCTTCATAACCGGATGGTAGAGCCCTATTTCTGAAGCCACAGCTTTAGCAGTCCAGAGGTATAGATTTATACTGTCATTTTGCTTCTTTCTCATGAACATAAATGCCGTTTCTCAGGAATATTTTTAGATGCTTAATGATTTTCTGTGTCTAGTATTATTCTGAAATGCTTAAATGTCTGGTGTACATCAATAGATATTTATTCAGAACTTACTGTGACTAATGCAGACGGTGTGGTTCTGCTTCAGGAGCCTCGTCCTCCCTGTCAATCAGCCTCAGCACTCAGTTACTATTCAAGGTAACCATGTGCTGCGCGCCCTCGCTTTTTACTACATCGCACCAGGCAAAACTGTAATTGTAGACTTCTTAGTCAACCTTCCTACTCCTATATGTTCATCAAAATGAATCACTGGCAAAGTCTATAGAAGTTGTGAAAATGCTGTAAGAACACTTCAGTAATGTCACCAGGTATAGTGCCGAGAGCATACAAGAAGAGCATTGTAGAATTGCTAAGTATGAAAATGCAATGGCAAAATAAGTAAATAAAATAACACTTTATCCTGGCTTTATTTGGAATCCATCTTAAAAAATCTTTTCTACTTTAAATTTTTTATGACTTTCTTTCGGGTTTCAAACTATTCTTACTATTTGAGAATGTCATACAATGTATCCTGGTCATACCCAGTTCCTATTCTTTGTGCCCTCCCTAGAAAAAAAGAAAAAAAAAAAAAAGCTAAGTCTATGCAGTGTTTCTGCATCCTTGTTGGGCCCATGTTCTTGTGTTGGGTTCATGTTCTTGTGTTCTTTCTTCTAAAGAAAACTGACTCCTATCCCCCAACACCACCAAAAGACATTTACTGTGAAGAGCTACACCTCAGCATCTATCTAATTTTTCTTTGTATGTGGGGGGAGGGGAGCGACACAGAAGCCCTCGATGTCGCTTATCCTCTGCTATGAATCTGCAGTCATTGATGTCACTACTACAGAAGCTCTCCTGCTCATAGCTGATGGTGGCAGTGCAGTGGTAGCATGGATTAAAGACATCATCTTGGATTCCAGCTGGAGCCTGGATTTCAGACATCTACTTGGTTTCCAGCATGAGCATGAATCACGGACATCAACATGGTGTCCAGCAGGAGTGTGCGTCATGGACTTCTACATAGTCTCCAGAGGCAGAATGGGACTTCATCATCAAGATGATCTATGCTGGGGTCACGGATCACGGACATCAGCATGGTGTCCAGCGGGAGTGTGAATCACAGCCATCTACACAGTCTCCAGGGGCAGGATGGATCTCAGTCATTAAGATGGACTATTCTTGGGGCACAGATCATGGACATCAGCATAGTTTCTACCAGGAGTGTGGATCACAGATATCTCTACACAGTCTGCAGGGGCAAGATGGATCTCAGTCATTAAGATGGTCTATGCTGGGGGCACAGATCACGGACATCAGCATGGTTATGGTGTAGATTCAGCCCAGAAGATGAAACATTCTTTGGCTGGGCTATCTTGCTGTTCTCAGAATCAGGGTGACCCTGTGGTTTGGCAGTGGATTGGCTGGAGCTCTAGACTACTGCATACCACCCAGCCCTCAGCACCAATGGTCTTGCTACGTCAGCCTTCGTGCTTACAGCCTGAGGGCCATAATTAAGAAATATTTCTTCCAAAATCCAGAAAAGCTAATACAAATATATGCATCTTTGTTCATAAAAGTAAATAACAGTCCATTCATAGCAATCTGTTGGCATGTCCTAAAATCAATTCTCGCAAGTTTTACCTAGATTATTTTAGGAAACTGAGAGATGTGCTCATTATTTAGCTAAAGTGAGACAATTTCCCCATCTTATTATAATTTTCAGCCCAATAATAAAACCAAAAAACAAATGCTCTAAATGATATACTCACTGACTTTTCAGCTGTCTCTCCCCTTTTACCAAGTAGAAGTTCTACCTTTGCTCCTGTAATTGCTCTGATTTTCATGCTACCCCAACAGTTTTATCTCTGCTGGATTACATATTAACAAAGGCTTGGTTACTTGTTCATAAAGACTTATAAGTGAAAACTTTATTTCTCTCTCAGATTAGGCTTTCTGAGGAAAATGGAGAAGAGACCAAGAGTAGACCCATATCAAACTGTTACCAAACCATCATTACTCTTGCAACCATGATGGGAACTCAAACGTGGAAATATGTAAATTCCATAGCCACTTATCAAAAACATAATTAAAAGTCCCGTCTGGCCAAGAGAAGCCTAGTAAATTTGAGCAATCATCGTCAGAGATGTAGGGAAGAAGTGCAAGCATCTAACTGGAATTTGGAGATGATAACTTCAGCACACACTCATACGACACCGTTCATTTTATAGACGTGTGAAGGGTAGTAGAACCCAGGAAAGGTTCTACTACAAATTATGTTGGAAATGGGTGCAAATCTTCAGCATCAGCCCTTTGTACTCCTGTCTTCACAGCATAGAAATCAGGTCGTTTTCTTAGTGATAGGATACATGAGAAGACATTCAGCGTCACCTCAATTGCAGTTGCAGGACAAACCCATTGTAGCGCTGAGCCAGGGTATAATCAGATTCTTGCATAGCCTTTAGAACCTTCTGTAGGCAGTCTTTGTTTCTACAAGCTACAAAGAAAATATGTGTAGGTTTCTGCATTTCAAGCAGAATTTCATGGGAATTTTTTTTTTTTTCTGTGTGGTAGATATTTTCTAGAAAGAATTCAAACATATTTTCTAAATAATAAAAAATATTATTAAAACAACACAGATGTTGCTTCTAAAACTGTACCAAAGGACTTCGAGCTATGTGTTCTGAGTTATCCTCATTTAAGTGTTCCATTAAAAATTATGGAAGCTATTGTATTTTGGGTGAATAGGTGAATGGTAAAAGGCTACACTCTGAAATAAGACTGTGATTGGGTCTTACTGCTGACCTTATAGGCTCAGGGTATAGGCTCAGGGTCTCTTGTTCCCTGCTGTATGCCAGGGTGACTAACTGGTCTGCAAGCTTCTGTCTCACTCTCCCATATCTCCATAGGTGCCCTGGGCTTAAAGACACTTGCTTCCACATCTGGATGTTTATGTGTTTTGGGAATCTCCACCCAGATCAGCGCATGTGTGTAACAAGCGCTTCACCCACTGACCCATCTCCCAGTCCTGCAGTTCTTCTTAGTTTATATAATCAGTGTTAGCTATAATTTTTAAAATAATTAAGGAACTACTTACTAAGGGAGAAAGTCACCATTGATTCATTTGTTTTTTAGTGAAATGAGCTTCATTTTATTTTTTTAATTATAGGAGGGGTAAATTGTCATTCCAAAGTAATCAGAAAATTCTGCAAAGGCAGTTCTGCAAAGGCAGAACTAACACTGTTGCAAAGCTCTGTGTCTTTTCAGCCCTCTTCCTCATCTTTATCTGACTGACAAAACTAGGCTCACAGCATATATGATTTAATCTGTTCTTAAATACAAAGACATGTAAATTTTTCACTTTGTCGTTTGACATTTCATTCTGTAAATGTCTTATTTCTTTAGCAAATCAATTGAAATGTATGTATTTTTGCATTATTTGAAAAACAGTCTTTGTATTTACTTTAATATAATTTGTAGTAATTTTTATAATTTTTATAAATTGGTTATTTCCTTTGGTGGAGTCACAAAAAATTGAATGACTAGAACACCAGAGAAATAAACCCGTTAGTCTTGTCAGAATTTCTTCAAAGACTCTTAACTATTTTGACTTCAGGAGTAGCATTTTCTTGGTGCTTTTTCATAATCTGCTTCATTTTGGCTATAGCCAAATCATTTTAATGAACGTATATTGCTCCATTATTCGAACCTTGTCTGCTTAATCATTAAAGAACTCATTTGTGTGTATTTGCATGTTTGTATACGTGTGTGTGTGTGTGTGTGTGTGTGTGTGTGTATAAAAGAGAGAGAGAGAGAGAGAGAGAGGGAGAGAGGAAGAGAGGGACTGTGAAAGTGTCTCCATGTGTTACCCAGACTGACTTTGATCTCCCTGAGTCACTTTCCCCGTATTTTAGTTATGGTACTCCATTTTGCTTTCTCAGATATTTACTCATTGTTGGAATTTCATCGTTTATATTACCTATTCATAACTTCATCTGATTTTTAGTACTGATACTTGTTTTCTATTGCTAAAGCAATAGCTCTAAATAGCTCTAAAGAGCTCCTAATATAATAAATAGTAGTCTTGTTTTTCTAGCTTACCATCTACATTTTAGCTTTTGTAAATGATATGGAAGTTATTAAATTTATCATGTTTTTCATGTCTTAGCACTGTAATAACCCATTAGATAGATAGATAGATAGATAGATAGATAGATAGATGTGTTATATTATTTACCTGTACACATAGATCAGAAAACTTAGATCTAGGTAAGTTAGATCATTTGCTCAAAAGTAGCGAATTTTCTGATTCTGTGTTTTAGAATAGGGTCATCTTATTCCAAGGACCATCTTATTACCTCCTCTTTACTGCTATATTAATTGTGGTTTGATTCCTGTGTGCCAAATACTATGTTAAGCATCTCAATTGAACATCTTTAAGTAATTTAATTTTCACTGTAACTCTGTTAATTAGGACTGCATTTTCATACGTTCATAAAATAACTGAATATAGTTGAATTTCATTGAGGTTCAATTGCTTGCTTAAAAGCCACTGTGTTAACACAGTAGAGACATAATTGCAAACTCTGCAAGCTCAGAGATTGGGTTAATAACACCTAAGTATTTTCAGGATGAGTGAGGGTAGGATATACTAGGCATGCAATTATGCACTGTTCATTTTGAAAAACACTCTCTTCCCTGGTCTTTTAGCTAAATCATGTGCACTTTTTCTTGGAAATGCAACTGTAATATGAAATTTTTAGACCTACAGTAATTTCTTTTCTTGTATTTCCTATGGAAATGAGAATCATCTATACCTCTTTTCTGTTAACTCAAAATATATTTTTCTTTTTACTAATGAATGAAGTATAATGTTAGATAATAGCAACATGTTCTAAAAGAAATTGATAAATTTTGCTGTATTTATGCACATATATACATGTATTTGTGAACAGAGAGGGAGGGAGGGAAGGAGGGAAGGAAGACAGAGAGAGAGAGACAGAGAGAGAGACACAGAGAGAGAGAGAGAAGAAGAAATTGCATATAACAATGTCCAATGCCTATTTTTGTGTTTGTATTTGATTTCTAAGGTTGCTAATAATGTATGGCTTCTTGAAGTTGAAACTCAAACTATTTGAAATATTTGAATATGTATTTATCGATATGGAAAGTGCCACATAGAAATATCTACTTGGAAATTGCAGTCTCTACATTTTAAACTTCTTTAGTGTCAAATTAGGAACATACAATTGAATTGCTATATATTTTCTTTGGTCATCAAAACAAACTTCTTTTATTATACCACTTTAATTTTATCATAATGTTTATGTTACTTGCAAAAGTAAACACTGTGGTGATTTTAAAACAAGGTAGTTTTTATTAGCTTCCCCCTGTGTTTACCTAGCTGTTGAGGCTGTGGCTCTCATGTTCCCTGTTGCACATTTTGATTAATGGCCCTCTGGACTTGTTCCAGAGTATACTGATTACAGCTAGGTCATTTCAGTGATGATTTATTAATTATGTTTGCAATTCCAATAAGTAAGATTGGTCAAATGTATTACTATTAATTTGCCAATAACATTGGGAATTACACTTTAAAATAATGTTTGCCTGAGGGATTTTTTAACATTTTAAGTATCCAGGAAGGACAAAATATGCATAGATTTTAAATTGTATACCATATTAACATCTTATGGCCTTTTAAACGATGGCTATGAAGTTATCAGGAAATAAGTCTAATAAGTACATGTGTTTTAATTTTCTATTTTAATGAAACCTGAAGATACTGTACTTCAATAGAGCTGTGAAGGTATTTTTAAACTAATTTTTAATGTTTATCTCTCATTCTAGGAACAACCCATGCTTACAGTCTCCCAGGCTAATGTATGAGTTCAAATGGAAAGTCA
Organism: Cricetomys ansorgei; assembly: GCA_026225945.1. Classification (NCBI taxonomy): domain Eukaryota; kingdom Metazoa; phylum Chordata; class Mammalia; order Rodentia; family Nesomyidae; genus Cricetomys; species Cricetomys ansorgei. Next base: position 3,227,079 of record JAMJFZ010001074.1, read on the forward strand.
CTGACAGACTCGTGTATTTTAAAGTAAATTTAATAGAGATCTCTGCTCATCTTTCTGAGATTCAAGTAAAAAGTCTTATTGTGAATGATATGTTTCTATCATTTGAATAACATTTATATCTTAAATTTCTATAAACTTGGCTTGACAATAATCATTATTTTAGCCATCTTAAACATCAACAAAATAGGCAAGTTGTTAAATCCATATGATCCCTGCTCAATAGAAGTATTTATTAAGACAAGTGGCCTCTGCTTATACTTTACTGTTCAATATTGAAAATAGATACTTCTTTCATCATCAGATATGCCATATCCAAAATTTGTGGGGTTTGTTTATTTCTTTGTTTTTTTGTTAATGTTTTTTGGCATGAGATTTCACTAGGTATCCCTGGCTGCCTGGAATTCACCATGTAGAACAGGCTCCCTTCAGATTTGCAGAGATCTACCTGCCTTTGTTTGACATGTTCCAGGATTAAAGATTTATACTACCATACTCGAAAAAAATTCTTCTAATTTTAAATCATAATGCAATTCTATAATCATTTGCTTTGAGTGTTTAAAATATTGTAAAATAAAATAGCTTGCCCCTGAAACAAAAAAGAAAAAGGAAAAAAAGTACATAGTATCTGAAATAGGAGCTAATTGTGCTCAAGTTAGAATACTTGAGACCTTGCAGATGGGATATGTGAGAGTTATGAGAAAAACACAACAGACCTAAGAAACTTAAAATACATAGCTAGTATTCGTCAAAGATTCTGTTTGCGCTTGGTAAATCATTGCTACAGAATAAGGAATATAGATCATATTTATTTATTTATCATATTTTTATGTAAACATTATTAGATATATTTAAGACACATTTTCTCTAGTTAATTTTTTCAATAATACAAGTTCTAAACACTTAAAATTTTAATTTCTGTAAATCAAATTTGCACATGTTCCTTCTTTAAGGTTATGCTTATTAGAAATTTGGAAATTTATGAGTATATATAAGACAAATTAAATGAAGCCATTTTATACTTGCCAGCATTATTAATACTTGTACTTTCATAAGCTAATTTTAAAAATAAAGGCTGGCACAGACTTTGTCTTCAGGAGTCTATGTCTGAAATAAGAATGAAGAAAAATCATCAATAGCTGACATTATTATTATGTCTACATAATATTTACTTACATCCTGGCTCTCAAATTTATGTGACTAATTTTTATATGTATGAAATGTGTCAAATGCCATTATAGATCCAAAATGTGTGAAGTGTTGAAGAGAGAGCTGAAATTCTCTTTGGAGACTGTGGAATAAGCAGATGTGATCAGGTTAGATGCTCGGCCAGAGAAGTTTTGATCTGAGTTTGGCTTTGAAGATGAATTTGCTTTTGAAGGCATTATAAATAACAATAATATAAACACTAATAACTGAAGCCACTTTCTGAGCTCCTGTTTTTCTTTTAACTGAACCTCTTTGTACTGCCTGCTGCATCAGGGAGTTTTAGCAGTTTGTATGGCTGCCAACCTTGAGGCTATATTTCATTTTTATTTTTAAATGTGTTTTTTAGGGTGCTGCCACATAGCCCAGCCCTTATACAGTAGGCTAGATTTCTCAGCCTCATTGTTAATGAGGTGTAGCCATGTGTCAAAGTCAGTGCCAACAGGACATAATTGGAAATGATACGCCCATTCAATGATCCTATGTGTGTGTGTGTGTGTGTGTGTGTGTATATATCTTCCTCCTTCATAGCCATATAGATATACATTATAAGGAAAGCAACCTAGGAAAAGGCTAAACAGCAAGGAAAGTAGAATCATTTCCCATGGACAATTCCATGGATTATCTACTGTTCAGCCTCCTCTAGACAGTAGTAATTGCTTACAGGCTTACTTACTTACTTAGTCTGTTGACTTAATTAAGAATGAAACTAGCCTATCAGTGGAGTAGGCTGCACAAGAAACTCATGGAATTGGAGCACCAGAGCTCAAGTCATGTTTCATGGATTATGAACAAACCTCTCAGAACAGATGGAATGAAACAAGAGATATATGCTAGTATTATTTATTTAGAGTCCTTTCATGAACGCAAGAAAGAATGCTTAAAATATCCTAAGGCAAAGAATATCAGAATGAACTACACTTAAAAATAAATTTCTAAACCATACATTGGCTGGAGGGAACTTACTTATTAGCAGTGAAGAAAAATGAAGTTACAGTAGTAGAAATTCTGGAAGAATTTCAAGAGAAGGAATGTAAATGTGCATGTGATTATGAATGAGCAGAAAGAGAGAGACACTAACTTTGTTGTCTCCTTACAGCCAAAGTGAGAATAGACAGCTTGGCTGAGTGTTCTCTCCAACAATACATGAGTGATTCTAATTGTTGAATTTTAAACACCAAATGCAAGAAAAGCAGGGAAAAGAACTGTTGAGCCAAAGCTCTGTGCTTCATCCTTTAATGGAATATGACATCTGTGGAATAATCAAGTCAGCCAAAGCTTGGATATCTGTTTTGCTACGTATGCTGGATTTAATACCTGTGTGGTTCCTTTCTGGGATTTCAGTGTGTTTGAGCTATTTTGTTATCTGGCAACTTTCATATCATCTCAGAGCTAGATTTAAAAATATAGTAACACATAGTTAAATGGAGTTCCAGGAGAAAACCCTAAGCAGATTTTATTTGTTTGCTTGTTTGTTTGTTTATGTTGACTTGGGGCCTCACTCTATAGAGTAGGCTGCCCTCAAACTTTCAGCAGTTCTCCTGCCTAAGCTCCTAAGTACTGGTGTCAGAGGTGAGCCACCCTACCTAGTCTTTAAACTAAGCTTTTCATATACATTGAGTGAATCAAAAAAAATAAATTTGTTGTTGTTGACAGTTTACCCATGGGTTCTGACTCCATAGTCTAGTCAAATAGAGAAAGCAAAGATACGTGACATAAAATAGGGCAGTTACATAGGCAACTGTGATGGTCATTGATTCTCTTCACCAAAAGACGTCCAGATCTCTACCTTCTGTGCACATGGTGAAATTGCACTTCATAGGTGTAGTTGAATGAGTATATTCAACCCATTTTTGACAGCAGGTTTTGAGTAAAAGTGTTATCCGTAATGTAAAAGCCAGAAAACTTACTTTTCTTCTTCCTTAGTGACTGACAATGTTGGTATCTGCCCGTTAAATTAAAGAAATAAGGATAGCAGAGACTAGTCTCCCCACCCCAGGCCAAATCTGATGAGTGTAGCATAACTGAGATGTGTCTTTGTTATACCTTTGTTATGTCAAGCTACTATCAGAGTAGATCGTACTTCATGCAACTGGCTGGTAGGATTCGGGGACCTATCTAATTATAGCGTATTTTTACCACCTTCATGTTCCTGTGTCCTAAAAACAAGAAGCATCAGGTAACATTGGTGAAAATTTGTTACTGCTGTCCTGGAATGAATTTTGACTTCAAGCAGAGTAGAGTTGGAATAAAGGATTGCTTAGCTGTGTTATTATAAATGTACAAACATGAAACTTATTTTCATATTGATAATTTAGCAATTTTCTTTACTCTATATAAATGTAATTGCAAGATATAGAAACTTCACAACAAATAAAATATCTTCAATGATTTTATGAAAAAAATTAGCATTTTATATAAAAAGGAAAATGGAGCATTTTTAGGTTCTTTTTTTTTTTTTTTTAAGCAGGCTGTAGAAATAGATTTTATTATCCACAGAGCTGTTTAAGAAATGTTCTTTTATAATCTTGTCTTGTGCCAGTTGGGCAAATGGAATCAAGCTTCTTACCAAAAGGTTAAGAGAAAAAAAACACTCAGCGGTTTGACATCACCTCGCCCCACCTAATGACTTCACTTTCCATTTGATTTACTGTTGTCTGGCCCTTACTCATTGAAGCAAAAGAAAATGTAGTTGACCAAAGTAATGCTTCCTTCTTTGCTTACTCTAAGTATGCAGTTTAACCACAGGGCAGATGATCCAGAAACTTGTAAAGTGAGTGATTTTTAGTCATAGCATTTGTGAGGTGTGACCAGAGTACTTTGTGTTCCTTTACTACATATGTGATGATATCTCTCTTAATGCATTTGTGGTCTTGTACCAAAATGCAACGTGATGGATAACTTATACATTATATTTATTTCTTCCAGTTCTGTGTCTGTGTAGTCCATGATCAAGGTATAGTCTAAGATTCAATGTCCAGTGTGTCCCTTCTCTACATTGTCACTTGGTATGTTGGCTAGTTTTATGTCCAATTGACACATCATCAGCAAGGAGGGAGCCCCCAACTGAGAAAATGCCTCTATAAGATTGTGCTGTGGGCAAGCCTGTAGGGGATTTTCTTAATTAGCTATTCATGTGGAAGAACCTGCCTGCTTTGATTCCATCCCTGGGCTAATGGTCCTGGGTTCTATAAGAAAGCTGGCTGAGAAAGCCATGGAAAGCAAGGCAGTAAGCTGTACTCCTCCATGGCCTCTGTATCAGCTCTGCCTTCAAGTTCCCGCCCTGACTTCCTTCAGTGATGAACAGTATATGGAAGCATAAGCCCCTTTTCTGCCCAAGTTACTTCGGTCATGGTGTTTCATCACACCTGGTAAAGATCTCAGCGCTGTACCCTAACACTGTAGAAGAGTGAAAAGAGGCCTAGAAGGATTCCTTCAGGCTTTTCATGAGTCACCAATCTGCTCATAAAGGCAGACCTCTAATGATCTCTGATCATGAACTCACAAGGCTCTACTTCTTACTGCTCCCCAGTGGAGATTTTCAACATGAATTTTGAAAAGCAGCATCATACAAGCCATTGAAATACGTCAATCTTTTGTTCGGTTGTAAACTGGATAGAATGTTATCCTAATGAAGCATGGATTTCGGGGCTTTATTCTTCATTCTAATGTCTCTGTTTTCATGATTTTTGTGTATCCTGCTTCTTGCGGGTTATTTTAGTACATTATTTACCTATACTATGTGAGTTTTTATGTTTGTAAAGAATCATCCTGGCACTTTATGCATTACACAATACATCTACTCCTTAAAAAGACATCCCTGACCTGGCTCAGAAATACACCTTTATAATCCTGGCTATGCAGGAGGTTGAGCAGGAGGACTACAAGTGGTAAGCCAGGCAAAAGACATCAGAATCCTGAGGTATATATAAAAATATCAAGCAAGAAAAGAAGAGACTTCTGACTTCTCTTGAAATCTGAAGACTGTCTCCATACACAACAGCAGTCAAGAGGGTATTCTATTCACTCTTTAGTTTTCTTTTTTACATTAATTGACTCATCTAATTGTATGGAGTAAGAGGGTCTGAGTGTGGGTATGGATGTAGGTGGGCACACGCCACAGTATGCATTGCAGTTCAGAAGCCAACTCGAGACACAGTTTTCTCCCCTCACAGTTGATCCTAGGGATCAAACCCGGGTTTCCAGGTCTGGACACCAAACCTCCTTATTCAGTAAGCCATAGTGGTGCTCCTCAGAGTTTAATTTTCTATAACCTTCACTTACAAATTTCATCCTTTTGTGTAACTTAGGGCATTTGAGTTTGCGTCGCTCTCTGGTCTCTTTAACAACTTTTAAGTGTTTATCATCCATAACTCTGGACTACACCCCATTCCTCCAAAGACTGAAGCTCATTCCTGCTTGGGTCTTCCTCCTGCCTTTCTAGGTCTGCGTCACACTGGCTCCTGCTCTTCCCTCAAACTACAGGAAAAGCACCACTTTCTTAAAGCTCCCCCAGCCTCCCTTCTGCCTACTTGCCTCAGAGTGAATTACATTTCTCACAAGTGTTTTGTACCATTTGTGGGTTTTTTTCCTTTTCCTTGTAGTTGATACATTTTTTGAAGGAAGACCTTATCCATTCAGTGCCCCTTTCCATCAGAGATTCCGCCTCCTATAACAGAACAATAACCGAGTTAACATCCCAGCTTATGGTTTGTCACATCTAGATCATAGGACAGTAACCTCTGAAAGTCAGGAAATCCTTCTGACTGAACATTGCAGGCTGTAGAGAGCAATGTGGATTTAGTCCATTCCCCTCACTTGTGAGGATCTCATAATCGTTCAGTCTTTTACTACACTGAAGATAGACCTAGGATCTTTGATTTTCTGTGGAGTTTTTTTTTTTCCTGCTATTCTCCTAGTTTCTATAATGGATATTCGTAATTCTCACTTCATCCATTTATGTCTCTACCTATTTAGAGCATCCATCATAATTTCTAAACTTTTCTTTTAAATAAAATCTTAATGATTTCTAGAGTGAATCAGCACACACCAGGATATTAAAATGTGTCTGAAGACTGTTGTGTGACTCTGTTTCCTGACTTATTTGATTACTGTTTCCCAATCTATATTATTTCACTAATTCATTAAACACATAAGTCAACTCAGGTTTGTAATTTGAATGTGAACTAAATTGACCAAAGCATTCATATTTGCCTCCGTTTGGCATCCGAAAGGAAGACATGAGATACATGTTCCATGGATCCACCCTCCTTCACAGACATGAATGAATTCGTGAAGCACTCTGTCCTGTAATTCAGGATCTTAACTCATCTCTTCTTCTTCTTTTTCCCCTAGTATAAGTCAGATCTTTCCCATGGTTCTTCTTTTAAAAATATGGAGATAATGAAAATTGCTATTCAATTGAATTCGAAGAACCAGAAGAAATAGCAAGGTGGTGTGTTTCAAATGTAGGAAAATGCGAAATTTAAGAACCATCATTCTTCCAAAGCCCTATGCTGAACTCCACTCCCTTCCAAAAAGTAAAGATTCTACAATGCAAGGCAATTTGAACAAACACACGAAGGCTTTTAAGACAGAAATGATACAGTTAATCACTGAGGATTCTGTTCATGAAAAAACTTTGAAAAGTGGGACTTTGTAGATTATTTTTTACTTGACATTTACTTATTCTGGTAAAAAGGGAAATTAATAATTCCTGTTTAAAGATATATAACTAACTTTATAACATATCCCACTTTAGAAACTAAGAACTTTCCTCTTCTTGACTGAAAATCTTACTGATGTAGTGTACTGAGGTGGAAGCCCTTCAGTTTTGTATCATAGAGAACATGCTACCTGAAAGTCTTACAGTTTAATTTACCTAACTTGTCCCTTCAGACATCACATGTAGGAGATTCAGGTTTGACTTGCTTTTTAATATTAAAATGTCTTAGATTCACTTTGTCTTTCCTGACTTTTTAAGTTTTAATTTGAATAGTTTTCTTGTTTGAGAATTTTATCTATGCAGATGTGTTTTGATCAAACCTTCTGCTCCAGCTCTTCCCCTCTTCTCTTCATTGCCTTTCCTTCCCAACCTCACGTGCTGTTTCTTCTAGATCCACTAAGTCTGGGTAGTACTGCCTTTATGTATGTGGGTTCAGGACCATCTACAGAGCATACATGACCTTTCAGAGGCTGCAACTCTGAAGAAAACTGACTTTCCCTCCCCAGGCAATTGCCAATCGGCAGTAGCTCCTAGCTAAGAGTGGGATTTAGGACTCCATGCAGGGATTTTGGCTGGCTTCATCTCATGCAGGTCTTACACACATAGTCCCAGCTGCTAGGAGCCCATATGTGCAACAGCCTGGTCGTGTGCTTGCCAGGACTGGTGCTCATGAGCCCTTGAAATCAAGCAAAGAATCTTTTATATATAAAAATGGTGTTAAATTTATAAATGGTATACTCAATAACTAGATTCTAAAACCAAATATCTTTTCTTATGAATTAAAATTCAGAAATGCACGAGTAGGCTCTGGCACACTATGTATGGAAGGAGTTGATAGAGGAGACGAGGAAGTTATGGCTTCTTAACAATAAACATTGTTTTTGAAATCTATTTGTCCTGTTTTTTCGTGGCTTGCTTTGACTTGCTGTGTTGTATAAACAAAGGAACCGAAAGTAAGCTTCTTTCCAGAACAATTCTGATTTGATTGTAGTTTTGATTTGTACCCAACCAAAAAATAAATATCAATGGTACAGTATTGCACAAGAAATTAATAGCAATAAAGGGGGAGTTGTTGGTTTTATTACAATAGCCTTGTTAAATTAAAAGTAATAAATTCAGTTGAAAATCACAAGTCTGTTGTTATAGTTATGAGGAGTATAGTTCTATTTTTTTTTTCTGTTCCCATTGGTATTTCCCTGGGGTTTATTCATAGGGGTGGAGGCATGGCCTGTGCTTCCCTCCGATGTCACTCCACCCTCCTGCAATGTGGCAACTGACTTTCAAAAGCTGAAACATGACGTCACACAGGAGCTTGTTATTCATTTTCCAAAGTTCACTTCACATTAGTCTGAAGTGTCCATGTCCCTTGGCATGTGTTCATTTAGGAAAGCTAGATGTCCAGCACATAATTCTCCTGGTTAGGAAGATGAACCCGTAACTGAGTGAGGTTTAGGAGATGGAATAATTTGGTGACTCTGGCTGAAATGGAAGTGGTTCTCCTGGGACCAGTGGACTAGGAATTGGTCCATCTGTGTGAATTTCAGTTTCCTTTCTCAACTCATCAACTTGGTATGTGAAAATCTCTGAATGAAGCTCCCTGTTCGACTTGCCTATTGACTTTTTTGGTGTACAGATTTGATTTTCTGTGTGATAGTTTGTCACATTCTGCATGTAACCAAAGTCACTAACAGTGGTCTCTCCCTGCTTGTGGATTTCTGATGTGATTGTCCAAGATGTAAATTTTATTTTATCTTATTTACTCATTTTTTTGTTTTGTTTTTTCAAGACAAGGTTTCTCAGTGTAGCTCTCGCTATGCTGGAAACTGCTCTGAAGACCAGGCTACTGTAGATCTCAGAGATCTGCTGCCTCTGTCTCTCAAGTGCTGGGATTAAAGGTGTACACTTCAATGCCTGGCCAAGATGTACATTTTATAAAACACAGAAGACTCTTCATATTTCATTTTTCGTGACAAATATAGTGATAGCAATAAGTACAGTCACTATTTAGCACCTGCTTTTTTTTTTCCTCATGATAACATGCAAACTCTCTTCAATTCATATAATAAGCTTGCAACCTAATCTTGTTATGTACAGCAAATACAGGAAGAAACTGAAATACCAGGAAGATAAGTAGGTTACTCGAGAATACATGCTGTTAAAAAAAGAAGAAGAAGATGCATTCTGTGCTGTGTTTGAACAATAAATAGTCTGGAAGAGAAACTTGCCTAATAGTAATCTTACACTACGGTTAAAAAAAAAAGAGAGAGAGAGAGAGAGACTACTGGTGGGTACATGTTGTTAGCAAAATTAGCTGTGCGCAGCATCCTTTTCTTCCCAGTTGTGCTGTTTGAAATAAACTAAGCAGATATTGGTTAAATTACTGAAGGATAGTTGATAATAGTTTTACTGCTTTAGAAGTCTAGATTAACTTTTCAGATATCGACATTATTATGATATTTTTTAGTCATGAGGCTATTTTACCCTGGATGTGGTTCTGAAAAGTTGAGGATACTGCCCTTTGCTCTTCAATAACCAAAGTTCCAGCACACAGTCATTAGTTTGCAAAATGGAAATTGGCTTCTATTCAGTCAAAATCATGGTTTTATTAACATAAAGTTATGAATATGAATTTAGAGTAAAAAAAATCTGTTACCTTGTATCTTCTAGGCATACTTCTACAAAGTATCTTCTACTTCGACCCTTGATGACTGAATTCGTAGCACTAAATTTCATGTTCCTCTCTTTAAGGGAATGAGACGACTTGACTGATAATTGTTTTATTTTGGCACTGCATGAAGAAAGTCTGTGTAAAACATAGTTTACTTATTGAATCAAAATGACTGTTTCTCTTGAAGGTGAAGAGGTTCAGTGGGTAAAGGAGCTTGCCTCCAAACCTGACACCTGAAGTTTGTTCCTCAAAACCAACGTGGTAGAAAGAGAGAACTAATTCTCTGCACATTGTTCTCTGGCCTCTGCAAGTACACTGTGGCATGCATACACCTCCCTACCCCCCCCCAACATACATGACACAAAAATATACAAATGTACGTTTTTTAACGTCACCATTTTCTGTTGATATTGTTATTTTTATTTGATAACAACTTTTACATTTCTAAGTAAATTGTATAGTGACTTTTTTAGATATTAAAATGTTATTGCTGTAGTTAAAAACATTGCAATTTGGATAAAAGTTTGGGTATTCACTTAAAGAATGGATGCATTTTAACATGCATTTAACATGTCTTTAAAGAAAAGGTTCTTTAAAACTTTGTTGTAGTTGGTTGTGAAAAAAACTAGTATAAGAATTTAATGTTTGAGATTTTCAATGTAAAGAAATGTACTTTGTTCCCTAACTTTTTATGTCAGGTAAAAAAATATCATTGACATTTGTTATTACAGTAGCATCCATCATCTCCTTGACCTGAGTGCTGAAGATCTAAATCCCACCTCAGCATCTATCCAAAGCCTCAAGCAGAAAAGAGGAAATGGAAAACTGTGCTCCCCTGAGGTTCCCTAAGTAAATGGAACCAATAAAAAGAATGTACACATGTGTACACATCTGCACATACAGTGTTTACCTTAAGGAGCTGGTTCACATGATTGTGTGCATGGGAGATCAGAAATATGTGTATCAGGAAGGCTGCTCAGAAGCTCGGGTGGGTGGGTGACAATACTGCAGACTTTTCTTCTCTGGGAAGCTTGTTGGACTTTTCAGGGTTTTCAACTATTTCTCAACCCATGTACTCAAGGAAATTTAGGTGAAAGATGATAGACAATGGCAACCCCACCTATCGAAAACCTTCAAAACAAGACCTGATTTTTGTTCATCTATGTGACTGTTTGCTTCCATAGAGAGTCTCCCATAAAAATTAACACACCCTGTGAACAAGCAGTACATGACAGAATATTGAGAAAGGTATACAGTGGAGAAACATGATGATCAGTACCAAGGCCAGCATCACAGGAGATACATGTGTAAGTCTAAAGTTGGAAGTTTCCAGTTACCAGCTCTAAAGAGATGTAACCAAGAGCAAGGGGATGCTTCAGTACATGAGTTGAGCCTCAGTGCTCTAGATTAGCCCATGCTAGAGTGTGACATCTAGCATTTGTCAGACATACTGTCAAGGAGTAATGACAGATGTTTCTTTACAATTTTACTCCTGCTCATGTTTTCTAACAGGTCTAGTCAATGTAGTCTTAGGTAGATTGAAGCCTAGAAAAGAATGAATGGAACTTCCTTGGAGTGATTGGAATTTTGCCCCATCCTTAAGTTTTCAGGGATAGAATGAAAGAAAATGAGACTTTTTTTTCAGTACAATATCATTGGCTTAATCTTATCTATATACATATGTATGTATATGTAAATATGTAAATGCACACATTTTTTTTCTTTAGTTAGAATCTTATGTATCATAGGCTAGCCTCAGACTCACTGTATAGCCAAGGATGAACAGAACTCCTAACTTCTAATTCTCCTGCCTGTGTCTCCTAAGTGCTGGGATGACAAATGTGTACCTCGATACCTATTTTGTATAGTACTAGAGACGGAACTCAGGGCTTCGTACTTGCTGGGTGTACACTCTACCACCTGAGCTATTAGCAGCCACAGATTATAAGTACTTTTTGTAAATAGTGGACAGCCCAAGATCCTAGGACACAAACGAAAGGCTAGCACAGCTTTCCTTGTACTCGACAGTCATTTGGCAGAGGAAAACTAAGGACAAGTTAAATTATATTAATGTTGATATTTGTCTCTTCCAGCTTGGCAATTTATGTAGCGTTTTGTAATTCAGAACAGTTTTGTTTATTCATGTTATACATTAATCAGACAGGAAATGCAGACAGATATCTAAGAATGTAAGCATAAAACTCACTTGACATATTCTCACCCATACAATAGCTTGAGTAGTTCAGTTACCTGATTGGTTGAGTAAGAGTTGGCTTTTAATGTATTAACCTTTTTCTTCCAAGGATAATCTGAGGACTTCTACAGTTTAGTACAGTTTCCTTATGAGATGTAAAGATCTCACTCATGTATTAACTGAAGGGCATAACTTACTATTTTAATCCTATAACTAATGTTTTAGTTCTACTTTTGTAACTGAAAATGTGAAAAGCTGAGTTTCATATACATTGTGTAGAATTACATACAAAGTAGGTATTTGTATGAAATTTTAAAAAATATGTGTTTTACTCATACTGTATGTGTTTTATGAATGCTGCTTTGTAAGTGCTCCGCATATATTCTGCTTTGTGTGCTCTCTTGAAGCTTATCTACTAAAATAAATCAATGTACTTACCTTGATGCTCTACAAGGCATTAAGGTATTAGGACTCCACCTGGCAGTTTCTTGTCTGTAAAAAATAAAAGGAATTGAGTACACTTTATTAGTTATGTAAATAGAAATTTTTTCATTGAGACTTTTTATTAGATATAATCTGTCAATTTAGAGAGCCAAGGGATTCTCCAAAAGAGTATAAAATGTCTTAAGTTTTCCACAATTTTCTTTAAGCTGAATGAATGAATCTTTTTCCTTTGTTGACATTCATAACACAGAAATTTATAAGTCACTATCAAATTACCACTCCTAAAGAATATTAGCAGATAAAATATACTCCATGTGTTATTTTTGAAGGAGAAATATATATCCATAAAATTATTGCTTTATGGAATTTTGTATTTTATTCACTTTAGATAGATTGATACTTGGATAAAATATAAACAAATTTAGAAAATAAGATGAACTTTTCTGATAGCTTTTTAATTCTTTAAACATCTAAGTAGATAAGACAGAAACCAGGACACTAAACCTATGTATCTTTGGGGGCTATTCTCAAAAGCAAGACGAAACAAGATGAGCATCTGCGAGACACACTGGGAGTCAAAAGCTCAAGAGACTTTGAAAGCTGAGGTTGCATGCCTGCGTTCTACCATGTTTATATACCACCCGTCACCCTTTTGAATTTTCTTTCATATTGAGAATGTTAAGGGACTGCACAAGTAGTGCAGTGGTGAAGAACACTTACAGCTCTTCCAGAGGACCCAAGTTCAGTTCCCCCTATTCATGACAGCTGTCTCACAGCCACCAGTGACTCCAGCTTCTGGGGATCTGAAACCCTATTCTGGCTTCTTAAGACATCCATGTGGTATACATTCATACAGACACACATACATGCACATTTTAAAAGGTAAGAATGTTGGTAGGGGTAATTATTCATATAGGCAATTATTAATACATTTACACATATGCATGTGCCATGCTACATATGCAGAGGTCAGAGGTTAATTATGAAAACTGGATTCTCTCCTTCTACCATGTGGGTTCCATTTTATATTTTTCTAAATTTGGAGTTAGGAAGGCTAGAACAGCAATAAAGACGTAAAGATGTTTTCCCTAGGGAAATGAGCATGCTTTTTCTATATCTTAAATTTATTTCTGAAGTGATACAGCTGAATGGGCAAGGAATTACAAAGAGAAAGAAGTTGTTGGGTTACCAGGGCAATTACCCTTAGACATCCTCTTTCCTTGTGCCACAATGAGATATTCATCTTCTAGGCTGAGACAAGCAAACTTGTTCTTTAAAAATGTATGCATGCTGGGCCAGTGAGGTGGCTCCGTGGGTTAAAGTGCCAAGCCTGACTGTCTTAGGTCTGTCCTCAGAACCCATGTGATAGAAGGAAAGAAAGAAAGACTATCTACTTTCTGCAGATAGTTCTCTTGACTTCCATACATGCACCATGGTGCAGGTGTATACAGCACACACAAACACATCCTAAATAAATAGGGTGGTATAATTTTTTTAAATCATGCATATATAGTTACTTATGTACCAAGAATTATGATTTGTTTTTGAGACAACTGAGTTGGAGGCACTACATATTAAGTCTTTGGGGAAAGGTCATGGAAGGGAACAATTAGGTCTTGAGTCACTGTCAGGAAGAGCAAATGTTTATCTCTAAACATATGTGTATCATGTAGGTAGGTAGAAAATACATAATTATCTAGATAAACATAGATATGTACATTTTCTTCACATACATCATGAGGTGCAGAACTTGTGGGGCATTCTGTGAGTGATATACAAATGAATATTAGGCAAAACCATTAAGTGTTATAAAGAGAATTGCAATTTCCATAATTCCTCATAGAGTAGAATCTCATGTAGAGTTTATTCCTTGAGCTGATATAAAAGGGGAGGGAGGGCTGTTGGCAAGTGCCATGTGCCCTCATCCCATACTTTTGGGAAACTCTGAAGAAAAGAGAACTGGCCTGGGATTCAGAACACACACTAGCATGTTAGCTTTATTGAATCAATACTTCCCAAATGTGTTTGCATTTAAAATCTTTTTAAATGGAGTGTTTTGTGGGATTTTATAAAACACTGCCCCAGAGCACTCTCTCATTAAAATTATTACAACTTGTACTAAATGTCCTCAGAAAAATTGGGATTGACTAAATGTTTCTCTGCTGAAAAATTCAGTGTTTTATGGGTATTCTTTACCCACAAACTGAAATATAATTTAAAAGCAAACATTTAAATCTGCCTTTGACGTTCTCCTTGTTTGCCTTATGGTAATGAAATGTAAATATTGTATCTAAATAACATTTTGAATGCTATTGTATTTCTAAAATCAATTCTGTGTTGTAATTCCATTCTGAAGATGATTTTAATTTACAGTTCTGCAAAGTTAACAAAGAATACTTTGCACTTACTCCAGGCTGGTTGGCATCTCCAGGACCTGCACACACTGGACACCCTTCTTCCTCCCTTTCCCTTTTCAGCCCCCTCTTCTCTTCATTCTTTTTCTCTTGGCTATGGCCTTGTTTAACATATTAACCATTTTTATAAACCCACAATTAAATGAACTCAGTTCTGTTATTTATTTTCTGGACTAGATGATAAAAAAACATTTTTTTTCATTTCAGTTCACAAGGAAAGAGAGTTTTCTTTATCTTACCATAGACCTAACAATAGGAAAACGTGATCTTTTTTAAATCAATATATAGTAATTGGACAATATTAGTCACAATTGTCATAAACAATAAGAATAACAATGAGATGTATTATAAGCCTGTTTCTTGCCCAATGTAATTTTATTTAACAATTATGAGTTAATATGTAAATGAGGATGTAGAACTTTGTGCTGGCCTGCTGACTCAGCTCTTCTCTCCAGGGATTCATTCCCAGGCCACCACACTGGAGACTCTGTGTCTCTAGTAATTGAACCGCTCTTTCTTATTTCTAACCAGTTTATTTCTTCCTTCCCAAAGGAAATTACAGTCCTTTCTGTGACAAAAATCACAACAATCCTAACATTTTTGATTGAAAATAGATTTTTTTTAACACAATGTATTTTGATTATAGTTTCCTCATCCCCCGATTCCTCCAAAATTCTCCTCAATTCTTTACCCACCAAATCAACATCCTTTCTTTCTTTCTCTAGCTAGGATGCAAACAGGCAATTGAATAATAATTATAATAAAATTGGTGATGAGGATAATGATAATAAAATAATCATAATTGGGTAAAATAAAAGCAAGAAAACTAGACTAAGACAAAACACACAGAAGAAAAGGAGTCAAAGAAAAAGCTAAAGAAACACGTAGACACAGGAACACATATATTCACACACACACAGGTCCCATAAAACCACAAAACCAGAAGCCATGATATATATGCAAAGGACCTATAAGATTAAAAATATAGAGAGAAAAACCCTGAAAAAGCATTCTAGGGCAAAGAATCTCAAAAATCCCATTGAGTTCATTTTGTGATGGTGTTGGCCATTTACTGTGGGCATGTTACGTATCCTTAAGAGTAGTTTTTATATCCAGTGAGATTCCATTGAAGAGAAGTAAAGTTTCTATTTGCAAGTAATTATTAATTGAAGATAGCTTCTGAGTTAGAGATATGGTCCGTGTCCATGTCCCCTCTCAAGAGACATGGGCTGTGTCTTGGACCTCACCAGATCCAGTCCTGTTGCAGGCCCTGTGCATGCTGCTATCATCTCTTTGAATTCATACGTGTACTGGTCATGCTGTGTTTCGAAGGCTTTCTTTCCTGGCATCCTCTGTCCCCTCTTAGGACTGAGTACTTCAAGATCTCACTCTCTGCACACTTGTCCTGCTGTGGGTGTCTGTATTTGTTACCATCTGCTGCAAGAGGAAGCTTCTCTAATGATGGCTGAGTTAGACACTGATCTATGACTGTAGCTGAATGTTGTTAGGAGTCACTTTATTGCTGTCTTCCTTTAGCAGGACAATAGAATTTGGTTTTCCCCTAGGTCCGTGGTGTACGTGCTCTTAGGTTCTTGTCCAGCTGAGTAGTGTCAGGGTTGGGTTCATCTCATGGAGTACTCCTTAATTCCAACCTGATGTTTGTTAGTTGCTCCCACTCCCACCAGTTGTGCCACCAGCATATCTAGCAGACACGTCACCATTGTAGATCAAAGCATTTGTAGCTGGGTTAGTGTTTACCTTTCTCCTGTGGTAGCATGCGGAAAACACTAACCAGTAGTGGGTAAAGGCAAGTAGGCACCAGCTTGACTTCTGTATGTTCAGTGAATTCCGTAGGTGTTGTCTTAAGCAATAGGGCCTTACCATCAGTTTGTGGAGAGCTACCAATAATACTGGCAGTAGCCTGGGTTCTTTGGGTGTTCCTATGTGGCCCCTTAGGCCAACAGGTCAATTAGATGTAACCTATTTCAAGAACTGTAGGCTTCATTTGGTGATTAGAGATATTTAGCTGGGGCTTTGTCTCCTCCGTTATTTGGTGATTCCATTTAGAGCACATTCATATCTGTATATATTATAGGAAGCTTCTACTGTATTAGGTTTCCCCCTAATATGGCCCTTAGTTTTAGCTGTCCCTCCCCATATTTTTTCCCTCAACCCACTCTTTGCTCCCCACTTTGATTCTGCCATTCCAGCCACCATCCATCCATGACTATTTGTTCTCTATTACTGTGAAGAGACACCATGACCAAGCCAACTTATAAAAAGTAGTGTTGATTTTCTGGCTTGCTAACAGTTTCAGAGGATACGCCCATGACCATCATGGTGGGGAGCATGACGTGGCTGGCATGCATGGAGTGACACTGGAGCAGTGGTCTGAGCTCACATCCTGTTCTGCAAGTGGAGGCAAAAGGAGATATTGAAAGTGAGCAAGAAAAGAGAGAGAGAAAGCACTGGCATGGGTCTTTTGAAAATTCATAGCCCACCCTCAGTGGTACACCTCTTCCAACAAAGCAATGCCTCCTAACCCTTCCCTAAACAGTTCACCAACTAGGAGCCAGGCATTCACTATAAGCCTGTGTAGTTGTCTTTCAAACCACTGCAGTCCTTTAAGTTAACACTGCAGAACTAATCAATATATAGATATTTTAAAGTAGATCTTATAAAAAAAAATATGTATGTATAATGATGGCATTGATAGCTAATTCTTCTGGATTATTTTAAAATTTCTTTCAGAACTGTTGAAGGATACTTTACTTTGAGCTTTTTTCCTTCAATCATAAATAGGTAAAACATCAAATTTAGTAGATTCAAGAACAAAAACAAAATTATGAGATGAGGAAAACAACTATTATTGACTTTTGATATCATTTTAATGCAAACACACGCTTGAATTCCATCCGGTGCCATAGAGATGCTCAAGCTCCTACCTGCATAGGAAGGACACTGGGCAAGTGTTTTAAGCCAAAACCATGTAATTAAAAGGTAGATCAAAAAGAAAGATTTGGTACCACTTCCTTTCTACAGGCATAATATTGTGATGTTTTGAAGTAGTCTAAACATGAAGCTTTAACAACAGTAATTTTTCTCCATTATACTACATCGTTAGAAGTCACAGGCTCCAGCTACACTCATAACTGTCAGCACAACTTCTAAATCAGCTAACCAGAACATTTCAGGAGCAATAGGAGATAGTGAACAGATAATATGGCTTGTCTAAGACAAGAACATTGCCCTAGCAGCATACTCTACTCAGACAGCTCTGTAAGAAGATTTCTGGTCATCTTACAAGTTCCCAAACAATTAGTAATGAAACTAGTACAATATTCCATGTGCCTAGGGAGGCATTGGCAAGATTTTAAGCAGTTAATTGTGTTATTTGATTTATATTGTTAGAAAATCAGTTTTCCTTCTATGTGTGGTTGAAAGTGGCAAGACTACAACTCTCAAACCAGAGTTAAAGGGCTGCTGTTCTCCAGATGAGACAGAAAATGTAATGTATTGTCAGGACTGAATAGGTTTGTGCTTTTGAACAGCAGAGAAGAGGGAAGTAGCGTGGTGGCCTTGATATACTTTTCTTTCTCTGTGTCTTCCTAACTAACAAAAGAAATGAAAATTGGCACTGTTTTATGTGAAAAATTTAAGTTAAGAATTTAAATTTTTTTCATTGAATTTAATGCCTTTATGTGCCGTACAAATCCACATACACTAAATAAATGTATATGTAGATCTAAATTTATGGATTTATAAATTATTAATGACTTATAAGTTCAAACAAACTAACTTTAGTAATGATTTTCTTTTTGCTGCCATGTATTTTTTTTTTGTTCATCATTTTATAGAACAAGAAGAATTTTATGCCCTATGTGACAGTATGGCAACAATCTTTTAGTATGTTGAATAGACAAATAGAAAACCAGTAGTCAAATAGTTCTTCCCTGGAGCTGTAGAATATCATTTCTCTAAGTTTTTTCTTTTTAATGTTGAATACAAATATCTCTGGAGATTAAAAAAAATATGAAACTAAAGAGAAAGGGATGAAAATATACAACTATAGAAAGCAATGAATTGAGTGAAAATGAAGCAATTTCTTCTCAAAATTACTGTGCTCCTTGACTTCTCAAGAGGGACATGCAATGTGTAGCTCTGGAGAGATTATCTGACTGCGGAATCTGTGTTACTGAATATCGTGCACCAGCACATATGTTTAACACAAACCTACTCTTCTTAAGCAGGAAAATAAGCATGTTTAATACTCTACCTTGCATTTCTTTTATTAAAATGTAAATAAAATAGCATCAGAGAAAAAATACAAGCATGCTGTGTGGCCAACTTCAAGCCCATGTGATGGAAGACAAAGCTTTTGAAAATGCTGACAGGTATTTTAAAGCTGTGTGCCATGATACCTGTTGAGAAGCAAATGGGAATTGAGGTAGAGAATCATAGAAATAATCTGCCTTACATGAAAAGCAACAGGAAAGATGCTCAGGATATTTAAGCTGCACATAGATAGCTCACAGTAATGTTTTTGAAGTGAGACTGTGAATTACTGAGGACCTACACAAAGGCTGTAAGGTGGCTGGGGAACACTTGTCTTGTTTTCACAGGTGTATGTCCTGGATATCTGGATCTCTCTCCCTCTGCCTCTCTGTCTGTGTCTCTCTCCCTTCCTCCCCCTTCCCTTCCTTCTTCCCTCCCTCTCTCCCTCTCATCCTTCCTTTGTTAGTATACAAAGGTAAAACTATCCAGATCACACAGACTCTAAATGCCTAAGTTCAGAAGCTTATATTTTATTGCCTATGCCTAGGGAGGCTTTGGCAAGGTTCTAAGGAGTCAATTATGTTATTTGATTATATTGTTAGAAGATCAGTTTTTCTTCTTCATGTGATTGAACGCCAGCAAGAATAGAACTCTGGAAAATGAGTTAGGAAGTTGTTGCCACCCATGCATTTACAGACTGTATTTCATTAAATCTCAATGCTTAGGTAGATTTTTTTTCTTCAATTTTCTTACATTATTGAATGTGTGTGTGTGCATGTGTGTGTGTGTACATTCTTATGTAATACATAAGAAATTTAAATAGTCATTCATTTCAGTTCACAGAAATACTATTTTTCCTTTTGAGAACTGGTTTTAAAGAAACATGTCTAACACTGATGTGTTTTCTATGTGGGTAGTACTACAGAGTGATATTTTAGAATGCTTTAAAATTAATGTCTCATACGTGTATGTGCATAAATGTATGTAATGTATGTAAAGCCATATGTATAGTCAAATGATATATCAATGATATTAAGATTATGTTCCTATTTTTTAAGTTATAAAGCTGTTATTAGTTTTCTTTGGGCTTGAGTTCTTATGAGCATGGCTACCTGGGAAGGTATGCCCATTCAATCTGGGCGAGTCTTTGAATTTCCCATTCTATATATGATCATTTATTCTGTTTTCTATGCTAGTCTTTACTTTCTACCAAAATTATCATTCTGAAACCTGCCATTTCGTCTTTTGAGTTTATTCAGCTTGAAAGCAAGCTTTTTCTCTTAGCACAGGGTACTTTCAGGCTTTGTCTCTTTGTCTCTCCCATGATGCAAGCATTCTTTTACTCCATCGCCCTTGCAGCTTAGGGGGCTGAACTAAGAGAGGGGAATGACTTCAGAGAAACAGGGAAATACAAATAATGATAGAGAATTTAGTTGACATTGTAGGAATTTGACCTTAGAAGTTTCCTAAATGTCCTCGATGTGCTGGAAAAATCTGTCTGCCATGATTTAGTGGGTCAGGTTTGTAAATCTCGTTATATATCTCTCCTAGCTAAAGTTCAGTTAGTGAAAAGAGGTCTGTTAAAATCCCTGCTGTGGCAGTAAATGTGTCCATAGCTTTACAGTGATCAGTCTGAAGCTATGTTGTTGATAAAGTAGTTTCTCCGGAGAACAGAGTTGCTATTTGTTATAAAATTTCTGATTATTTCTAACAGCACTTTTATCTCGAAGTCTGCTTTATCTGATATTAATGTAGGCATAGAACTGTCTTTAATTAGGGATTATATAGTATGTATGTACTCTTATCCTGACCTCTTTTTACCTTTATATATGCTTGCATATTAGTATCTGTAGATGTACAGCATTTAGATTGTTTTTGTCTTTGTTTTTTGTTTGGTTGGTTTTTTTCTTAGTTCTAATAAATTTTATCTTTTGCTGCTTTGGGGGATAAGCTGCCTTTCTTTTTTCACTGGCTTTAAAATTACAACATCCTGTCTTAATTGTTGAATGATATAAAGTCAGTCTGGTACCCTTCCACTCCTTCAGTCAGCACAATGTCATTCCCTAGGGAAAGGTTTTTTGGCATCCATATTATAAACAATTGTATACTGTTTCTTTCAGAAACCCAATAGAGGTTTCCATTTGGGTGTATTTGCTACAATATTAGCAACATACGTGTATCAAACCATCGCATGGTAACCTACAGTTTTTTTTATGTTTTGGTGTATCAGTTTATTTCTCTGACTATAATAAATGAGGTTATTTTATTGTGGTTAGTTGCCACATTTGAACAAACACTGTCCGTTGTCCTGTCTCCTATTCTCATGTGCATGCTACCTGTGGCTAAAGCAACCACTCAGCGTGTGATACTCATTTTTCTTAGGACTTCTTTGGATTCGATTATCAAGGCTTTTTTTTTTTTTTTTAACTTTGCTTTTGCTACCAGGGAAAATTATTTGTGCATTGGTATATTTGTATTTGTATATATTTGTATATTGGTATATAAATTTGGTGTATTTTAAACTAATAATGGCACAGTTTTATTGTTAGCCACAAACACTATGAATTTTATCTTCACATGTAACCAAGGACAGGCTCATAGTGACAGTGTGATTACAAAACTGCCCATCCTTCTGGGAAAGCCTGCTAGAAGCTTTATGTGGTGGGGTTTTAGGCTTTGGCTTTTCTTATCATGCTTCAAAATTCTGTGAAAATTGACTTGGAAATACACTTAGTTTTAGGAACTGTCCTCAGCGACAGCGAGAAGGACATGGAGCTATGTAAAATAAAGAGACTAGAAAGGGTAAGTTTTCTTTCTAGAGTCCTAACTTCATATACACTTTAGCTGAATACTTTTTTTAAACTAATTGCAGTTTCTCCAGTGCTATAAAGGGAAAAAAAAAATGTGTGCATCATGTGTGTACCATCCAATTTGGGTGTTTTTATTTATTCTTTTCTCTTTTTTTTCCGTTTTGACAGGGTTTCTTTTTTCCAATTGTTTTTTAAAAAAGCAAAACAAGAAAACATTTGGAGTTTGTATTTTTTTTCTCTTACATTTTACATTTGATAAAATAATTTTGCTGATTTTTTAAAATTATTTCTCTTGTTTTTTGATATTATAGTATAATTACATTATGCCTTTCTTCCCTCCAAACCCTCCCATATAGATCTCCTTGCTCTTTTTCAAAGTCAAGGCCCTTTTGTCATTATTTAGAGTATAGCTAGTTTAACTATCAAATGGATACTGAAAATGTGGTGCATATACACTATGGAATGCTCAGTTATACAGAGAAATGAAATCATGAAATCACAGGTAAATGAACAGAACTAGACTAGATAATATTGAATGAAGTAAAATATTCACAGAAAGACAAACATGGCATATTGCCTCTCATCAGAAGCTCTCACCTCCACATCTTCAGATATGAATACATGTCCTGGACTAACTTCAGAAGTCGGGAGAGCAAGCAGAGACCATGGCCAGGGTAGAGTGTTGTAGATGAAAAGGGAGGGGACAAATAAGTCTCTGATCTGGGAAATGGGGAAGGAGGGGTCTCTAATTAGGGAGGGGGAGGTGAAGTATCATCTACCTACAAGTACTTATAATACATGAAAAATCTGTGTATAAATATATGTATTTATACATATTATACATGTGTGTATATACATATTTTGTGTGTGTATGTATATATATATGTATGTGTATGCATACATATACATACATTTTCATATATATGAAAATTTCCTGGCAATGCTTTCCTCAGGAGCCAAAGATCACTACCACCACCACCACAAAAACATCCCAGTACCAATCGAGAAAAGCCTTCCTTTTAATTTTTAGTCAGTGTTGTCCAAGAAACTCAGTACAAGTTGTTGCTATTGTCCTTTGTTGCACTCCAGAAGTAGATATTAAGTCCTGCCGAAGACACTGTCCACTTCAGACACAGGTCCTGAGGCGCCCTGAGCTAGAACTGACCAGAATGCCTCCTCCCTGAGGACCAGCTTTCATGGCACCAGAAGACACCATGCAAGCTTCCCGCAGAGGGAAGCAAACGACAGTCCTTCCTAGCTGCGATGCCTATTAACCACAATGACCAGCATTACAAAATAACACTAAGGGTGTTGTAGTATACATGCCATGGCAGTAACCAATAGCTCTCTAATTGGACTTGAGACCTTTCTTATGAAATAATGCCTGCTGTTGAAAACCTAGACAGCTACTCAGGGCTAGTGAAGTCATGGAACTTGGAGAAGACCCTAATTTGCCACTTCACTTCTTTTGACGTTGGAAATATTGTCCAAATATCTAGGCTTTTATACTACTAGAAAACAAAATGCTCAAATTTAAAACTTTTGAAATTTATCAAAATTTTGTTAATAGTATAGAGAACAATTTTGCTAGTAGAGTTAATTGGGTAGAAAAAGGCAGGTTTAAAGTACATAGTTTTCATTTTAAACAGAAAAAAGTAACATAAACAACTGCATTAAAAAATAAATCTCTTAAAGTTTGCTTGGGATAATTAAACTAACACCAAACAAAACAATAATAATTACTACTGGAATGGTTTCACAATAACATCTTTCCAAAATACATTCATCACATGTATCCCCTCAATTAATTCTTCCATAGACTCCATGGATTTGTTGCTAGTTCTAGTTGCATTTTGAAGATAAAGCAATTGGAACCCTGAGAGTAGTGGATAGTAAATGATAGGAAAGGAAGTCAGGCTTGATCAAACAGACTCCATACTGTATTGTATTCAGTGGTAGTGAAATAAATAAATGAACATGTTTGTCCATTTATGTACAGAAAAAGTTGCATGTTCACTTCATTTGAAGATAAAATTAAAGGAAAGCATTCATTTATAATAATTATTATATAGGGGAAGACACATCACATACATGCTTAATGCTTTATGCTTAATGAATTGCTTTTCATGAGAAAACTTGAATTACAATTGTGATCTTACAAAAGTAATATTTGAATAAATTACAATGGAAAAAAATTATAATGAAAATAAGTAACAGACATCATTTATAAGACTTTAAAATTATGGTAATTCTTTTTAGTATGGATCAGTTAAAACAGCTTTAATTTTATAGTACTACAATTTTGGAAAATTAAATATAATCTAGCAAAAACCTTACAAATAATACAAGAATAAATCCTGTAAAACCTGTTAAAGAGACAAAGAGCAAGACTTAGCCTTCATGTTGTCAGTAATTTATGAAGTAAACTGAGAGTGAAATATATAAGATAATGATTCAACTGAGGACAGTTTGTTGGTTTAAAATGTTGTAAATATAAGGAAAGAAAATGTTGATAATATTGTAAAAGGCATATGGGAAATAAGGAAATAATTTAAGCATTAGTAAAATTTCATTTCTTTGAATTCAGAAACAGTAAACTGAATTGTATGGCAGGAGTTAAACAAGGAATAGATAGAAAGGAAATCATAAATTATCCAGAATAGTGGCTTATCCACATCTATAAACTAGTAAAGATGACAACTAATTAATTTATTTTTGATCTTGTATTTCAGAACTCAGTACCTAGATATTTCCCAAAATGGAAAAGTAGTAAATGTATAAATGCTTCATACCAGATCTCATAAATCATTGTCCAAGCACTCTGAGCTTAGTAAAGATCCCTGTGTTTGAAAGACCTGAGTTAAGCAGACATGAGCGTCCGTTCTGTTTCACCCCTTCCTTGCTTATTTGCTGTCAAAGATGATTACACTAGAGCAGGCTGAGGGATGGATCAAATCAGCTAAGATGTCTTAGACAATTCTGTGCCATTTCTTGACTACTATAAATTTCTTCTGGTAGGAAGACAGTTCTCCTTTTTAATCTTCAATGCATAAGTGATCCATAGTAACTCATGAGTCTTTTGTGATTGTTACTTTGCTTCTCTTCTCTTGTATAAGCCATAGTTTAGGTCTCTCCCACTGTGGAGTCATACAGAAAAATCCATGAGATTCACATCTATTTTGTTCTGTAAATTTTTCCTATAAAATGTTCCACGAGTTAGTGATTTTTCCACAAATTGGAAATTACTAAGGGCTCCCAAAGTTGTTTAATTTGTTTCATGAAAGCAGAACTTTTAAGTTTGTTAAGATACATTCAAGTTACCCAAAATTTATGCAAAATTGAAATATTTAATTTCTTAATTAAAATTTTAGAAGCTAATTAGGATTCATTTCTTTCAAGTTACTGTCAATAATAATTGAAGAAATAATTGGTTTAATAATTATTTAGTTTTACTTACTTAAAGAAGATTTCCCATTAGTACCTCAGAGTAACTGGAATAGAACTTTGGTGTAACTTATTTCATGTCTCATTAATATATTTCAAATTAACTTTTTACATATAAGCTATTTTTATTTATTTTCATAGAAATTGGTATTATAGTACAAAGTTTTCTTATAGCACATCCTAAATTTCCTCTAAAGTTCCTCTAGTAATATTTAACTTTAATGTTTGCTGCATTAAATACTGTTAATACTCTGATATTTTTCTCTTATTACTAACTAAAACCATGGTTTATTAAAATGTCTTTAATATTCCCTTTTTCAGGTTATTTTTTAAGTTGTTGGTATTCTCAGAATCCAGGGAGAATGAATGATAATTTAAAGAAAATTATAGTATTTAGTATATGAATACCATCACCTCAATGTAGTCTCTGCAGTTGTAACCACCTATGGTTTTGAAATCTGTTTTTGTTCCTATTAAGAAAACTGTCCTATTGCAGATGAAAACTGATATTTTTAAAATATCATCTTAGGAGGGAAAAGAGAAAAACTCAGAAAACTTACATTGTATAATTTAAATCTCAATGCATGTTTTAGAATGTATTATGTTTGCCAACAAGGCTATATGTTGTTTTGAACTGTTATTTTTAATCCAATGATTTTATGTTTTTCTTTTATTCAACATAGTTTTTTTCTCACATAATATCCTGATTATGATTTCCCTACTCTGTTACTTCTCCCAGTTTCTTTCCACCTCCTCTCCTCCCATTCTAACCACTCCTTTTCCTGCTTTCCTTATAGAACAAGCAGGCTTCCAAGTGATAATTATAAAATAAAATAAGATAAAACAAAAACTAATGCATTGGAATAGGGCAAAACAAACAGAAGGAAAAGATCCCAAGAGAAGGCACAAGAATCAGAGACCTACTCATTAGCACACTTAGGAATCTCATAAAAACACTAAACTGGAAGCCATAATTTAGAGAGAGGCCCTAGTGGAGTCCCGTGCATCCCCCATGCATGCTGTTGCCTCAGTCTCTCTGTGTTCATATGAACTTTGATCCTGTTGATTTAAAGTGACTTGTTTTCTTGGTGTCTTCCATTCCCTCTGCCTACTATACTGTTTCTACCTCCTCTATTGCATGGTTCTCTGAGCCCTGAGGGGAAAGATTCGATGGAGAAATCTACTTAGGTCTTAGTGTTCCAATGTCTCTTACTTTCTGCATAGTGTCTGGCAGTGGGTTTCTGTATTTGTTCCCACATGCTGTAGGAAGAAGCTTCTCCAATGATGGCCTAACAAGGCACTGATGTATGAGTATAAGAGAATGTCATGAGGAGTCATTTTATGGTTACATTCCTTTGGTAGAACAGTAGTACTTGGTTTTATCCTATGTCCCTGGGCTATATGGTCTCAGGATCTTGATCACCCAAGCAGCATTCAGTGTGAGTTCCACCTTGTGGAGTGGGCTTTAAGTCAATTCAAATATTAGTTGGTTTATCCCACAAGATCTGTGCCACCATTGACCTAGCGTATTTTGCAGGCTGGACACCATTGTATATCAGAAAGTTTGTAGCTGGCTTGGTGTTTATGTTTCTCTTTTGGTAACATGTAGAGTATAAATGTAGAACACTTTAAAAACATATGTTAGAAAGAATTATTTTTAAAACTGTTCAATATCCTCAGCCATCAGAAAAATGCAAATTAAAACCAATATGAGAATTATCTTATCCTTGTCAAAATGGCTAAGATCAAAAATAAATAACAATAAATGAATGTGTAGATGCATACAAAAGGGAATATTTATTTCTAAATGTATTTGTATCTAGAAATTTGTATTTCTAAATACAACCTCCTCAGTCTGTATAATGTTACGTGTATGTATGTTTTCAAGGCTGACCATTAGCTAGCCAACTGGTGGGCTCCTATCTATGGATGCCTATTCTTCCCCTTTCAGCATTCCTTTGTTACTTTGTGTAGGGTTGAGGCCTCCTGGGCTTTCCCCTCTCCTCTTGAGCACACTTCTTGTTGGCGAGTGAAAACTTGGCCAGGCACTGTAGAAATCAGCGAGGAGGTTTCTAAAAAGCTAGAAATACATGAACTATATGATATGGCTACACCACTCCTGAGTATATTCCCAAAGCACTCCACATCCTACTAGAGAGAGACATGCACTTCCGTGCACACGGATCATGGAGAAGTCAACCTGGAAGCATCGCTCCTACTAGATAGCTTTCTTAGGGCTCTAAGAGGAGGAAAGTAATCACCAGTCTTATCCAGAGTTAACCCTGCATACTGCAGAAATGACTGGCTGGCAATTTTGCCCATGGGTACAATAGTGGCATGGATCTTAAGGGAGTAACCAACCCACTTCCTGGTTGTATTTAAGGCCCGCTCCAACAAGATAGAACGCAAACCTGGCATTGTTAACTGTCTCAACAAACCATCGCTACCTAAATTACACGGGGAAACTAAGTACCACTGTTTTCTAGATGAATGTAGAAATAAAGTTCCTATTCTTAAACCCATAGCATGGGGCATCTTTAAATAGTCATCAGCCAAGCTTCTTTTTGTAGTAGATGGCAATTCATGCAGAGACACACAACTGATAAATGTACAGAAATAAATGACTACAGAGTGTTCAGCTCTAAATGGGATATTAGTACCACACCCCTTCACCACAGGCTCAAGAATCATCAAGGAAAAGGATGGCTAAAAGGTGTAGGGGTTAGAAGTAGAATTCACAGTGGCTGTGACAACATGTTGAAGACTTTAAAATCAAACCAGCCAAATTCCTAGCATAGAGGGAGGAAAGGCTCACAAATTCCCACCATTAGCTGATGGAGTGAGTCAGTTTTCTTCAGGTGTATGTATCTCGTGTGTGTGTGTGTGTGTGTGTGTGTGTGTGTGTGTGTAACAACAATATGCAAGAGGTCATGAAGTTGAAAGACAACAGAGGGGTTTATGGGAGCATTTGTAGGGAACAAAGGGAAGAGGGAGGTGTTGAAATTATATTATAAATCCAAAAAATTAAAATTTGAAAAAATGCAAAAAGACATAATACACTGTATGAATCAAAAGAATTTTTAAAACTCACAGATTAAGTATAATCCTCCCCAGCAAGGAAATTTCTCTTTGTCACAGAGGAAGACAATTACAGAAAACTACATCCAACCAAAGTGCAGAGTTACAGAACCCAGTTTCAAAGGACACACCTAAGGCTCTGGGAACACTGAAGAAGAGGAGGTGGAAAAGAGCCAGATGATTAGAGTTTGCTGTGGGGCTGTGTCTCCTAGTAATGTCAGAAGCTACAGCCATAAACTCACCAGCAGGACTGTCCAAACAGGAACTGAACAAGTACAACACAAGAAGTGTGCTCAAGAGGAGAGGGGAAAGCCCAGGAGGCCTCAACCCTACACAGAGTAACAAAGGAATGCTGAAAGGGGGAAGAATAGGTATCCCCAGATAGAAGCCCACCAGTTGGCTAGCTAATGGTCAGCCTTGAAAACGTACATACAAGTAACATTATACAGACTGAGTGAGTTGTATTTAGAAATACATTTATATTCTGACATATTTTTATATTCATGTATGTACTTTTCAAATATATATTCCCAAATATACAAACATGTAAAATATACATGTAAAAACAATTAATGAAAAGTGGGCCACAGATTTGAAGAACTAGGAGGAATGTATGAGAGGGTGTGGATATAGGAAAGGGAAGGGGGAAAAGATGTAATCTCAAAAAATATTTTAAAAGTCAGTGTTGTAGAGGAGCATTCCTTGAAATAGTCTGCTATATGCCATGTGCTAGCATATTAACTTAGATTAGATTAATATAGAGATATGAAATTATTAAATACCTGTCTCTTGAGAATGTTAAAAGTAGAATGACAATCATTTTTCCCTGTGTATGACCCATTTAAAAATTAACAAATTGAAAAATCAAGATTGCTATATAATTGTATATTTTGGTACCAGAAATATTAATGGAATATGTGTATAGTAAAAACACATTGTTGGTAATAAAGTCATGCACAAATGACCATTCTCAAATAAGAGTTGAGGACCTAAGACAAGTGAGATGGCTCAGAAGGTAAAAACACTTGCTCTGCTCACCTGAAGACCTGAGTTTGATCTCCAGAACCCTGAGAGAAAGAAAAATCCTAACTCTGGAGTATTGTCCTCTGCCCTTCACGTGCATGCCATAGCATGTTCATGTCTGCATTCACAAACTCACGTAACACACACATGTGTGCATGTGCGCGCACACACACACACACACACACACACACACACACACACTATTTTTAAAATAGTTGGTGAACTGCTTAGCATAAAATAATATTTTGGAAAATAAATAAATGTCCTTTGATAAGATCACAGTAAAGAAAAGAAAATTTATATTCATATGATATGTAGTTTTATAATTTAGTAAAATAATATAGTATTACTGAACACAGCTTTTAGCTAAATGGAAATGATTTTGTTTTTCAGGTCAGTTACTCTGGAGAAGTTACCCCAAGCTTAAGAATATTAAAGTAGAAGTACATTACTCTGTGTCTTCTGCAATGAAAGATCATTCATAAATTGGCCTCAGTATAAACTGTAATTCTCTTAACCATTTTCTTGAGTAGTGTCTAACTAATAAAGCTATTGTAAAATTCCTTGATGACAGATCTCATAGTATAACTATAGTATTTTTTTTTACAAAAAAAAATGATTTTTATGTATCTATATTATTGTTGCTTATAAGATAGCATCTCCTTGCTTTAACATTTTAATTATCATTGTTTTACCTTCTAGTAGTCCCAGGAGCCATACTGTGTACTTTATCATTGTTGCCATATAACCAAGCAGACATGGACACAGTTGCCCAGGGATTTTCCTCATAGTTACCCAAAGATATTGGGGCCCTATCAGCTCCCTTCTCCTGACCTAGCTTTCTGGTGTCTCTTCTTTGCACCTTGAACATTCAAGTCTCGATAATGAGACCTCCCATAACATTAACTAAAGGAGAGAAAGTTCCTACTAAATATTACTAACAAGTTTCAGAATTGTATATTCTGAAAGAAAGCACACAGTGAGAACTGACATTCAGAGTTTTGACTGAAGTAGAAACCATCTTTGATTGGATCAACTTAGTTGATCCATCAACTTTAGTGACAGGAAACTATAAGAAACTCTCTTACAGAAGTTCTCAAGCAACATGTTTTACTTAAATAGTTCTTAATTATCCAGAAGAAGGTGGGGGGGAACTACTAACTTTATCCTTGATTGTTCAGTGAATTCTCTACTATTGGGTGCAAATTCCCGTGAGTAGACACCATAAGATCTGCATCAAATGCTGTTATTATACCTAACTGGGCTGGTACAAAACCAAAGCCAACATAAATCTGTGAATATTCATAAGCTTCAAGAAGCAGGAAAATTAGTAATTAATGAAAACTAGAACTTCTCATCACATTAAAATTTATTCATGATGAAGTACTTGTATGTTCATCTCACATCAAACATGCAAAGGAAAAGACTTCAGTTGGTGAGATCAAGGCCGTTACTAATTTCCCATGTTAGGCAGTCACATCGCATCTCAGCACAGGGCTAAACTTAATAAAAACATCAAGTGCTTGGTAAATCTCTTACAGTCGTGTACTCTTCAGAATGACTTTCAAAATATCAAATTATTATCAGTTTTAGGTTAGTATGAATAATTTCTTAATCAAAAGGAAATATTGGTGCCAAGGAAATGGTATAACGGAGTATTCACCCACTGTAGCTTGGCAGTTTTCAGGATTTATGATTTCTCAAATTGAGTCGGCCATACATGGCAGTGATGGAGCATGGGTGACGTGAGCAAAGCCGCAGCACTCCCCCACCCTGACTACAGTGAGAGGCTGATTAGGCAACAGGATCCTGCCCTGCTGAAGTGCTGCAGCTTGGCTAGCATGTGCATTAGAGATACTGGAAATTCTGAGTCATCCTTTTGTGGTTAACTTTCTTCCATGAAGTACACAATAAACCAGAATGTAGAACAGAATAGAAAGGGGAAATGAAGAAACAGAGAAAGGGAAATGTCATAACTATAAGATACATCAGTATTCAACCCTTTGATCACCACCCCCCTTGTCTGTGGCAGTAAGGATTCAGGGGTAAATGCATTTGGCTTTCAGTGTCTTTGCTGTGAAATAGAGATTTAACTCCATTCTTTCTCTCGTATCATATGGTGAATCATTGTGGCCAAATGATGCAAAGAAATTTAGTTTTTTCTATAGTATTTTAGTCTGATACACTCGTTATGGAAGAATACAAGAAGTGCTCCAAATGGGTTTTTTTTCTCTTTTATTTTCTTTTTGTTTTCTTCCTCTCTCTCCCTCCTTCCCTCTCTCTCTCCCTTCCTTCCTTCCTTCCTTCTTTCCTTTTCTTTCTTTCTTTCTTTCTTTCTTTCTTTCTTTCTTTCTTTCTTTCTTTCTTTCTTTCTTTCTTTCTTTCTTTTCTTCTTTCATTCTTTCTTTCTATTTTGTTTTGAATTTTTTGGGACAGGGTTTCTCTGTTGTAACTCTGGCTGCCCTGGAACTCACTCTGTAGACCAGGTCGGTCTTACTGCCATCTGCCTGCCTCTGCCTCTGCCTCTGCCTCTGCTGCCTCTGCCTCTGCCGCCTCTGCCGCCTCTGCCTCTGCCGCCTCTGCCGCCTCTGCCGCCTCTGCCTCCTCTGCCTACTCTGCCTCTGCCTCTGCCAAGTGCTGGAACTAAAAGTGTGTGCCACCACCACCCTCTAATGGGATTTGTTATTTCATTATTTCAAGCCACTAATTTTAGTCTTTTGTTCAAGTGTCTAGATAGTAACAATACTTGTTCCTGCTAATTTCTGAGGACTTGGTGTGGGATTACTTGTAGAACATGGGCAATATTCCATTTCTCACCATACTACAAGCAGTTTTGACA
Source organism: Cricetomys ansorgei (assembly GCA_026225945.1). Taxonomy (NCBI): domain Eukaryota; kingdom Metazoa; phylum Chordata; class Mammalia; order Rodentia; family Nesomyidae; genus Cricetomys; species Cricetomys ansorgei. The sequence continues at coordinate 3,259,196 of JAMJFZ010001074.1, forward strand.
GCTTTCACACTATGTTCACCTGAATGTCCCTAGCTTTTTAATATACCTTTCAATATAAGTTAGCTAAAGAATAAGCAATAGTAGAAAGCACCTCTAAGCCCAAAATAGGTCTTATGTTTTAAGAAAACTATAAGGAAAGTGCATTTGATTTTTTTTTTAAAGAAAGACATAAGCCCAATGTCATAGACTGGGGACATGGTACCAATTTAGATGTGTCTATCAGGATGTTTACTCAAATGGTTCAATGCTGGTTTTGGAAGTGTTGTAGGTAAGGCAAAAAAAAAATTTTAAAACCTCACAAAATATTAAAAAAACTATGAAATAGAAAAAGAAAGATGTATAAGGAACAGAAGGCAGATTATCTTATGGCTAAAAATAGGGTAAAACAATAAGGGTGAGAGTGAATTATAAAAGTAATATGAAATCAAGGAGCATTTATGTGTATACTACATGTATATGCCATACAATATTCGCTGTATAGACCCAATATAGTTCTAAAAAATTCTATGTATTATAATCAAATAGCTTAGAGTTAACACTGAATGATAAAAGACATGTTTCACTTTTGTGAAGAAAGCCTTTAAAAGTACATGACCTATTGTGTGTCTTCCTAAGCATGTTATACATTCTCCTTTCTATGACAGTGTTTCACGAAGACTTAAATATCCCTCAAGTATTTTTGAAGGGCCAAGAGAACTGATAAATCAAAGGGTCTGCTCTTCCACATTCTCAACACAGTTCAACTTTTCACTATTTTGCTTATTGTTAAGCCACCTGGAAATCTTCATTTGAAAAACAAAATTCTAACAACAGAAAAGTTTGAATTTAGTGAGACTCAAATGTATTTCAGCTGAACTTCAAGTACAGAAAATACTCCTCTAGGTTTTTAAAATTAAGTGGTTCAAACTAAAATTTGCTCATATAATCTACAATCTAACCATTAAAATTTATTATACAAGTATATAATCTTTGTTCAGTTTAATCTTAACTCATAATTATTTCTGTTAGCTGATAATTTTAATCTACTACCAAATTTCTATTTGATTGTCTATATTTCCATGTGTGGGAATACTCATAATCCTGGAGCCGCCTTTTCTATTTTTGTTTTTTGCACATGAGGCAGACCTTTATATAATACTACCCTTGGAAATATAATAGAAAATTTCCAGAAGGCTATTTGTGTTACTCTATTAATTTAACAAGAAAAGTTAAGAAATCTCAAGGTTACACTAGTCTCCATAAGTTATTCATTAGTATTTACACCATGTGACTTTCACATTGCTTGTGAACAAGAGACAAATATGTTGGAGTCTGCTAGAAAATAGACTGAAGTTTTAGTTAGAAAAGAGGGACTTTTCTAAGTAATTGACAATCACAATGATCATCATTGCTGTCACTGACTGGCTGTATGAAAGAACAGCAGCTAATAACGAAGTGTGACATCCACTTTATGTTATATGTCTTTGAGAGAAAATTTAGACATATCCAAGATAATCTTTTAAGCTCAATCATCTGAACCTTTTTTCCATATATTCTGAAATGTGTGGCCACTGGCGATGAGAGGCAAATCTTATAAAAATTTTATGGTAATAAAAGCAATAGGCCACGAATCCCCCAAATCCTTTGAAGCTGAAGTCATATTGGAGACTATGGGGCAGAAAGGACATCTGTTAGATTGGCACTGTGAAGAGAGGAAGGGAAGACTATCCCACGTAGCAGGGCCATGTGAGCCAAAGCAGGCTTTCTTCCTGCAGTTTTGGAACTCTCTCAACCTTAACTTACCAGCAGGAGCTGAATAGACAACATGGGACTGATTTAGGAAAGATGCAAGGAAAATTTCCCTCAGGCAATATTGTAGGTTTTATTATTTTTAAAATTATTTATTCTGAGTACCTGTGTACCTTTCTGTGTCACAAAGAGTAATGCTTCCCACTCCCCTCATGCCAGGGAAAGGTCAAAACCCACTTGGCTGGAATCTGTGAAAGTGTGACTTCCTATGACAGCACGTGTAAGTGCGGTGACAAAAGAATGGTTTGGAAAGATCAACATGACCACTCTAAATAAATCAAAGATCCCATGATGAAGATTATCAAGATGGCCCTAAATAACTCTAAGCATCTGTTTAGAGGGAGGAAAAGGAAATCTCAGATGAACGAGAAAGAGCCCATGGGATGGAAGGAAATAGAAGATGTTAAACTGCTGATTTTGAATATTTAGAGTTTAGCTTGAGACCAACAATGCAAGAATTGAAAATCTAAGCAATGGAGAAGCCAAGAAAACTGGTTAAAGCATAATCCTGTCACCTTGATTCTAACTGGGAGAGAGTCAGTTCAGACATGTGACCTTCAAAACCGTACTGAAATTATTTTCTGTTTATGAAATCCTCAACTTTATGATCATTTATCCCTAACAGTCTATAATGGACATTAGGAATTGAGTTCCCGTAGTCACTGGGAAGACTGGACTAGGCTCTAATTGCTATAGAAGTGATCCATTTAGTCCACAAGTAGAACGGAAGAAGCCATAGGCTAAGCTAGGAAGCCCCTCTTCATGACAACCTTGGCATTTGTGAGTAGCCTTGAGAGCAGACAGTCTGTCCACCATTTCTCCACAGTTGATATTTAACATCTAGAGCTTATCATTATGGCAAAGAAAACATATTAATAGCTCAAAAACTCATAAACTAATGGAAGAATGGAATCAATGACTGAGGAAAATAAAACCTTTTTTAAAAGTCTAAGATATGTAAAGAAGTATAAAACTTAAACACCAAAGAACAATAACTTCAAATCATCTAGTCAATAACTTATTGAACTGAAGAGACAGCACTCTAAAGCAGTAACACAAATGGCCAATAACTATTTGAAAAAACATTCAGTATTCCTAGTCATCAGGGAAATGTAAATTAAAAGTGTCCTGAGATTCCGTCTCACCCCAGTCAGAATGGCTAACGTCAAGAAGACTGCAAATATTAGCAAGTATTTGGGAAAAGTGCAACACTTAATCACTGATGATGGTAATGTAAACTTTTCAGCCACTATGGAAATCAGTATGAAGACTTCTTTAAAAAGTAAAACAGGGAGAGCTGGCTCAGCAGTTCAGAGCACTGAAAACTCTTTAGGAGAACCTGGGTTCTGTTCCCAGCACCCAGATGACAGCTCAGTGCACAACAGTTTATAACTCCAGTCCTAGGAGATCAGACATCCTATTCTTGCTCCCATGGGCCCTGCATGCATATGGTGCACCGTCATACATGCAGGCACAATGCCTATTCATATGAAACAAAAATTAAAAATAAAGCTTAAATACTAAAATTAGAACTACCTCATGAACCAGCTACAACACTTCTGTATATATACCAAAGGGGATTATAGGTCCTTCTACAAACATCCTTACACGTGCAGGTGTACTGCTGCACTAAGACTGTATGTGGAGCCCACATAGTTGCCTGCAAGGGGACTAGGCTGATGCCATACACGTAACTCTTGTGTTTTTAAAGTGCAAATAATAGAGATAGTTTTAGAACCCCACAGTTCAAACAGTATTAAATGAGAGGTAAAAATTACTCTTTGCTGCACCCTTTCTCTGAACCTTTAAATGTTTCTACTGAAATTGCTTCTGTAATCTTTATTAAAGTGATTTTCCAATAGAAGACTGTCAATGTGCACAAGTGAGGTCAGGGGAAATTTGGTGCTGAACCTGTTCCCTGAGATATTTTAGTACATAGAACATTTAAATTTCATAAAAACAAAATGTTGTGTTGTATAGTTTTCCCACAATTCAGGGTATTTGCATTTCTATTTATTTATTTGTTTATTCATTTATTTTTGTCTAATTGTTTTCCATGTGCCCTACATACAACTCAGAGCTTACCTCAGACATTTCTCCCCCTTGCTTACTCTGCTTTACTACAAGAACCTGCTAGTGTTCTTTAACCAGATCACCTATAGGCCTACTTTTACAAGGCATTCCTTTGCCTACAGAGCTGTTTTGGTAAACATCAGCCAACTCTTCACATTTAGCCCCTACTTCACACTGTACGTGAAGCCTTCTTATACTATAGTAACATTGTAACCAATCCCATCCCAAGGAATAGGTTTTGTACCTTTAATTTTTTTCTTCTTTGACTATACCAATTTCTAAAATACTATATTCTAACTATGTGATATACTTTTCCTATAATATATGTTACATAAAGGCAATAATTTGTATGCACAGTTTATTGCTGGTAGCTTTCTGAGTAAAGAATTTCTAGACACTTCGTGCCCAGCTGAGATCATAATCTTAATTAAAGTGTCCTTCATTAATGTTGATCAGTATTTGATCATTCTTCCACGTAGATCCCTTTGGATTCTCAAATATTGTAGACTTTTCGTTTAGAAGTGTCAGCTTTATGTATGTATCTTTAAATATCATGATCATAGTATATGGCATAAACAACTTTTTAAAAATGCTACTCAGATAAATGAACAAAGATAATACAGAATCTTCTGATATAGTTTGAGTTAATCACACCCTCATGAAAAAAAGGTCACTTATTACATAAGAAAATATTCCAAATTTATATGAAACTGATGTGTGTTATAGTCTGGATTGCCTCTATGCAGAATTAAAGAAACAGTGATGACTACTTAAATTTGAATGTAAATGATACGGATGATAATATTTTAATAGGCACTGTTTATGTTTGCAGTACACTGATACTAGTTTCACTTCATTTTTTAGAATTGCAAAATTTTCCACAAGCTTCGTCAGAGATTTTGTAATGACCCAAAAGTATGTCAAAAAATTTCCTGCTCAAGATGAGTATGTAGTTCAGTGGTGCCGTGTGTAAGGCCTTGGGTTTAATTCCCCTAAAATGATGCAATGATAAAAAATAAAAAAGAATAAAATTAACCAATAAAACTCTGGGGCCAGCAAGATAACTTAGTGGGTAAAGTCACTTGCTGCAGAATCTTGACAAAATTTCAATCCCCAGAACCCACATCAAGGTCAAAGGAGAGAGCTGACTCTAAAAGTTGTCTGATGGCTTCACATATGTACCATGCTATCATATGCCCAATACACATCACACACACGCACACACGCATGCACACACACATACCACAGTAAACTCCGATGAAAATTGTAAACCCATAGTTTTCCATGAGTTTGCCTCAGTTTTTTTATATGTCTCAGGGAAACTTTGAATATATTTATTTGATAATTATATGGCACCTACCCTATGCTAGATGATCTAAGGACTAAAGGTCCAGTGTAAAAAAGAAATCTCTCCTTCAATTTGAACAGCTAGATTTTGCTATATACGACAAAGATTGTGAAGTTGTGGTCAAATTATGGATTTTGAGATTTTCCTGGAATTATACTGGAATCTCAGTATGGGTCAAATGTAGTCGCATATGTCCTTATGGAAAGAAAGGAGAGAGGAAACACAGAGGCAGGAAGACAGGGAAGACAATACACAGGGTGTGTGTGGTGAGGCTTCTAACTAAGGATTGCCACAACCCCAGTAGCCCATAGCTAGAGGAAACAGGTTGTCTCCTCGTAGATGTAGAGAGAATGCAAACTCTTCGTTTGACAGCTTTATATTTTGTCCAAGAACAGAAATTTTAGATTTCTGAAATACAGAACTGTGACAGAGTAAATGTGTGTTGTTTTAAACTAACAAATTTGTGCTAACTTTCTACAATATTTGTAAACATATATATATATACACATATGTACACACACACATGCATATGTATTTATGTGTGTGTGTGTGTGTATGTATATAATATGACTTCAGAGACAGACACAAATACAGATACTGAAAGTTTTAGTGAGCTGAGAGTGCAATTGAGATATATGGGGGAGGAAACAAGTACCAGAATATGGCCTTGACTGGTATACGAGTTCCATGAAGCTACTTGGAAAACCTAAACTGATCTCATAGCAGAAGTAAAAGTTCCCCAAGCAAGTGAGAGTACAGAATTGCAGAATGAGAGAGAATCTGGTCCGAATTATACTACAAAACTACATTTTCCATATGTATTTTAAGTAAGAAAAAATTTAAGACCTAAAACAATATTCAATGATTTTTAAAATTTAATTAGTCATATTCATCAAGAATATAAGCTGTTTGTCTGAATGGTGATTTCACATATGGTAAAAGAATATTTCAGTGTTGCCAAAGCGGACCACTATTTCACATCATTGACTCTTTTCTAAAGTCTTTCCTAAGACTGTAAGAGAAGCTAGTCAGAGAAATGTCAATTAACTGCTCTCAAAGTTATTGTATTTTAGCCAGTTAAAGGAATCAAGTCATTTGTTCTAGCTGTGAACATCTCCAGACTCTCATATCTTAATAAAATTTAGCCATGGTGGTAATAAAAAATATTCCTTGTTTCTCCTTTAGTTTATTGAGTGTTTTTGCCTGGTAACTTTTAGCGGAGTGAGAAGTCAGAAGTCAATTCCCTGTGTTCTTTTATCAAAGAAACATCCGATGTGCTGTTGGGCATAGCACACAGCTCTCACATGAATTGTGAAGGGTCTTCATTGTGACTGTGAGCAAATTAGAGTGTAGGTTAGAAAAGACCCCAAAGGAAAATAATGATGGACTGCGGTGTGCATCTCTAGCGATTTGGCTGTGAAAACAAAGGAGAAAAGACAAATGCATTACATAAGGGACAATTAGATCTCATCCGGTGATAACAAACAAAGGAAAAAGGCAGCTGCTGATTTCCTTTCTGTACCAAATGCCAAGAAACAGAGCTAGCCAGTCAATAAAGTCTGCAAAGCTCATTCCCACATCACAGCATTAGAGGTTTTGCAACATTTCATTTCTGCAGAAGAAGCCAAATACGTCCTAGTAGTTCCCAAACTACTCGAAATTAAACATTAAACATGATGTTTTCTTCGTGTATACTAGGTGTCCAGTGGAAGGCCCAGCACTTGCTCTTTTTCTAGAAATGCCCAGCTCACCTGAGAGCCTTGAACCACACAAGTCCATCCCAGACCTCCCTGGCTAAGAGCCCAAACATTTAGTAAATTGAGCTGTGTGTGCATCCCAGTTACATACAGGTTTGCAAGCTCAGCCCATGGGGAGGCCTCTGTTCGTGTTTTATTCTGGCAGAAGGATTTCAGGGATAATTGCTTCCATCACAGGCTGCATAAGTTGGCTATTAATGCAAATGAACACAGAGCTGCAAAAGATTATAATTCTTGTAGACAGATGGCAATTTCCTGTTTGGTTCTTTGTTTGCATGCTTGCTTTTATTAACTGTCTAAGAGAACTCTCTTACTGATAAAAACTCTTAACATGTTTTATTTGTATGCACAGCGATTTTGCTAGTGCAGAGTGAGAATTTCTCCCTCTCATTTTCCTCTGACCACCCCCTTTTTTCTCTGGTTTATATCACTTGGGATTTCTAAAAAAAAAAATAAGTAGGAGAATGTTCTCTCATATACACCTGTAGGAAAAACATAGATGCTAATATTTTTATAGAAAGATGTACTTTAAATATTTTACATTCCCTACTATTCATGTAAGATTCCTATAAGTTCTAAAATATATCCCTAGTATACTTTCATCTGTAGGAAGAATACATATGTTAATATTTACTTATAGAAAGATATACTTAAATATTTTTATAGTCTTTATTTCTCATTTTATTGGAAAATAAGAATCTTATGAAACTAAACTAACGTACATTTTAACTTTTAATCTCATAATTATGTGTCCAAGTATTTTATATATTACCTATACACCTCCATTCATTTTCCAAGGTCTTTCATAAGATAGGCTATTCTAATTTTTTTAATGGATTACGTTGTGTCCCTCTTAACCCTACCCATACCACTCTAAGCTCAGAAACTTGAATCATTCTAAAACTATTTACTCTGCAAATCTCCACTAGACAAAAAAATTACTTCTGACTTCTCCATTCAGTCTATAACATAAATAATATACTTTACATATGCCACTTAATCAGTTAACGTACTATTGGCAAATTTACAGAAGTAACAGTTGAACTTGGGCAACTGTTTGCATTCTCTAGTATTTGTTTCCTTGAAGAACTCAAGGGGGTTTGGGGGAGTTAAGTCAGTGACAGAGTGCTTGCCTAGTAAGTGCAAAGCCCTGGGTTTGGTCTCTAGCTCTTGAATAAAATTTTTCAGTAAAGATAAGACAAAAAGTAGAACATGCACATCAGTACCATTCTTAGGTACATAAGATGAGATTGACTTTTGCAATTATCATATATGTTAGTATCTGGGAAATGGAAAAACAATTTTTATCAATTTAGGAGGGGAAATGCACACATTAGTTCCATGTGTTAATGCCAGTGGACTGCTCCTGTGGGTGCCTTTGTTTCTTCCTAAAATGGGTTGATGATTAGTCAGAAGACATGGTAAGATCGTGGCCTCTTTGACTTTGGATAGTCATCTTAGGGGTGTCAGATATATTGATTTTTGAAGACAGGGTCTTACTCTGTAACCAGACTTCATGGAATGTACTGTGTAACCTATGCCTGCCTCACACTTACTGCAAAACTCCTGCCTCAGGCTCTCAAGTGCTAAGATTGCAGGCAAGGACCATCATATCCTGCTGAGGATTAAGGATTTTGATTGAGTCAGTATATTTACTGAGACCATCTAAATTTTTTTTAATCTGTTCCATAAAAGCAGCATAAAAATAATTTACAAATAGAATTATTGGAAACTCCTAAGATTGATTGCCATTTCTGCTGATCTTGTAGGATCATCCCACCCACACTATTAGTTCCTTTCATAAGTGAAGTGGAGATCCTCCCTTTTTTTTTTTTTTCCTTTTTTTGTTGCTGTTTTGTTTTTATTTTCAGGACAGGGAATCTCTGTTGTAACTCTGGCTGTCCTGGAACTCACTCTGTAGACCAGGCTGGCCTTGAACTCAGAGATCCACCTGCCTCTCCCTCCCCAAGTGTTATAAGAAGATACTTCTCAAATAATGTAGTTCAGTGCGGTCTTTAGCTTGTTGATGCTCCCCATTCTTTCTGTTGTAACCCACAGTAAGCATGTCCCTCATGCTATGAGTCTGGAAATGTGCCTTTAGGAGCTGTGGTCTTGCTTACCATTGGTTTGATTCTTTAATTCCTGTAAGCTGTTCTCTGAAGCTTCTCTTTTATATATCCTCTACATTGGAATTTGTCATCCTTTCTAAGATCTTTCTAACAGTCCACTGCACATGGGATATTCTTGATAGGGAGGCCCACTCGGGATCTGTATATTGTCATCATAATTTGCACTCTTTCATTTTGAACTACAGCATGCTATATCCTGATGGTTTGCTTTGATGGCTGTAAGACTTTTTATTTCTGTGGGGCTACATTTAGTGCTAGTGCAACTAATTCTTGCCAGAAAACAGCTTTTTATCTGTTTCTTAAACAATATTAAAAAAAAAAAGTAAGAGGAAACCTAAAGAAACGTATTGAATGTCCCTGATAATTTGGCAGTAGTAACAGCCCCTCCCCTTTAAATTGCTCCGTGTCCAGAGAGTTGGTAAGGTAACTGCTACGGCTGTTTTATGGGCATATACTTCACATCTATCAATACACTGTTTTTTTAAGTCAGCAGATTCTTAAAATCATCGTTGGCATAAATCTGCATGTTAATCAGGAATAGGCTCATTGTGGATATCCAATTGCTTGAAAATGCTCTTGTTTGCTTTGTCTACCCGAGATGTAATTAATATAAAGTAAAGCCTGTGCTTCTTAGGTGTGTGTTTTATGAGCTGTGGCACCTTAACATTCAGACGGGGGAATTTCCGTCATCACAGACATTTTCCACATGCTTATTTGTAGTCGATCCATCCTGTCCCAATCCCCAGCCCTGGCAACCACTGGCCTGATTTCGGTCACAGTGCTTCTGCCTTTTCCAGAATGTTACATAAAACCAGAAATACGTAGTCCTCCTCAGTCTGACTCCGTTCATGCAGTAAAGTCAGCATTTCATTGCTCTTCGTAAAGAGAACTCCATGTGAACATGCCATAATTCATCTGTGCATTGATACTATGCATTTTACTAATAAGGTCATTGTTATTACAGAGTTCTTGCTGTGTGTCAGGTACTGTTGTAAATGTTTTGAGCTATTTAAATGAACTAATACTACAAAGTGTACCCTGACATTATTTGATAACTACTATTACACTTTTAAGTTTGAGTCCTATCTCCTCTACTTACTACTTTCTGAGAAAATGCCAGCATCTTCCACATTTTATCACTAATGGTGATGTTAATAATACTACTTCTTAGTCCTACTGAAAAGTTTAATAACTGTGAGCAAGTAGAGCAAGATCTGACCCATGGTAGTTAGTTGGTATCAGCTATATTTCACCCTCAACTTTGGGGAAACTTTATAAAGCTTGACATATAGTATCCTCATTTCAGTATAAGACAGGAAGATAAAAGTTCTGATATCCTTTTCTTATCATCTTACCAGTAAGTGACTGATCTAAGATGTTAATACACCTTTATCTGATGTGAAGCTTTATTCTTTTCTATTAATTTATTAAATTAAAGCACTGATTCCAGGGCTGGAGAGATGGCTCAGCAATTAAGAGTGCTTGCTGTTCTTGCAAAGGATCAGAGTTCAGGTCCCAGCATCCCAGAAGCTCAAAACTGCCTCTCACTGCAGCTCGAGAGGAAAATTGCCACTCAGTTTTATTATATAACATAGTTGAAAAATTATAAATGGTAAAGGCAAGCTTAATCTAGCAGTTTAATTTTAAAGCATTAAAAGTGAGGGAAGGAAGAATTGGAAGAAGAGTAGGTCAAAGGGTACAAAATTTCAGTGTGAATAAGATCTAGGAGTATTACAGACAAGAACATGATTAGTTAACGTTGTACTGTATCTAGAAATTTGCTAAGGTAGGGTAGATATTAGTGTTCTCACAAGGGAAAAAAGCAGCACTTTGAGGTCATAGGTATGTTGATTGGTGTAATTATGGTATTTATTTCACAGCATATATCAAAACATAAATTTGTGTACCTTAAATATATGTAATTTTCATTTTCACTTTAATCTCAGTAAAGTTGTTAAACATATACCAAAGGCTGGTTTATTACAAGTTAGAAAAAATAATTATATGCCACATTTATGGCAAAAGAAATCTGCATAGAATAAACTGTGTGAAAGTTTATTATAGCTCATTATTTGTACATAAAAATTTTCTTTATAAGATCAAATTTACAAGACCTTTCTTAGATATCCCACAAAAAAAGAGAAATGTGTTTATAAAGAATGATACACTCAGCTACTCCTTCAGTATTGATTTTAGAGATCCTGACTAGTACATGTAGAGCACAGAAAGAAAACATATAAGTCTGATTATGAGAAAATGTTAATATTCATAGTTGACACACAGCATTCATAGAAAGTCTGAAAGAATCTATAGAAAATATTGAATTAATAAAAACATTTTCACAGTTTTTCTTACTATCAAATGTTAGTAAAGAATTGGACAGCTAGAACTTTAGGCAACTCTATTGGTGGTAGAAATTAATTAATTCTATCAACTTGACATAATTTTGTAAAAATAACAAAAAAAATCAAACATTAGCATGTACTATAACCCAAAGATTCATGCTATACAAAGAGAAATGTCTTAGCAGTTTTGTTATAACAAACATAACAAAAAGAAATTATATAAATTCCCACTATAATATTAGGGAATATTACAGCTAAGTGAGATGAGTGATTTATATTTACTAATACTGAATGAAATAATTCACAGTATACTAGCCAAATTTATATTTATATTTATATAAATATATTTATTGAGAGTTTTGCACAATATGTTTTAATCATATTCAACCTTCCAACTCTTCCCATATCTATCTCCTTTCAATATCAAACCACATCCCACCAACTTTGTGGCCTTTTATTTTTAGTCCTTCAACAACAATTTGTGTTGTGCAAAATAATTTTGGTTGTATGATCTATCACTGGAACATAACTAACCTTCAAACTGACCTTCTGAGCAGGCTGACTGTTTCTGACTGAAATCTGCTGACTCTGGCTGACTCTGGCTGACTACCACAACTTCTTTAACTGAACTCCTCTTCTAGGCTTCAAACTGACTCTTGCTTTTAGCTGACTCTTTCTCCCAAACTCATTCTTCCAATCTGACACTGATTCCTTCTGCCGAACTACCTCTGTCTTATCTGAATGATTCTCTAACTGACTGCCTGACTTTCTGAGCTGAGACCTGTTTTGATATCATGAGAGTTGGGCATGTCATCACTCTGACTCACTGCTAACTCTTCCTCTGATTCGTCACTTTGTCTGCTCTTCACTCTGATTCATCTTAGACATCACTGGTGCCAAGTCTTCACTCTGATTCTCTCTCAGACTTGGAGTTAAAGGCATGTACTCACTACTCTGTACTTCACTCTGCCTCTGACTTTTCGCTTCTCATTTTACTAGCGTGCTCTGACTCAATCTCCTTCCATTCTCTCAATCTCTGCTGCTTCTCTCTTAACTCTGAACTGAGAACCATGAACTGAGAATTGTGACCTACTTCTGAATGGACTGCTTCCATTTACTGGTATTAAAGGTGTGTGCTACCATTGCCTTTGGGTTGCCTTACTTAAAGGCTTGTGCTCCATTCCAGTCAGATCACACAGGCCTTGAATGTAATCCTTTCCCAGTGCAGCCATGTTGCTGGATTAAAGATTAAATATTCTTCTACAACACAACACATGGATGAAGTACTAGAATTCAGTTTAAATTTCAACATTTTAAAGGTTGACACTTTTAGAACTGTCCTTTCCTTAGTATTTGTGGCTGGTATAACAGACATTGCTCTGGAAATTTTTGATGCACTGTGACTTCCAGGTATAATTTCTAAAAGAAATGTTCCATAGAAATACATTTGGCTAACATGTCCATTGATATTGCTATTGATCCAGTTTTGTTTATTAACCATTTCTAGAAGATACTGTTCCACAGCAGACTTTCTAGTATTCTGGCTCTTGCAATCTTTCCCCCTTTTCTTCTGCAACATTCCCTGAGTCACAGATACAGTAGTTGTAGGTAGGTAAATCCATAAGTTGGAGCTAGGGTCCTAACAATCCATTGAATTCTGTGTCCAGTGCAGAATGGTCAGGCTTGAAACATTATACACACAAACAGCAAACAGACTCAACCTGTTACACTTGTATAGTGACAAATATAGTCAAATAAAAAGGAGTTATCAACTTGAGGGTGGAGTATCATGAAGGGAGCTGGAGGCAAGAAAGGGAGTGGTAAATAATGGAATTCTGTTTCAGTTAAAAACATCAAAAAATAGATTTTGATATGCTACTTTTCTTTATTCTTTTTGAAACAGAAAGATGAACTCATAAAAGGCTTTTCCAATGAGTAAATATTTTTATTTATCACATGGTGTTCTAACAGTTAGGGGAAGGATATTTCTGATGTGAAGAGGCAAACACGTTTATGAAACACAGCGTTATGGCCCTTCATGCTCTAAGGGCTGATGTTATAAAGTGTGTATATTTCCTGACAAAGCTTACATGTCTATTTATCTGCAATAAATCCAAATACACACACACATACATACATACACAGATTCCAACATTTAAACTATATGCAGAAGTAATATTCATAGTAGTTGGTACCAAGCTTATATTCTGAGTTATTAAAAGTGAATTTTTGCCTAAACTGTCATTAATTATATAGGTGAGACTTTTGTGGCTGCTAAATGTTTTCATTTTGCTCAAGGTAATGTAATATAAATTTTATTGGAATAACCTTTACTAATAAGAGATTGCAATACATGCTTACCTCAAAGGCATTTGATTGAAAACACAATCATCACCTGCCTTGTCGCAAATATCATAAGGCAAAACAACAAAATGGGAGTTACTGCTTGAACATCTCTAAGTAGCCACTTTTAAATGTCTATGACTTCTGGGTGGATTGTACCATATGGCTTTGTCATAAGTTGACCTGTTACTAATAAACTAGAACTGATGTATAATTACATCTTCAGTGATTCATCTGTGAAATACTCTGGATTATTTTACATGGACGCATCTGGTTCACATGTGTACAATGGTTATCCTGCAATAATTGACAACTGTATTCTTCTCATAAATTCCTAGATGCACAGATGGGAACTCTTGATTTGTTAGAGAGACAAAACTTTGCATTTATAAAATTTGTGCCTTAGCAATTTTTGAATGTAAAAATCTATTCTTCTACAAGCACTTGCACATGCCGCAAAACCTGCACTGTTACTGAAATATAATGTAAACATTTCATGAAATGTTTTTCTATCACTGAGCAGATACAGTGAAGGCACCTTGATCTTTTGGTATTCATTCATAGCATGACATCTGTTTTAGATTATAAGCTCAAAGAAGGCAGTGACCATGTCAATTTTATGTTATGCAGACAATATCCACTAATGCATAATTCTCTTTTGAATGTATGCTGAGTATTTGTCAGTCAAGATGGAGATGTTAATGACTTTTAAAAATAGCATTTATAATCTGGCTGTAAGCACCTTTTGCATTAAAGGGGCATTAGCTATAAAAAATGGCCCTAATTTGAATTTTATACATTTAGTTAGCAAGATGACACACACCAACCGTGTTGTTCTCAGTAAAATGAGTTTACGAGTTTACTATGTACTATGTTTACAATAGTTTACAATGTACTGTTGTACATTGGACATGTACTAAGGAACGTGAAGTATGTAGCAATTTTAGCTAACATTTCATAGGTAGAATTCGAACACATAATAACAGTAAATAAAATGAAAGCAAATTGCAGAGTAGGGAAATAAGCAATTCTGGAGAGCATGGGGGGATGGAAAGGCCTGGGATCAACTACTTCTTGGCTACTTTTTAAGTTGTGAAACCTTTGTAAATCACTCTAATGTCTATGGTTTTATTTTCATATGGAAAAGAGTGACTGTAGGAACATGGGGTTATTGTTTATGTAAGGAGCTTGGCATAGAATACTAAATAGTTTACATTGAGTTTCCATCATATTTTAAATATTGCATGAAAAAAAAGACAACCAAACCAGCCACCCAAAAAGAAAAGTGTGGAAAGAAGCTTCAGGCTGTACATAGGCATCTAAAACTTCTTCTCATTTACACCAAGAAAGGTTGAAAACTGTTTCTGTTCTGTTCTGTATTGTTTCAATTATACATGTTCTGTGAGTGATGTCAAACTATCATATTTGAGCTTAAATATCATCATGATAAATACAAAGAATTTATCTCATCTATTCATATCTATATTAAGCTCAGAAACTTTGTAGATCCTAAGCTGTGGGAACAAAAACCTGTGTGTCTTATTTCAAAATGTAGTCTATGTGTAAGAATGAAAATTTGCCTCCACACAAGTATAAATAGATAAGAAACACCAGATCTATCACTGGCAAGATGTCTTAATCTAATTTTTCTAAGAAAAAGTGAGTAAATGGTATCTGGGAATCTGGCCCAGTGGGTATCCTAGTACACCCAATGCCCTGGTTTTGATCCCCAGCAACACAAAACCAAGCATGGTGGTACACACTTGCAATCACACTTGTAATCACTATTGAAGAGATAGAGGCAGGAGGGTCAGGCATTCAAAGTCATCCTCAGCTACATAATGAGTTCAAGGCCAGCATAGGCCTTACCAGACCCTGTCCCAACAATAAAATTTTAAAGATGAATAAACTTTCACTCTGGAGTGATGTTTATGGGTTACAGAACATGGTTGTGGCTATGAGTTAAGAGACAGGGTAGGAAAAAAGAAGTACTTGAAAGAGAAACTGAAAAATTTTTGTTATTGTCCTCTATTTTAGTAATGTGCAATGTCTTACTAAGTACTGTCTCCACTCTTCCAAGCTTTCATCCTTCTTTCCAAGTTTGTATGAATTGATTTAGTGGCTACACCCTTCAACTTCTCTACAGTTTTATGCAACTCACACTTTTCTATAATAATAATAATTACATCATATAAAAATAGGACTGGATTGAAATAATTTAATTATCAGGTTATGAAAGAACCACCTATGGACTGGACAGTGATAGCCCACTCCTTTAATCCCAGTACTTTGGAGGCAGAGGCAGGCAAATCTCTGTGAATTCAAGGCCAGCCTGGTCTACAGAGTGAGTTCCAGGATAGCCAGAGTTACAACAGAGAGACCAAATATAAATAAATATATACTTATATTTTTATTTATATTTATATGAATGATATTATATATATATATGATATTTTCATAAGCTGTACTTCTTTAGCAGTCCTCGATGTAAGAACTTTTAGAATAATAGAATTGCATTTAGCCTTTCTAGCTATAAGTAGACTTTTGTCTTAGAAATATTACCTCAAATGAGTATATTCAGGATTATTTGTTGAAATCTTATTTATATTAGTATTTAAGTTCTTTATATTTTTTACTATTACTTGGGGGGTCACACAAATGGATCAGTCCAGTGAAGATCTTGTTGCACAAGCCTGATGACCAAGTTCAATTTCTGGAACCCATGGTAAAAGGAGAGAAGAAACACTCCAAAGATACCTGATAATTTGATATTCACGTATGTGCTGTTACACACACAACTCGACCAACACTCAAACATAATGCATATATACTCATAATAAAGAAACAAAAGAATCTATTTTACTTTAGGATACTTCATGTAGAGGAATAGTATGGGTTATTAAAAAGTGATTATGAAGATCTATCGTCTTTTAAAAGGTAGTTTCGAATAAATTATTAAGAGACAGTATTATAGAAGACTCCAGATGGTGGTGGGATGGTAGGCAGAGCCTGATAGGGCTTGTTATGATAAAATAAAAAGTGTACTTTAGAATTAAGCTTTTGTTCTGTAGAATAACAGTTTGGAAGGAAAGTGAAATTACATATATTTAAAAGTAATTATGTTCAAACTAGAGAACCCAGAAGAATATTTTCCATGGGTGTTTATAGCCTCTTCAGGTTTTATGGAGCAAATATAGGTCTAAATTTCCTAAGTTCAAACAACTGTTTATTTTCTTACTTTAATATTCTAATTTTTGCTGATTGATTCTCTTTCTTGATTGATTATTGAGAGACTGAACTGGTAATCCCCTCTTGACAGAAGAGAGAAATACAGAGCAGATTTTATTTCATCTTTGACTTGGTTTTTCAGCAAATAGACAGCATTTTTGTTAGCTGACACTCCAAAAGCTTTAACAATAATAAATAACAATATCTAAATGAATTGAATAAAGAGGAAGTCCAATATTCTGTGGTCTTTGGGTGATTGGGTTCTGAGAATGTGTGTGCCTAGAAATGCACCAGCATTACTGGTTGAGACCACAGCCTTAAAGCTTGAGAAGCCATTCATATAACCACAACTTGCCTCTTTCTAACATGCCAGTAAGGTGGACTGAATGTTCTCATGTGAACTTTAAGCACATAAAAGTATAACCTCCAAAACTATGTAGATAAGTAATTATATAAGCTCATAATTGAAGGCAAGAGAACTTCTGACCAGCCTGTGTCAATGATTTTGGTTCCATTAATATCTAGAGAAGACGCACATGTATTTTCTATGATCTTTTGGGGCATCTTTTATTAATTGGGCAGATGTCTTTTTCAGCCAGTTTTAGGGCTTCTTTAGCTCTTACTCCCCCTGCTCTAATCAGTTTTCCTGAAATGAAATGAAATCTAGCCTTGTAGGTTGGAGCAACACTTGAGCCATTTCAAAATGGATGGTGGAATAATAGCTGAAAAATATCCCACTCCACAATGACCACATTCCTAGTCCTGGACTCTGAGAGTGTGTTTGACCACATGGAGACAAAAATTAAGCTTACAAGTGAATTGAGATTGCAAATAAAGTGAACTTATAATAGCACAAATGTAATATTGGATTACCAACGTGGGTCCAGTGTAATCAATCACTAAGTGACAGAGTCAAGAGGAGAAAGTGAGAGAAAATGAAAATGTCAGCATCGTCAAAGGGATGGTGGTGTGGGGATGTCTACTGCTATCCACCTTGTAAGTGGGAGAGATTTCAAAAAGCTATAAATTGTAGAAAATGATTTCTTTCTTCCAGTGCCTCCAAAGGAAGCCACCATCCAGCCAACACCTTGATTTTAAACCAAGCTCCATAACTTTAGTTTGTTCTAAGGTGCTACACTGTGGGAATTTTAGCAGCAGCCATGGGGAATTAAAGAAGCACCTTCTGCACTGTGGAAAGCTATCCTTGACCCTGGGTTCATGAGAAATCACTCACTTTCTAAGGCTCCTAAGACCATCTCACCCTGCAATTTCCATTTTCTCCAGCACTGGACTTCTTGGCTGAACGGGCAGTTCATTTTCTGTATTTCCATTCTCTTTCATTGGACTACCAAATTCTGGAGTTCAAGTCGATGGATTGTGTCCTCAGGGAAGCAAGTTAGTGTTGACTGTTTAGAGAACACTGGTTTCTCGGAATGTTGATGGTTGAGAGATTGTGAGAAAAGTGCACACTGTGCCAGGCTTATTTGCAAACCCTGGTAAACAAGCTTCTTCTTTTTCTTTTAAAACACTTTCAAAACTACAATTTTTGTGTAAGTTGTTTGTTTTAATATACAGGCAGTTTAGGAGACTGTCTAGTACAAGTCATCCCTGTTTCCCATTCAGACATCTACCATCTCTGTCCAGTGGAGACCCTTGCAGGCCTCTGCTCAGGACACAGAAGCGAATATGTACATGCGCTTATGTACACGTATATTTGTTAATCACATGCATACATATGTGTAATTTTCTACACACTGTTCTGTTCTTTGCTCTTAGTTTACTTTTAAAAAATTGAGTTACAGAAGAGTTAGTCAAAGAAAGTACTTTCCAAACATTTACACTGCAAGCTCCATTCCTTTTCAGAGAAATCTCACAGGACAACTCTTTGAAATGTGCCGTATCCACATTGGCGCTGCCCTCCTGAGCACAGGAGCATCACCTGGAAGAGACATACAAATTAATGTCTCCAGAAACTGGTGTGCGGCATAGGCCCTGTCGACTGTGGAGTGGGGAAAGCGTAGGCTCACTCCCTGGCCCTGCTGCCTGACTGCTGACTACCGGGTTCACTGCTGTGTGGTGGGCGGACTGTTTAGTGAGCCTGCTCCTCGGTACTGTCTACCTCATTCATTTAGTCGTTTGTCATTGTTAATACATGCAATCACTGGAACATTTGTCTGCCAAATACAGTGCCAGGTAAAATAAAGCAGAGCCCTCCCAAGAAGGCTCCATGTGTAGTGCACTGAGAGCTGCAGCAGTAGCAAATATCATCTGTGCCAATTCAAACCAGTAAACTCACAAAATGGAGTTGAAGATATTCAAGACTGGCTTTTAAAGCATGTGTGAACTAGTCTGCTGATTATCTGATTGGTTGCCAGGAAGATATTATTTTCTAAATAAGTTTAACAGGTGACAAAAATCTGTCTTCGAATTTATTCTTTGAATTTATTCTCATGAGATTTCTGTATAAGTGTTATGGATGTATTTCTCTAGCAGTTGGTTTTAGAACTGAATCATATGCAGAACTCAGCGTGCATTTTGTGGAGTTGGTTCTCTCCTTTAAAATGAATTCCAGGGTTGAAATTCGAGTCACCAGACTTTCAAAGCAACTTTTAACCTGCTGAGCCTCTCACTGGTATTTGATAGTCTTAATTTTCACACCCATTCTAGAATCTTTTACAGAATTTTTTTTTCTTAGATTTATTCTTTTGCAACATCTATAAATCACCAGTGCATTATGGGGTTAAATACAGCTACTTTTACTATTCCTCTTTTCTTGCTTTATGCAATGTCACTTATTTCAAAGGGTATCTCTGCGTTCTTCTTGCCCATGTTTGAACAGCAGGATCATGTGTGTTAGAAGGTATCTATGAATTTAATTGAAAACAACCCATACAGTTTCTCATGCTTGCCACTTCTGTTGCCAGGAGCGTCTGCTTCTCTTCTTTCACTTTCTCAGGCCAATGAAATGACGTCTGGACCTGCGAATTCCAGACAATGTGAGCTCCTGGTTTTACTGGGTCTTGGCACTTCGGTCCGTTAGTTCGTTTAGGAGATGCCTTGGTTTTTATAAGGTCAGCTAGAAATTGGTCGGCTACTTTTCCCATCCCAACATTTAATTTTTTTCAAACTACTAATTTCTAATTTGAAAATAAAATAGTAACATCACTTATATAAACTCTTTTAAGTTCATTATTTAAGTATTTTATTGAAATGATAGTCATAGAGTTGAGTTTGATCATTCATAAATTTTCTTGTAAAACGTATGATATGGATTCTGGGAAAGTATGGTAGCTGTCTGGTTGCTTGAGCTCAGTGGTTACCTTATATTTTGATTCAGTTTTTTTGTTGTTTTGTGGAATGGGGATGCTTTGTTTTTTGTGGGATTTTTTTTGTTCTAGACTTTCTCATGAGCCTTGAATTGACACATCCCAAAATCAAACCATTAGATATTTGGCATCTATTTTGTTTTGCTTTTAGAGACAGATTGTTGGTATGTAGGTTCAAGCTAGCCCAGGCTCACCTCAGACGTGTAAATTACTGACATGGCCGAGCAATCCTTGATAATATTTGGCTTTTTTTTTAATTGCATTTTATGTCTTTGTGTGTATGAATGCACCACACATATGCATGTACTTACAGGCAAAGATGCTCTTGTGCCACAGCTCAAACCCCAGGGGGAAGAAAGAGTAAAACAAAGTTTAACACTACAGACTATTTGTTAACATAAGCAGAGCAGTTGCTTCCAGCTGCCCTGCTGAGATGGTTGGGTGGTGGTTCAGCACTTGAATGTGTGACTGCCTGTTCTGGGAGTTTAATATGTCTTCCTTTCTGAGAGAAAACATCACCTTTGTCTATGATGGATCTTGAGCTTAGCAGTGTCCTTCCAGATTATTCTCAGCACTAGATAATTAATAATGGGTGAAATAATTTACCTAAAGTGTATGTTTCAACAGTCAACATTACAGTGAGGGCCAGCATTTGATTTGAGTGGCAACAGCTGAAGCTGCTTCATGAGTCTCTCCTCTATCTCTTTTTGTTTCTATCTGTCCCTCTGATTTTAATCTACATTGCCCATATGAACGCATTTTCTCTTTGATAGGCTCTTTTCTGGGTATCTCGTCACCTTCCCCATTTGCAGTAGTGACCAGTGATAAGGTACAGGCAGTCATGTCTGCCATCTGAAGATGCCTTCCTGACATCTGTGCCTGTATAACTACTTCCCACCACATCCTGTCTTCAAGTAGATGTCCTGCTGGTTCTTCAGATCTTCTCATATCTAAACCAAGCTTTCTATGCCTACCACCGAATCCTGTGTTTTTCTCTATTAACGTATTCAAAACAGCCAAAGATATATGGTCTAGAAATCTGAGAAAATTGTTACAGAAGATCTGAAAATATCCAGAAATGACATCTTATGGAAGAGCAGATAAACATCCAAAGGTACACAGAAGTATATGAATACACTTGTGTGTGCACACAACACCTTCACACATATACCACTGTTCAATAATCGATAATGCTAGGTTTTGTGATTTTGACTTTTAGAGCCATGCAGTATGTATTCTCTTGTGCCTTAATCCCAACACTCAGGAGGCAGAGGCAGGCAGGATCTCCATGAGTTCAAGGCCAGCCTGGTCTACAGAGTGAGTTCCAGGACAGCCAGAGTTACAACAGAGAAACCCTGCCTTGTAAAACCAAAAATAAAAATAAAAAGTAAATGTGATAAACATGCTAAGATATGAATAAGGATAAGGATATTGATTCTCATGTTGCTCATGACAGCAATTTAAAATGTCAGTTTTGTTTTTAGGGCTCTTTTCTGGTTATGTTTTTTGCTTATTTCTCCGTTTGTTTTGTTGTTGATGATAGTTTTGTTTTTGTTTTTCATAAGACAGTGTCTATAACTCTGTTGCCCTGGTATACTGGGAAGTTGCTAGGTAGATCAGGCTAGCCCCAAATTCACAAAGATCTGCTTGTCTGCCTCCCAAGTGCTGGAATTAAGGGTGTGTGCCACAATACCAGGTGAGAGAGCAGTTAAAAATCTAATCAACTCAACTGTGTACCAATGTACTACTGGTTAGTGCATCCGAGTTAAAATAAATAATGGGTTTAGATCTAAACTTTTCAATGTATAAAGATACTTCAGACATTTTGTACAAGGCAAATTTCAGGTTGCAAAATTACAAATGTAGAAAATGATCTCATCTTTTAAAAACAATTAAAATTCGTTTTGGTTTTTGATTTCCATAAGTTACAAAAAGTCTTCAAAATGTTTGTCACTTGTGAAAAAGATGAACTTTTCTCTGTTATGGACAGAGTTCTTAGCTACCTCTGCTGACTTACTGTGGATATGAGACCCGAGAATAGAACATTCCTATGGTGGCTTTTTCCTCACGGCACCAATCATGGCTCAGTACCCTAACGAGGGTCAAATCGGTGTCTTAAGCACAGGCTTTAGACAAACAGCAGTTGTAAGTGTAGCATCAGAGACCCGTTTCTTTCTGTCTTGTCACTTCAGAGTAATCATTTTGTCTTCTGCTGCTTTTTTTAAAGCAAAATTGATATGCCTCTGTTTTCTGTTGTCTAGACAGTGAACAAAATTGCAGAGACCTGTCCAAGTCTGACTTCATAATTGATTTAACTCAAGCCTCTCTTTTGTCCAAGACAGCTAAAGGCAACTAAAACATCTCAGAGCAGAGATGTCTTTCTCTTACGAAATATATTTTAGATACTTGGTTACGTGCTATGGTAGTTACATCTGCATTTATTATTAATTCCCTGAGGCTTGTACTTTTCATCTTGACAATATATTAACACCTGGCAACTTGGCATAATCATGTTGTCTGCCCTTGCCTCGATTTGAATACGACAGATACATCCCAGGTTGGTGGTAGCCAATTGTGAGTAATTGTGGATAGTCAAGGAGCCAAGGAAGACTGTGAAGTGAATTCATTTTTAATAATCTGTGCAACTAAATGTATGTCCTTGGATTTTAAAAAAATTAAACATAGATTATATTGTGGATTCAGTTGGTTATTCCTTTATTCCACTACCACCAGAAGATCCTAATACTGGTGATAATAGTTTAGCCACTGGTGATAACAGTGCCTGCATGTTTTCTGGGAATTTACAAGCATTTTCATTTGCATCACCTGGTTTAATTTTCACATCACTATTGAGACTCATGCCACTTCAGTTTTACAATCCCCTTGGATGAACTGGCTTACCTAAAGCAACACCCCCAACTCACACCCCTGGGTCCTAACTTCTATCTTGTACTCGTTCAGCTATAATAAGCTAGCCATGGCTTTGAAGTGCAAATATGGAAATATTCTATGAATAGGTTGGTTTGATCTAATCCCAACTGCCTCTGAAGCTACCTCTAGTTGTTAATATTGAGTAACAGTTCTTTGGACTTAGCGGTGAACCACTGGTAGGTT
This sequence comes from Cricetomys ansorgei, assembly GCA_026225945.1. Classification (NCBI taxonomy): domain Eukaryota; kingdom Metazoa; phylum Chordata; class Mammalia; order Rodentia; family Nesomyidae; genus Cricetomys; species Cricetomys ansorgei. The sequence continues at coordinate 3,282,647 of JAMJFZ010001074.1, forward strand.
TTATTCAAGGACATAATTTCATGTTTTTAAGCTTCACTTCTGGCATGATCCTCAAGCCCGGTCTTCTCATCTGCAGTGAACAAGGCTGTTGGCCTGAGTTTCAAAAATTGTCCTTACGTACAGAGATCAAATCCAGTGAGGTGGTAGCTGCACTAGTGCATTTGAATGGAATTTGAGTTATTATGTGGTCATACGTTGGCCCAATAAATGATGTAGACCAGTATATTTCATTAACATCAGTCATGGATATGATGTCATTACTAATTATACATAGGTAGTCAGATGATCACCTGACTACTAGAGTGAACTCATGTGATCAGAGAGTACAGCTACTGAGAGACTGTGTGGGTATGAGTGGGTAAAGCAAATACAGAGACGCACAGCCAGACAGTATGCAGAGAGTGAGAGAACTGGAAATACTCAACCCTCAACAGGATATCTCCATCAAATCCCTGCCCTTGGGGCTCAGCCCTGCAGATGTGGAGGCAGAAAGAGTATGAGAGCCAAAGGGAATGGAGGACATCAAGAAACAAGGCCTTCTAAGTCAACATGAACACAGGAACTCACAGAGACTGAAGCAGCATGCACAGGGCCTGTACTGGTCTTCGCCGGATGGGGTCCTAGAGCTGAAAAGAGAAGTGAACACACACTCCGTCCCTAATGCAGGAACTTCTTCCAATTGGAAATTGAAAACCACTCACAGATGAAAAGTTTAGTGTTCTCCACGGAGTCTCACTGGGGAAACAAACGGCTCTTAAGGGTAGGCCCCCTGCGCAGCAGTAGATGGCCAATAGAGAAAATCTTTGGGGGTTCAGGACTTTTTGTTTTGCTTTAATTTTATCTTACTTTTTAAAAATTTAATTTTATTTACTTATTTTTCTCTCCTTTTACTCTACAGTTCCTTTGCATCTGTATTATGGTTTCTAGTTCAGTGGTTGGTTTTTATGGGAGTCTTGAGTGTGCGAATGAGGGGATCTGTTTCTGTACCTTCTCTTGGGCTCTTTTCCTTGTGTGCTTGTTTTTTGTTTTTGTTTTCTCTTCAGGTATGTTATTTTTTGTTTTATCTTATCTTATTTTGTTTTATCATTATCCCTTAAAAGCCTGTTTGTTTTCTAATGAGAGACACAGAGGTGGTGGAGTCTGGATGGACAGGAGTTGGGGAGGAACTGGGAGGAGTAGAGGGAGGGGAAACTATTGGGATATATTATGTTAGAAAAAAGTCTATTTGCAGTAAGAGGGAAAATGGAAATTAAAAAGAAAATGAGAACGGTAACTATCCTGATTTCCTTTTTACTCTAGGCCTGTCTCATCACTGCCTCAGACCTTGAGAGAAGAGCACACTTCTGCTGAAAACATGTCTTTAGAAACCCTGAAAAACAGCAGCCCAGAAGCTCTCTCTGATTAGATATAAACCCTGGAACTCAACTTTGGTGCTCACTAAACTACACTCTTTATCCACTTCTTTCCACTGAAAAAACAGGCTTCCAGTGTAGCAGCAGTGGTTACCATGGCTTGCAACTTCATTATATCACACAGTGGGATACACAGTATATGATCTGATTGGATGTCAGAAATACACTTTTCTCAACCATCCGTCTTGTCTGTAAACTCTGAGTATTGTCACAAAAGGCACGTTTATCATATTCATTTACATGTTATTGTAACTTTTTAATGATTCTCTTAGATTTTGGAAATAAGACAAAAGCATCTGTTTTTAAATGTCCTGCTTGTTTTATTGTACTTTAAACAATATGTTTGAATATTTTAATTTATGAGGTGAAACATATATCTTTATCTTGTGTGTAAACACTTTGAAAACCTGATAAGTTAATAAAAGTTTTGTTCTTTAAAAACCTTCATTTAACTGAACTTTTTTCTTTATTACAGCAGTTTGCCTTTCTAAAGTGCTCTCTGGTAGGGTTGCCATGTCCCAGTGCAGGGGCCCTCCGTTGTGCTCATACCGACAGCCCTAACTGGCCTGAGTGGGTTGTTAAAAACATAATAGACATGAACTTGGGAAAGGGGCATACTGAAGAGTATATAGAAGGAGTTGGAGGGGAGAAATGGGGTGTAAATTAATCATGTTTCATTGCAAACATGTATGAAACACTGGAGAATAAAGAAAAACAGTGTGAGTTGCTTACATATGTAAATGTGACCAATATGGGGACCAAAACCAAAATGAGGCAAGAAACCAAAAACCCAATAGCATTTTTCAGGCCCTTCGTGAAAGCAAAGACCATGCCATATCCTTCACCAGTAAAAACCTGGCACATGCCTTCCTACTTTTCAGTCTACTTCCTAACATCTCCGTCTCTCACCATTTCTTTCCAGCTGAGCAGCCTGCCATCCCTTCCTATCGAAATCACAACGGACATGATGTCAAATGGAGGATTGGGTCCGTTCTGTATCATCAGCATGTTTGATAAAGCTCACCACAGCTCTGTGTTCTCTTGGCTTTTTGGAAGAGCCTGTGTTCTGCATGGCTGTCCTTTGTTCTGAGCATTTATGGTTTAGGCTTCCTGGCTGACTCTTCTCTGCTCAGTTGTTAAGTTCTTGGTTACTCCAGACTTAACCTTCCACTCTCTGTTCTTCATTACCCATGCAACCACCTTGGGTTCCATATGGTTTGAAATATCACCTAAATCTTTTTATCTCCAAAGTTCATAGTCAAAGCTATAAAGAAACTTACGTGTCTGCATAAATGTTTGTATACATATAAAAATATTTTTAGTAGAGATTTTTCCTACTTTTTAGCTAAGTGTAGATTATGCAGTGGATTATGTCTATAATTCCATGACTGTGAGGCTAACGCTGGAGAATTTGCCATGGATTCATGGCCAGCCTGGATTGCCTGGTGAGTTCCAGGCTAGCCTGGGCTACAGAAACATATTTTCAAGAGAAAGAAATTTTATAATTTTTTGATGCCTTACATTTGAGAAGAAAAATCACTATATTTATAAACATATCAATTATAAATATAATTCTAAAACAAAACTTCTACTTAGTCACACGGGAATGTTACTATACTATTGAATTTTCTATAATCTAAGATGCTTGTAGCTTAGATCTTCAAAAGGGTCATTTACGTATGAGATAGGGTACAACTAATTAAAAGTACACAACTGGTAAATGTACAGTAAAAGAGGATATTCTCAGTGGTGAGTGTGTTCCCAGTGCAATGATAGTAATAGCATCCATAAAGCTCATCACATTTTGAAAGTTTTGAACTTATATTTTACCACTGTAGAGCAGTGGATACTTTCATCCTTGCTGTGTCATGATGATTCGGTTGGTTACAAAAGGGTGCAGGCAGCCTATAACCGCAGGTTGTTCACGTCTAGCGAAGACATGAAAGCAGTCATGCTCAGTGTGGGTAGCGCCCTCCAAGGACTCAGATCCTGCCCTCCAAGCTCTGCTTTCTGCTATCTGTGCTCTCAAAGTGGTCTGACTTGTAAGGAGCCCAAACTACATATGAGTGCATCATGAGTCTTTGAATGTTCATATCCCCACTTCCAGGGCAAATGAATTTCACTTTTGAGGAGCTTCTTTCAGTTTAAAATTTAAAAGTTTGTGCCCGGCCATAGTGGCAGATGCCTTTATTCTCAGCGCTTGAGAGGCAGAGGCAGGCAGATGTCTGTGACTTTGAGGTTAGCCTGTCTGCAGAGTGAGTTCCAGGGCAGCCAGCATTATGACAGAGAAACCCTGTCTTGGAAAAAAAAAAATTAAAAATTTGGGGCTGGCATCAGGAATGATCCAGGAATCATTAGGGAAGAAAGAAAAAGTCCCTACACAGGAAGAGGTGTCTTTATTATATGGTGTTAAGAGGTCAGAGGTCTACTTTTAAAAAGGCTTGCTTCGTAGCCCATAATTCAGATTTATAAAATATGGGACTCTTGTGGTTTTTGAGCCAAGCAACTGTTTATTGGGTGTTTGATTCAACAAATGTTTACTAAGAAAAGGCTATACACAAAATAAAGGGCTGGGCCATCTGGAGGATTAAAGGATAAATCTATTCATTTAAAAAGCAGTTGCTGAACATTTGTGCTAGTTTCTGCTCTTGGCATTGGATGTGATAGTGAGCAATACAGGTAAATCTGTTGCCATAGAGTTCGTGTTGTATTAAATAAAGCCTGGGGCCTCTCAAAACAGGACTGTGTGTTGGGGAGCTGAAACTACTATAGTTAACTAACAAGAGAAAAAAAATGTTGATCAGTGAGACTTTTACTAGACATAGCCCAGAAAAATCAGCCCTTATTCTTTGAGGTCTCTCCCATTCCTATATTCGGCATCATTTATAGAACCCATCACAAATATCTGACAGCTACATTCAAAGTAAGCCACCTCGATTTACCTGTGAGTTAATCCCAGAAAACCCAGAGTTACATTTCTGCCTCATCCCGGCGATATTGTAAGGAAATGATGACACCCGTAAGATCCCGGCGCACATTATGGCTGTTGTCTAGATTTAAGTTTTTTCCAAGGGTTCTGACAATTTCTAGCAAATGCTTGTCAGACAGATTTCACTGTAGATGTTCTCTGAGTTAACCTGGAGTGATTTTTCTCTGTACCCTAGTTGGAAAGGTTGCCTCGAGATGATCATCGACTTTCCCTCTTCCTGAGCAGTAACTCCCTTAACTCCTCAGTATAAAACACTGTCCAGGCTACTCTTGGCTCGTGTTTACTCTGCCTTCTGAACCTTTCATTTAACCATGATTTCTGGTTTTCCTCCCCACTATTTGAATAAAAGTCAAAATGAATTTTATTGCTCGCCTGTTGATTTTTTTTTCCCCTTCTGCCCTTTGAAGAATTTCATCTGAGATTCTCATCCCACAGTCTCACAAAGAATAGACTTTCACATCAAGGTCTCATTGTACGAGAGGTTTTGGTAGGCAAAGTTCCAAATAAAGGAATATGGATGAACCATTTGCTTTGTTTACAAAGAGGCTGCAGTAACGGTCATCTGGGATATACTAGCCAGACAAAGTAGGTGGATTAAACAATGTTTATGGAACACGATTATGAAAGGCCCTCCTATAAACTCTTTGCCTCTGGTTCTTCCCAAAGCTGTGATTGAGACAAGGGCTTTTATGAAAGTAATATGCTCAGGGATACAATCCAGACATCAAGAAAGTGTGACACGGCATGAAGCAGGAAAGAAGAGCATGCACGGCTGCCTTATCAAGATGACGATGAGCGTGTGGGTGTCATGTGTTCCCACCAGGATCTTGGAAGAAACCCTGCGGATAACTACCAATGTGGGAGGACAGAAAGAGGAAACATTTATTTGTTGTTTTTTATCACTTATCTATTTATTATTGTTACTTATTCACCTTCCTAGTCAGCTCGCACTACATGGATCTGCACTCTGGGTTGAAGATGTGGAGGTAATATGAGGGCAGGCACAGCCATACGCACTCAAAGGGTTCAGATTTGTCTGTAGGCTGTGCAACACCCTCAAGCTGTTTTCCAGCGTGTGTGGGGGACATGATCAAACTCCACTTCACACCCAGGAACGCTCACAGATTAAACTTTTCCAACACCTTTGGAAAACCTCTAACTTCAGTTCGTACCAAGAAACATTCACAGATGAATTTTTTTTTTTAACAACTTGGAAGCTGTAAACCAGCTGAGAGAGAAACTCATACTCTGTCTCCATTTGAAGAACCTATGCTGGTGCTTGGGTCACATCTTCAGGGGTGATTACGGGAGTGTTTCTAAGCTCCGGTAGAACTAATTTCTTTTCTCTGACGATTCCCAATCCTGCTTTGACTCTTCATTTCCTACCAAATGCCACTTGATGCACCTTGGAAATGATTGTCGTTGTTATCTTTAATCCCCGTCTCATAAACCTCTTTCCAGAGGCTGGAGGTGGAACTGTGATGTCGGAAGCAGTAATCATTTACTTCTTAAGGTAGTTGTTGCAAAGGTAGCAACTCGGTATCTAGTCCTTGTGAAGGCTAATGGGAGGAGTCAGCTCCACACACTGGTGCCATCCAAGAGATGTTAAAATATATAAGAGAACATAAAAGAGGGTATATATCCTGAAAGGAAACACGATAAGCTGGCTCTTTTGTTCCTTGGATTTTGAGCCCACATCAGCTAGAAGGTGTAGAGTATCTTTCCCCCAAGCAAACAGTGGCAGAAATAGCACTCTTGGACAAATGTTAAATTACATCTTGGTTCCAAGTATCAGTAGAGAGCTCGAGACAATTTTTGAGCAGGACGCATAAGCCCAGCCCCTACGTCTTCACAGGCTTTAGTGACAGCGTGTGTGAGGAGACATATTTCTACTTCTTGAATGATTTTTTTTTTTGCAGTGACTGTTTTATTTTCCTCTCTTTTATTTTTGAGACTATAATATAAATTATACCATTTACTCCCTGCTTATGCTTCCCCCAAACCCTCCCACATAGCTCTCCCTGTTCTCTTCCAAATTCATGACCCCTCTTTTAATTAATTGCTGTTACATACCAGCTCAGCCTGCATAATGCTAATTGTAGTACATGTGTTTTCAGGGATGACCATTTTGTATTGGATAACCAATCAATATGCTCTTCCCCGGGGAAGATTGTTTCTCTAACTATCCACATTTCGTCTTTGCCTGTAGGTCATAGTGGAGGGTGAGGCTTCGCTGTCTTTGCCCTGTCCACTTTGGCATGTCTGTTGTTGTTGTCCTTCTCCAGGTCCTGTTCAGGAGTGTCACGTTGGTGAGACTTTCTGGTTTTAGCTTTGGCATGAGCTTATTCAAAAATCTTTCATGAGTAGGTCATCCAGTGTTTTTGAAATTAATTAGGCTTTTTCCTCAATATGCTTCAAGTAATTATCAGAGAGGCATTTGCAACCAAGTCCTCTATAATGTTACTTAAAAGCATAATAGAACCATTGAAAAATGTCTTGCATGAAACAACTCCCCGCATCCTGGCAGCCTAGACACAGGTGCCAGCATTGCCCCTCCGAGTCATCCATCAGTCCTGTTAATAGAACAACCCCAACAGCCTGGCCTCATAAAGAAATGTGAGCTTAGTCCTTATTTTATTCTACTCAATTAAAGAATCACTGAAAACCCTGTCCTGCCTTTTTGACACATGTTTCCAATTAGTGCCGCAGAGCAGGCCCCTGACTTGATAAAAGCATTGACGTGCACCTTCAGTGCCTGTACAATGTACTCTTTCATTTTACAAGGTGGCCAAAGTGCAGTTTTAAATATCTTTTTTTTAAATGTTAACAAAAACCCAAAGGTATAAGCTTAGAGAAAGGTGAAGAGAGGGGAACGCAATGTTGTTTGAGTTGCCTGCCGTAAGTTTCTAGAACTGTGTGTGCATAATGGGGCTTATTTGCTAAAGTCTGCACTGGGCATTTGCAAACTTGTGTGCAAAAAGCATTATGGCTCCTGGGAATTGCACTCCAAGGCCATTAGATGGGAACTCGGTTACCTCAGGAAATACAGCTCACTGTACAGTAAATTTGTTTCATACGACCACTCTGCTCCAAAGGCAACAGAACTCTCCATTCAAGTAAATTGTTTCAGAGCCTTCTATAAACTGATGGGATGCTTGCCTGCAGTGGGGCTCTTTGAAACAACTGCTGGAATCTCAGTATAGTTTTAAGTGGCAAAATACAGCGAGTGTCCCGGAATCTGGAAATTCGTTGTAGGCATGCTTAATTTAGACAGTCACACCCTACTTTCTGTGGAAATAAAGGAGACTTGCAAGAGGAAAAAGTAAGCTAAATAAAATGTTTTGTGACTCTACTGCATGCTGTGTGCCCTCCATGGGTCCAGGTACACAGGGATGGTTTTCCACACTGGGTCATGTGAGAGCGTGACATCTTCTGTCTCCGAAGGGTGAGATAATGACCCTTTATGTGACTAGTCTCTGCACAAAGCAACGAACAAGCCTCTCAGTGTCTGGCTTTTACGTTTCCAGATGTCATTGCTCCGTAATACTCCAACTAGGAAAATGTGACCATCAGGAGCAAAATCTCTGTCCTAGACACGTTCCCAATTGTACAAGTCTGAAATGCACTTACTAGTGTAAACCAAAACCAAAACCCTGAGAAGGTAAAAATGCATAAATGGATTTTTTTTTCTAATGTCAACTTGAAAAAGGGAATTGTGATGGACTTTCTGGGGTACTTCAGACTCTGTGACAACAGTTGCTAGTGTCCTGCTTTAGACCTCACAAATATACAGTCATAGTGAGGAAACCACACAGTAATGGACAGAAAGCCAACAGACCCTTCTTCCATCTCTTTTCCTCTCCCTTCAATTACTGTTTCTATTGCCCACCTGAAATGTGCCCTCAAAAAATACCTGGAAATGAGTACATCATTTTCAATGACTCTCCTCATAGTTCCAATGAAACTTACTGAGCTGACTTATGTACAGAAGTGATTATTCTCCATCATGAATGAATAACTTGAGATTTAGAATATTACTAAATTTCCAGACCATCGTCTCAAACAAATGGTGCTGTAGGATTCCTTCCCATGGTCTGTTGAAATCCGCTGTATTGGGGTGGGGGAGGTCATCATTTCTACCATACCACCAAAGAGGCCATGTCACTAAGATATTCACATTCCTAGATTCAGTGGCCGTTCTCCAGCCTCATCTTAGTTAGGCTACAACATTGATAACTGACACACTCCGCGTTTATTAACCGCTTTCTCTTCGTGTGCGTCTTACTATCTTGACAATACCCCACTTTAGCTCTTTTTACTTCCTTGTGAATTTGGTAATGCATATTAAAGGCTCTCTAGTTAGACACATTTTCTTCCTTTGTACATTTTCTCTTCTTCTTATGGACTAAATTGTGTTCCACCAATTTATGTGTTGAATTTATGTGTTGAAACCACCACTGTGAAGGTACGGTCTTCAGTGGGATAATTGGTGTAGATACATAAGGTCATGAAAATAGAGTTCTTGTAATGAACTTTGCACCTTCATTGGAAGAAGAAGCTAAAATACAGATGTGATTAGACATCTCTGTACCATTAGCATTTGGAAGGCAAAGTCCGGGGGATTGCTGAAAGTTTGAGGCTAGTCAGAGATAGTCAACAATATTCTGTCTCAAGGGGAAAAGTTCTTTCAAAATATTATTTTGATCCAGTCTTTCCCATTTTATAAAGAACAGCTCCATTTTCCAATCCTCTTTGAGCCATAGATTTTTTTTTTCTAAAATCTACACCTAGTTTATAGCAACATATATCCAGAATCTTTATTTTATCGTATTTTATTTTTTGCTAATTTCACAGCTATACAAAGCAGCATCCACTCATTTAAATGATTACGGGAACCTACCATCCAGTCTCCCTGAAGCTCCACACATAGTAACAAGCTACTGAAACGTCATATTGCACTCCTTCTCTCCTTGAGACTCCATGCATCTCCCCTAGCATTCAAATTCAAGTCACAGTCCCTACCGTGGCTTACAAAAACCTGGGAATATCCAGACTGTTCCACCTAACTCATTCAGGGGATGAAATTTTATATTTGGGTGCAACAACGCAAGATAATGTGTTTTCAGATAACAGAGGAGCCCATAGAGGGACATAAGATCTCAGCCAGGCGAATTGGTTGAAATGATAAATAATTGTAAAGATGGATTTATAGAGGAAAGAACCCAACATTCACACAGGCTGAAATGTAAGGCCTTTTTTGAATATTTAAATTTAATGATTTAAGCCTTAGCCTTGCCCTATTAAGTAAGTTCATTGTCTTAATCTCCACATTGTTTATCTGCCTGGTATGCTCACTTTCTGCTCCAAACACACTCATACAGTTACCGAACCTGCTGTCTTTGTGTATATTGCACCTCTTAGTAGGGATGCAGGAATGTTCCTCCCCTTATATAACTACCTAGTTTGTTAATTTTTATGTTTCTGTACAATTTCAAAGTGCGTGTCATCTGAGGTATTCCCTCACCACCCTGTGTAAAATGCTCCCTCCCGTCTACCCACCATTGCGCTGTTCTCTGAATAGTTATTTTTTCGTGCCATGTATCAGAACCTGGCAACTAAAGGGTGTGTTTATTTGTTTTTAACCATTTTTTCCCATAAACATGGTTAGGACAGGAATTTAGTCTCATCTATTCTCCCCTGTCACATCTGTCTAAAGCAATTGACAACAGATGCTCAATGAATATTCTATTTAATTACTTAGATATGTATCATTACAACTATACAAAAGCATTAATATGGAAGAAGGCATATGATGTGGTTTATTGATTCGTCTCAATGAAATTTTCCTAGAATAAATTATTTACCATATACAAAATCCAACTTGAAAGACTGAGCAAAAGGACAGACTCAGACTCTTAACATCGATAGGGTTTTAGTTTGACATTTCTGTGTGCACATCTTCTGTGTAAGCCCCAGCAGGGCAAGGCTAAGGCTTAAATCATTAAGTATTCAAAAAAGACCTTACATTTCAGCCTGTGTGAATGTTGGGTTCTTTCCTCTATAAATCCATCCTTAACAATTGTTTATCATTTCAACCAATTCATCTGGCTGGGATCTTATGTTTCTGTCCCTCTCTGGGTTCCTCTGTCATCTGGAAACACATGATCTTGCATCGTTGCACCCAGTCATAAAGTTTCATCCCCCAAATGGGTCTCAAGACTTCTCTTGGCCCATGCTGGGAATAAATCCCAGCTGAGACAAGACTATCCTCAAGTTCTCATCTGTTCTCCAACAACAACGTCTATGTTGCTAGGTCCAGGGTCTTCTATATTCTTCGTTGTATTTATCCTGTCATGATGAGTATGTGAAAACCCAAGAGGTTAGCAATAATGTAAAAGAAATACCACGAGCTGAGGGAGTGACCATAGCCTAACTTCTGGAGAGTCGTACGAAATAGGTGGCATGTTACAAGAGCAATACCTATGTGTATGGCACCACACTGACATACATACCTATCGGTGGAGACATACATGCACATCAGCGCCCATCAATCCTCTAACACGTCTGCCCTCCCAGCTCAGATATCCTCAGACTTCAGGGGTCAGAAAAGAGCTTCTATTGTCCCAAAGCCTGCTTTCTGGGCCTTCACTCCATACTGCTGTTCTTGTCTCTTATTCTAGAATATTCCTGAATGGAAAAGGAAGTAATAAGTTGATTTTTTTAAAAAGATGCATTAGAGTTCACTGTTAGTGAGCTGCACTGCTTTCTCATGTGAACACTTTGGTAGGCCTGCGTTGGTCTAACTCAGCGTTACTGACATAATAGTCCAGCAGGATCATTGTTTAGTCTACCGTTTGGAAGCCCTAGAGTGAACAGCACGGGTATTTTTACCCTCGTGTCCACATGTTGTACTGAGGCGCAGAGGAGTTCTTGATGCACAAGTTTCACACAGATTTAAAAACACGGCCGTTGGCCTCTGTTAGCAAGCTCTTCCTGGAACTTCATATACAAAGCAGCAGCAGAGAGGATTCTGTGGCTGGGGTAGGATGCTCTCGTTCTTCTTCCTTTGGGAACAGAATTTGGACCGCATCGGTGTGATAATTATGAGAGCGGACTCAAGAGCCAAACTCAGTTCAAAACCCAATTGGGGTTGAACCTTGGAAAATGCCTTTTACTTCCAAACTCTAGCTTTGTCATCTTTAAAATGCTGCCAATAATTCCAGGTGGTGCTGAGGACCGAATGAGATAACGTGAACAGTGATTTTTCTTGTGCCTGTGCTCAAGGATCTCTGGGAGAAGTGGGAGGTGGTGGTGATTTGATCTGCTGGCACTGTCATCTGAGTGTAAAACTGTCCTGGGGGAAGGATGGATTCAGTGTGATGCCCCAGGCAGCAAAGCCTGGCACTCATGACTAACCACGTCCCTGAGGGTTCTAGAACAATCACTTTTTTGTAAGCTCAGTTAAGTCCCTCCCTGGTGTGACTAACCATGACTAACACGGTGAAGGGAGTTAGCCTCCCTTATAAGGCACTGTCGGGAAGTGGAGTATCCTATGCTTAGAGAAATCTCACCGGGGATAACCTCTGATCCTCGTACATGCTGTCGTATTCCCTAAGCTGGACGGAATTGCTCACTTTCAGGAACAAGAAGTCAATCCATAAGATACACTAAATGCAATTTTTCTAGAAATTAGTTGTAAACTTCCTAAAGTAAAATTCATTTCCTTAGTGGTGTCATGACAGACAGCCTTTTGATTGGGCAGTTTGTGTTCCTGTATAATGTGTTGGCACGGAAATTGGACTTGATAAAAGATGTGGACTGCGAATGTGAACGGAAAGCTCGTGTTCATAACAGAAAAAAGGAGTCCATATTGGCCACAATATTGGAATTGTTTTGTATTTATCTCTCTAAAAGCATTGGGCAGCTTTTCCCAATGCATTTTTTCTGAGTAGCAGAAATGTTACTGACAGTAATCAAGTATGTAGCAATCAACGAGCAGGATTTCTTGAAAATGACTTAAATGCAGTTCCTCATTTCATAGAAACCCCCTAGCTTCTGTAACCTGTTGCTCCATGGAGTCCCCAAAGCAATGATCCTGCAGAAACATGACTTGTGCTGCAACTGGTGTGTGTACCATGATATACAAAAGGAGGAACAAGCCCACAGAGATCGAAGTGCCGTTCATTTTCTTCCCTTATATTTCATATATCTGCTCTCACTTTGTAACGTTGTCTAACTTAAAAGCCCCAAACCTAGTCATGTTGCACAGCCCTTAACAGAACCCTGAGAAAGTAAGCACCCCTAACCCTGCGAAACTTTCCTTGGCCCGTCTGATGACTGGTATCAATTTAAGCAAGGAGATGAGAACACAGCAAGGTCATGTAGCTTCAGGTACTGAAGTGTGACTATGTGACTCTTTTTTTTTTTTACTTACCTATTTAATGCATTTGTGCTACACATTTGCTTTTTTTTTTTTTTTAACAGTGCCAAGATTCAAATCCACCACCCTATACTTTTTGGGAAGTTCTCTGCTGTGAAAAAATACCTCTAGCCCTAGAGATGTGATTCTTGTCTCAGAATCTTTGATACCTCAATACAAAGAGCCATGAATCCAGAGCTACTATTTATATCTATTTTTGGAAGCTTCTTCTTGCCTCAAGAAAAAGGATGTTTCCCACGAACCACAGCGCGCCCACTCTTGTATTGTGGTCACATGGACATGCTATCTAGTAAAGTTCCTGTGAAAACACAAATCCTTATTATTTCTTTATTCTGCTGCCTGTCCCTGGAGAGCTGATAACTTTTGGGATACCTCCCTGCCACTCTGAGTGTGTCTGCTTTTAGAAAGTACCAATGAGCCAAGACTGAATCCACAGTCTTCTTTTCCGTGTTAGCCACACAACATGCCTGCTTGAGCACTTTCCAACGTGCTGAATGGCATCACCATATTGATGGTTGCCCTAGTTATAAACTTCTATGGCCTGGCATTATGCCTACTTCTGGCTTCCAATCAATCTGCAAAGTCTTTCATTTCTTCCCATGTAGTAGTTAATTCAGATCTCTCTCTGCCTTCCATTCCTCCCCACTCCTTCTCTTTCTCGGTCTCCTTTCTCTAACACAACTGCCATGATTTCCACATCTCAACCATCACCGACACTAACGACCCATAACTGTGTTGGTGGGAAATGACTGTTACCTACCACACAGGCATCTGTGTAGCACTTAAGCTATAAAGGATTGAGGCAATGGCCTTCTGCAACTTTTAATCTACCTTTGCCACATTTCCAACCCTTTCTCCTATCTCAGAAATTTCAACATCTGTGCTAAGATCGCTCCATTCCATTAAGCAGTTTGATCTGGAACTATCACACAAGGCCTGTCGTGATAAATTGCTGCCTCGTTGTAGTGACGCTTCTTCTGTTCTCCCATTTATCACATTCCTCCCAAACACCCAACTTTCTCTCTCTCCCTTTCCCTCCCTTCCTCTTCCCCTCTCTGTCTCTCTTTCTCTCTCCTTCCCTCTCCCCTTCCCCACTGACACTGAGCCCTTTTGCACCAGCTCTCCTGTCCTCATTGCCTTTTGCACTGCACTGCCCTGATCTCTGGCTGACTCCCATGCATCTGACACGTGTCTCTGATGAAGGCACGCCTTTTCCAGGAAGTTTCCCTTGACTTTTCCAATCTTAAGTAGGTATTCCTCTTATGTCCTCTCTGAAAACTGGATTTTGTCAACCATCACACTTACACTACCGCAGCCCCGTGTTTGTCTTTCTAATTATTTCAGACGTTGAGCTCATGAATTCAGGCAGCCTCAGCCTTCCCTGTTCTGTGTGCTATCCTGGACATGAGCAATCCTTCCTGAATGAATGAATACATCAATGAATATCTCATGGAAACAGACCCAAGGGAGCATTAAAGGATGGATTGATCAGCATATATGCACTACCGTAAGAACCAGTGAAGGAGACGCAACAGGCTAACTTCAGATCCAGATATGATGACGTGACGTGTGTTTGTGGCAAGAACGTTTTCAGTGGCACAGTGGGTCCAGAAACCAGAGTGGAGTTGGTCGAAACTGGTTGTGACATACACGTATGTAGGAAGCAAAGGTGGACAAACTCACTGGGAATTTGTTCCATGATAGAAAAGGAAGATATGTTTAGTGCAAAAAAAAGTGGAGAGACATGCATGCAGATACATTCGTGAAAGATAAAAGATGAAAGTCACTTCTGGGGGGAAAATCAGAACTCTCCCTAGGATGAAACAAAGAGACAGGGTGCAGGGGGGGGGGGGGGAGCTGGGGATGGACAAAGCACAGTTGGACACATGTGTACACTCACATTTTTAATCACAGGCTTTGACAAAACTTGCTGAGAGAAATAAATCCCTCAAGGCACTAGAAATCAGGTTTACAGTGCTACTTGGCTGTGCGCTGGCTAGCCTTGGCGTCTTAGAAGTCTTAGAAGACTTCGATGCTGTGCTGCAACCACAACATCAAGGCAAACAACAGCGATGGGGGAAATCTTTCGTCTTAATTCATTTTTATATATTTTTAATCAGAACAACACGGTGAATCGCACGATGAAGCATATATTAAAATACCGTTACGCACACGTGAAGGCACAGTCGATGCTGAATTGGAAATCATTTTTCTCTCTATGCATAATTCTCCATCCAAGGTGCACTTCGCTTTTGCGTGTGTGAAAAAATGTTCCTGCTGTAGAAAGTCATAACTAACTCATTGGAGTTTACACAGAAAACATTCCCAGTAAACACAGAGTGCGGCATTTCAGGGAGGCCGTGTGAGGGCTGGAGGATGAAAGCCGGGGAGGACTAGCAGATGTGCCCCAGGCCCTCCTCGTTGTCATCAATCATAAGCCTGTCCTGCTCAGTGGTTCTCAAGCAGTAGGTCTTGGACCCCTGAGGGTAGCAGAATTTATTGTGAGGTCTCTGTAAACCCACATGCCCATTCAGTCTAGGGAGACTAAATAAATAATATGTCATGCACATACATTACTATTTTGAACATGTCTATCGAGGAGGTGATGGGACAGCACTGCTTTACTCTCTCGGCTGAATTAATAGCAGTGCTCAGCCCTTAGGCCTTCTCAACCTACAAGTATTGAAAGTGCCATTTTGAGCGTGGCGCATCTTCACAGTAAAAAAAGTGATCAAGTGGGAATTGTCACGGATAGGAAGGCTGCATAAAGCCACAAGTAGAAAATTTAAGTGCCGAGCAAAGTGTTCTATTAATTTATATTTGTTATATTTTATTTTATTTACATGTGTGTGGGGTAAGCCATTGCACGCGTGTGGAAATCGGAGAATGCCTTGTGGGAGTCATCTCTTCCACGATGTTCTGAGAATCGAATCTTGTAAAAAGAGCTTTGCCAGTGAGTCATCTTAGCAGCTTTTGGGTGTATGTGGGTGTAGCATGGGGTTCTTATGTAGCCCAGGCTGGCCTGGAATTCATTTGTAGCTGCAGATGGTCTTATACTCCTGATCATCCTGCACCCACCTCTGCTAGTGCTGGAATCACGCCTGCGCACTATCAAGCCTTGTTTCTGTGGTACTGGGATTTGCAGCCAGAGCTGGATGCATGCTTAGCAAGGACTCTCCCAACAGAACTACATCGTGAGCCCATTGTACTGAGTTTTTAAAATTTTGCATACATCATTAAAATTCTGTAAAACAGTGGAACATACTCACTGAGCAGGCTTGTTTTATTTAATGCTTATTCCTGTATAATGCTTTTGTGCTAAAGCTAGGTTAGCTCTGTACTTAAAATGTCAGCATGATGTGAAAAATGAAACTAGCTTCTATGACCAGATCTGTAATCTTGGCAGGAATGGTTTCTCTTGCTCTTTTGAATGTTGATAATACTTAGAAAAAGGGAGATATCCTGACTTAATTCTACTTGCTCTCTGTCTGAAGGGAACATCCTTTGAGTGTTATTCATTTCCCCTCCATGTCATGGTGTCTCCATAACTACGTGTAAGAGGGTAAAAAGTACATTTTGGAACACCGGCAGAGTCATCTCGAGTGCCTTAGTCAAATCAGGTCAGACGTCACTCCTTTAAAGACCAGTGGGTGTAAAAGTGCTGTTCCTTTCTATTTGTGAGATAATCCTGGCTCTCCCTTCCCCCTCCACGGTGCTATTGCCAAACGGAATGAAATCCACACCTACCTCACTCACGGTGACCCCTAAAGTGAGAGGAATAAGTATTTCTTACAGCCAACTAAAAACATTTCTCTCCAAAGACTGCAAATGGCACAAATGCCTGCTCCAATGATGGATAATCCCACCAATACTTTTTTTTTTTCAATGCATCATATTAGAGACAGCATCACAAGCAGCATGAAGCGGGCTAGAGTCACTAGCTGATGTTCCAATCCTACATCTCCCCGCCTAACTCTCAGTTCTCAAACTAGCCTCTTGACCTCTTTTTGGAAGTCATCTTCCTTGATAACAAAACTTGATGGTCCAAGTTTCCCATCTCAGTAACAGACAGGGACTGGTGCTGCACAGACACAGTAGCCATGGAGTAATGCACAAAAATAAGCTTGCCTCAGATGACATTTCCCTAAGATGTCTTAAGTCAATCATGTTCATATACTGCCAATGCCAAGAACCCAGACACGCGCCCTCCCCTGTACTCAAGACCACCCACTTTCCTTATGAGTAATCACTTGTGGTGTACCTCAGTGTGTTTATAAAAATCCTTATTCTTTATAGTTGTACTTTATTAATCATCATCTAAATTGTTAATGTTTTCTTGTTTATTTCTTTGAGACTGAATGTATATCTGCTAAAAACTTGAAAAAAAAATACTCATATCCCAGATGCATGTTTTTTAATAAAATAGGTGTGGTATACATTACAGACAAAATATGCTTTGCTTTTTAACATTGCATGGCATATAGAGACAACACTTGTATATCTACTTGGACTGAGAATAGATAGTAAAACTTGATCCTGTAAACACATAAAAATGGCATCTCTGTCTTTTCACTCTGCCATTGTGGAAAAACTGAATCGGGTTAAAGTAGTTTTTGAGTCAAGAAGAGCAGTAAGACAAAGCAGACTCCACTAGGAAGTGGCACAACAGAGATTTTCATATCACATTCAAAGTATGAAATAAACACTTGTCATGGAAAACTCTCCCGCTATTGTGACACTTATGAAAATTATAATTAAAAATACATATGCTTGTAGCCGAGTTCAGTTTAGTACTTGAAACATGATTAACACTTCACCTTTCATTCTTTATCTTCCTAAGTGCTGTCCCAAATTCATACAAAGGAAGTATAAGAAGAAGTATGCTACCTCTGTTCAGTTTCTGAGCATATCTCCTATTGCAGTTGGAAAAGACCAATACAGATATGTCAACACTGGCTTAGAAATAAAAACACATTATACTAAAAATAGTGGCAAGATAGAAGTGGTCTCTGCTCTGAGGGATTGGAGTGATGCTCATTAATTAAGAGTAATGGCTATTCTTCTAGAGGACCTGGGTTCAATTCAAATACCCACGTGGAGACTCACAACCATTCCCATTTCAAGAGATCCTGTGCCTTCTTTGGGTTTCTATAGGCATAGTGTGCATGTAGTGTGTAGACATACATAAGGGGAAAACACTCACATAAAAAAAAGGAAATGAACCTTGATAAGTGGTCTCTTGTGTTCTTTCATTTGGTTGTGCATTTGAACCAAATAGAAAGCAAAGGTGCCCATGGTTTGAGAACATGGTATTACGTTTGGTTTGTCCCTGCTGGGGCTGATCATACATAATACTCTAGGGCCCTGTAAGGGTGACTGGCTTACCACAATTAAAACCAAAGCATGTGGGGAAAATTTTAGTCATACTAAATGATTCCAAGTCTCATCTTTACTAAGAACCAAGAAGATTCAATTTAAAGTTCTTGAGACATAAATTGAAGCATATAGTCAGAGGATTTTTTTTATAATTCTTATGCCTATGAAAAGTGTTACTGTTTTCTAGAATAATTCATTGAATTCTACCTTGATTCTGGGGTCTTAAAGTAATAAGTAATAACTCATAAGATAAGAAATGATGTGTGTGGGAATGTGACAGATGAAGTAAGGAAAACTTCAGGGGCATTTATTTTGTCCATCAGTTGGCCTAATCTGTTCATCATTGTGTCTTTTATTTCCTCATTAGAGATGATCTTCAATAAGATACTCATCAGACAAATTGCAAATACTGGCAATGAGTTGTCCATTTTTCTTCCCTTAAAGCTGTGCAAACCACTTCTTGTGATTATTTTAATTGGAATTGTTTGTATGCTGAATTTCCTTTGTTTCCCTTTGACTGTGATTTGGGGCTGAATATTCAGCAACGGAAAGTATCACTGGTGTTGATCCCAACTTTGCAAAATCACTGGGCTCCACCCCAACAAGTCACCAAAACATTTGAGTTTAGTCATAACTAACTCGTCACTCCATAAAACTAAAAGTACCCCTCCATTCCACAGTAACCTGTTCATTGACCATAGGGAATGTGAACACTGTGAGTAAGTTCATTGATGATAAACCAAGCTGTCTCAGATGTTGAAAGGGATCTGACATTCTGGCACTTTTTCAGTCTCCTTGAATAATGAAGGGGAGGAAATAAAGGTCAGGACCAAAAATGACACATTCTAACTCTTTTAAAATCATGCTGCAAATACATTAAAAAAATAGCATTGTTGAGAGAAAAGATCCGGTAGCCCAACTGGAACCTTTTGTGAATATAAGGCCTAGCTACATTGATTTTCTGAAGATGCTGCCTCTCCGAGTCATAGACTTTCCTCAGCACTGGATGGACTTTTCTGAGAGCATTTAGCTTCATTTTAGAGACAGGAAAGCCAATGTCGAACAATGTAAGCAATACACTCTAGAGCAAAGCAGTGGGGTGATGAAAAAGTAGGTCGTCTTTGCAGGTGGAAGAGGCCGGGAGTTACAGAAGCATCTTGAGTGTGTAGATGACCACCGTTAATAATAAAGTGACGAAGACTAAGAGTATGATTGCAAAGCCACCAAAAAATGCCATAAATCATGGCCAACAAGGACTTCAAATAAAAAAAAAGACTTCAAAGTGATAAATCTATGTGATTTCCATAAGGAATGGAGTTTAGGGCTTTGTTCCACAGAGTGAAGAGAAGACATGTCACTTTTAGTAATTCCTTATATCCCGCCCTTTTGCTCTGTTTTAAGTTCTAAATATGGAAATCTAAATGAGAGACAGCTTTTTTGATTGGGTATTAATCTTGGAAGTAGAGGTAGTCAGTTGTGAGTCAGCCTTTTGTGAGACATATTCTTCTCTGAGTAATGCTTTGAAAATTTGGATCTCAGTGATGACTTTCTTTTCTGGGAAGAATTTTACTTTTCCAAAGAGCCAGAAAAATCCCTCCCTGCTTAGATATCAGAGAAGCCACCCGGAAAACTCCTTTTTATATCTTCATACTGGTGGGAAACTGAACTCCTGAGTAACTTATAAGCCATTTTGAACCAAAATGTAGGCAAGTGCTATTATTGGCTCTCTGTCCTC
The DNA here is from genome assembly GCA_026225945.1 of Cricetomys ansorgei. Taxonomy (NCBI): domain Eukaryota; kingdom Metazoa; phylum Chordata; class Mammalia; order Rodentia; family Nesomyidae; genus Cricetomys; species Cricetomys ansorgei. Next base: position 3,302,599 of record JAMJFZ010001074.1, read on the forward strand.
ATGGATCATTTCCAGTTGTTAAAAACAAAAATGTGAGACATTCTGAGCCAAGAGAACTTAGATTTTTTTTTTTAAAAAGAACAGATTCCCATGTAAAGATTAGATGCACTGATAATAGCAGTATCAAACCCTATGTTGCACAGATGTCAGGATATGGACACCATCTGCTGTTAGTGGAAATGAAATATGATACAAAGGTTCTAGCAAAATATACCAAAATCCGCAAAATATATACATTTTCAACTTACGATGTCAGACTGGCCATATACATTGACCTCCCATTTCTTCCAAGAATCCATTAACCTGAAAGTATAGATATATAGAATACTCCTTATATTTATGTCTTTCAGAATACAGTAAGAAAAACCAAGTCAAATACTTTGAGAAAAAAAATTCAATATATACCATCACTTAACAAAGTTTGGAGTAAATTAGCAACACCATTGCTTTCAAAACCACAGTAGGGGAAGGAGTCCAGGAACGAGATATTATTGGCAGATCCCAGAATCAAGGACTACTAGGCTGGAACTGGAATTACAAGTTTGGGGCTATAGAGGTTCAGAGTGTATTAGATTAGATGATATCAAAGAAGCACTGCTAATTGTAAAGAGGTTGCCAAAGCAGATAGAGATATGCTGACCATCTCTCTTTTCCCCTCTTCCCTATAACTTTCTGGTGCTTCTTCATGGTTGAACCCAGATGAATGCTGGCTGGCAGTTGGTAGTAAAGTATCACTGGCCAGGTTCAGCTCCCTATGACAGAGAACAACAATGGTGAATGACAGGGTAATGATTACAAAGGGAAATGCCCAGCACAACAGACAAGGCAAGGCACATGTGTCTCTGAAGATTAAATTTCTAGTTAATTCCTGGAAAGTAGTGTAGAAAGAAGCATTTGAGAAGAAAAGAATGAGGTAACAATACACAGCAATAGAGATCTGTATACAAAGTGGTGGACCGGCTGTTGGAATCTCAGAGAATTCATGGTAAAAGGCAGGTGTTAGCAGGGTGGCAAAACACAAAGCTAAAAACAGGTTATTTGAAGCTGAATATAGAGTTCAAGCCAGGAACTCTTTCCAATGTGCATAATTGGAAGAGGATCTTGTCCCAGGGAAGACATATGAGACATTCTTTCTACAGAAACCAAACAAATCCAGAAAAGTAAATTTTCTAAATATGTTGGCATCTGCGAGGAAAACCATCATCTCCAGAGGGTTTGTAAGCCGTTAGTCTATCAGGCAGCTCCCATCATCCATCCACAGAACTTACCAGTCAACATTGTCTGACCCCTCCCATGAAAACATTCCAATAGGTACAGGGGACACTACGTAGAAAGACAGTCTTATTAACACAACAAAACAGAAATATATGTTCATCTTTTCAAGCCTTCTTCCTAAATATGAAACAGAAGTCACTAGCATATGAGAAAAATTGGCCAAATTAAAAGAGAAAGGACAGAATTTGAAAACAGAAAAGTCACCTTAGAGGAAGCTGAACTAATTGAGGAAACAAAAACAAATGATGAAAACATTCTTAAAAGCATCCTGAAAATAAGATTTAAGACAATTACATCTAACCAAAGAAACAGAATGAGGAGAAAATGTGATTTAATTATGATTGTCAAAATTTAAAACGTAGTACAAGAGGCCGGAAAATAATGTAAAAGAAATCCACTGAAAGATAAAACTGAAAATGAAAAAGATAATAAGATAAGGAACAAATAGAGCAGGTCAGCATTCAACTAATAAAAAACTTAAAAAGAAGGAAAGAGGCAAGAACATGTTAACATTACGCAAACAAGTAATAAAAAAGATATGTACTAGAGCCAAAGAAAGATGAAAATCTTCAACTCACATCCTCCCACCTAAGGCCAAATCTAATGATCAAACGAAATTCTTATCAAACCTGTGACAACATTTCAGAACAGACTGAGCAGGTTGTATTTGTGTGTGTGTGTGTGTGTGTGTGTGTGTGTGTGTGTGTGTGTGTGTGTGTTTGTGACAATAAGTAATGGAAGAGAGGCCATGAATTTGAAAGAGAGTAAGGATGGGTATGTGGGAGGGTTTTGGAGAAAGGAAAGGCTGAAAAGTTGTAATAAAATTAGAATCTCAGAAAATAAAATAAATAATTAAAAATTTTAACAAGAAGATACCAAGTTGCAATGGAAAGAAGCTTCAGGCTCATATATTTAAGATTCTAGGTAAAATTATTCTTTATCTAGAAAGTTAAAAACATAGTGTCAAGTACACAGACTCTAAATATGTGAATCACCTCTTGTGGAGCAACTTGAGTGTACTTAGACAAGCAATCTACAAACTAGCCGAAGGATGTCCTGGGTGTGGTAGGCATATGGAACATCAAATTCTAGAAGGATTCAGATAATAAGACCCAAGAGACAGGCTTCAGGGATAAATCTGAGTTCCCTAGCACCCAAGTGAAAAGTTGGTTATGAGGGCATGTGTTTGTAATTCCAGTGCTCAAAGCTGAAGCCAAAAAGATCCCTAGGACTCACTGGCCATTCAGTTGAGGCAAATAGATGAACTCCAGATTCATAGAAAGAGCCTTTCTTGAACGAAAATAAGGTCGAGAGCAACCGAGGAAGATACTCAGCATAGACCTCTGATTTGCACATGTATCTGCACTTTTACATACTCATGTACACACACAAGAAAATGTCCATACGCAGATAATATGACTTAGAGTGTGAAAAATAGGGATAAATACTAGCAGGTATGGAGATAGGAAATAATAAAAATTTCAAGGGAGAAAATTGTAGTAGAATATTTTGGTCAAAATGGGAAAGCTAAGATCATTTTGATCCTAAGGAATCGATCTGGCACATTCATGCTTCGAAGACAAGTCTTTGAGTGACCTGTGGAGGAGGCCCCAGAAGCTTACACATTGCCTGGCATGGCCCGTATCTAATTTTATTTTAAAGAACATTGATGCTATTCAACTTTCTTCTCATTTTAAGAGACACTCTAAGGACATGGTGTGAAAGGTTTATTGGTGGTTGCAAGAGAGAAGAAATCTGTGATATACTTAGATTGTTTAAGTGCCACACAAAACTGACAGAAGATGGAATAAAATGTTCTGAGAAAAAAGACCAAAATAAAACAAAATTAAAAAAATTAAAATAAAACAAGCAAAAATCCAGAATGCTGATCTCATCTTAAAGGAAAGAATCAATGATGTCTGTTAACTGATGACTGGATAATGAAAGCATGCTGCATTAGCACAATAGAATATTACACAGCTATTGTGAAAAAAATAAAATTATGAAATTCACAGGGAAATGGATGGGAGTGGAAACAGACCATCCTGATTGTGATAACCTATGACTAGAAAGACAAAACATCACCATTGTGTATTTCCTCTCATTGGCAGAGGTTTGCTTTGAATTTTTAGATATGTGAGTTTCATTTGAAATATGCAGGGGTTCAGGAAATTACCCTTAAAGGAGGGTGAATAGAGCACAATGGTATAAAGCAATAAAATAAAGGGAACTATGGAAGAGGAAAGAATAAGTTGAGAGAAAGGATCAATTTCCTCTAAGAGTATAACCCCTGAGAAGTTGACCATGATCCAGTGGAAGGTTATGTGTCCAAGAACATCATGGCAGCACAAATTGGCATTGATGGCAATAAATAAATAAATAATTTTTTAAAAAAAAAAAAACCTAAGTGAGAATGAAAGGAGATAGGATTATCTGGAGGGAGTTGGGGAAGGGATGGTGAATGCTATGAAACACGTATGAAATTCTCATAGAAGTAATATTTTTAAAAGGAAATACGTGGAAGTTTGGAGATGTAAAAATGAATTTCAGACAGATTATATAAAGTTTGGAATAAAGTCAGTATTAAAAGTAAATGAGACAAACACTAGAAAGGTGGGTAGGAGAATTTGATGAGCATGAGCAAACCTTTGTCAGTTTCAGAGCATTACTACATGTTGCAACATAGACGAATGAAGGAGCAGAAGAATACAAGTGACATGCAGTTCCTTAGTACTCAAAAGCCTGATCTGCAAACCACACTATTAGCATTACCAGTTGGGCAAGCTAAATCATAGCAGAACTTCTGCAATTGAATTGTTGTTAACAATATTCATGAAAGTCATTAAACGTCTTCAAATATTTTTTGCATCTATTGAGAGGAGGACCAGAACCATTGTTTTTGTTGTTTTCGTTTATTTTCTCAGGATAGGGTTAGACATTGATTTTTGCATGAACGAACATGCAATGCATTAAATGTTTAAATAACATTTTTATACAACTGTGATACTGAATCGTAGTTATGTGGAAGTATAAAAAGTTATTTTAAAGGGGTTGGGGCTGGCAAGATGGCTCCAGGAGTAAAGACACAGGTTTTTCCCCCCAGAATTCACATTGCATGCACCCCCTCCAGTAGATGGATAGATAGATAGATATATGATAGATAGATAGATAGATGATAGATATAGATAGATAGATGATAGATAGATAGATGATAGATAGATAGATGATAGATAGATAGATAGATAGATAGATAGATAGATAGATAGATAGATAGATAGATATAGATAGATAGATAGATAGATAGATAGATAGATAGATAGATAGATAGATGATGATAGATAGATATGATAGATACAGATGTAAAAATTCAAAGACCATATTATACCTTAAGTATAATTGTTTTTGTTGCATTTAGTGTTTAGTGGTATAGGCAGAAGAAAGAAAATAATAACTAGAGCAAAGATTACTAATACAGAAAATTTTTCGAAAGAAAACATAATGAAGACAGTAAAATTTTTAAAATAGCAAAATGAGGTAACGTTAAAACGTAAGAAACACTATGTGAAACAACAATTATGAGTATTATACACAACTGCCAGTGAATTGTACCTAAATGACACAAATACACATAAACTACCAAAAATGAATTGTGGAAGGCAGAAAATCTCAACAGGTATTAGATAACCTCTCTGGAATACTCTGCCAACATTTAGAGAATAGCAATCAACCTTAAATTTTTAGTATATATCTAGTAGTATATTTAGTAACTAAAATTGTAGAAGAGTAGATAACAAAAACACTTGGTGAATGCCATTCAAGCTGTAAGTAAACCTCCTTTGGTTTTCTAAACTTGCCGACATTTGTACAGTAGGCACAGAGCACTAACTAGGGAAATAAACATTTCAACAACAAGGAAATAATGAAAAAGGAGCGCAATCATTGGCGTTTACTGTGAGTGAATTACCCCGACTGTGGAAACCTGTGTGTGACAAAGAAGCTCTCGAGTAATTTAAAGCATAAGGCTTCTTCAGGGACACTTGTGTGGTATTTAGATCTTTGTGGACTGTTGGGGCTTCTGTCTAGTCTTGGAAAAAGAACCAAAGACTAGGTAGTCCTTTAGCATATGAATTGGAAATCTTATATTTGAAAGTATCCTTGTTGGATTTTTAAAAGTAATTAAGTTTTCTTACCTGAGTTCTGTATTTACATCATTTCCACTCATCTCTCTTCCCCGACCAACTACTGTTAAATTCATAACTTCTTCTTTTTTAATATTATCTTTCTCTCTCTCTTTGTCTCTGTCTCTCTCTGTCTCTGTCTCTCTCTCTCTCTCTCTCTCTCTCAGACACACACGCACACACACACACACAAAACAAGCTAGGTATTAGGGCTGACCTCTCAGGGAGGTTGCCTTGGAGAAGAATGATTCACCCCCTTTTAGTAGCTATTAACTGCCTGTAGCTCTTCAGCTAGTAGTGAAACCATGTGAGAGTTTCCCCATCTATGTTGGCATGGCAACCAGTGTTATCAAATTGCAGGTCTTGCTTCCCTAATGCTGAGACTTTATGGTTGCATTGTCAAGGAAGACACTGTCTCGCAGTAGAAGTCTGGTCCTCTGGCTCTTAGAATCTTTTCTACTTTCTTTCCTTATGTTCCCTGAGACTTAGGTGTAGAGGTTGTGTTGTAGATGATCTAGATTTGGAGATCCTACAGTTACTTGTTCTCAGCATTTTGACCCCTTGTGGGTTTCTATAGTTGAGTTTCCATACACTGCAATAGGGACATTATTTGATGAGGGGTGAAAGCTCTACTTACTTATCTGTGGGTATAAGGATGCAGGTTTTGACTACAGTTAGGATATGATATTGGTTTAGAAAAGTGGCAGTAGTAGGTTCTCCTCTAGATTCTGTTTCCTTGCCAGCCATAGGGAACTGGATAGGTTTATAATACCGGACACAAATATACTCTTATTAAGTGGTCCTTAAATCCAGTTAGACAGCTATTGATTACCCAAAAATATAAGTGCCACTATTATACCTTTGGGGATATATAGACAGGCTGACCATTGTTGTAGTCTATAGGTTTTACAGCTGGATAGCACTACTGATTTTATTTCTTTTGGCAGTGTGCACAGCATCTTTGTATACTATGTGAGCTAGTTAGGGAGGAGTCTTCCAAGTCAGTTCCAGCTAAATTTCTCTAAGACCTGGGTCCAAAGTGTATGTGTCTTCAGCAATAGGGTCTTAACTTCGATGTCTTGGAAATTTAAAAATGTTCAGACACTTGGAATAAAAAGAAAGCATGTATAAATAGTCCAAAATTGTTTCATTCAATGTAAAACTGTTAGTACTGAATTTAAAATTCAATTTTCAAAATAACAACAAAAAAAAACAACACGAAGGAAAAAATAAATAGAATTTCTTATTTTATGCAGAATAATTTGGGTTGCAAGCCACACAAAATTGTTTTCTAGGGAAGTTATGCTGACTTAGAAAATATTTGCGATATCTGGGTCTTACAAATTGAGTTAGATCACTTAAAAATGATGCTACGCCCATAGCAGATCAAGAATAAGGGCTGTCTCGGGATGTTTGTTGGCTTTTCTTTAGTTTACATATAGCCAGCTGTTTTCTGACCTCTTCATGTAAATATTCAGCTTTCCACATAATCAGATTCCATAGTACCTTGTTATGACATCACTCTGGGCAGGTTTTGATCCTTCACTAACTTTTGTAAGTCATACACATAAACTTAAAAATGTTTAAGATCGCTACTTAAATAGTAACTGGCATTCCTTATGTGACGTACGTATATATGTGTGTGAGTGTATACACTTATGCATATATACTTCTTATTCATATATATATTTGGCAGAGTGACACTAGAGCCTCAGAGGGCTTAGCAATATGCTTAGAGGTATATGATAGTTGCTTCTGTGTCACAGAATTTTCACACACATTTTGCATCTCTGGCAAAGCATACATATAACTTCTTATTTTTGTACAGTTGTACCAGCTGGTAGTTTTTTAATTCATACATTTAAAGCAGGTGAATTGAAACATGGGGTTTAGAGACTTTGTTGCATATTTTTCCACATGGATGGAAAAAAATAGAGCTTAAGCTATATTTTTTTTGGTAAGGCCAGAAGAGAAAAGACACAGCGATGTTAATATCCTGAATGGGAGGCTTATTTAGTGCCTGATTAAGACAAATGACAGAGGCAGCTGTAAAAAGAATTCCCACCAGCTACTGACCCACAAATGGTGGTATCATTTTTCATTTTTTTAAAAAAAAAGTATCAAAATAAACTTAAAATAGCACCAATTACTTAGTGTTATAATAAAATATCCTAAATTCAACTTCAGAGAGAATAATTTTTAACTGTTATTTTTTTTCACAGTTAAAAAAACATTAAACGTTCAAGTTTTTACAGAATTTAATGATTGTTAGACATGAATCATTTTTTCCACAGATATGCTGTTTCCCAAGTGCCTAGAATAGTATATGTTGTCAATAAATATTGTTAAATAAGATTTTCATGGTAGATAACACATGTGGAGATTAAATAATGAGTGGTATCACATGCGCAAAAATTACACAAAACAAATAGACACGTAGGAGTAAATGGTGTTTGTTCACTAGTTTTGTGTGTGCAAGTGCATGTGTATGTCCGTGTCTGTGTATATGCATGCATGAGTGTCTGTGTGTGCACGTATGTGTATGTATGTGTGTGTGTGCATGTCTGTGGACACATGTTGGCCTAAGTGTGTAGGTTTGTGTGTGTGTGCATGGAGCATGGATGAGTGTTTATAAGCATGTGTGTGACTCTGTGTGTGTGTGTGTGTGTGTGTGTGTGTGTGTGTGTGTGTGTTAGGACAGGACCAGAGATCAATCTTGGGTGTATTCTTCAGGATCTGTCCACTTGTTATTTGAGACAGTGTCTCATTGGGACTTGGAGTTCACTGATTAGATAAACTAGGCTGACTGGCCAGTAAGTCCCAGAATCTGCCTGTGTTGCCAGTGCTACAATTGGGCTTAGAACTGTTTGCCACCACGTCCCTATCTGGGGATAGGACAGAGGTTCATCATCATGCTTCCAGTCTTACAAGGGATAGTTATGCCATGTTAGGTGTGATTATGACCAGGTTACTGTTTTTGTTTTGAAAGTAAGCATGTCATAAGGAACCATGATCGTGTGTCAAGTTGACAAGGGCTAAAGTTGAACTTGGGATGGCTATCCTTGGTTTTCAACTTGACCACATCTAGAACTAGTTAAACCCCAAATGGTTGGGTACACCTGCAGGGGACTTCACTTAAGTAAATAATTTGAAGTGGAAGACCCACTTCTAATCCAGATCTTTAAGGTGGACAGGTATATCTTCAATCTAAATCTTTTGAGGTCAGAGGAGCTACCTTTAATCTGGGCCACACTTTCTTCTGACAGCTTTTACAAAGGATATGGAAGAAGAAGCTTACTCTCTTTGCCTGGTACCTCTCACTCTTGCTGTGAAGTCCATTCATATATTGACAGGAGAGCCTATTTCTTCAGGATTCTACTGTATACTGAAGGCCAGCTGAGACATCCAGACTTGTGGACTATTGGATTAGTGACCTTCCATTGATAGACAGCCATTGTTGGACTAGTTGGACTACAGCTTGTAAGCCATTCTAATAATTCTATTATATATATACTATAAGTTTGGTTCCTCCAGACAACCTTAAGTAATACACTAACAATAGCAAAATAATACTTCATTCTTGCCTTATTCAGGTAAAAAACATTTTTACTTTGCCATTAAAGACATATTTTGACACAAAGCTTCCTTTAATTTTTAAATATCTGATACTCATTAACTGATAGATAAATGCTTCAATGATTTAGCTTGTAAATGAAAACAGATACTCATTTGTGTTCCAGCTTTCCAAAGCAGGCCTGATTTCCTTTTTTTCTGCAAGCAATGAAAGCATCGGAGACAGAGTGGGAAAGTCATCTTTTATGGTTATCTCAGTACTGGGACTTCTTTGTTGTTCCCTTGCTACCTTTAGGCTGATGCTTTATTTACAGTTGTTTCTCATCTGTTCTTTTTAAGAACAGCAGACTGTTAACTGGTTTTTCAGATGGATAGAAATAGAGCCGATAAACTCTGGCCAATAATTACATTCCTACCCTTCATGAGAGAGGCTGGCTGACACCATGATCGAGTGTCCAATGAAAAAGAAATATCAAAAATAGCCTTTGAGCATTCATTCATCATCAACAACTGCCAAGAGATTTGAAGAAGGAAAACATCAAGAATATGTCCTTATAACCATGCTGAAATGTCTGCCCTTGACCTGACTGTTATAATCCAACCTCATCTGAAAGATGTGCTAGACTTGGTAGCCTTAGACACCAGGAAGGTGAAATTTAGACTTGAGTATTGTAAGATGATGTTCAGCTTCAGGGAAAGACACACACACCAGAATCCAGTACCCAGGCTGCTCTTCGGCTACTGTCTCATGAAAGTTAGGGACCATTTTCTTTGTAAGTCTGCGAGGAAATCAAAAGCAGGTTCATTTCAAAACAAAGAGAACAACAATTTAAGAATTTGAATTGTTAAAAAGAAAAGCTTTGTTGTTGGCTTCAGCATCCCTTAGATGATAAAGAAAAAGGAGACAGTATTTATAGCTAGAAAAGAGAGAAGAGTTTAAGACACTGTTCCAGTGCTGTGAAGGAGAATCACCAATGCAGTACAATAAAAACCCTCGAGATAGCAGTGCTACTGTCTGATACTGACTGAGCATGTGCCAGATGTCAAACATTGTTCTAAATTGCTAAACTTTTTAATCTTCAAAAGAAGGCTGCATTATATGCTATTTCATAATAAGAGTGATTTAAATAATATGCACAGAAATTTTAATCAAGCTTTAAACCCAACAACTAAGCTTAGAAGGCAATCTGGAGTTCAGGTTTACACAGAGCCCACTCCCTGCCTCTGAGTGGTTCTAGGTCCATGAGACAGTTGAAGGAAGACAGAAGGTGCCTTTCACTGGGTCCCAGTGGAGTTGATGGTGAGAACCAGCCTGGCTCTGTCTTCTGTGCTGCAGAGTAAGCTGAGAGACGTCACTGTTCTTAACAGCATGAGCCCAATATTGGCAGCCAAGATTGTATGTGCAAATAATGCAGTATTTGTTCAGGCAATGTTTGTCACATAGCTATTCTGTGCTGATAAAGTAACTATGCCAACTACTTTCTGTGTCTGAAGCAACTTTTATAACTTCTCCAAGCATGATGTTCTTATGTTAGAAATGGAAATAGCAGTATATACTTTCATCTCTGGTTTGAAGTGTCTACCAAAGCACGTTTGTAAACCATCGGTACTGTGCCTGCTCTATCATAAGCACACAATCATCTTTATTATAAAACTTAATATGAAAAGCTTTTTTTTATTACAGAATACTGTAATGCTTTTTCAATGTGCATGTCCTGTATTGTTGCTAAATGGTAAAACAAAATTTAAGTTAATTTTAAAATAGAACCAGCAGTTTGAAAAAATTGCTTACAAAAGAAATATAATACAATGCGGTAGTATAAAGAGAGAGATTAAAAGAGAACAAAGCAGAAACACTACCTCATAGGTACTGTAACATTTGGCTTCACACATAAATGCCTACATGACTATGAGTGTTGTTGTGTATAAGATGTATTTCTTAGTAGGTGCTGGAGTGAAAGTTGGAAAGATTTTTAATAGAATATGAATAGCACTTTGTGAATAGTGTTATTTGGCCATAAGTCAGAATATTATTTGTGCTTGTCGTGCAGTTTCTTCAGAGAAATAGCTCTCCTACACGTTACAGGAATAGCATACAGAGAATTTTAAGAATCAAAAAAAAATTGATTTTGAAAATTAATCAATACAAAGCTCTGATGAATAGGGCAAACCTATGGCATAGAAATGAGATTCTACAGTTACTGATAAATTATACTTTTCTATGCTGCTTCTGTTCACTGTCATCCTTCTGTAAAATCAAGTTATTTGCAATAAGACTCAGCCATGTAGATATGGTATACCATTGAAACGCTCTGCATTAAACCTGTTTCCTACAAGATAAGGCAAAATCCAGTCCGCTGTAGTTTTTATTGTACATAGTGACACAAACTGAAGGGAAGAGGGCTGTCACCATTGGCCCGAAAAACCCATGAATAATTGTCATCTTCTCAGGAGAGTCCTTTGCCCTAAAAGCCTTCAACTCCAGATCATCTGTCTTTGGAGTTACGTGGGCACACCGGCCTCCTGTCTCTTTCTTCAAATTAAGGGCACTCAGCAGAGCTGCCACACTGGGCACTAATGAATTCTCTGAGACTAATCTACACAGTAATGAGAACAGGAATCTGTCACTCACTCTCCCAGGAGGTAACAGTCCACACATTGTTACAGCACCCTATTAAAATAACTTATTAGCTGCCGTGCTTGTCGGCTTCCATTCATTAAGAAGGTGTGACCAAAGAGACATGCATTTGAACTAATTATGCAATTTGATTTGCATTGTTCTCCGTTTTATTTTTATAGCTGAACGCACACACGTTTTAAATAAATTTCAGCATTTTATAGAGGTTGTTATTACCTTACAGAAATCACAATAAGATTATGACTTTTACGGGCTAGACAAAAAAAAATGTTAGGTGATAATCCACATCCTGTTCAGTTAGTGAAGAAGCTCTGAGGCTGTATGTTCTATTCTCTGCATTTCTGACTCCAGGAAATATTTATTTCCGAAAAGGACTATCAGCACATGGGTAGTAAATCTGTCCCGTGATGTTGGGGAACTGCTTTGAGAACTAAATTAGAGAAGGCATTTAGGCAGCGTACCCAGGAGTCAAGAATACTTTTTTCAAACCCTATGAATTCTGTAAGCGTTTATTCTGTATATTTTTGTCAGTCTACTGTCATAGTACGACCTTGAGTTTTGACCTATGAAGATGACTTTACTGTTGGCTTTTCCTTTTTATAGCTGTGCAATTTTAGGGAAAGCTGTTGAGTATATTTATACTTATTTACTTCATTTGAAGAACAAGAGTAAAGAATGCTTTCACACACTGTGGTTTTTGGAAGCATGAAAGGCATTTAAGCAGTGTTTGTCACCGGTAAATCCTGAGGAATTATCTATTATCGTCATCATAATCCTACCATTTTTGTGTTTTCCTCAAAGAAAATATCAGAAGTTACGCGTGCTATATGAAGAAAAGTAGCATCACGGAAAGCTTTTCTTGTCTGCTTTTCATGGAACTGTTCGGAAACTGGAAACACACAGTCTAGTGTTAAAAATATTGAACATCAATTTGAGGACTTTATTAAGCTTCGTTAATCAGGTCCCATGCAGTCCAGGCCTCAATCAACCTTCACTGAAGTAGAGCACTTCACGTGGTGTCACCAGGTGTAAACGCCATGGTGTCGAGCAGGTCTCTTTAACTCTAAAGCTGTGCTTTCTCCATCTCTTTGAAAGAGTTGTAATGAGTCATTTCTGCTGGTGTTGTTAAAACTGTTGAATGAAAGAAGCTGCGAGATGTTTAGCATGTATGGGAGCTCTTCGAATTGCTCTGATTATTTTTCCCTGTGTTGCCACCTATCCACCGACTCAAGACCCAGCTCTGGATCGTTTGTTGCTTACAGGCTTCGCTGTTTCAGCTCCATCAGTTTCTAATCTATGACCTCAACGAGACTAGCTCCAGAATAGAGCTTTTCAAACTAGAATACATCAAACTTCAATAGAATTTATTAATGTCGCTATTAGCTCACATGTTTAGCAAGCTAAAGTAGCCTACAGTAATGTCCTATTTATTTTATTCTTAGGTCGTTAGTGACTTAAGGATTATTAAAACAAGCATTTGAATAATACTTGGATTCATTTTATTAGTGAATAGCATAAATGATTCATAGCTTTTCAAAACTATTGAAATTAGAATAATATTACAAAAATAACAGCCATATAGGCACAGTGCTCTCTGTTAACAAGACCCTAGAACTTAGTCAGCCTTGGGACCTTAGCACAACTGACTCCATGATGGAAGTGCCATTCAGGCTGTAAGTCTCAGCATGTAGACAGCACCATCTGTCAAAACTAAAACAAAGGCCTAATCCATCAAAGTTCATATAGTTCTGGGAAAGTCTCAAAATGTACTAACCTTGCTTTTTAGCTTCTGTAGTTCTGTTTCTGCCTAATTGTTCTTATTAACTGAAGTATGTCAACCACAATCTGGTTTTTGTGCTTAAAAGCTTACCCTGAGAAAGGCATAGGGCTATACTGGGATCTCAGACACCCAGTATAGTTGCCAGCTGTCTAACAAAGACCTTCTATTGGCTTAAACCTTTGTCTAAGCAGTGTTCTCTGGTAAATACCCCATAACATTCCCTAGTCAGTAGGAGAACAGATTCCAAATCAATTTGTATTCTTCACAGTCAATAAATTCACGAATAACTGTCAGTATTTGCATGCAATAACAATTAATTTTTTTTAAAAAAAGGAGGCCATGAATTCGAAAGACAGCAAAAGAAAACAAGGTATATGGGAAGGTTGGGAGGGAGGGGAAGGATAAATGTTGTAAATTATATCATAATCTCAAAAGTTAAAAAGAACATCTCAAGGTGGGGGTAGGGGTGTAGCTCACTTACTAGTGTCCTCGTCTTACATGCACGAAACACTGAGTTCAGTCCTAAGCACCATGTAAGCTGAGTGTGGTAAGACAAGCCCAGTACTTTGGAATTGAGGCATGAGGATCAGAAGTTCAAGGTTATCCACAGCGAGTTTGCAGTAGGCCTGGATTACATGAAATCATATCTCAAAACCAAGACAACAACAACCAACAACTACAAGAAGTTGACCATGTGCTGTTTCAACAAAGGGGAGGGGTTATTGAATTAGAGGCTTAAAAATTTGAAATATATACATGTGAAGTGAAGAGACACCTGAACTGGTATTTTCTTGCCTAAAATATCTTCAGCTAGTAGTTCAGTATTCCAAAGTAGGAGAAACAATTCTAACTGTAATAGGATATTAAGATATACTCCCATTTCTCGTCTACATAGGATGTGCCATCTTTAACCTTGCTGGTCAATTCGATGGGATTAAAATCATTCTAAGGGAACTCACCTCTGAGTGTATCTATAAAGGGTGTTTTCAGAAAGGTTTAATTTAGGATAGGAGGCATTCTGAGTATAGGGGGCACCATTCGATGCACTGGGGTCATGGACTGAACAAAAAAAGAAAAAAAAAAAAGAAGAAGGAGATGATCTCAGCAGCAAAGCTCTTCCCCTCTTCCTGTATTCCTGTAGTCCCCTATTTATTACCTTAAATGCTACATTGCATCACTTATACAGGGAACTGTATCTGTTGGAAATCATCATGTGTGAAATACAAGTCTCCGTAAGTACTTTATTTCTCAAGTTTCTTCCAGTCTCGTCTTATATGTGTTCATAATGTATATGTAGGCCTATTTCTGTAGTACACATGAAAGATATTTAACTTAGCTTCTAATTTCCAATTTATCTTCTGACTCTCCATTTCTTGAATTTGCTACAACCTTCTGGTGCAATTGTAAGTGAGAAACGCTTGTTTCTCATTGTACAGCTGCAGAGTTGAGTTCGGATAGTGCAACACAGAGAGATGACTATTGCGTACCAGAGGGAAGCAGTCCAGTGAGGAAGGGTGTCTATCGCAGGTGACAGGTTCCCGAATGAGCCCTGTTTGTTGCTTTTAAAAGCCTAATGTTCTCCAGAGACTGTTACTACCAATTCTTTTAAGTCTTATAAAAAAAAAATGATCAGGAGATGTTAAAAGCTAATGGCACAAAATATCTTTCTTCTACCCAATCCATACAGTATATGTTTCCTATGAAACCAAGATAATTTGCCATTATTCTACTTTTAGACATCAGCATAAAATTATTTTTTTAACATCACCAACAAATTTAATGCAAATACTTATTCAAAAAAAACTGTCCAGATACATTACAAATGTAGAGTCAGATTGTAAGACCAAGTACACATATTAGGCAAAAAAGGAAAAGTTCACACTGACCTGTGATATTGGCAATGGCTCCTATTCTAGGTCCTCAGTAATGAGACAGGACCACACAAATCAGTTCAGTGTGTGTTGGGAAGGGTGGTCATTCCATTTTATACGAACAGGGACAATAATAAAAAGGATTTTATGAAGATGACATGTAGAAGACTTCTTATCCTGAGACAACAACTGACACATAGGCATATGCGGTGGTGTACGTGTGTGCCTTTGTCTGTGTGTAGCTTCTTAATGATCAATCATACACTGAGAAGTCCTAGGCTATGTCACCACAGAACTTTATTTGAATTTGGAATTCTATGTAAAAGTGAATGTAAAAGTAAAAATGGAGAATACTCCGTTCTTCCTTAATATTTTTTGGAAGTGTTCTGTTATAAACCAAAATGTTAATTGTGATTTTTAAGAGCATATAGTGTGGCTTTTTTTTTTCAAAATGGCTACATTCACATTGTTTTTTTTTTTTTTTTAAACTTATTTTCTTTTTCTTTCTTTTGTGTGTGTGTGTGTTAGCATATTCGGCATGCAGGCAGGTGCTTATGGAGTTCAGAAGAGGGTGTGGGATCCCTTGGAAGTGGAATTACAGATTTACAGATGTTTGTGGGTAGCTAGATGTGGGTGCTGCAATCTACACTGGGGCTAGCCAGAGAAGCAAATGCTTTTAACCACTGGGACAACTCCTGCCCCTTCCTTCTTGTCTATTATCCAAGAAACCTTGATGTAACGATTAGAAAACCATTGCCCACTTCTGGGCAAGGCTGGACTGTAGCCCACATATGTATGGACTGTACCCAATGAATACATTTTGATTATTATTATTTGTTGTGAAAGTAGAAAAGACAGAGAAAATATATTACAGAGACCATATGTAGTCCATAAAAGCTAAAATACCTATTCTCTGGCCTTTAGAGGAAAAGTTTGCCAGCACTCAAGCTAGATTGTGTTTTTGTGCTGAGATAATAGCCATCACACATATTGTAGCAATTTTGTATAGCAAAAGTTTATTTTTTTGCCAACCATGCCCATCATAGGGTATCAGGATTCTCTGCTTATCAGAACCAATCAGAAACCCAGTCCGGCAAAGACTTCAGGTCAGTAGATGTTTGAGAGTCACCATAGTAATGAGAATGAAGAACACTTAGAATTTACACCTGTATGTGAAATGCACCAAGTCTGCTCACATTCCACTGGCTGAGTAAGTTACACTTCTTCATCTAGCTTCAAAGGAGATGCAATTCTACCTCATGCCTGGAAGAAACACAACCAAATTTATTTGGTGAATTACAGTAATAATGTAGGCTACATATATGTGTGGTGGCTTACTTTTGTTTGTGAATATAAAACTTGTTCAGAAAGAGAAGCATAAGAACCCATTTCCTGTGACACTTCATTTTTTGAATATTGTATCTTTCTATCTCTAAAAGAGATATACAGATAATACTATAACTTCAATATATAATAGATGTTTCTGTTGTACATATTAAATTCCAACCCTATAGATATATATATGTTATATATTACATGCTGAATACATATATAGAAGTAAAAATTAGATATCCTTATACCTGAATAATTATACAATTGTACTATTATATGTAATTAATACTATATAATAGAGCTTTCACAACATCTACATATCTATACAGAGATCTCTTTAATACATGCTGATAAATTGGCTTCAATATTGAGGGTATAATAGATATGTTTAAAGGACATAAATTTTAAATATGAACAAAAGTCCAATTTCATGGGATATAGATTTTAAGTTTAATGTGTATATACTTTGCATTAGTGACCTTGTTAGTGAAATAGTTGTTTCTTCCACACCTATATGTATATAGAAAGAAGTGTGTATTGTATACATAGTCAAAAACTCTATCATTTATAAGTTACAAGAAGAATAGAAAAATAAAAATCAGTTTGATTTTATTTTAACTGTATGTATCATACATTGACATGGATTCGTCCAAGTTGTCTGAAAGTTAGTGACGTATTTTTACATCCAAAGTTGTAAATTTCAAGGAAGGGAGGGAGTGTTGGAGAAAGGGATGGTGGGAGGAGAGTATGTTCCTTCTAGTTCTGTGAATAATCAGCACTTGATCAAAGCTGGAGATTGGGTGTACTGAATTTTCTTAAATTAGAAAATAATTCAAGAAATTGAATTAATTTTTTAATTTATTAAAATTAATTTTAATTTTATTAATTAAATGCCTAATAAATATTTGAATAAACAAATAAATTTTATTATAAATAAATAATTAATTAAATGCCTAGTGAATTAAATTTATTAGTTGAATACATTTAATTAATTAATTTAATTAAATAAGTTAAATATTAAATTAAGTGCCTCAAGTTTTCCAACAAGAAATGTTTGAAGAACCATAAGGTGATAAATATTGGCATTAGAAGAAATACAGTTGATTCTGGTTTAGCTTCCATGTGGTTACGATGAGGACAAGTAGGCAGATCCAAGGACAAAGTTTTTAGGCATTTCCTTTCTTGGGTAATCACTCAACCGTGTGCTTTTTGTTCTACACCGAACTTCTTCTAAATAAAAGCCTTATATTACTTTGGAATAATGTTCAAAAAATTTTTTATAATGCTATATGCCGAAAATAGTTGTTGTAACAAGGTGGAGCCCGTTTACCCTTCAAAAGGAGCAGTCTACTTCAGTCAGGGGTCTTGTATTCCAGGAGCAAGGACAAACTGTAGTCTGAAATTTCCCCAATCCACTGAAAATGTTGGCTACCCTTTTCTTAGCTCCTTGGTAAAACAGAGAATTATGAATGATGACTACTTAAGGAATAATTTTTCTTTCCATGGGTGCATCCTAAATTGAATCAGAAATGACTGTTTTTTGCTCCAGTATCAGTAAAAGGTTAAGACTGTCCAAATGGTAAGATTCACAAATAACCAATTCTTAATGGTGGTGTGTAAGTAGGGAACAGGGAAGTGGCGGGGGGCAGGGGGGGGATGTCTCTTGAAAGGGAAAATTTCTTTCCAAAAGAACAAATCAAAATATTTAAAGGGCAGAGATCTTATGAAATAACCAACAGTGGAAGAGTCAAGCCTGTCTTCCATCTGTGTTTGGGGAATCGTTAACAGCAATGTGTGGGAAGTCAAACAAAAATGGAGAGCAGAGATTTCTTTGCTTTTTAAAAGAAAGATGTTTGTTTTAAGTAAAGTGTGTGTGGGGCCAGGAAGGGAGAAAGCAAGCCTCCTGTGAGAGAAACGGGACACGGAGAGGAACACATCAGCCATCAAAGGACTTTTGTGTGCTCCTGATAGCAAATAACCTGGAGTCCATTTTCATTAAAAGAAAATGTTGTTTCATTATACAGGAAACAGTGCAACTTTAATGTTGTTTCTGGGATATTAAACCCATCAGCTAGGGCTTGACCCTTAGCCATTACTGAGCTGTCTCTCAGTTGGCTTTTCTGAATTTTTCCATCTTTTCTCTGAAAGTCTTAGTATTAACATGGAATTTCTCCTGTAATTAACCTGTGTCACTAAAAAATTTGATTAAACTGTTTAAAGGGTTAAGGGGTCACATAAATGGGGGGAGTGGGGAGCAGGTTAAGAAACACTAAGAATATATGATGAAACTTTATGAAAACTCAGTAGTTCGTAAGCTCGTTAAAAAGAAAAAAATCTTTGACAGAGATATCCTTCAAAGATGAACAAAGCTTTTCCCCAAACATGAATTATTAAATGAAAATCTCAATTATCTCCTTATATGATATTGACCAGAGAGGTCCCAGATGTACCCAGAATAGCATAGGCTACTGTCATTTTTTCTTAGATACTTACTATAACTAGATGTTATGGGTAAGAGCCTATTGCTGAAGGCACTTAACTCTTTGGCTATAGGACACAGAGAACTCAGGCTGGCTATAGGACACAGAGAACTCAGTCTCAAACTGACAGGCAACTCTATTTCTGCTGGCTAGCTAGAATGAGCCATGCAGATTGGTGGGTGGGTGCGATATCTATGGCAATACCCAATAAGCTACAATACCACTATCCCAGCAAGATGTACGCACTGGTGCTATAGTTGCATGGCATGGCTGTTACTGGATTTAAGGTTTGTTCCACAGAAGGAAATTCATGCCTAGCTTTGTACACCTGGTCAAAAAATCCATAACTGAGAAGCTATAGAAGAAGCCTACTGTTGTTTTGCCAAATGGGTGTGCGGTAGAACAGTATTGTATATATTTGTGTTTATATCCAGATATGTATGGCTCATGGTCTTGGCTAGAGAAGCTTCTTTTCACAGTGGGTAGTGATCAAAACCTAGGGTTAGAACTGGTCAAAGACTGGAGAAGTGATGTATTCAACCATGAATTCAACATCTATAGTAATATTACTCTTCCAAGATTTGGAGAACATCATGGGAAAGGAGACAGAAAGAACATGAGAGCCTGAAGATGGTGAGGAGTGTTATGAAATGCCTTCCTCGGTGCCTGGCACCACTGTTACACTCACGAACTCACAGTGGAAGTTACCCACACAAGATCGAGCAAGTTAGGACCCCAACATCCACAGGGGAGGGTCTCACTAAGCCCCACATCCAGCTAAAGAGAGCTGACTTCACTGACTCATAGAAAGAATTCCTTAAGAAGAGGAGCAATGCTCTGTCACTGTTTCCAAAGAGAGCCACTTTTAATAGTATCTGGTTTTCATCAACTAAAGGCCAGGTTGTCTTATTTCCTGTGAAGTTATGAAAATAGTGACACTTGTTTTTTAAAAAAAAATATTAGCAACAAATAGTTAAGTATTTCTTATTTGTATGAATGCAAATAAATATATGAATGTGAAACAGCAGGCTGAGGTCCAGGAGTGAAATCTACTTCAAAGGCATTGTCCCCATAATGTGCATCACTGAGTTTCAGAAAATAAAGAAACTCTCTTAAGACTCATATCTTGTAAAACTAAAAGATTGCTGGGTCATATTTAACCGCCCAAAATGGTTAACATTACATTCATACTAAAATTAAAAACAAATAGGTTGATACAATACATTTGATAAAAGGTACCCAGGGAAGCAAATATTTCACTTCTCTTAATAACCCATTTCTAATTCTGAAGCATTAATGAAGCCACCCAGCAAGGAATCCTGTGATGTTTGTTCATTTATCTAAGACTTTCTTCTTGGACTTATGAATATTCATTGGCCACAGACTTCAATCCAGTATTATAAGAAGTGAGAAGCAGTGTCTTCTAGATGCAAAGGGCACTTTTCATTCTGCTGTGTCTCCACGGACTCACTGGCACCTTGTCACGCTTGAATAAGCCATTCAACACAAAACTGCCATCTAATCCAAGTACCTGAAGTGCAAAAATGAGAGGAAGCCTAATGAAGCATGCATTATCCATTCAGCAGGAGATGTCGACCAGTTAGTGTAGCACAATTAAAGAAACATGGAGAGACATCTATTCATCAGCCCAGCTACCTCCTGCTTTACAGACAGGAGACCTATGGGTTCAGTTAATGTCTATATTGTAAAATGGTACATGGAGCAATCAGAGAATTCAGATAATCTCTTTTTTCTTTCTTTCTCTCCTATATATACAGGAGGCTGTGTGTGTTTATAATCAATAATTTACCACATATAAAACATTGTGTTCAATTCTAGGAAGGGATACTATGGCCCCACTATTTATAGAAAACAACCACCTCTATCAGACGCCAACAGGAAATTCTTTTTAAAAGATTATTATGCTGACCAAGATTCTGGAAGGCCTAGGCATTCAGTGAAATTCAGTGAATTCAGTGAAAAGCAATTATTGTGGTCCAGTGGATAACACACACATATCATACTATACATACATTCACACACACACACACAAATCACAAATACACACATACACATGTACACAGACACACACGTGTATGTATATATACATTTGTACACACATAACATACAGACATATACAAACACCTACACACATATATACACATACACTAGATATTTTGTGATAAATAATTTTTTTCTGATAAACAGCAACATTGAATGTCTCAGATTTGTGGATGTGAGTGTGTGGGGTGGTATGGCCTTGAAAGTCTGTGGCTTAGTCACCAAGTGGAAGGAAGCAGAAAGCATGAGAGGATTAGTAGGAATCACGGTGACCGTTTTCCCATTTCTAATTAATTCTTCAGGAACCAAGAAATTCAAAAGCATGCTACTTATCCACATATTTATCATTTAAAGATATCATACATATGTATGCATATATACATACACACATATGTCTATTTATATCTATACATACATGCACAACACACACACACATATATATATCTCAACTTACATGTGGACTATAAGATACATAGTAGTGAACACAGTTGAAGATACCCTGCATTTATATAATTTATAACTAGTATTAATGATTAATGGCTGGCTGCTCATGCCACAAGGCTGTATCATCTACCACTTCTCCTTGCTCTTCTATTCAGTGTCCAGTTCAGCATCTCTCATTGTGTTCAATTTGTTGTGTTTCTTTAGTCTGATTTAGTTTAAGACAATTCTCTGATCTCTCATTTTCTTGGTTTTGATTCTGAAAGATACAGATCTATTATTTATATAGTGGCCCCTGCTTTTGATGTACAACGTTTCTTTATAATTATAATCAGATTATGCTTTTAATGGGGAACGCTATAGCAGAGATAATATGACCTTCCCACGGTATTACGAAAAGGAGGCACACCACATTTTGGAAAAAAAAAATACGTAGCTGTAGTTTATCATTTATACTTCTCTATTATCCTATACTTTTCCTCAGCTTTTTCCATATCCAGACTTCACGTGGGCATCTTACGCATACTTACCGAGTCTGAACATTTCTTCTAGATTCTAGAACTAGAAATCCAATCGCTTATGTGACGGCTCCTCTTAGACTCGCAAACACTTAAACTGCAAGCTCAAATCCATGACCTTCTGCCGTGAATCCCTCCATCTACGGTGCTTCCCTCTCAAGTTTTGAAATCACACCCCATTCAACTGTGCAAACTGGGATTTTAAAAGCAGTACTTAATGTCTTATTTCTCCTTGACTCCCAAATCAATACACAATCAAGTCTTCCCAATTTTACCCGCTAAATGTTTCATATAATAATTTTCCTCACATTCTTCACTGACAGCATTTTGGTAAAACAACAACAACAATAATAATGCTACTTTCACCAAGATTACTAGACGTAATCTATTAGGCATTTTCCTCAATCCATATTGCCCTCTTCCAATTTTACTTCATATTTCAAACAGGTTGATATTTTTAAAGAAAATCTCTTAGTTTCTGAGATTATAATATAATTGGATCATTCCCCTGCCCTCCGCCCTTTCTTCCTCTCAATCTTCCCAGCATTCTTCCTTGATGTCATTTTGACCAGGGCACATTTTAATTGCCCCATCTCAATCTTGCCTAAATTCTCTAATAAATGTACATTTCTCTTAGAGTAAAAATTAAAGTGCCAGGATAGAAAAGTGAGCAAAACAAAACAATCTCTGCCCTGGTGGTGTTTGTCCTGTACTGAGGAAGAATGACAGGCGGAAGTGCTGTCTGTGTTTAGACCCTGGTCTGCCTCCTCACTGCATCTCAAGCTCTCCAGCCTGTTTCTGCCCTGTAACTACACTAGCTATTTTAAACTCCTAATGCAGCTCTTAAGTCATTATGTCTTTGTGCATACTGTTCCCTGCATCTGCTCCAACCTCTTCCATTCACCCAGCCAATCTAGTTATCCATCCCCTAGGTCACAGATTCTTGACATTTTTTTTAATGTCTAGGCTGAGCCATTCTGTTGCACGCATTTGTAAAGTTCATTCCTTACATGCAGAACTCATACTGCAATTTGTATCTATCCATTATTTATTGTGATTATTGGGAAAGTATTGATCTTTCCTCAACAGAGCACAGACACTGTGACAGCAAGGATTGCATTTTTTGTATTACTGGATTTTTCTCATCTTTCTAGTATAGCATCATAGCACCCACATATCACCTAGCCTGAAGTAGATGTTTTATAAATAATTGTTGGATAACTGAGTAACATAAACCCTGAAGACCTGCATCATAATTACTGGAATCATTAAGGAATTATTAGTATATTGCACATGAACCACAATGTCTATTATTGCTAAACTTCTGCTTACATAGTAATGTGTCTTTAGAGCATCAATATTTTGAAGATTGTTATATTTGTTAGTTCATACTGTCACACAGAAAAACTTCTTCCTTGTAATCTCTTGGGAAAGGTTTCCTGAAACATGCTAAATGCATTATTCATTTGAACTCCACGGGGAGAAAATTCTAGTTGTTATTATTAAATGGTTATTACATTGGTACATAAAACCAACTTTTAAATTATTAACAATGATTAGTGACACAAGGATAAAATTGTATGCTCATAATTGTTTTGGGTAGGTCAACAGTGCTCCATTATCTCAATATCAATCAGAACCACTTCTACACTAACCTTACAGCCTGACTGAATTAACCTATACAGATCTCTCAACAAAGCATCCATCAAGCACATGACTTAACCTGATTATAATCTTCTTTCAGCTAAACCGCATTTCTCTTTGATCTGAGTAGATCTTCAGTCATAATGTTGCCACAATTATTTGACTATAATGAAATTTTGCCATCTAAGATTAGTCTAAGGCCAATATTTGCTGAAAGAGAGAAAAGAAATACTATCTCTTACTGTCTCAAAATTTTCTGGCCATCGATTTTATTTGGAGATATCATTTATCCTAACAGCATGCTGAAATGAGTACTACATTTATATCTTAAGACACATACATAGTCATGTTAAAATCAGACTCAGTGGCTGGAAAGATGGCTCAGTAGTTAAGCTTGCTGCTCTTGCAGTGGACCCCATGTTTGATGCCCAGCTGACAACAATCTACAACTCCATTTCCAGGGAATCTCACATCCTCTTCTGACCTCTGTAGATACCAGGTATGCATGTGGTGCACAAACATGAATGGGGACAAAACACTCAAACCCATACATAAAACAAATGAACCTAAAAATAGTTATTAAAATCATTCTCAGTGAATCAGATCATTTTTGAATTTAAACAAACCACATTTGCTATTCTGAATAATACTACAGCCAACTTTTACATGTTATATTCCTATAGGGCATGATTAAGAAAAAACTTTTAGATCTGTGTATCTGAGATATATGCATTTTTTTTGGATAATTTAGGTCTGAACAATAAAAGTGCAGTAGTTTGTAAAAAGGTTAAAAAAAAAGTCTCTAACAGACCTGGTCAACATGCTCAGGTGGATGCTGAAGGCTAGAGTCAGAACAGGTAAACATGGGAAGGTCCTGAGCATCTTTGAGAACAAGGCAGAATCCACTGCAAGCTGAGAGTAGTAAAGAAAAGTCCCTTCCAGGAGTTCAGAGCCTCCAGGAAATATGTCAGCACAGGCCTCCACCATGTGGATTCCAAAATTTTTAGGGCTATGGAAATGTAATGACCACACTTGACAGAACAAAGTATTTTTTTTAAGGCAAAGAACTGGCGTCACAGGTTGTTGAAGACACCCCAGGCTCCTCAAGAGACATCTTCTGTAAGATTCAGAAAGTTGGTAGCCAGGCACAGAACACAAAGATAGTAGTAGTTCGGTGAAAGTACAGACCTCAAGTTCTGCAAAGCAAAGTCTGGGTTTCACCATTAAATCATCTAGACAATGTTGACCTGAACCATGTGGCATGGCAGAGCAACATGTGTCATGCCGTGGGGGTACAATTAATGTTGACCTCCTCGGACACGTTATGAAAATTCAAGTCAAGGTTACTGTTAAGAAGATTTCACCAGAGTCAAAAGAAGAAATGATGAATGGGCTTAATGAGACTGCTTATAATTAGTGTTTGCCTTCCTCAGCTCTCCCTCCTACCTTCTGTCATTCTTTCCCCTCTGAAATCTCTCCCATGGATTCTAACTTCCTTGACTCCCCCACATGCTCACCTCTATTCCTTTACTCAGTGAAACCAAAGTGGGTTTCATGTTTCTCTTTCCTCCTCTGTCTATAAACCACTTCTAGTTATAAACTCACTCTCTTGGCTTTTCCTTGTTTGTTTATTTTTTCCTGGAGAGGCCAATAGTCTTATGATGCCTATTGGCTAATGTCTGAGAATGATTATTTCATAAAATGTTAGATTTTTTTACATCTGTTTGTTGTATATGTTTGCTTTTATGCATGCATGCATACATGAACATGCATGCTACAGTACACAGGTCAGAGACAGACAATTTTCGCTCTCCATCTACCATATGGGTTCTGGGGATCAGACTCAGGTTGTCAGACTTGGCAGCAAAAACTTTTAGCCACTGAACCATCTGGCTTGTCCCCATTTCACATATTTTTGCCACATTTTCTAATAGTTTCAGATGACAGAGTTTACTGGGTCTTTGTAAGTCATTACAGCCAAAATAGAAATCTGCTATTGTTTCTCACAAATAAATCTAAAGCATTGGCATGCCATTAAACGAGAAGGTGCAGGATATGGAGAATGAAGTGATTCGATCTCATTCTTCAGTGGATATTAAAGGGAACTAGAGCTTGTGATTCATCACGTTCTCAGAAACACCTGTTACTGGTAAAGCAAAGCGGGCACCCTTGACACAAACACATCCGCAAAGTGTCTTTTTCGTTTCTTTCGGCTAAACCGTTTTTGAAAACAGAAGTTAAGCTTACCTTGAAGCATTTCTCACTGCTACCTTTATGATGCAAGCTGGGTGTGCCCAGGTATGTTCCTGTACTGCACTGAACCCTTTCAACAGATTTTCTATGAACTAACTTCAGCTGAGCACAGCCAGGCATATGTCTGCCAATGTCCCTTCTCCACCTATGGCCCTAAACTGTGCATGTTCAGTAATACATATTTGAATCTCAGTGTGCCTTGGAATGTGTCCTCCTCCCTCAAAGCAACTTCCCATGGAACAAATTCAGGATCTGCAATAACATCCCCATATTCTTTATTTGGAGAGGGTACTATTTTTGGAATAACCTCAGTGCTCTCTGTACCTGCCTCAAGTAGTAACCCTTTCTTTATTCTTTCCCCATATGATTGTGCTTATTTGCTTTGTACTTACCAAGAGAAGGGTGAGAAGAAGCCACTGTGTTCAGTGACATGCCTACTTCAGCACCATGTTTTGGGCTCAATATCCCCAGAGACCCAAACACTGCAATATACTGGTATCACTAAGTCTTTCCAGTAACGTCTTACAGTGGCTTTCTCAAAAGTACTGTGGAACCACTGTAAGGATTACAGAACTCCGATCCTGACCTTATTGTCCATGGGGTATCAAGAGAGCAGATTTTGATGATGGGAAAGCAGGCTGATTGCAACAGGGTATATATAATTGGCAGAAATCAAATGAATAGTACTGTAAGAACTGTAAAATTCAGACAGTGACAAAAATGACTCCTTTTGACTTCCTAGATAAATAGGTAAAATACACTTTTGAAGTGAAATAATTATGTAGTTAGCTGCCACTTAGGTTTTCTGGAGCCAGGATGAAGGTCCTCTAATAATGGAATATACTCTCATCTGTGTTGCCTTCATATTTACCAAAGCATCCATCTCTGTCTTCTGCCTAATTTACACCTCTCTGTTTTTCACAATAAAATTAAAAAGAATATAAAGAATATATAGGATAATTTCTTATCTATAAATAAGTGTTAAGCAAACATGGAGTTTTTATCTTTACAACAGCAGAACACCTTGAAGGTCATTTTGGGGGACTAAGCTTTGCCTTGTATTATTGTAAATATGTAATACAATGTATTGCAAATGTTTCAGAGTTTTCTTAGATTCAAATGTTTTCATCAAGTAAAATTTCTTTGTAGTTCTTGGATTCTTTTGGGCTTTATTTTATCATCATGAATATTTAACCTATGAAATTCACTCCTAGCTGGGAGGTGGTGGCATATGCCTTTAATCCCACCACTCTGGAGGCAGAGGCAGGTGGATTGCTGTGAGTTCGAGGCCAGCCTGTCCTACAGAGTGAGTTCCAGGACAGCCAGAGTTACTACAGAGTAACCCTGTCTCAAAAAACCAAAAAGAGAAAACAAATTAACTCCTTTGCTTTCTAAGAACTATTAGATGGGCAAGAAGCCTATGAGCCTAATAATAGTTCATTCTTTGAAACAGGAAGCAAAATTTTGCCAAGATTAAACAAGCCCAAACATCAAAGGTTTAAGGTCAGGTTGAAACTGAAACCACAAATTTTGATTGGATCTAAACTTGGCAAGGTAAACCTCACATGAATTGTTTCTACTATTGAATAAAGGAGATAAATCTTCACGGTTGAACAAAGAGAGGCAGGGAGACCAGTTTGAACTAGCAGGATGTTCAGGAAAGGATTAACAGCTCAGGTCTGTTTTAATGAACATGAACCTGAAGCTCTGTTCTCACGTCCCATTACTGACACACCTGGAGAGCGTTAGCAGAAGGTCGAACCCTTCCAGAGAAGTCAGCTAAGTTTTCTGAAGTGAATGAGTAGCACAAATACACAAATATACACAATTGCCTATTAATCCCCAGAAGGAATGTTTAAAACTCAGAGGTCAAAGATAAAGTTTAAATGTAAAAAAAGTCAGCTTTGAATTACCATTTATTTAACTTACACCATGGAGTTAATGCAGACAGAATTCCTTCATCTGCATATCAGAAATCTAGGGGAAAAAAAGGGGGGAAATAAATGGTTTTCAAGTCACTAATACGTGTGTGTGTGATTTTTTTTTAATTGCTATTTGAATTAGAAATTGGAAATTGGCTTTTTGATGTCAATGAATGTCACAGAATCATAGACTGGGCTTGTTATGTAGACACTCACTGTGTTTCCCAGAAGGTCTCACAGAAGAAGAGTCCAGAACATTTCCTAAAATTTTTATTCTGGGGCTCTGAAATACAATTCAGAGAACATATATAAAACCTAGGCATGATAAATTATTATTTAAAAACATATATAATTATCACAGGGGGCAAGAAGCAAGATCAGTAATATGCAACACCTTCCCAGGGTCAATAATTATAAATCCTATTTTCCAAACTTAATGATCTAGATAAGTGTCATAAAATAATTTTTTTGAATAATTCTGACAAATTAATCTTTTAAATCCAAGACCAATTGATATTCCATTATATTGAGACATCCCAGGAGGGAATACCATCGCACAAGCTCAGCTCTCTCCATGGGTGCCCTGCAGCAGCCTGTTGTCATACTGTTCAGCTCTGAGATCCACCCAAAGAAGAACCAACTGCTTCTCTGTTTACATGCCAGTTTACTGTCACAGACATCAGGCTAAAGCCATGGGGTCTACAGGGAAAATTTGCATAGGAATGGACATGGCATCCAGAGTCTAAAGTAGAAGAACCTGGTTTCCTCACAGGTGATTTCCTTTGTTGTTTCTTTTTACAGGGGAGTTAAATCTTTGCTTAGGATAACATCAGAGCAGAGTACAGTTGTCAGATAAGTGGACTAGTGAACTTAGTATCCCTCTACGGCTTGATGAGGTGTGAACAAAGGGTGCACGAAGAAATGTGATTGTACTTATGCTCTCCATGAATAGACCCTGGGATGCACATTTCTTGAAAGTACCCCTCCTGTGAGGGAGGTGTCTCAGAAACTCTCTGACCAGGGAGTTGAACCCCAAACTGCATTCCTATATCCTGGCTTGGTTACCTGATCAACCACTGCCCGGCTTCTCTACTGAGGGCAATGGAAATGAAATGGGCTGACTTCTTTGTGAAAGGGTTAAACCAGACAAAGAAAATTGTATCTTCGAAGAAATTATACAGATGCCGTTGGACAAAATTCCCCCTTGAGTCAGCATATTTCTAAAAATCGAAACATATACTTGGGTTTCATTCTCTCTAGCAGTAGTATTAAATTAGCCAGTTACACACAAGTGGGAGGCTGAGATCTAGGCACTCAAAGTGAGGCACAGGACCCATTGTACTTAGTTTTAAAAGACCCAGGGGAACCCTGGCTGAGGGTGCCAGGTTGCTTGATTTAACAAGGCTAAGCACCCTTCTGCCAAGTAAAACCTTTTGTTTTGCTGATTCTTTGGATTGTGTGGCCATTTCTCCTGGGACCCCAGTCCTATTCCTAACACCCACCCAGGGGTGATCTCCTCACCCAGCCTGACTCTCGGGTGCTCTGGCTTCATCAGCTTGTGGAACGCAAAGGTGAAATCTGGAGCAAGCCTGCTTAGTTCACAGCCTGTTCTTCAGGTATGATTTCCGTATTAGTGGCCCACTGGCTGTTCATAGTAAACTTTTGTCCTGTCTGATGCCCTGAGCAGCTTCTGAAATAATGCCCTCTCCTAAGCATGCAACCCTGCTTCATTTCCCCCAGGACCTGCGCTGGTCTTATCCCATGAAACAATCTGCTCTGAGGCCCTGTTAGGCATCATCACAGATCATTGGCTGGTACACTGTCCTTCTTAACTGTTAGCTTCTTTCCCCAACTATACAAGTGGTCTGATTCTACATAGGTCTCTTCCTACAGCCTCAGCCCCCAGCTTTCTGCATGCAGCTTTACATGAACACAATACAGTTCTGACTTGTTCATGATTTTAGTCTTGTTTGGTTGGTTTGATTCGTTGATTCTGAGATCGAACTTGTACTTTGGTCATACTTTGTAAGCCCTATAATTAAATTGTACTCACAAAAACTTTTAACCTAAATAGGATAATTGAGGCGGCAGAGTGGCTAATACTGGTTCCCAGGGATATTAAATGCTTAGTTATCTGTGTCTTCATCAGGAACACAAGGCTACAATGATCTTTAAGACTGCTTTCAGTTGCCTACATCAGCTCTGCTTCGGTTCGGACTCTAGACTATGAATTATATTCTCCTGACGTGATCGGGTTCCAATTCCTCATGAAAAGAAAGATGTTTATTGTTCTTACTACGATTAAAAATCGTGACTTAAAACTTGTATTTTTTAAGTAATTGATTTATATTTGCTTTTTCACAGCTCACCAAAATGCTTCCGACTGATGGGGATTCTGCAATTACGAAACCAATCTAAGAGATGAAATGCCACCTTGTGGACATGTACTTAGGCAGTTCTTAGGTCCTGTAAGAACAAGAGAGCTTTGTTCTCTGGCCAAGAAATCACACCGTAGTTTCTCCTTCCTATACTCAAACCTCTTTGCAAACCTCAAACCTTTGTAATTGCCTTTGCTTTCTATGAACCTTACAAGAATTTTATTTGTTAAAAGAAAACATATTGATTTGGACCATGTTTTATTTTATTTTATTTTTTTTCACATTTACAATGTGGTAAAGCACTTTGAGGGAAAAAAGATAACTCCAGCAAAGTAAGACTGGGTGTTTTTGGTCTCTTATCAATTCTGTTTGAAAGCAATCCTTGAGCATTTAGAGACGCCTTGGCTAGACAGACAGACAAGGGATAGAAGAATTCACACGTCTTGGAGCAGAACATACAATAGAGCCAAGCTTCCCTCTAGTTCCTCGCACTGGCTCAGCAGTTTACAATTTGTCTTGTTTCAAAAGGAAACCATTTAGAGGATAATCTAGGGCTCTGGATTAGCAGAGTTATTTTAGCGTGAAGTGGAATCTTTGTCTGGATAATGTTTTTACTAAGTTTAAGGAAATCCAAATAACCTCCACTTAAAAGGAACGAAAGGACATGATTATGCTGGGTTTTCTTTCTCCACCTCAGAGAAAAATATCCATGTATGATGTCCACTAAGGTTCAAAGAAGCTTAGGAGAAGGTGGTCATGGTTAATTAATGAAACATCAAGAGGACTGCCACCAGCCCTGCTTAGGATGCCTCTAAGGTACTTTATATAATTTTCACAGCAGAAACTCATTCATTTAGCCAAAGCTAATGATTCTTTCCAGCAGCCCAGGCCAGCCAGCTATTCAGATTGTAATTGCCTCACTGTCCTTCTGTATTTCAGCCTCTTCACAAACACATTTTTTCCCTTTTTCATTAGCTTTTCTCTGCTCTAATTGCCATCCGTCAGCTTAGGACATTATGATATTTCAATTTCTATCTCCTGTGTCCACCAACCTAGAGCAAAATGCATTTGTTTCTTTGTAGGAGTTCATTGAATTTTTCTTCTCAGACACGTCTTAGGATATCTCAAAAAACTTTGAAATCTCTCTAAACCTTAAAAATAAATCCTTTATTGGGATAGCTATTCAAGTAGAAATTGCCTCGTCTCCTCCCTCTCTTCTTCCTTATTTCTCATAGCTGGTGTGTAAATACAATTTCCTTGAGCTCTATAAACACATTCCTATACAGTCCTCGAAAGATTTCATAGATGTTTTCTAGCTAATATTCTTGTCCTTCTGTTCTTGACAATGTTTAATGAGATGGCTCTTCTTACATGTGCCTTTTAAAAGACGACTTAGAGGTGAGTCCAAATAATGCAAAGGAAGACTCGAGGGGAAACGTGGAGAAATTGCAGCCTTGGTCACACTGTGCCACCCCCACCCCCACGCCCTATCCCCAAGGCAAATTACTTTGTCCTACAAAATTGTTTTTACTCCTACAAAAGAGTTCATAACCTTATGAACATCCCCACGAGGTCATTCACAGCACCGATTTCAATATCGTTTGTATCAATAAACAAGCATGGACTTAAAAATCTACCTGTACGTGTTCATGCATCTTAGGAATTGAGTACAAAATATGAATAAATATAAGGCACAATTTTACATTTGAAGAACTTACTATTACTGGGGTTGCAGGACTGATTTTGAATCAAATTCTGACCAAGGCTCTAATGCTGACACTTTATAGAACTAATCATAAACAGTATGTGGAATGGTGTAAGTGTTCTCTGGGGCACTAGGAGCACAAACAGGGAGACAGTACTGTTGGCGGAATAGTAGCTTGACTAAAAACTGTATCCACATATTCATTACTAGAACCTCTTAATGGGAGCAAAAAGCCCTTGTAAAAATAACTGAGGAGCTTAAGATGAGGACATTCTAGGTGACCTGGGCAAGCACTAAATCCCAGGACAAGTATCTTTACTAGAGGCACAAGGGAAGACATAGATGCTGAGGAGAAAACCCTGTGGAGGCAGAAATATATATTCAAATTATGCAGCCACCAGCCACGTAATTCCTGTACTCACCTGAAACGAGGAGTGGCATCATGAGATGCCACTAGAGTCTTTGAAGAGCAGGCGGCCCTGTCAACACCTTGATTTCAGAACTATAGCCAACAGCTGTGAGAGAATACATTTTCTGTTGCTTTATACTACCAAGTCTTGATCCTGGATTATGGTAAGTATAGGATTCTAATGTGCATGCTGTTAGTCCATCCCAACTACTGTATCAAAATGCTAAAGACCCAATTATAAACAATAGGGTTCACTTATAAGTGTTCAGAGCCTGGAAGAGCAAGCTCCTGGTGCTAGTAATCTTGGTGTGTCCCTTGGTGTGTCAGGGTTGTCGCTGCTTACAAGATGGCACCTTGCTGCAATGTCTTAAAAAGCATGGTTGCTTCACCCTCGCATGCTGGAAGGACTTCTAGAAGGGCAAAATGAGCGAGCTTGTTCCCTCTAACCTTTTTAATCAGGCCATTAATGACATTAGCGAGGACAGAGCCCAAATGTCCCAATCAACTCCCGAGTGCCCTGTGTTAGTTAACACCATTTCGTTCCCCCGTTGCCTTCCACCGTCGCCTGCCTTTTACTGTTGCCCGTCCTTCCTCATTGCCTTCTGCCATTATCTTCCACCATTGCCTGCCTTCCAGCATTTTCTGCCTTCAACCTTTGCCAGCTGTCCACCATTGCCTTCCACCATCACCACGGGGGTTGTATTCACACATGTGGATTTTGAAAACACATCAACACCACAGCACCCGCCATATAAAGGAAAGAAACCCTTTCAAGAGTCTGGATTTACTTCCAACAATTCCTTCTTTACTTCAACGGCAATGAAGTAGACATTAGAAAGTCTGCCTGATAGAAAAATAAGCTTGTGAGTATCTATGCAGAGTATGGTATCATCTTTGAAGAGATCTGAAGAAGATACATCTTAAGGAGATGTATACGAGGCTATCTGTCTTTCTTTGACCTTTCCTCTCCTTTCATGACAATTCTAGGTAATGGAGACATTAGAGAATCTCTGACTTTCAAATCAATGTCTGGCCAACTTCTTGAGGTACTACTTGAAACTTTTTGCTGTTCTTCTTGTTTTTCCTCATATGTAGCACAGCTGGGTAAACACCATCACGAATCTTTAAAATACTTAAACAGATCTTTTTGAGTACTTTGATCTCAGGCAGGCAGTTTTACTTCATTACTTTGGAATCGTCAAAGCTGATCTTAGACTGGAAGACTAAAAGCCAACTATAGACTGTTGAAATTCGATCTGGAACATGGATAATCAAAAGCATTTGCATCTTACTCCTAAGACTGTCTATCAAGTAGCAATTGTTTGCAATCATTATTTTTCCCTTACTAGATATCTTAGGGGAAATTTTGAGATGTAAGTTTAATTCCTTTTTCTCTTTTTCAAGACAGGATTTCTGTGTTGTAACCCTGGCTGTCCTGGAATTCACTCTGTAGACCAGGCTGGTCTCGAACTCACAGAGATCTGCCTGCTTCTACCTCCTGAGTCCTGGGACTAAAGGTGTGCACCACCATCTAGCAGAATTAGAACAATTCCCAGCACATAGTAGGCACTCAACAAATATATTTGTTCAATGAATAAAATTCATCAACTATGAGTTTAACTTCACGTAGTTCTTTGCTTAGAATGTACACAATTGAAATAAGCTTACTGAAGTTGAAGATAACTATAGGCAAGTCAGAGATAGCTCTACGATAAAGGCTGTACAAAGGAAAGAGCTGCAACTCACTAGGGATAGAAAGAGCAAAATTAACCTGGCATTAATTAAGCAAGAGGAGAGGGATTGGGCTTCCCTAGAGGCAGGTGCATATAATAAGATAGTAGTCATAGTTAGCGGCAGCTAGTTATTGTCCTGCAGAAACAGGAGGCCAGTGTTGCTATTTGTCTCATAGTTTCAGGAAACCCAGAATATTTGACATTTTAAAGGTTTTCAATAACAGGATGTGTGTGGGGGGGTAGGAGGGTGTCAATTTGTGATGATCAAACCAAACACATCTGCTGCCAGTGAGGTCCCAAAATTCTAGATCTAGACATCTTAGCATCTTTAACTTGCCTCTAATTTCCTTGGATTTCTTTCTAATTCACCTTTGTTTCTCTCCCTCTTTAGAAATCATCACCTGCAGTAGATGGCTTCAGGAGAGAAGCCTGAAAGACTTACCCAGTTCTGAACTCCAACGAAAGGCTTCCCTTGAATGAACCAGGACACAGGCTGGAAGCAGGTGAACCGGATGGAGCACAAACAGCCCTGCACCATAAATCTTCAGCAGCAGGTTTGCCAGCAAAACATTTTCCAGGGTTTTCCAGTGGGCACATAGGTTTCTGAAAATAAATTATATATTATAATACATACGGTAAACTTTAGCCTGTTTGTTGCATACCAGCTTTTATCTATTAGCACAGATAACAAGATGTAACATAAATTAATCATGACAACTTTTGAATCAAATAGTTTAAATTAAAGGACAATAGAAAGTTTTTGTCCTGAGTGTTTTAAACTTTGTTTACCATAAGTGGTATGCTCTTTTAGTTTGAGAAGCTATTGTGCTTGAATGCAGAGTTTAGTAATATATTTTTGTCTTTGGTTCTTTGATATAACCATAAGCCCAGGCTTTATCTTTACACCAATGGCCCATATTTCCAACAATGTAACTAGCAAGTCTTTATTCCTACTTAACCAACACTAATTTAGGCTGAATTCTCTTCATCTGCAATTCTTGAGAGCAGGAGAGTTTTGGATTTTGGATTTTTCCAGGATATTGCGATATTTTCATACACTTAATGAGACATGCTGGAGAGGGAATCCAGGTCTAAACAGGAATTTCACTTATATTTCATATAGACCTTAGACACATGGATTTAAAAATCTGTATAATACTTTTAAAGTCCCTGATTTTTAAGGTTTCCTCTTGTAGAGCTATGGTTCATGTTTCAAATAAATTCAGATTTTGGAGGTTGCAGCTCAGGATATTTGACTTGTCCCAGTAATAAAGGACTATGTATAAATAAGCTCTTGAAAATGAACATAACTGCAACAGTCAGATTGTGGGATTACATGGGAAAGTTAAAATTGAATGTGTTTGTTCCCAGTATGACCACACAGATACACAGATGCACAGATGTACAGACACACATACAAAGAGAGAGAGAGAGAGAGAGAGAGAGAGAGAGAGAGAGAGAGAGAGGGAGAGAGAGAAGCCACAGAAAGAAAAATAGCATAAAGGAAGAAATTATCCATGTTAGGAGTATTTAAACTAGGAAATTTGAAAATGCTTGAAATTAGGAATACCCCTCTAACCCTGAGAACTGATTGCTAAACTTTACCAGCCAATTCTTAATATACCCAAGCTATTATTTTCTCCAAGTGAGTTCTTGCTGTCCATTACATGCTAAAGGAAATTTCCTTTGGCTTATACCGGTGAGAAAATGATTAATTTGAGTAAGTTCAACTTGCCAAATATTAAGAAAGGAAAGCATTAAGAATGACGAGTTTTGCATTTCTCATGTGCTAGATACAGAGAAGGTGCTTTTCACCACCTGACTCCCTCCTGCTAGTCCTGTTCTTGTCATTGTAACATGACGAAGGGGATAAGGAAGGTCTAATCACTTTGTAATATTTCAGCCTGGAATCATCAAGAGAACTAATGATATGTTTTCACTCATCTTTAGTTTGTTTTCTGTGAATTGGCTTTTATTTTAGGTTCAAGTTATTTATATACCCAGGGATATTCTGGTTTCAAATTTGGTATTTCAAGAAATATTGATGAAACATCGATGTCATATTGTGTCAAGGACCTTGATCTTTACCCACTGAGTTTTCTTTTGATCCCCCATCACTCTTTACTGTTGTGTTTGTTTGCCTTCCTTGGGGGCCTTTGGCATTTAGAAAGCTAATGTTTGAAGCTCTCGGTAAATGGGTGCACATCTACTTACAAGTCTTTTATGAAATGGCGGTGTTTTACTTAATAGTTCCATCTGCAGTCTAGACCTGCACTGGTGAGATTTATTACAAGTGAACTCCTTGTAGTGAAGGTCTGCTCTGCCGCAGGACATGTATCACTCGGGAGAGGCAGCCCCAGGAGTTGCTCAAGCTTCTGGGAACTGTTTCACATCCCCTAAAGCTCTGTTACTTTCTACCCCACAACACCACAGCTGCATACCTGCCAACTGTTTCAACAACTGTAGTGTAATTTTCTCATCTGAACTGACTTTTATTTAAAGAAGGTAAAGATGGAAGTCAGACCTAGGGAAACGTACACTAATTAGAACATTCGGAGTCAGAAGCCCTTGTGATCTCCCAGGGTTCCCTCAAAAGAATAGGCAGTGGTTCCTATCAAAGCATTTCAAGGGATGAGTTGACTTTTGGACCTGGGCCATGGATAGCTACATTTGCTTGCACTGGTTCCATGAGGTTGGGCGATGTGCTTTTAACAGGTGAAGCACCCACTGACATCAGAAAAGATGAGAAACATTGCATGGCATGTGTTAACCAGCCACAGAGTGCCCGGGGGCAAGTGGGTCTTTACAGACCCATTTAATGAGAGAGTTGCTTGATGAACGTCATCAGAGGTAAAATGGAATAATGTAAAAATTACTTCTAAGTATTCCTTGCAGCTGGTATGTAATTGGGTTTCTACCAAGCTATTCAAAGTGAATCGATAATTTTCATTAAGTTCTTACTATTGAATGTGTTCAGGGCTAAGTAACTTGATCGCCATAGTCCTTTCTGGTGCTGTTGGAAGCAATGTACAGTCAACTAGCTGGCTACAAAAAGATACATTTTCCTGCTTCTCCTTTTTCCAAGTGAACAGCTGAAAAACTGCAGCTTGTGTATTTCTAATCTACTACATTGAAATTAATATTTAAGCTTGTTTATTTCTAATCTACTATATAGAAATGGATATTTAAGTGTAGCACAATATAAGTAATAGACTGGGTATTTGGTGTTCATTGCAAGATGTGATATATCTGCATGCATGACACATGGCTGCTATTCCACTTAATAATTACCTGATTATTGGTTTAACTGATAAATTTAATACTTAACTTAAAAATGAGGACACAGAAGACATATCTCAGATGGAATCTAAGGAAACAACTAAAAAACTGGACAAAATCTCTTGGAAACAGTTAACTGTTTTTGGTTGCTGTTGTTTGAAGACACAGAGTTTCTCTGTGTGTAGCCTTGGCTGTTATGGAACTTGCTGTAGACCAAGCTGGCCTTGAACTCAAGAGATCCACCTGCCGCTGCCTTCTGAGTGCTGGGATTAAAGGTGTGTACCACCACCATCAAGCATATGGTGGAGATTTTCCAGTCTTAGATACACTATAATCCATACAGTGGAATACTACCCAGAAAAAAAAAATTAAGAATAAGGGAACATTCTTTTGATATAGCAACATAGATAAAGTTGTAAGGAAGAAAGGAAGGAAAGAAGGAAGGAAGGAAGGAAGGAAGGAAAGAAGGGAGGGAGAAAGAAAGGAAGGCAAGAAGGAAATGAAAAGGAAGGAAGGAAGGAAGGAAAAAGGAAGGGAGGGAGGGAGGAAGGAAGGATGAAAGAAAAGAGAGGCAGCAGCAGCAGCAGCTTTACAAAGCAGAGTAAGCATGGATTCGCTGACAAACATTTCAGAAAACATGTACTAGTTTGTAGCAGTAGATCAGTCGCTGAAGATAGGGGTAGGGGTGGCGAGAGGGGAGCAGATGGGTAAAGGGCTGAAGCAAAGGGATACATCGTATCTTTTAAAGATAACATGTCTATGGTTACTGTGTTGATGGTTAGATAAGTGTATACATACATAAAATGTGGTCAAGATTGTGCAGATTTTCTCTTTTGATATTTATGGCACGCCATTTAAAATATTTTCTAAAGTTTGTAAATTATGTTTATCATAATTTTATGGGAAAGATGGACTCAGGAAATTGAAAGTATACTCACCTAGCCAGAGTTCGAACCCAGGGGGCTAATTGAAAAAAAATCCAGGAGTAATTTTTAAATGCCCAAAACAATAAGTGAAATAAGTTATCCAATGATTTCATATTCATTTAAGGGTGGGAAGGGCTTCTGACATAGACAAACCCGGGTGGGTTTTTGTGGATTTTCTTTCTGGTTTTTTTTTTTTGTTGTTGCTTTCTCATCACTCACTCGATGGTGTCATTTTCAGGTGACCTGGGCATCAAACTCAGCTCTAGAAGTTCAGTATTCAAGTAGAAAAACCTGCCCACAACCATCCAGCCCAAAACTTAGATCTGTGGCCCTCGCTTTTAGAGTTCCACGTAGTCTGTAGGTTGTGGCCTACAGGGCTGAGGAGCAATGGAAGTGTCTTCTTGTAAGATGCAGTCGTGGGAAGGCTCAGAGATCTCAGGAAGTGGCCATAGGGTCCATTGAAGAAAACTTCATTGAATAACATAAATGTAACCCAGTTCTGGAAATTTGGAGTCCATGTTTTTTTTTTTTTTTTTTTTTTCTGGATGAGTAAAGATGTGAAGCAAAGGAAAGTTCACAGACTAGAGAAACAATGTCCACAAAGGAGAGCAGATGGCTCTAAGAAGCAGCATGTTCTCAAGCATAGAAATTATCCCAACTTTTAGGTTAAAAAAAAAAGAATCATTATATATTTGAGTTGGAAATTTTCTGGAATATGAAAAGTATTCATTGGGATAATATAGTTTCTGGGAGTATTTAAAGGTAAAATTCATTTTCCCGTTTGGCCTCAGGTAACAAAAACATACGCACTTGAAGTTATAATGCCTGACCCAGGATTCTATGGGCACTGCTGGCACTCTGGAATGCCATACTGATAGGACAGTTCTGAACTAGACGTGTAGTGGTTAAAAAAAAAGTTGACATGACAAATGAGCACCTTGAAGTTACTTTAATAAAGAGCAGAAGTTCAGAAACATGCTTTGTAGGTTTCATGCCTGTGAGAACGTGCCACAAAGTACTTTTCTAGCTCTCCAACTCTTTATAAACACAGAGAACTACAAACGTCAAACCTTGAACACTGATTCCCCTTAAGGAGTCTTATTACTACCAAGCCAGTCTCTCACAAGGATATTTAAGCCTTTAATATACACTACCCTCTTTACAGGTTTCTTAGCTATCCTCTCAGTTGGTCCCAGGTTTTACCTCTATAGGTTATTGACCCAATTTATAATGATTGCGTTAACGTTGGAGAAACTCCCACAGACTGCTTCTGTTTGGCTTTGACTTTAGAGGTCAGAACTTCCTGAGGATTTGGAAGTTACACTTTGTATTTATTATGACTACCTCCGGTGCTGATAAGAGTCTGAGAACATGGGCAAAGTTCTTACACAAAGTCCTACCAGGCTTAGTTCAAGAACATTTCTATCTGCAGGGACTGATACCAAGGTTGGGGCTGTCATGCTGTATTACTTTGAAGCATAATGGAGTGGGATGGGGTTGTATAAAGCAGCATCTGACTAAGAGCAACGGAACAAGAGACCAGTTGACTTACGTATGACTGAAAGGCATAGGAGCCAAATTATCAAAATCAAAATAAAATATTCCCAGAACAGTGTTTATCAGGGTGTCCTGGGTGGAAGGATTTACAGGGCACTCAACCAGGCTGAGGCCACTTGAATGTGATAAGTAGTTAGGCCACCAACCACCCTCTTTCTTTTTTTAAAGGGGGATAGAGCGGTGCTGTCTGGTCTGTTCTATTTCACTCTAGAGAAGAAACGCCGAGTACGTGACAGCCTGTGAAAACAGTAATAGCTTTGTTTTACTCCGAAGACTCAGCTGCGACCTTCCCCTTGCAAACAACATGCTTCAATCCGGAGGGCATCCCTGCTCCGAGGATAAGATAGAGCATGTTACCTCCAAGCTGTTATCATTTCACGAGGTAGATAAACTTGCTTGCTATAATCTCTCTCGCTTCTGCTCTCTCCCGAGCCCCTTTCTCTCAACTACTCTCTAAACATGGAAACACATGCAGACATACAAGGCACATAAAAATAGGAGTAAGTGTCAGTCAGTCCGACGACTGAACTGATTTCTCTCCTCTCTCCAGTTCAGGTCCTCTTCTGTAACACTAGGACAATAATATGCACTACTGTTTCAATACTATCACGAAGATTATGCTTGGTCCGTGTGAAGTGTGCAATCATCCAGCTCTATTAATAATATTATTTAATTGTTTTCATTGCTACCATAACCATGTTTAGAAGATGAATGAGATTTAGAGCTCATTTGAGATGGTAGCATCTTTCGTTGTAATGCTTTGGACAAGCATGACCCAGAAAACAAAATATTTTGATTTTGATAAGAAGGACATAATGTGATGAGCTGATAGAACCACAACAGAAGCTAGAAATCAATGTCGGCTTTGTATATTTACTTTACCCAATTAGAACATCCCTTTAAAATCCTGGAGGCAGTTGCCCTATTTAACTTAAAAACCAGTGCTGGCAGCAAACATTTCAACATTTTAGATCATAGTTGTTGTCAAG
Organism: Cricetomys ansorgei; assembly: GCA_026225945.1. Classification (NCBI taxonomy): domain Eukaryota; kingdom Metazoa; phylum Chordata; class Mammalia; order Rodentia; family Nesomyidae; genus Cricetomys; species Cricetomys ansorgei. Next base: position 3,343,541 of record JAMJFZ010001074.1, read on the forward strand.
TCACTATTCCACTGTGGGTAGCAATTATTTACCTGTGCTAACCCCTATCAGTGAGGTTAACGTGTTCAGGGGCCTCTACCCAAGCACATAGTCTTCCTGCTTCTCTGCCAGCTCCTGGAAGTACAGGAGACCAACTTACACTTAACCAAGGCACAGCTGCTTCTGCATATTAAATACTTGACAGCACCAGCAATCCAACATGTGATATAGTAACGGAGAGCTTTGTCTGTAGGGAAATTGAATGGGTTCAAAAACAATCTTGCTTTTGAGACCATTACAATTCCTGTGGACTATCTTTTCACAAATAGAAAACAATCTGACTTTTCAAAGTAAGAGAAAATGTTTTCACTTAGACTATGAGCCCGGGGTATTTTTAGAAAAGTATTTCTTAGGTCTGTGGAAGCTAAAACCCAGCTTTGCGGTTTGTTAGTATTAAGCCCCTGTGTTGCAACAACTGACACTAAAGTCCAGGGCATTGTTACACTTCCTTTAACCGTACAATTTTGATACTTTCATAAGACAGCAAGGTGATATGATTTACCTTGCTGATTAAAAAAAAAAAGAAAGAAAGAAGACATACTCTGAACTTGTTTTCTCAACCTGCAAATTATTTTGATATTCACTGAACTATATTTAGCAATTAAAGTACATTTTTTGGTAGAAAATAAAATTAACCCCTTCATATTAATGGATGTCCATATATCAACTATTTAAAGTCTTCACTCTTTTTTTTTTGTCAAAATTGGACCCCCAAATAGAGTTACAATGTATCCATTTGTATCCCCAAACCACACATTTGGTTCACAAAGTCAAGTAATTACAATTAGAAGCTGATCTTATTGAGTGCAAGCACTGTGCTGGGACGTGCGTGTGCAATATGGACATTCAGTTTCCACTGTAATGCATGCAAAGGTCGGAACTCTACGCACAGCTCTTACATCTGTCCTTCTTTCTCCACAGCCTTTTACTTTGGCCTCTGAGGATGCTGAAAAACTTTGTGGGTTGGAACTGTTTTCACTTTTGTGTTTATTTACATTTATTACTTTTTGTTTGTGATAAATACCAACTTTAGTTCTTACACTATTTTTATATAATATATATGATATTATTTTATATATTTTATATATAAATTTTATATGTGTATATATGTATATATAATTTACATATAATATAAATATATATTGTATTTATATTTTCTTTGAGAATATTGAGGTATTGTTGCATCTCATTTTGATAATGAAAGAAGCGTATTTTAATCCTTTGAGACCACAATCAAGTATTTTCCAAGTGCTTGACCTGATCTGTTGGAGATATCTCTTCTGAGAAACGGACAGGATTCTCTGAGGCCATGTACATTCAGAAATTACAAACCGAGCAGTGTGAGCACTGCCTGAACCGGACAGCCATATGTGGTAGTTTAACCCATCTACTAGAATCTAGATTCAACCACTGCAACCCAGAATGATTCAACCACTGTGAATACAGTTGTCTCCTGTGGAATGATTTAAATAATGGCGTGTGAATAGATTTACTGGACACGGATGACTCCCAGCATCAGGGACCCAGGATCCTTCTCTTTCTTTTTCTGCCATCCCTAAGGTGCACTCATAAAGGTGATTCAAGCCACACTCATGCACAAGAGGCAGCAGAATGGATGAAGTACAGAGGAGGCCATGTTGCCATCCTTCTAGAACATATCCCAGAAGTTGCTTGTCTCACCTCTCTCACATTGGTCAGAATCTAGTCATATTGTCCTGTCTGATGAGAAGAGACTCTGGAAGTCCTTTTTCTAGGAACCATGGTCCCAGTGTGGTATAAAAGGAGGTAGCCTGTTGGGAGAGGAACAACTAGCAGTCTCTGTCAGCATCGAGAAGGGTCTCTTCCACTGAGAGAGACTCTCCTCACCTTATATGGGGTTGTAGCCTAGTAACCTCATTGCAAGTCGAGTTTTAGTGAATTCATAGAGCTATGCATCCTTCACTGCTAATATACTCCAAATCTGTTTATTATCATAAAATAAAGCCTCATGCCCATTAACAACACTTGGTCCTGCTCTTTGTTCCCCAGCTTGAACTAGTCACTTTCTGTCTGTATTGGAGTGCCTGTTGTCATATAAATAAAGTCATTCAAGATGTAACTGTTTCTTTCCACTAGTGTACTTTCAAGGTCAGTTCACGATATAGAATGAACTAGCACTGCATTTCCTCTTAATACTAAACAATATTCTGTTGTCTGAATATATTGCATTTTAGTTATGCGTTTATCAGTTGATGAACTTTGATTTTTTCCCAGTATCTTTTGTTTACTATAAGTGATGCTGTTACAAACTTTCATGACTAGCTTTTCATATCTGTGTCCTACACTTGACAAGAAAAAGAAAAAGAAAAAAAAAAAAAACTTCTGTACTGCTTTCCAGAGTGTCTACGACATTTGCACTCCAATGGACAGTAGAGGGGTAGTCTTACTCCTCCACGTTCTCATCAGCATTTGTTATGATCTGACATTTGGATGTCCCTCTCCTAGCGACTGTGGAGCAGCACCTCACTGTGGTTCTGAATGTGTTCCCTAACTAATAACAATACTGAGCATTTTTCAGGAATTTCACAGTAATTTACACACACACACACACACACACACACACACACATACTTTAAGAAAATGCTCAATCAACATACCCCTTTAAAATTGGAATTATTTGTGTTTGAATTGTTGAATTGTAGAGTTACTTTTATATTCTGGAGTATAAGTTTCTCGTCACATATATGATTTGCATAACTTTCTTACTTTCCATAGAAACCTTTGGAATTTCTTAAAGCTTGTGCTTTTAAATCTCAAAAGACTAGTTGAAGAAAGAGGGAGGGGGAGGGAGAGACAGACAGACAGACAGACCGACAGAAATGTGGAAAGGTAGGTTGCTTATTTTCCCTGCTTTCCTGTATCATCATATGATATTTTTCCTCCTGCTTGAATTCCTTCTATGATGTTATCCACAGGGCTGAGAGATAGCTAACTAGGCCTTCGTCAAACTAATGGCATGATCTTCCCAACCTCCTTAACCATGGGATGAATAAATCTCTTTCTTAAAAAGACCCAGCCATAAAGATCTAGTCATTAAAGCTGAAAGCATGCTGATGGAACAAATGGAGAAATTCAATAAGATCAAAGCACGTGGAATCAACACAAAAGTTTCACTTACGGGCTGGAGAGATATCTCAGTTGGTCAAGTGATTACCTTTCAAGCACCAAGGCTTCAGTTGAATCACCAGAACCCTCACTGGAGTGTGTGCTTGTAATCCCAGTGCTGAGGAAGTGGGAACAGGTAGATACCTGGATGACTCCAGGCCAGTGAAGGACCCTTTAAAAATAGGCAGATGGCTCCTGAATAATGGCACCTTGTCCTCTGGCCTCCACACACACATACATGCAAGAGCACAATTGTAGACACATGTGCACTTATACAAGTATGGAGTCACACACACACGAACACGCACACTCATATATACAACACAACTACACAAATCACTTTAAATATAGTGCATAGATTACCATCAAATTATCCATAGAATGAATGCAATATACCAAGATTCTGTTTGTATCAATCTACTTTCCACTGTTACAGCAGACTAGCTGGCTGGGTAATATTTCTGTTGGCTCACAGTTTGTTGTAATTAGAGCATAACAATAACATTTGTTTGCCTCTGATGAGAGCCTTCTGGTTATACCTCACCATGACAACATCACATGTTGAGACTAGAAGCAAGAGGTATTCAGGGGCCAGGCTCTGTCTTTTTCTAACAAGCTGCTTTTGAGAGAACTACCCTTAGTTCCATGAAAATCACATTGGTCCCTCCTAACGCTAATAGACCCAATGATCTCATTAGTTTCACGAGGCTTTGGCTTCCTACCATCTCTATACCTCAGCACACTGAGATAGGTTCAGACTCGTCATACCATAATAGAAATAGAAAATAACAGAAATAGGAAATAGAAATAGAAAAAAATTATTAAATCCTCCTGAAAACAATGAAAATACCCATATTTCCTTATTTCAAGTTACATTATAAAACTCTAATGCTCAAAATAGCATGGTACTTCATAAAAACAGACACACAGACCAGTTAAAAATGTGAAAAGTGCAGAAGCAAACTTATTGACACACAGTGAAGTAATCTTTTGACAAGTGCATGAAAAAAAATACATTATGAGAAAAGGAGAGTTTCTTCCATAAATGGTGTTAGAAAACTAACCTGGTGCAGAGGAAATGAAATTGTATCCTTATGCTGAATGCAAAAGTTCACTAAAATATTTTAGTGATTTAAACATGTCATCAGAAACTGTAAAACAATGAAGACAACAAAAACAGGAGAAATGTTCTCTGACCTTGTTCTTGCCAAAGATTCTTTGGCAAGACACCAATCAGACAACAAAACAAAAACAGTCAAGTGGATTGTATCCAATGAAAAAATGTCTGCACAGCAAAGAAAACAACAGTGAAGAAGATGGCAGTGAAGGAAAAGATCTGATAAAAGATGGATGTTGAAAATATCTAGGGAACGGATGCAATCAACCTTCTAAAATGGTAGTCTGAATGAAAATAGGCAAGTCACTTTAGTAAACATTTTCCAAGGGTGCTATAGAAACGGATGATAGACATAGCAAAAAGTGCTCCCCATCACAATTCCTCAGAGGATGAAAATCAAAATGATGATGTCGTTTTGATGATCTGCAATAAGACCTTGATTCTGTTCCCAATATCCAAAGAGTGGCTCACAGCTTTCTATGCCTCCAGTTCCAGAGGCTCCAAAGCTCTCTTTTGACCTCCACTGTCACTAGACATGCACATGGTGCACATGCACACATGCAGGCAAAACATTCATACACGCCAGATAAAATAAATAAATCTAAAATAATGTTTGAAAGAAAACATATAGGGAAAATGGAATATTTCACACATCATTAGGAAAATACAAATTTATGGATCCATCATGGAACTAGTATAGAGTTTCTTAGAAAATTAAGAGTAATGCTACCATTCACAACAATTCTGTTTTGGGGCATAGTCTCTCCAGAAATGAAATCATGTCTCCAAGAGCCAATTACACTTCAATATTTATGATAGCATTGGTCACAAAAACAAAGATAAAGAAACTGTGTGTCAAGTAGCAGATAGAGGAATGAAGTTTCCACACATCTGCACGTATATACTCATTTATAACGACACAGATAAACCTACAGGATATAATACCAACTGAAAATTGCCAGAAGGCAAATGCAGTATGCTATCATATGCATGAAGTCTAGAGAAGTTGAATTCAGACAAGCAGAGAAGTGAAGGGTATTATCTAGAGTCGTGGGGCAAGAAAAATGGTCAAGAGGTACAAACTCTTAACTCTCAAGGGAGTATGTTCCAGAAACCTAACTGGAGCATGGTAACTATAGCTAACAGGGTTGCACTGTACGCCTGAAATTTGTTAAGTGAGCAGTAGATGGGTATATGAACCAGTTTGATTGGCAATAATTGAATAGCCTATATCAAAGCAACATGCATATTTTGAGTATCTACAGTTTTCATTTGCTAATTACTCTGAGAGAGGAGAGAGAGAGAGAGAGAGAGAGAAAGAGAGAGAGAGAGAGAGAGGGAGGGAGAGAGAGGGAGAGAATGAGAGAGAGGGAAACTTGAAAACTTTAAGAGCTAAGGACCAAGTGCAGCCCACACTGGTTCCTGCTCCTTTCCAGAGTGGGGTTAGACTGGAAGGGGGAAGAACAAAACAGAGTTAGCCAGCTTCCCCTCCCCCTTCTTGGTCCATATTCCCTGGGCAACATACATAAAAGCTTCAGTGAGAGAAAGCTTTAAACCAGTAATTGAGGTTGTTGTTTTCAACTTTGTAAACACTGAGTTTATTAGTTAAATGCATACAAACAGTTATGGAATCTCCCTGAGATTAAGGATGTCTAATCTCTTGGTGAGGAGGTCTCATCTAAGCAGTTAGTCAGTGGTTGGCATGAAAGTCATTTCCAGGTTCTCAATGGGTGTTTTGTCGAGTGATCTGATTTTAAGCAGTCTAATCTTATAACCAACTTTGCTCTTTCCCCCTCCCCCACTGCTTCACCTGACTCCAGGTTAATCCTGTCCTCTTTCAGTTCCTGCATTCAACATGCTCACCTTCAGTCTTGATGAGATATCTCTGGGTATTTCAGGAAAAGTGTCTAATTATAAGTAACTTTCTGGCTCATTCCCCAGGTTCATGCATTCTTAAAATCTGTTTTTCTACTTCTTCCTTCCCTATAAAAATATAATTATAGTTCCCAGAGTATATGGAGTTATTTTTTTTCTGTTTTATTTACATCTTAATGTGCCAATCTCTATTTAAAATGATTGGGAAACTGTTCCTTTAGTTCTGGGAATATAGCCTCCAGGATATAAAATCCTGGAAAGCCTATTGCTTAAGCCAGTCCAGGGGAAGTGCAGAGTTAACAGTATTATTACTGAAGACTCCCTTAGAGAAATACAACCTCGAGTGCTACTTGGCTGTTATAAAGCTGGCCTCCTTGCTGCGAGGGCATGTTTGCCTGCCAGAGGAAGAGCTCAAGTTAAGCACAGCTGTTGATAGCAAATGTCGAGGTCACATGACCTGATGAGAGGGAACTGGACAGGGCTGGAGCATCTTCCCTTCCTTGTCTTATTAGAAATGATCATGCATTGGAGTCTCCTCTCTGTCTCTGTTTGTCTCTTCCTCTGTCTCTCTCTGCTTCTGTGCCTTTCCAAACCTCTTTAGGACATACTATCCTCTTGGAGATAAAGATGTTTACTGAAAAGGAAAAGGACGGGGAGTAATAAAAGGAGAGACTGAATGAGGGGAATAAAATGACCCCCCTCGCCACTGCTCTTTGCCTTCTCATGGCCTAAACTGGGTCATTTGAATTTTAGATTGTGTTCTGGCATTTCTTAAGTAGGTGTCATCCCACAGTTCAGTTTTATTTGATTCGCTTAATGTTTTAAGATCTTAAAGTTCTGGAGCAAGAGCTCACATTACAGCCAGCTTACACTACACAGCAATATGCTCTCTAGTTTACTATATTCCTTAGGGTTCTGTGTGTTTTCCTTCTCTGCCTTCTTTCTTCTTTTACATCAATCTTGTGGCCTCAGCTAGGGATTGGAGTATGTAGTCCTTCTCAAGGCAGAGAGAATGTTTTGTCATCATCTTTATTAGCTAACAAATGTTACAGGGCATAGAGTACCCTCATTGGTGTAGTCTTCCTTCACACACACACACACCAGAAAGGAGCAAATATAGAAGTGATTCCTAGTCTTGTATATAGTGAATTTCTAGAGAATATTATTAATCGAGGAGAGAAAACCCACCTTGGACATGAATGGCGCCATCCCTGTACGCTGAGATTCTGACAAAAAGGAGGGAAAGGGGAGAAAGCCAATCCCCACTGGGATTTTCTCTTTCTACTTCAAACCAACCAAAAGAGGCAATCCTCACCACGCACTTCTGCAGCCATAATGTTCTGCTCAATTGCATGGGTCTAAACAACCAAAGGCTGACCCCTCAGAAACTGTGAGCCAAAAAGGACATTTCCTTGGTTGTTTGTATCAGATGTGCTGTTGCAGTGATGAGAAAAGTAATTCTTATGGTGGGAAAAACAGGAGAAAGAAGGATGAGTCATGAAGGACATAGAAACATGCCCACTATAAGGATCAAGGAGCTACATTTAGGAAGCAGATGTAGAATTGGACATATTGTAAATAGCTCCTCCCCTCCATGTGAATTTCCTGTCCTTCTTGCTTTTGCTACTGTGGATTTAAGATTCACTGATCTTTTCCAGGATAGTTCTATGTGGTGTGGCTGTTGAATGTTTTCCAGACGTGAGACATCCGAGTGTCAAAGAAGGTCTTGGTAGGGACTGGAGTGGGCAAAGATTTTCAAGCACTCAGGTAGAAGTGTTTGCCAATAATGTACCTGGGCCTGAGAATTGTGGCCAGAGGGAAGTCCTAGAGTCGGGGGAAGATGACTTTGGGGAAGCAGCTGAGCTGATGGGAGGATTTCCTTTCTTTCTCGAGTTATCCTAGGACACCACAACCTGCTCCAATGGAGGAAAAAATTCATTGTTGCCGGTTTTGCAACCTTCTCAACCTGGGTAGTGATGAAAAATAAGAACAAATAAGGCAAATATAATTTGTACTCTACTCATAGGTCTTAACCCTCATCATTTCTATGCATGGCAGCCCACCTTCTCAGTGTAGCTCAATATCTTCTGGTCCTTTTCCCTGTGGCAATAAAACCAGAGCCCAGACAACTTTCCCACATGGCAGAAGTGGTAGAGGATTAACACCCCTTAGAGAAGCTTTTAACCAAGTACGAAGATGCTTAGGATCTCTTCCCTCACCTCCTTACAGGCAACATCTCTGAGGTCATCATCCCCTTTGGAGTAAATGCCTATTGCCTGTAGTAAAGAAAACCAAAAAACTGTTTGAGATGCCCCCTCCCCCCTCCCTTGCCTGACTCCATCCTTTCTTACAATGTTTGGTGGCCTTGCCTCCTCATCTCCAGATGTTCTCCAGAATGAGACAGGCATCTTATCTTGTCAGATGATGTGGAAGGAGGAGGCAGCTGCAGGCAGGCACCTATGAATAGTGGGGAGAAAGGATCCCAAAATATTTGTGGGAATGGGGAATGGGAAGGGTCATTGAAATTCTCAACTGGATTTTGTTTTGTTTTCTTTTGAAAGAAACTTATTAAATGTATTTTTTTAAAAAATCACAATATTTAACTTCTTGATAGCCAGGAACACATTTTAGCAAATTGTTCCCCCCCTTTTCTTTTCTTGTATTTAATTTCTATCTACGCCTAGTAGTCAAGAGACCCTTACTGTGTTTACGTTCCCTGGCTCTTTTTTCTTGTTAGCATGATGTTTAATGCTTTTCTTTTACTCTTTATCTTCTTTTCACATGGCACAACTGTTCAATTTATCAACTATGGGAGACATTCAGAGGTTTAAATGAACCTTAACACCATGTCATTTAACTGTTTCTATTGAGAGGAAATAAAACATAATAAATAAAAATAAAAATAAAACATGGTTTCTCCATGTACAATGAAATTAATTCCTGGGGTAAAATGTCATCAAAATAGGTTCATGGAAGACAGTTTCCAGTAAAGGGTGTTCATCATTCTTTCCTAAAACATTTGTAGTCAATGGAGTGCTTTTCTTGAAGCCTCTGACTTAACTGGGTAATAGAAATAAGAAAACTGTATTTTCTTGTGCAAAACTGCATAAAACGTGCTAAATGATTTGTTGAATTGAACAAATAAAAGAGCATTATGAAGAATTTGTGACAAGTGTTTGCTGAGTCTTATACAGTCTCTGCTGTTTGCTTGAATTATTATAGCAAATATTGGACTTCCATTTAGGTTAAAATGTGACTGCTCATATTTTGGGACAAGAAACTAAAGTCTACCACATTGGACTAGAACCATAATTCTCCGAATCAACAGGTTACAAATAGAATACCTGCCTTTCATTTCTCTGTTCTGATGCCCACCCTGGTGTTCTCCAAATGTCCCTCTAACTCTGTAGAAAGGTTTTCTGTTCTACCTCCTGATTCACTTACCACACACACATACACACACTAATGGGGTCTTTTGGTACTGTCAGTTCAGCAGCTTTCATTGAAGTCCTTGTTTCTGGGTGCCTCTGTAGTCTAATTAAATAACTGGAGACTGGTAGCCACTGAACACAAACAGCAACTGCCAAAGTTTTGCCTCTGGAAAACCTCTGCATTGTTCTCTGCTTGCCTCGTAGATTCTAAGGTCTCTACCGCTTCCTTGTGTTCAGAAACCAACTCTTCTGTCAGAGAAATCTTTTACAAAAACTGACCCATATTTTTTCAGATGACTGGGGAGGAAGGGAAAGAGTTCGGGAGAGAAAGGAGGAAAGGAAGGTTCATACTAGCTGTGATTTCATTCAGTTGGACTGCTGTCTTAAGGTCTTGATCTTTTCCTTTGTAGCAAGGATAGTGTTTTTTGATGCTTTGTCTGGGGACAGCCTCCCTGGGTGAGTGCAGATGTGCTGAGCCATTTGGCTGCTGTGTGGACAGACTCAAAGAGTCTCTCTTCTCCTTAATGAAGTCATCTCTGCTTGCAGCCCAGCCTCTCCCATCACTCCATGTTGGAACTTGGCGTTGGCTTGCATAGTTCTCTTGTGATGTAGATGGCCTTTCAGTTAAGTTCTAGAGAAATTGATCCAAACTCGCAGGGAAAGTAAGAAAATGATTTTTTTTTTAAACATTTAATTACCTTTAAAAGTTACCACACAAGGATCGTTTTCATTGCTACGTTTATGTACCTATGTTACTTAGAGGGGTGTGGCGAAGGCTGATTAAAAGCAAAACTATCTAGTGAAAGAAATGTTATACTGAAATGTTTTGATTTAGGATCTAGAGGAGAAAAAGGCTCAGCATCTGCTTTTTTTTTTTTTTAGAAATTTTGTTTTCTTGTAATATTGTAATAGTTGCTTTCCCGATACATTTTTTGGTACTTAGTATATCTGAGTTACACACACACAGACACAGACACAGACACAGACACACACACACACACACATTATTATGCCTTCCTATAAAAATGGCTACAAGTACAGAATGTTTGTCCTTTATGTAATTTCTTTTTAAATTTCTGACGATCTTGAAGAACTTGCTTTTTTCTTGAAATCAAAAAAAAAAAAAAAAATCACTGGGGTATATTTCTGATCTGTAGCTTCCTTTAGTGACCCAACCACCATACTTTACCTGGTTGTACCTAAGATCAGCAGATGAGGACCCAGACACATGAGCCCTCTGTTTTTTCAGTTTGAATAGGACTGCATGATCCATAGCCCAGCAACAGACACTGCCATGTCTGGAAGCACTTCATTCAATCAACAACAGGAGAACACCGAAATGTGATCCTGGCAGACCTTGGCAAGAAGTGCAGGTGAGGATAATGGAATTCCCTGTAGACACACCTGCCGCCTATATCTATCCTCTGCTTCAAGCCCTTGGGTACTTGCCTCCCAGCCTAGCTAAGTTCCTTAAGACTAGAACAGGATGAGGCAGCAAGGCACAGTGCTTCAAGCTTTTAGTTTCTTGTAGACACCAATGAATATGAGTGAACATTTTGATTTGTTTGTCTGAGATCCTGGAGTTTACATACCCAACATCCCCTGGACAAGCAGGTGATCTCAAAGGGCCACTCGTGGAATGAGATTTTAATTGCCATTTGATTTAGATTTGAATATAATATATGAGTAAATATATTATTAGAACTAAAAGCTGTTAAACAATATTTCCCATTTTAAAAGGTCTAGTAATTTTGCCAGACATTCGAAGATCAGAAATAACTACTTTCTACTTTTCTCCTAAGAACAAAAGCCTTCAAGAACAATTACATAGGTGCTGGCAGGGGCTGGGAGTGGGGATGCCTTAAACAGTGAAATGCACTCAGGGCATAGGCAAGAAGACCTAAGTTCAGATAACTGACACCTACATATAAAAGAAGAAGCATCATGGATCGTGTCTTTATGCCCTGTGCTACAAAAGGACCATCTAAAAAAAAAAAAACAAACAAAAAACAAAAACAAAAACAACAACAAAAAAAAGGAAAACAGAGATGACTTAGCCAGCTGTTAAGCTTTGGACTCCACTTACACACATGCACACAGGAAAACACTAACACACTTGTTCAACACACACACACACACAGAGAGGGGGGGTGCAGAGAGACACAAAGAAAGAAAACACAAATGTATTTATATAGACTATCTTAAATACACCTTGTTTTTTCTGTTTTCTTTTTTTATAAAAATTATTATAGACAGCCAAAGCAGGAGATCTGTCCCCAGAGAAAGTAGATATTAAGGTATGTATCATTTCCTTTTAGTTATGTGACAGCCTAAAGAAGTGTTCAGTTTTCTAAATGGTAATTTTGGGAGCCAAAGAAGTAGCAAGACATGCAGCCTAAAGCTTCTCAGCATTGTCCGTCCCTTGGTCAGATGACACTGCCTGAAGGGGACATTTGCCCTGTCTCTAGACCCCTTGTCTGTGGATGATGAGGGACCATACATACTGGCCAGCTAAACAAACACATTTGACAAGATAAAGTAAAACATGTCATGATAAAAAGTATCCAACCAATGACTTTTATGAAGTCTCATCCTGTGTAGATGGTGTTTGTAGTGAATGCTGACCATCAGCATGTCTAGGAAATTGATATCAATTTATTACTAGTTTTGAGCTTCTGCTCTATATCCTCAAAAAACTGTTTTCAACTGTATTATGAAAGAAGAGTAGGGTAACAGAGAGATGATAATTTTTGAGGGGGCCAACAATCCATCACAAAGTAGCCTTGGGCAAACCATTTAAATTCTCTAAAACTCAAACTAGCTTCACTCGAGTTTAAGAAATAACTTAATGTCATATACCTTAAAGCATTTCAGAGAAAAATCAACCCCAATGCCTGGCATATAAATTTCAGCGAATTCATTGTGTTTTATTTTTCTTCTTTGCGAACGAACTCATGCTGACTCAAGAGTTGTGTTCTGATGAAATCTCTGGATTCACTGTATAACCTTGGGCGAGTCGCTTTCTCTACCTGATTGTGCTCCGTATGTTACATGCACTGGCTGAAGTCTGATTCCAAGTTGTGACTCTCATTCTAAACAATAAAGGGGATGAAATTTCAGTTTTAGAAATGGTAGTATAATCATTGCATAAAGGATAAATAATTCACTGAAAGCCAAACTGACTCCCAAATGACCCATAGCATAGTTACATCACTCAGTACCGCAAGTGTTAAGTAAAAGGGCACATGAGAAGCATATATTTGAGAATGAAATCGTGCTGATAAATCTCCCACATGCTTATCACTTAAAATCTACCATCATATTGAATCTGTAAACCTTAGAGAAGCAGTCCACATGATGAGTCTAGATTACAAGTTTAGAGCTGCGTGTTGCAGCCAATCTAATTAAAGAAATCCAGAGTAAAGACAAACTTACTGCCTTAATCACTACTGTTTCTGAAGTCCTGTGCTTGAGGTAATTTTCTAAGCAAAACACTCAGAGCCAATAATTACAAGGATATTTCCATATTGGTGTAGGAGGAAAAGTTTGTAATTGTTTCAATACCCCTAGAGTTACTCCGACATGTCTTGCGAACTTATTTTGTCCCCACTGCATAAAATTCATACCAGACTTCAAAGTAACAGAAAATTCAAAGTCGCCCTTTTCTGAGGGGCAGAAATCCTTTGTGTTAACTGATTGACCCTTTGCTCTTCCAGGTCCTAATGGAAGTCTTTTGTGACTCAGTGAAGGGTGGGTTTCCCTATATTGATGTAGTTTACATCGCTGCCTGAGTAGGGGAAAAAAATACAACTATAAAATATTCCATTTCCTGACAACAGGGAAGGACTGGTAAGTCCAAGGAATCTGTGTTAGACAGGAAATTCTCCAGGGGAACCTGTGAAAGACAGAGGGAAGGAAGGAGGAAGAAAGCAGAATACATTTAAGTAAAGATGCGGATTTGTGTCAAAGAAGGGATTCTCTTCGAATGGGACAAGGGATTGCCTGGGGGCATTTCCTGTCCAGCCCTTTATTGCCAGGGTCTTTGTGTACAGGGCCTGATGCCGCGGGCTCCCCATTGGGCAGTTCCCTAGGGAGAGAGCAACAGCGAAGGCTTACAAGCCTCTTGGGGGGGACTCAGGGATCTGCTTTCTCAGTATCCCTTTCAGGTTGGCAGGAGTCTTGAGCCTGACACCGCTTGGGATGGGACAGGCGAGCTCCGTGGTCGCATAAAGGCACTACTAAGCAACTTCTTTTGCTGATTTTTATAGAGTTCGGTCCGCTCCTCAGAACTGACCGTACTTAATCGCTCGGTGCTTGCCTGCCCCACCAGAGCTTGGGGACTCCTTTGCCCTGATTCACAAGTGGCAGCACGGGGCGGGGAAGAAGGGGGTGGGGAAGGGTGAAAAGGCAGTTGTTTGGAAGCGAGATGGTACAGAGTTGCTGAATGAGGAGCGTACCCCCCCCATTACCTCCCCACCAGCCTATTGGTACTTCTCCCCAGGAAGAAACGTTGAGAGGTGGGAGTGCCTGGCGAGGGAGGCAGGCGGTCCCTACCGCAGGCTCTGGGAGCTCCTTTCCACCCCCTCCACCCGTTTCCAAGCCTGAGCTCTTTGGAGTGGCTGAAGCTGCGGAGCGCTTCTGGAGCCCGTGAATGAACCCTCCTCCTCTCCCTCCTCCTTCTCGCCGAGTCTCCTCCTCGGCGCTGACGGTACAGTGATATAATGACGATGGGTGTCACAACCCGCATTTGAACTTGCAGGCGAGCTGCCCCGAGCCTTTCTGGGGGAAGAACTCAGGACGCGCGGGAGCAGCAGCCGCGGACCTTGGGTGCTGCGGACCGGCGCTGTGGGACTGGGGTCTGCGGCTAGCAGCGCATCCTCCCCCGATCTCCAGCTCCGTCCCGCACTCGCCGTCGCATCCTTCCCCAGGCCACCGCGCTTCCTATGTGATCCGTCGGGGCAACGCGGAGTCCTTTCTCATAGCTCGGCAGTGAATTTTCCCCCCAAACTGCAGCAAGCCGCCTTTCAAGGTAATCACGTTTCTTTTGTTCCCTATTTAAAAGAAAGGAGGGGTGTGTGTGTGTGCTTGTTGGGAAAAGAAAACCGCCGAGCTTGGGGTTGTTGGGGAGAGGTACACTGCAATTGGGAGAGGGCTTTAATTAAAGCTGAGAGGACTAGCTAGCTGCGAGGCGAAGTTAAGAAAATGTGCGCACTTTGAAACATGCAGGTAACTTTCATGAGGCTTGTTAAGAGAGGAATTCAGACAGACCTTGGTGCTGAAAAAGATCTAGACAAAAGAAGCCCGGGGTGGGGTAGAGGAAAAGGACTAACAGAATAGGGGGGAAGGGATTTTGAAGAGGAATCCTAGAAAAGTCGTGTTGTCTTGAATGGGGAGCATGGAAAGGATCCCTCTCACCTTGATTTTTGTTGTCTTTAAACTGGTTGAGGCAAAAGTTTGAATGGGGAGTCCCCAAACTTGTCCAAATACAAGTCCCTGAAACCACCTTAGGGCAGACCACCTGGTTTCCTGGCTCCTGGTGTGTGGTCAGTATCTCTGATTCCAGGACAGCCACCCCCTGGGCGCTCCTGACAAGGCAGCGGGGTACTTTAGCTGCCCGGGACCTGCGCGGACTGACCCTCCTCCCTTCCCCACCCCCCGCAGGCAATGTGGAAGGAAGGCTATCTGGCAGGGCTTGGGCAGGGTACTGGGGCTGCATTTCTTTGGTGACTTGGGGGCTGTCAAAGCTCTCTCACGTTGCCCCTGTGTTCTTTTGTCCTGCGCGTGGTGCTCCAGGGCCAGCTGGGAAGGCGCAGTGGATGGGGGGGGGGTGGGGTTGTTGGAACACCATAGAGGTCTAGGAGGCGCCTGGGCGGGAAAGCTTCTCTTGAACCAGAGGGATGTGTAGTATTTCTCCCCCCCCCCATCGCCCCGAAAAGCGAAATGGGGACTCGTCACCCACACCTTCACCAGCAAACCAAGACTCAACGCTCTCCAGACAAAGGTAGAGAGGAGACCCGAGTTAGGGACCACGGTGCAGTCTCCTCCCTGGATTGCAGCAGTCTCCCAGTTGCCTTCTGTGTCTTCACCCGCCCCCCATTTCTCCACTTAAGCAACTTTACCACTGGTAGAGTGGCCGCGAAGAGCGAGTGCCCGGAGTCTCCGGGGACGCCCTGGCTGAGAGAGTCCCGTTGCCCTCGGTAGGCGTGGGCATCGCAGAGACTTCTCTGGCGCCCGCGGACCCGGGACGTCCCGGTTGATTTGGCTTGTTCTCTGTGTCAATGGGCGTGGAGCGCTCAGGAGGGTTAGATAGAAGAAATGGGGGTAAGAAAATAATGTCATAGCCTAAAGTATTTGCTCTCAGATCCAGCTACGCCTCCGCATGTCCTGCGCGTTCTCGGGATCCTGAGGAAAGGGGGAAGACATCTCCCCCGAGGCTGCAGGGCTGGTGCTGCCTCGCGTACACCCTCGGCGGAGTCCTGCTATCTGTGTCCCCCTCATCTTTGTGTCTCCCTTTCTGTCTCCATCTTCTCTCCTCTTTTGCGTCCCCTCCCCCATGGCTGACAAATGAATGGCTAGTGTGAAATCCCTTCCTTCTCTGTCCGAGGAGGCAGGCCCAGAGGGAGGAGCAAGGGGGGGGGGGTTGCGCCCCTTAAGATCTGCTCGCAGTTGTCGGACTAGCAGAACCCAGATGTCTAGGAACAGGGCGTTTTGTAGTAGGCGTGAGCTCCCCCTGATGGAGGAATTCAGCACAAGCGAAGAAAAAGGAAGTCCAGTAAACCGCTTTCACAGCCTTGGGTTCAAAAGGAGAAGACCCAGGTCCCCTTTTAATAGTCAGTTTTCCAGTAAAGAATCTGGGACGTGAATCTTGGAGTTTGGAGGAGTTGGAAAGAAGGTGATTCTGTCGTCCTAAGAGCAGGAGCTCCTCATCTTCAGTCCGCCTGGCTTCCCCGGGCGCTCTGGGCGGCGCCAGCAGCTGGGTGGAGTAACACACAGCGCTGACGACCCAGCCAGGTTTGAGGATCCTTGACGTGAGATTTGCCCATCTTTACGAAAAGTAAAAAAGGTGCTTGCTTTGGCAAATTTAAGGTCGTCGAACACAATGCTAGGGCCCCATTCCAAGCCTTTGCAAAGGAACGGTTTCCCCCCCCCCACCCCGCCCAATCCAAAACTTAACTTCCTCTACACCAGGACACGCGTTGCACGTGGAAACTGGGGAGAAGGCGGGCGCCCAGAGGCAAAGGAAAGGAGTGGAAAATTGCAATGAGTGGGAAGGAATGGGGACAAAGGAGGATAGGCGGGAAAAAGAAAAGAAAGAAGACAAAACAGATGGACGCAAGTAGCTAGAAGCCGGAAGGACTCGTTTCGAAATTTTGGTCTCAATTTCGTGTCTATCATGCTCAAGGATAACAGGCGCATCTTTGCCTGGTGCTGGCCAGGGAAGGAACTCCATAAGCAGAGGTGGTCCCGCCTACCGGAGCCGGGCGCCGACAGCCCTCCGGAGCTCATCTTGCCTTGGGGGAGGGACCTTGCCAGGCATTCCCTTCTGCGTCTGGGGGTTCGCCATCCGCCACGTGGGCCGGAGCTTCGTTTCAGGGCGCGAGACGGGTGTGACTTCCTGGGCTCTGAGACAGCAGCACAGCTGCTCGGACGATCCGCTCAGCCCAGGGCTGCAGCGACTGCGGCCAACTGGGGCGGGGCGGGGCTGGATCCGGGTGGGGCCTTGGCTGGAGCGGCTGCTAGAGCTCCCAAAGCTGGCTGCTGCAGCAAGGGGATCCAACTTATACTCAGATGGCACTAAACGCTCATAATAAAAGCCATTAAAATACTCTTTTTCTCTTGCTTCTTGGGGGGTGGTATGCAAGGTTCGCGGGTTTTTTGGTTTTTGTTTTTCTTTTTGCTGTAAAACGAGAAGTGAAGATTTACTCTTAGTCAACTCTTGGCAGGAAAATGAGACAAGTTTGTGATTGTTCCATGCATTCATTTTTAAAAAATAAACCCACATTTGCCTAAAGGCCACTTTTAGCCACTTTTAATCACGTTCCAGACTGTCACAGACCTTGTGTAGGATGCCAAAGTCTAGGTGCGGATCCGGAGAACTGACGGATTTCCATGAGGAAGGAGATAAAAGATTGCTGGTGTAACTGAGTATCAAGCAGGATCCTTAGGTTTGACAGGGGATAGGGGTCTGGGCCAAGCTGACCAAAAGGTTGATGAAAGACCTGGGCTGGGGAAACGCGGTGGGCGTGGTGATGTAAATTGGATGCAGCTACCAAGATCTGCACTTTAAATTCTCCAGTATCTAATTTGGAAGAGGAGGTTGTAATGGTCCTCCCTCCCCCCACCCCCAGGGCCGCCACAAGTTCTGTTTATAATTGGTTCATTTTCATTTCTGTTTCTCTCTAAAAGCTGAGGCCTAAATTGTGTTGCGAATTGCTTGGCAACAGTGTCAGGCTCAGAAAATATTCCCATAAAATCCTAAAATGGAATATTTTGAGTTTAATAGGAAAACATTAATGGAAGCATCAGATAACTTTCTGAGGTGGAGTGGTTTCCCATTTGTGAGAACAACATAGCAAGGAGGGGTGGGGGTGTCTCAAAGAATCTGAGTTCTAGTTTGAGCAGGAAGAAAGGAATATTTGACAAATTGCATCTGCATGTCCCCACTAATGCTGCAAAGGGTTCCAATGGATTCCGAAGCAATTGAGCAATTACTTCCTCCAGCAGAGTCCACAGTCCTTAATCTTCTTGTGGGTGGTGGAGAGAAGAATGAGATTCAAGACCATCACTTTGACTTTATGTAAGAGTTCAAAGTCTGGGTTTTTTTTAAATGGTTTTTAAAAATGAAGCCTATTTGTAAGTCTTCTTTATTTCTTTAAAAAAGAAAATGTGACAAGAGTTTCCTTAGGTTTATGGCTGTTTGTACAGTCAAACATTTCCCCTCTTCTTTGCTTTTGCAAATTGCAGGGAAATCCCTCTGCTTTTGCAAATTGGAGGGAAATTCCAAGCTGCTGCTATCTATATATGAACAATTTTCTGTTTCAAGAGGGTATGAAGAGCTGACTTAAAGCTGAATATGATTAATGTGGGTGATGCACCCATTGTGCTGTCTCTCCTTACACTGCCATGCTTAAACACTCTCAGGTTAATGATTGACATCTTGAAGCCCCTGAAAGCACAAAGACCAACTGACTCTCTTCCTCACTCAAATACTTAAGCTCTCTTTTCCTTGTTGGAGTTTAAACATTTTGTTGACTATTGTGGACAAACATTCATAGACAGCACATCTCAGATGAGATATAGCTCTGAGAAGGGCGGAACTTCTAAAGCCACGTGATGCTTTGGGACAAAAGAATGAACGCCTATACTAGGTGGATTTTTAAAATTTCCTCCACCCACCTAGAGAAGTTAGTTAGGAGACAGACAAACACTCATTGTTAGAGGTTACTTGCTCTGGTCTGGGAAAATGTGCTGCCCACTGCATACGTTTGCAATCAGAATAAGGGAGAGCAAAAGCATGTGTCTTGATCAAGTTCCACTTGGATTAGAGAAAATTTGTTGGTTTCTTCCTATATTCTAGACTCAATAGATATAAAAAAAAAATACAAATGCATCTAGGACACAAAATCAGATCTGATGTGAAGTTCTTAGAATTGGAGGTGATGGAGTACTTTTCTTTCAATGGCCAGGGTCTTTGTTCAAAGTATTTGCTAATTACATATCCTACATCTCCTTTGGTGGACCTGTTTATATAGAGGGATATAAATATAGACTGTTGCAAGAAATTACCTATTTTCAGTGCCAGAGATATCCTCAGTGACGAAGAATGTTCAATAATGTGCACTGCTCTAGTAGAGAACTAGAGTTTGGTTCTACATAGGCTGCTCACAATCACCTTTAACTCCAGCTGCAGAGGGATCTGACGCCTCTGGCCTCTGAAGGCACCTGCAGTCACAAGCATATGTGTGCAAACATCCCCCCCCACAGTTTTAAAATAAACATTTTAAAAAGAAATTTCCCATTTCATAGTAAGTGTAGACATAGTGAACATAGTACTAAGTGATGTACCATAGTCTTTTTATCATTAAGTTACGGATTCAACCTGACCTG
Source organism: Cricetomys ansorgei (assembly GCA_026225945.1). Lineage (NCBI taxonomy): Eukaryota > Metazoa > Chordata > Mammalia > Rodentia > Nesomyidae > Cricetomys > Cricetomys ansorgei. Next base: position 3,363,254 of record JAMJFZ010001074.1, read on the forward strand.
AGATAGAGCAGAGTAACCACTAGACATGGGATTGGAAAGTTTGTGTTGGATGCTCTAGCTGAGAAAACAAGTTAAATGGAGTTTCTGGATCTTCAGTGTCATAATTTATTAAATGGATACTGTTATAAAGTTTAGAAGACTAAATAGCTATGAAAAAGCTTTGAGAAATGGAAAGCTACATAAGTAAGAGATACTAATGTATTATGACTACGAAAACAAACAATGAACCTAGCAAAATCTGGGCAAAATTACATATTGGTAGTGTTGCAGAAACTGTTTTTTAATTGTGTGAGAAAATTTGTTCAGCTCTGTTCATAGATATTAAAAATAGTCACAAGGGCTGGAAAGATGGCTTAGTGAATAAGGGCACTTGTTGCTCTTGCTGAGGACCTTGGTTCAGTTCCCAGCCCTAGTGTGGTGGTTCACAACCATCTGTGCCTCAAGTTTCGAGGAACTGGATTCCTTCCTTTAATCTCCATGAGTACCAGGCAGGTACATGGTACACACACATACATACATTGGGAAAGACACTCAGACACATAAAATGAAGTAAATAAGTCTTTTAAAAAAGTCACTAAAATACCAACAATACACTGTGTCATTGTTCATCAGTCAGACAAGGAAAAAAGTTTGGGAAACGTGTGTTGGTTGGGTTGTAGAGAATCTAAACTATAAAATATCATGTGAATTTAAATATGTTTATTTCCTTTAGAAAATAATTTAGCAAATTTTTTTAATATACTAGCAAAACATTGTTTTTAAAGTGTGTATGGTCTTTCACCTAGCAATTCTACTTTTAGATCTTATGCAGATGATGATACAAATATTACTCCACAAAAATACAGAAGAGTTTTTCCTTTGCAGTGTTTTATTGATTGATTGGTCTGTTGTAGGGCAGGGTCTGGCTAGGTAGCAAGGCAAACATGGGTCTCTTTCTGGGCCATAGTTCTCTCCTTGACCTTTCAATACTCCTGCCTCATTCCTCCTGCCCAGTGCTGGAATTATAGTATAAATTTTTGGTAGTCCTAAAGATTCGTCCCAGGGAATTTGCTAAATAAATATTTCTATTATATTCATAGAAAATTCTATTTGCTGGCTGGAAATGTATTTTAAGTGAAGAATGTAAAAGTCAAATGTGCAGAGAGAACATATCTAATGACATAATATATATATATTTAATTTATATAATATATTATATATTTATTATATATATTTCTTCATACACACACACAAACACACACACACACATATATAAAGAAAATATTAAAAATTCTCTCTTGAGGCTTCTATGTTGGCTAGAAAAGAAAGACATTTCCAAATAAATAAGTAATAGGGTGCCGTGTGTTATAGTGAAGATGGCATGAGGGAGCCAGAATAATGAATCTAGAGTTCATGAGCCAAGAACAATTGCTAAGGGACACTACTAAACAGCTTAACTGAGCCCAGGTTCAGGAATCCAGGTATAGGCTGTGACAAACTCACATGGTACAATTCATACTATGGCGTCTAGATCATGATGTATCTCTCAGAGAGTCTTCCTGAGATAGTGAGCTACTAAGTAATATAATATAAAGTATAATGCTTACTACGTCTCATTTGCGACTGAGGTAGCCAAGACAGCTAGTGGTGCAGAACAACTCATTGGCAGAATGGTAGACAAAAGCACTCTGCCTTTGTCCTTAGGTTACCCCTCGCGCGCCTCTAGCCTTTCCGAAGAATGAGGGAGAATACTAAATATCTCTTTAATAGAACACTGGCAGTCTATCCCTGGCGTGACGTGCCCCTCTTCTCTGCAGACATTTCACAGGGATAGAAGTTCTGTTGACCTTGTCTTTTGTCTCCCAGGCAACTAAACAGCTGCAGTCAGCTGGACCTTGATTGTTAGGTGACTTTTTTCCTATTCTTGACTGAAGTATATGGCTAAATATAGGGGCTATTGGCTCCCTTGTCGCCTCAGTCTTTCCATGTACAGAGATTCGTTATCACTGAGAGAGCACACTTACAAAACAGACATTCTGGAGCAGAAGAATAGAAATGGGAGTTGGAGGCATGCAAGAAGCAGAAGGTTAACTCTCTCATTCGATAGGGTCAAATGCAGAAGAAAAGTGGTATAGCTTAAAACATTACGCAGGTGTAGATCTCAAAAACCTGAAAACAGAAAGGGGAAATCTTATGTCCACATATAGCATTGATGGAACAGTAGAAATACGATTCTGAGACACCCAATATTAAAAAAAAAAAAAAAAAAAAAAAAAAAACCAGACATATTTACCAAAGCCATAACTGATCGTCCTTCATTTTGAATATAGCAAAGGTGCTGATAGGGGCGATCATGAGTGGAGGTAGAGAAGAGGCTAACTGGCGGGCATCAGCGACCTCCAGCACACAAACCCAAGTTGGGAGGCCGCTGGGTGGCTACTGCTCATGACTGGACAATCAGACATCATTAGGTCTTCTGGTTCATTTTCTTATGAAGTGGGAAAGCTGGGACTTCGTTTGAGAGCTCCTGTATTTACCTTGGAGCGATGTATTCAAGCACATTCTTGTAACATACAGTGCATCCAAAACATATTTCATCTCTGTGGTTTTAATGCACCGGCTTTAGTTTAGATTTGATGGTATCCTCTGAACAGGTGAGAGTACTTGCTGTAGAGATGAAGATGGATTTTTTTTTTAATTTAGGAAAAAAATAAAGACATGCTTATAAGGATTAAGCATGGTATATAAAGAGTTAGGTTTTTGAGCAATGGTCCAGAGCAGAAGATACATCCCAGAGTCAGGCTCACACCTTTTTTTTTTTTTTTTTTTCCAGAGTCAGGCTCATACCTTTTTCCCCCCCTTTTTTGGTCTTATAAGATTTGACTGTCTAAATATTGACGAATGCCCAATATTATTATTAGATAACATTAATATTCAGGTAGACTGTTTCATATGCATTTCAATTCTCAATTACCCCTACATATATGCTCACATTCATAAGGAATTACAGGTACTTCCTTCAAAGTGGAAGTATTGATTATGCATTTGCTCTATTAACCATTTCCAAGGGGTCTTGAACTTAGCACTGTAGAATATTGTGAGAATTAGTAAGTAGCTCTGCCTTCTACAAGCCTACTGTTTTCTAGAGGATAAAAAGTATATTTTATTACATTTATTTATTGCTTATGGGTGTATGTAGATGCTTCACAGCATGTAGAAGTCAGAGACAACTTGAGAGAGTCAGTTTTCTCCTACAAAGTAATTCTCAGGGTTGAACTCAGGTCGTCAGGCTTGCCAGCAAGTGCCTTTATCCACTGAGCTGCCTCTCTGGCCAGTAAAATATCTTTTAAAGTAATAATTAAAAGCAATAATAAGTTATCACAGTTTATTATAAGCATAAAGTTCTATACTGTTATTATGGAGGTAACTTAGTATGATTTAGGGCTTCAAATTCTTTCAAGAGTGATCTGAAGCAAGAATTAGAGCATCTGTAGCAAGTCTGAGGTACTAATTTTAATAATAACCACCAAGTTCTGATTATAGTAGATATGAATAAGCATATTTCATGTACATTATTTTCAAGTCTTTCAGTCATTTCTGCAATGCATATTAATTTTCATCCTTAAATAACTAGAGAAATATGGTTTAAAGAGGCATGTCCATTTGCTTATAATCTGAGAGTTTAAATAGAAAATGCAGAACTTGAGTTCAAGACTGCTTAATAGTGGAGTCGAGACACTAAAAAATGCTTTATAAAGGTTTCCTTCAGCTTTCAAGAAAAATAAAAAAGGAAGACACCAACTTTTCTTTAAAGAGACAAAGGCATTATTATTTAGAAGTGTGATTTTTAAAAGGTTTCATATATGTATTAAATTAATATTTGTGGATTGCATTATATTTAATATGATTTCATGATATTATAATAATTATTTATATATTAATTAATAATTAATTATATATAAATATATAATAAATATATAATAATAAAAATAATCATCTTGCCTATGAAATTGATACCTTTTATTTCTAAAACGCTGACAGGCCGTTGAGAAAGTGGTAAAGCCATAAACGAAGAAGGCATAGTCTATTGTTGTGATACCTTATGAGAAATACAGAAAAGTTGTGAATTTCCCAGTTAGTGGTTAACAATCTCTATTTCCATGCTATTGTGATTACATGATTGGTCCATTTAGATGTTAAAGTTAATTGAGAATTCCTCAATATATCCTCTTCTCTGAATTATCAAATGACCTACAGGTAGAAAATGGGAAATGTATGGTATATTGGGTTTAAAAATGCTTTTCAGGAAATACCTAAACGTATATAATTTTACAGGTTTTCTTTAGTGCGGTTGTAGCATGCATTTTGAAATTTATAAAACAAGACCAAATGCAGAATATTATCAAGGAAAAATGAGTAGATGTCATAGATTATTAAATTATATTTGAGCATAAACTGGACTGGGATTCTTTCATCATTTACTTACTGCAATCCAGGTTTCCTGGGCAATACAGCATTTGTTTTCTAAGGAAGGCAAAGGGAGTTCAGCCAGATAGAAAGTCAGCAGTATTTGTGCTTCAACAACAACAAAAGCCTTCTGAGGGCCTTATTCTTGGTGTTGATAAACATCTGCCAGAGCCACCAGTCAGCTCCATCTTACGTCAAATTTGATGTGAACTTCGTGCTTTCAGCAGCTCTCGGGCATCATTTCCATAATTTTCTCATTCTGTCCACATTCAGTTTCCTCTTCCTGATTAGATTTTGAGGGTGCTTTACCCTCTTCATGCCGGCTCCTCACCTTAATGACATAGGCCATGATATTCCTCTGGTTTACCTAGCATATAAGTCCCCAAACCGAGACTTGGAATTATTTTGATAACTACTGCCTCAAGTGTGATTCAAATTAACACTTAGCATGTTGTGTTGTTTTTCCCTATTACGAGCCTACTGATACTATAATCCACAGAGAACAGCCTGTTTTATTGCAGCCGGTACCTTAGTAATATGTGATTTAGGTCCTGCCACAACTTTAAATGTTTGTATATTTTATACTTTGTTTTTCTTCATTCCTAGGACAAAATGTTGATAAATATGAAAAGCATCTTATGGATGTGCTCAACTTTGTTAGTAACCCATGCACTACAAAAAGGTGAGTGAGATAAGACTTTATTGATATGTTAAAAAAAATCTGGGCAATGAATCTGTAGTAAGGGATCCCTACAATGAAGAATCATTTAAAAAAATCTATTCGTTGCTAAAGAATTTTAGTTAAAATATTATTACTGAACGTTGTATCTTAATGAGTCAATTAGACCAAAATAACAAACTCAGAAGCTTTCAGTAGCTTAATAGATTACTTCTTTTTGAGACAAAGTCTCACTATACAGTCCAAGTAACTTCAAATTCATGATTCCTCTGTCCCAGCCTTACAAATGCTGGGATTACTAATATGTGCGATTGTATCTGGCCCCCAAGTTGAACTGTATAAAAAGGTTCTTTTAGAGCATTGAGAATACTTAAAATTCTAATTTATTCTGTACTACTTTTTGAAGACTTTCTTACATCAAAAAGAAAATTAGATCCAAGAGTCTAGAATTTTAAGGTAGGAAAATTAAAGAGTGTCACCAGCAAGTCTTTGTAACCATCTCCCTTTGTCTTTGTTTATGAAAAAGGTAACTGGTAAGTGCACATGCACTGTCTTAGCTTTAACTGTTATACTCCTCGAGTGGCAATTTCTACCTTTAGTTTTCAGTAAATTCAGAGAGACACACTAAAGAGTTTGAAGAGACTACACCAAGCTTCACTGATGTACTTCTGCTTCCTGTACTCTGTAGGCCTTGCTACCACTTCTTTCACACACCCATGTTCTAGACTTTCTGAAATAATTCATGCATTCACAGATTTTGGTCTTTCTTCCTTCCCCATATGTAATTCATTTTGCTTGGTACTTCCCTTGTCATTCCCTTTAGTTATATTTTAATTAGATCTTCAGGATTTGAGGTTTAAGCATCTCTCCATCCATCTACCCATCCACCCATTCATCCATCCATCCATCCACCTGTCCATCCATCCATCCACCCATCTGTCCATCCATCCATCCATCCATCCATCCATCCATCCACCTGTCCATCCATCCATCCATTCATCCATCCATCCATTCATCCATCCATCCATCCATCCATCCATCCATCCATCCATCCACCCATCTGTCCATCCATCCATCCATCCATCCGTCCATCCATCCATCCATCCATCCATCCATCCATCCGTCTGTCCATCCATCCATCCATCCATTCATCCATCCATCCATCCATCCATCTGTCCATCCATCCATCCATCCATCCATCCATCCATCCATCCATCCATCCATTCGTTCATCCATCCACCTGTCCATCCATCCATCCACCCATCCACCCATCCACCCATCCATCCACTCACCCACCTATCCTTTCATCCTCTGACAATATTTTTGAATGTCTTCTTTGTGTCACATATAACTCTAGGTGTCCAGGGATATATCAGTGAATAACTCATATGTCATTTTTGTTTTCATTAAACATTAACATTTGTATGGACAGTAAATAAACAAAGAAGTAATCACGCTAAGTAGTTTCTGATGATGAAAATAAAACAGAATGACATCCTAGACAGTGACCTGGGTTGGGGGAAGTAGGTCAGGCCTCTTGTAAGCTGAAATAAGAATGAAGAGTGGCCAGCCTGCTAAGATGTGACCTTAAGTTAAAAAGATAAACTGGTGTGAGCAACAGGAAAATCATTGTACTTGGACAATCGTGGTCAAAAGGAAAGTAGGAGAGATAAGTGGAGAACGGCTTATATAAATAGTAGCAACACTAGTCACGTAGACAGGATTCACTGAGAGCCGGAAGCTATTTTAAGTGCTTAGCATTGGTTAACCAAAACATCCATTACCCACATGCTGTAAGGAGGAAGCCGAGGTGCTGAGAAGAACAATTGCTTTCCACATCCAGTAAGTATCAGAGGGAGGGGATGAAGAAGGCAAGCCATAATGCATAGCCCTGACTATTGTCTTCCATTTCTTATCTGGGGCAGCACAGGTTTTATTGAGGACCAGATTTTATTCTGCTTGTAGTAGCATACACTAAAGAATTTGCACACACAGAGGACATGCAGCAATAAATTTTAAAAGTTTTGTTGTTGTTCTGCATAGATTTGATTATAGGAGAATGAGAGTGGCAGGGATTAATTTGCTAATTAATGAACTAATTCATGAATTTGATAATTAATGATTATCCTGGAAGCCTGGGCATTGACTTGTAACTTACTACTGGTGGAGGCCATGAAGTAGGGGGAATCTAGGCTCCACCATCTGTCAATATCCCCAAAACTGTCTTGTTAGAAGTTTCCAAGAAGTAGATAAAGAGAACGGAAAGGAAAGAATAACAGTATCCAGTGAAGACAGGTGGTATGGACAAGGATCAGGAAAAGGACTGGATTAGTTGGCTAATCATGGAAGAGGAAATACAGTGAAAATCTTAGCAAGATATCCTTCAATAGAAATGGATACTCACATAGTCTCCAAGCAAAAAACAAAAAGCAAAACAAAAACCAATGTACAGTGTATTTCTTTCATAGAATTAGAAAACATTAATAGCTAACAATATTATGTAACTACTTCATTTTAGGACCTATTCTTTACAAAATACATAAGAAACTCTTAATGAACTTGGGAATATTTAGTTCTTTCCTATGAAAGGCAGAAGAACAAAGTATAAAAGTTTAAGACCCACAAAAAACAAATTTCCCCAGGTTATCCCAGTAGGATCGTTAATAGTAACTTGCTGAGTTGACACAGGGCTTTCTGTTGTCTCAAGATTTGCTCTGATCATCCGAAGACTTTCTAAAGGTCAGCGGCTCATGTTAAGGAACACAGTGTCTCACTGATGTGGCTTTCACACATGGAGAAACCTTTGCTTTAACAATTCCTATTGTATTAGAAACTACCTTAATCACTGATAATTTACTCACTTATTTTAATATCCCTATAAGAATAGCTAGAACACTGAATTGTGAGTTTATGAATCGAACAAGAGCATAATAAACCTCAGTTTACTCGACCTGTTACTTGTTTAGTGTCCCTTTCTCTGCGAGGATGGACTTCGCATTATTCTTCCTATGCAGAGTCTACCCACAGAATGAGAAGTAATTGATCACTCATGACATAGTGCTTTCTCCTTTCCAGTACTCATCTAGACCACAAATCATCTGCGAGGACAGTGGACAGTTTTTTTGGTCAGGATACATTTTTATAAGATTCAGATAAGTTCCTGAAGGTAGCAGTTTTTTTTCAAATGTGCATGCTTCATCTCCATTATACTCCATTCATAGTAACATAAATTAAGACATTTGGATTTAGTTAACTTAGTTCTTATGACCCAGTGACTTAAGACTCAAATCTTAATACTTGAAAGCTTTGACCACACATCTTTTGCTAATCTTATTCTGAAGATTGGATTCTATATTAGCTCATATTCATATCCAAGCAAAGGTTTTAATGTTTATGTGTTTATAAATAGCCAGAGCAATACAGAGTACTCAGGAAACTGTCTTTTGTTCCAGTGTGCCCTTCGTCACAGCAGGAGTGATTAAGCCAGGTTCCGTTTTTGAGGAACTTCCCTCCTTGATAGATTTGGGTGAATCCCATGTCCTCCTCGATGCATTTATAACTGGAATGACAATTGTAATTAGCAATAGAGATTAGAGGAATTAGAGACCATTTGTCCTACACTATTGTAAAATTAGTTCTTTTTCCATTACCCCCCACCCCCAGCATTTTGGATGATGTTTCCGTATTTTTCTTGTGTCCTATGATTCTTTGGTATGAACTAGAAAATACAGTAACTGTAAATTAGATTTTTAGATACAGAATTCAAAAGTCTTAGAATCCCCATTCTTAATAGATAGATGAATAAATAAACAAATAAGATAGAAATGTCCCTTTAATTGAGTCTAAATTAAAGGAACGTGAACCACGAGAGCCACTCTTAGTATGTCCCTGCAGACTTTAAGGATGCATGCACATTAAAAGGTCTCAGCTCTGGCAGTAACTAAAGCAGGTGGTGTCTAGAAAGGGAGTGAGACAAAATTAAGAGGAAAACTGCCTATGTGAATGAGCTCAGGGTCAGGAGAGGAAGTTAATAAATGCCAACACTAATGATTGTTTGGTTAGATATAATGAGATACGTGTTCTCGCCCAGGTCTGTCCCCAGCCAGCTGAGGGATTGCCACTTCCTCCCAGAGGTCATCTTCACCAAGAAATTGGGCTCATTTCAGAGGGTGGACTTTCAAGTTACAGGTTTTATTTTTCTAAGCTATGAAAAAGAAATTATTGCCTTGCTACTACATTTCAAAATTTAAAAAATTCTTAACAGTATTTCAAAGAGTAACACACTGCAACCAATAACTCATTTCCTTTTTAATTAATGTTGTTAAGTATCCCGTGAACAAGCTATACATGTAGAATAATAGAATGATGAGCAAGTCCTAAAAGCAACAATCAGTATAATTTTGAAATAAACGAGCAATTTCTATCATAAATACAGCAAATGTAGTACTGTATTAACCACATTTTTGGGGGGAAGAGACAGGGTCTCTCTATGCAGCCCAGGGTAGTGGGGAATTTTCTATGCAGTGTAGGTTGGTCTCTCACTAATGGAGATTCACCTACCCTGATGCCTCAGGTCCTGGGATTGCAAAGATGAGCCGTTAGGCTGGTTATCTTTACAGTTAAATTTTTGTCTTTGGTAATAGAATTTTTTTTCTTAAAGAGGGTAAAGTCTTCCTGTAATTCTGAAAATGACCCCACTAGCTATCAGGGTTCAATGAGCTATATCATTGCTGATGCATGTCTACATGGAGAAACACATTTCTCAAACCATTAGCATGCTGGGGAAACATTACTTTAGTAGGTAAAAGTTGCAATGTCACTTGAGTTGAATGAAGGCTTCTCTTAACTTTGGGCCACCGTTTCATGAAGTGAGCATTGCTTGTTCAGGAACAATAGTTTCTATCATTTGTAACACCTGGTTTAGCCTAGTTCGAGGAGCCTGGAAGGTGGCAGGAGGGCTGGGGTGAGGGGACTGGATTCCAGGAAGGGTGGAAGGATGTTTTCCTGTGCGTGCAGTGGTGTTAAGTTGTAACCAGTGTACCCTTTGTCATTAAATGTTTAAGAGCTTAAACAGAAATAAGTATGTTGGGAGGGTTAGGTGAACAGAAGCCAGCTTTCCGGCCAGGCGATGATGAAAGGCAGTGTTTCTCTGCAAAGTGATTACAGCTGGAGGTGTCATTACAATGAAGCCTTTGGTTGGCACAGGGGCCCAAAGAGGGCTCTTCAGACAGTAGACTTGCCCTCGCTACAGTCCAGGAAGCACTGTTGGGAACTCTCCTTTTAATTTTATTTTTATTTTCTTTAAGGTAACGTGGTAGTTACCTTAAATGATTTTCATCTCTGACATGTTAGGGTAACAAGTTCAGGCTGGCCTCGGAAATTTGCCTGCCTCAATTGCTGGGCCTAAAGACTGCTCTTGAAATAAGAGCCTCGCTCTTGCTCTAGTCCTCTGAAGTGCTGGTTAAAATTCTAACTTCCTCTTCAAATGTTACTTTTTTAATGATTTATTTTTCCTAAAGTAATGTATATGGCAGTTATCTTAAATGATTTTTGTCTCTGATCTAAATTTTGTACATTTTAACTGCTTCTTCTAATACTAGTCTAGCTTTTTTGAGAGAGAAGGAGAGGTAGAGGGGTAGGGGGAAGAGGAGAGGAAGGGGGCAGAGGAGGGAAAGGGAGAGGGAGAGGGAGGGAAGAGGAAGAGGGAGAGGGAGAGGGAGAGACCCTCCTGCCTCATTCTCCTGAGCACTAGGATTATGGGTTCAAGCACCCATCATTCCCTTGGTCTGATCTTCCAGTCTGAGTTACTGAGTCCTGTCTGCCCGGTTCCTTTCTGCCTTAACTTTTTACTTTTCCTGTCTTATTTTATCTTTTCTTTTTCTCATGTTAAATGCCAAGTGACAAAATGCTTTTGCATGAGCTCTGTATCTCAGCAAACAAAAATGAAGATCATTAATCTCCATCCTTGCTATAAAGCAAGTGAAGTACCATGCTATTCTCTTTATGTGACTCACCCTCATTTTTCACACACTCAAGATGTAAGGAAAGCTCTGTAACCATTTCCCCGAGCATTCACACTTTCAATAGACTCAGCTCTGACTTTTGAGGGATGTTAATCTGATGTTTTGTCTTTCCTCTAGTGAAAACGGAGAAAAGCCCACCTGTGAAGGGCTCTCTGTCTGGAAAAGTGATCCTACCTTGTCATTTTTCTACCATGCCCACTTTACCACCCAATTACAACACGAGCGAAGTTCTCAGAATCAAATGGTCTAAGATGGAAGTGGACAAAAATGGAAAAGACATAAAGGAGATGACCGTCCTGGTGGCGCAAAATGGGAATATCAAGATCGGCCAGGACTACAAAGGGCGAGTGTCAGTGCCTACGCATCCCGAGGATGTGGGCGATGCCTCCCTCACCATGGTCAAACTCCGAGCTAGTGATGCGGGTGTCTATCGCTGTGACGTCATGTACGGGATTGAAGACACTCAGGACACCATGTCACTGGCTGTAGACGGTAAGGCTTCCTTTCAAATTTGTTAGAAAAAAGGCTGCAGCATGATCCTTGGATCAGGAGTGTGGAACTATACTCATGGACTCAAGTGGAAAACACATCATTCCAAGAGTTTTTGCTTTTCACAAAAAACGAACTCACTCGTTCAGAGTATGTAGCGTTTTGTGAGGCAGCTTCATCAAGTCTAGCAAAACACAGTATTCAGGAAGTAACGAAGACCTCAAGACATGTTACATGGTTCTTAAGTGTTTTAGTGCTGAGAATTACCAGCGATTGCATTAAAATACTAAAAAGGCTATTCAACATTTTAATTTTGATGTTGTATATATGTTGTCTTAGTTACTTCTCTATTGCCATGACAAAACATCATGACCCAGAAACCTTATAAAAGAAAATGTTTAATTTGGGGCTCAGTTACAGACGCTTAGAGCCTGTGACCATTATGGTGATGAACACATTGCAACAGGCCAACAGGCATGATGTCTGAACAATAGCTGAGAGCTTGCATTCTTGTAGATACAAGCAGGAGGCAGAGAGCTAACTGAGAGTGGTGTGTGCTTTTGAAACCCAAAACCCATTCTCAGTGACACACCTCCTCCAACAGGATCATACTTCCTGGTCCTTCCCAAACAGTTCCACCAACTGGGGATCAAGTATTCAAAGATATGAACCTCTAGGGGACATTTTCATTCCAAGTACCACATCTGTATACATATTTAGATAGATGTAGATATAAAATCTTTCTCCTTTTTTGTCTCAGTTCTCTAAGTGTGATATTTAGGAGTGCTGAAGATCTAATTAAAGATCTTCTGCATTCTAGGCAAGTGGCCTACCACTAAACTATAACCCAAGCCTTCCTACTTTGATTACTAATGAGCACTGGTAAGTTGGCTCAGTATCTTTATACTTGCTTTATACTTTATACACTTGCTGGTAAGCCTGACAACTTCAATTTGGTTTCTGAAACCCACATGGTAGAAGGACATGTATGTGTTTACACATGCCTCTGTGCGTGCACACGCAGACACACTAAATAAATGTTTAAAAAAACAAACAACAGAAAACTAAAATTCAAAACCAATCCAACAAAAGAACCTTTGAGTTTAACTTAAAGAAGTATCAGTTAAAAGTTACATGGAAAAACTAACCATGATTTATATCATAACGTCTTACAAAAGCAATCAATATGTGAATTTTCAGTTGGTTCAGAACAAGAAATCAGAGTGAAGAAAATGTAACGTTAACACTAGTTGCTATCCATTAAGTTTTGTAATGACACATTTTACCTTTATCCTCCTTTTAATGGCGGTTTATATGTCACTTGAGCTTAAAGTTAGAAGACAGAGCAGAGAGAAATTGGTTTAATTGGGCACACACATAATGCTGCAGCTCTTGAAAGCAGAATGTGTTGGCAAGTTATTAAGCAAAAGTCTAATACCCAGACATGATAGAACACATTTTCTTTTGACTCTCAATTTCCTTATAAAATATTTACCTTCCAGAAATACGTGAAAGGTGTTTTTAGCACAATTCTTTTGTGTTTAGACAAAAGGAAGCGGTTTGAATTTCAGGTGCGACAAACAAATTTATAATTTTTTTTATAATTGTTTGTTTATAATTGATAAAGCACCCTTTATCATCAAATTCTTCTGCTTCCTGTTATCTATGTGTCCACTAAATCCCTGAGCTCTTTTTATCCCTGAGTTCCTCATCATTGATTTTAGGTAGCCTGAGCTTGTACGTTCATATACGTTCATATACATCTATATACATTTATATACCACACACATTCACTCTCGGAAATTCTCAAAGCATTTACCAGCTTCTTACATTTTTCTTCATCATTAAAGACTTAGCAATGGATTTACCTCTTGCTGCTCAGAAACAGTGACTATCCTCCACCTAATCCCTTTAGCCCCATGACGTCTTTGGGTTATTCCATCAATTGCAGACACTTACATATGGATTGATGGCCCCTGCCTTAGGCAAGGAGGTCTTCTGTTTGTCCTTTCTTGGTACCAATAGTCAGCAAGTGCATATGGAGATTTATAATTCCAAAGATTATTTGAAACTTTAACCACTTAAAGCCATTTTAAAGCCATTCAAGTTCATATTTAAAAGTCAAGATTATTTTAGGATATTTCTCATGGTTACTAGACATATGCTATGTGTGTACTCCTGGAAAGTTTTAGAAAGGTTACGTGAAGGTATAGATTAGAATTTGGTGACATTTTGAGGCATGAAAGATCAGAAAAAGAGAAAAAGAAAGCTGCTTGCCACCCAGTGCAGCTATGAGTGGCTATGTTGTTCTCTTTGTGTGGGCACTGATAACAGGGGCTTATCTGCAGGATGGCTATTCTGTTCTTCCACGGTTCCTTTGCTGGTATACACTTGCATGGAGACAGAGACACAATGTGAAGAAGAATAAGAGAGAGAGACAGTCTGATAACCAGTCTGACTGTGACAGATAGATCTGTCAACCCCAGGAAATGACTAGGAGTCAGAGGGGAATTATGGGTGCCTTGGAAACTACAATTCATTGCTAACAACGCAAAACGTGATCTATATGGCTTGATCAAATCTGACTTATAAAATCCAGTTGTCCCAAACAGTTTGTGGAGACTTCCCTGGTGTATCAGCCGGATTAATTTTGATGGATCGTGGCATTTACTCCAGTTAGAAATGGAAATGGGGTGTTGAAGCGTCATGAAAGACTTGACAGTTCTGCCCCTTCGCTGCTCTTTTTTCGGCTCTTTGACAATTTCTTGAGACCTAGAGCACAGTTTCTAACTACCGCTTTAGCAGCACCTAAAATACAACCAAGTGGAATTTGAGACAAGCATGCCTTGGGGAAGTGTGGAAAACTTTATTTCCGGCCTCTGTTGGGATGAAAATGGAATATTTGTATTAGTCATAGTAGAGACCAAAAGTCGTTGCCACTCAGACAGTGGATATGGTGCATATTTGGACAGCACATGGTAATCTATCTATCATTCAGATCAATCAAGCAAATATTAGAGCTATTGGATAAGAGAGGAAATTAAACTTCAGAGGGTTTGACTATTTTATGAGTAGGGAGCAAAGTGAAGATGAGATATGCATCGTGTGCATATTGTCTGGTGTTTTTCTCTACCCTGTCATGCTGTCTGTGAAATGTCATCATGCTGCATGCTTCGAGGACAGACCATGAGGAGCAGGGCATCTGGATAAAAGGCATTTTTCAAGGGTCTTCACGCTACAAGAGTTTTGCATAGTAAAAATAAGTAACTGTGGTAATATTTTTAACTAGTGCATTACTTGAGTCTGAAATTCTTCACAATAAAATGGTGAAAACGTCTGTGTTCGCTATCTTTGCAGGAGTTGTGTTTCACTACAGGGCAGCGACCAGCAGATATACTCTGAACTTTGAGACTGCCCAACAGGCTTGTTTAGACATTGGGGCAGTCATAGCAACACCAGAGCAGCTCTTTGCCGCCTATGAAGATGGATTTGAACAGTGTGATGCAGGCTGGCTGTCCGATCAAACTGTTAGGTGAGAGGCCTGGGGCCAGAAGCTTTTAAGTTTTAATCTGCCAGTGAGAGTGCCACTCACCAGTTCTTTGCCTCCCCAGATATCCCATCCGGGCTCCCAGAGAAGGTTGCTATGGAGATATGATGGGGAAGGAAGGGGTCCGGACCTATGGATTCCGCTCTCCCCAGGAAACCTATGATGTGTATTGTTACGTGGATCATCTGGATGGTAAGATGTCTAACCTTCTCCAGCTTCATTTGAATTTAGAAAACTCAGAGAAAAATAGAAAGAAGAGCATGGAGTCCTCGGGCTCATTTTCATTCCACACAGCAGCATTTTCTTTCCACGACTGTATGATTTTGTGGTGCGATAAACCACAATTACAGTGGAAAGGGAAGGGGAGTGTGTGTAAATGGTCAGGCAGGATAGAAATATCTTGGCCATTGGCAGGTTCGTCACAGTCACGCTGCCCTTTTAGAGCATTCAGAATAGAAAACTGTAAGGGTGGCACCTATTCTAGTGAGAGTCAGGTAGAAACCTTGTGGTGACACATTGCTGTGAATCCCAGTGCAGATAAACACAACCCACCGTCAAAGAAAACACTATAAAACTGGCAGATGAGGTGGTGTCAGATTTCTTCCCAGGTCTTCTTTGTTGCATGGATTTTTCAGAAGAGTCATTCATCCAACCAATCCACATGGTCAAAATGACATAAAACCACCTCTTGTTGGAGACAGTCTGCTATTTACCAGGGGTATGAAAGCCAGTTTAGATAAAGCCTTTTCTCTTCAAGGTGTTATAGTCTGATTAATTTTAGCTCTGTCATTTCTCTCTGCCTAAGTAAAGAGTATTTGAGTTCAAGAGTGACAGTATCTAAAGGGGTCCAAGGAATTTTAGAATCAAAGGTACAAGGGATGGTGTTTACTGCTCTAGAGGCAGTGGGACCTGGGAGAATGGAGTCGATCAATGAGGCACACTAAAGTCTCATGCAAAAGTCAGCTTTATTCAGAGTATTGGACAATTTATACTCTGAGGGTTACGAGGAGTCTCATGACTACAATCACAAGGGCAAGCTGTATATGATGGGTAAGCTGTAGGTGGCAAAAACATGTTTTCCCACAGAGACCTATATACAAATAACAATAGCCAGTTGTAAATGGATAATCTGAAGTAAACTCACTCCTATCCACTACACCTGGGAGGGGCGCGAAAACACATTCCAAGAGCAATTTCTAAATTTTGAAGAAAATCGAGGACACAAGACCCTTGTCCTGTTTTCTAGGAGTTTTCTGATAAGCACTCCGAATTCTCAAACAACTCCACTCTCGTACTGAGTTCCAACAGGATGGAAGTTCCTGTGACTTTTGAAATGGACTTTTGTTTATAGACACAGGTATCTTAGAAGCCCAAACATATAGATAATGATATCGAATTGACTTGGTACACACTGTTTTATGTGGAAAATGAGGTTAGATGAAATAGCCCCTTCCAGCATTAAAATTCTGCGATTCTCTGTTTTATCTGTTTGTTGTTTTGAGTCTGGCTGTGTTGGCCAGACTAGTCTCATACTCCCGGACTCAGAATACCCTGTTGTTTGGCATCTCACGTAGCTGGGGCTCAGGTGTGTGCCACTTTGCCAGGCTTGTAGAATTGTTCAAGAACAGAATACTACATTTCTGTTCGCTGAATGAGTAGCTGTAAGACGTGAGGGATAGAGTATAAGCAGCCCACATTTTCCCTATACATTGATTAAATGTACCTCAAAGGTACTTTAGCATTCTTGTCACAGCCATTTGATACCAGCAAGTGTGTTTTGTAAGTAACAAATTCCAATGCCAACAGCTTCTGGTTTTGTATATAGGCAAAGGGAGACATAGGTACTAGCCATGCTACTATTGATGTATATAAAATTAGAAACATTGTATACCTCTTATTTTAACTGCCTAAAATATTTTTAAAAGAGTTTTTAATAACTGTTTAATATCAGAGATGGTTGACTGGGAGACCTGGTAAATAAATTTTCTACTGCTATCTCAGTAAGTTGGACATTTTTATCACGGTTTTAGCTTACAATAAAGTCTCTCAGGGCAGTAATATATATATTTGAGATGCCGCTAAGCCTGCACAAATGGCAGAGGTAGTTTACAGACGATATGTGTGAAATGCAATCCACTGGAAAGAATTTTTATCAAATCTTATTTATATGGTGAACATTCAGACACAAATTTTAAGCCAGACTTCTTGATGGAAAGCCAGGCTTGTGTACTCAGAGATCCTTCTGTTCTTCTAGTCCTCGCTGTCCCTTAAGAGATCTGCCTGAGTCTTGCTTTCTGTAGACTGCAGACTTTTTGAAAGCCTGGATGGCAGAAGTCTGACAGGGATCTCTTAGCCACACTGTACCAGTTGGGAGTTGGTTCTCACCATCTGCACAGTGAAGAATCAGCATTAAGGAACTAGATTCTGCCAGAGAGTAGCTCTGGGTATATGCATGAAATGTACCATAAAGAAGGATTTATTAGTCTTAAAGAAAGCCAAAACAGATTGTGTAGCCTGGATTGACCTCAACTCACAGTCCTTCTGCCTTAGTCTCCTCAGTGTTAGGCTTACAGGCACGGATTTGCTATTCTTAACAGGAATCCCTTCCTACCTCTGTAATCAAACTCGCTTCCAAGGCAGATGTTTTATGTCAAGTTCCCTTCTGTCCCAATGTTATCCAGCTCTATAGGATAATGTTACTTGGGATAAATATTTTATATCTTTGATGACTACAAACTTGGTCATGTGGTATAGCATGAGAAAATCAACAGACTTTGAACCATGTTGCTGTAGTACATAAACGTTGGAAGGAGAAGAGAAAAGAATCAGTGCAAACAATATGTCAAACACTGGTTAAATCCATGTCAACAGAGCAATGAGTCTTTTCTTTCAAAGAAGCTTGATGGTTTTGGGGACATCCAGGATGCTTATAACGACATGACTATGGAAGCCTTTTCTCCCTTCCGTGTTGCTCTTAGGTAACTGAAAAATCTTCAGACACTGCCCTTGTCTCTCACTTTGAAATTAGAGAGAGGTGAGGGTTAAAGAGAACATTTATGGCTAGTGATATAAGATCATAATCACACTTGTAAAGTTTCTCTTTAGCGAAATTGAATTGGCAAAAAATTCTTGTGGAAAGTTGACCACAGAAATTCTCCCCCCCCCCTCTAACTGTTGCACTAATAAAGGCCATTTGAAAATGAGCCAGAATTCTCATAAAGTATATCTATTGTTGCATTCATGGGTCTAGTAATTTCCATATATCTATATACAATATAGATATAATAATTTTCATATATATATATGTATATATACATATATATCTCTCTATATATCTATATATATCATTATGTTCAGGAAAGCCAAGTGTATGAGAGATGGTTGAGGCAGTTAAAATTGGAGATCCTGACACTAATTTTTATTTAAATTTAGTTATTTATCATGAAAGATATTACATTTGCAGAATGTTGAACATTTTTTCTTTCCTGATTTAAAATGTCATATGCATATTGACATTTTTCTTAAAATTTAACTAATTATATACATTATAAACAGTCAGTTTTCTGACTTTTCTGAAGTGGCATTTATATCATAGTTTAGCATATGAATATAATATTCAGCCTTATCTTGAAAACTAACTGAGAAACTATAAAAGGGCATATATATATATAGATATATGTATATATACATATATCTATATGTATCAGTCCTATCCACCAATAAGCACTCCATAGCTTGTGTTATTAGAAATGTTCTAGACCTTGTGAAGTTTTGTTAGATATGATTTAAGATCAGGCTTCAGCTATTAAGAAATCAATGGGAACTAGTGTTTAAAATTGAAATATACAAGTTATGATTCATGAAATGATCATTATTATATATAATCTCTATTTTCGCAATAACTGAATTTAGAGGATGTCAAAATGCTCTTAAAGTAGAGCTGAGATGACTGAATGGTCCAGAAATATTAGATAAAAGTTTGAGACCCCAGATGGCCTGGATTTATGATGAGGATACATACCAATAAACCTATAATAAGCTGCACATGCACTTAATATGTAGCCTACAAGGCATCATCACTTAGCAACAGTAACGTGAAGATTAGCAGTTGTTACCCTTATCTTGGAGAATGATTGAATGGAAGCTCTTACCTAATGCTGGTACCAACATGTTGAGAAACTACACTACACATTGTTGACTCCAGAATGTCAAAATTCACAGTTCAAATTATGATTTCCATGGATAACATGGTACTTTTACATCACTGTGGAGTCTGATAATCATAACTCAAGCTGTAGCCTATTGGGGACCGTCAATACTTAGGAAGAGTGAATACCATTCTGAGAGCAGACTTAAGAGGCAGCATAGTTCCTCAGCTTCAAGAAAAGCACTAAAGAGGCAGAGGCAGGAAGATCTCTGCTGGTCTGGTCTAAATTGATAGTCCCAGGGAAGGTAGGGGTACATAGTGAGACCTTTAAAAAATAAAATCAAGAAAGTATCTTTAGAGGAATCCCAGTGTGGAGGGGAAGGTAGGCATGAAATTTCACCACTAACTGGGGCACTATTTTCATTTGATACCTCCTTTGAGAGGAAGAGTCAGTTTGCTTTAATAACAGGACACCTGGTGGGCTCACCTGCACTTTAGGGTCGGCCATAAACCCAAGAACAGCTGGAAAACTCAAACTATATTCAGTGGGGGTCGATATGGGAAGAGCCAGGAGAGTAATGAAGGTGATAAAAAATATACATTGTATACAAGTTTTAAAGAATTAATAAAATATTAGTTAAAAAGAACCACCTTGATGGAGTTCCATCCTGCCATTTACTACCTGTCAGTCCCTGGGCAAAGTTTGCATCTTTAAGCTTTAAATAGTTACTTCCTTAGTGAAATTTTGGACAGTTAGAGTATTTACCTTTGAAGCATGGTACAGAGATTGAATGAGACAATGTGTGTACAACGTGTGCAGCTTTTGATAAGCTGCATGGCACAAAGTGATTAATCAACAGCAGCTGCCATATAGCTTATGGGAGTGAGACGTTTTCTATTCCCACTGCAGTCAGAAGAAGAAAAGTGTTTGAGCATTTGAAACAACACCTTTGGGTGCTGATAGGAGGTGAATTTTTCTAGCAATGAAGATTGTTAAATGTTGAAAAAGTCTTTGGAAACTACAAAGTTCCGTCCCTAGAGATTTCTTAAAAATGGACTTGATCTGAGGTGTTCAGAGTGCAGAGCTCCGTCAGAGTCAGCTTGAGTCACGGCACTTGGAAGGAGATGTGGAGCATCTGGGAACGGGGCATTGTAAGGAAGGGATCATTTGGAATATGATTGACTTAATGCTGGAACATTATTGAATAATTAAAAGACAACGCCATGGCTGGTCAGTGGTGGTGCATTCCTTTAATCTCAGCACATGGGAGGCAGAGGCAGGTGGATGGATGTCTGTGAGTTTAAGGTCAGCCTGGTCTACAGAGTGAGCTCCAGGATAGCCATAATTATGACAGAGAAAACATGTCTCTAAAAGCCAAAAAAAAAGCAAACCAAAAACAAACAAACAACAACAAAAAAACCAGCAACAACAAAAGCAAAAAAGACAACACTGTAGCAAATAAATGCTTTCATATTATTTCTCTGAAAATCTTTTGAAGTAAATTTACTCCAAGCTAGACATTGTCTGCCCAAATCACAGCTTTCAGGAACGTTTTGACCTCTACCTCTCCACCGAGTCATGGACACATAGACACACTGCTGTGGGCTTGCCATGTGAGGGTTGAAATCTTTCTGAAGGTTCTCTGTGATTTAACGATTTAATTTCTCTGCTGAGGCTGGCAGAGGGCTACATGGTTTGTGTGCCTAGCTTCGGTTATGGCAAAAAACAATTCCCAGATGGGATAGGTAAGAGCAAGCTCTAAAGAGCATAGCGTAAATATTTCCAGCTAAAAATACCTCAAACTTAAAAAAAAAATCAATCCCTTTTAAATGAAAGTAGATTATTTGTTTGGGTTTCTGATGGTAGCGAGTCCTTGTCAGAAAATGGTTGGCTTTTAAAAAGGCATTTTATATTCTCCGCAGAGAAATAGGAGCGTGATGGATGAGGTCAGATAGCCTCGCTTTGTGGTTGACTCACTTAGTTCTTTTGCAAATGAATCAATCCTAGGCTTCTATCCAGACCTGACGCAGAGTTGTCCATGAGCTCCTTCCCCTCTGACTGTAGAGACCTGAGTCCTATCTGCTCATGGCCTGTGTTTTCTATGCAGCCCTGTATTTAAGGTTTTACCTCACTTTAATGAGCTTGATGTCATTCTGGCCCCTTGGCTTTGACCCAGGCTCCCAGTGTGCTGAAAGACCTCTACCGAAGACCTTCTCTCTTATCTGTTGTTCTGATTGGTCTCTCTAACCTTTATCATCTAGGAACCTGAGTTCATTTTGGTCTCTCTATCCTTTTTCATCCAGGAACCTTGAATCTATGACAAGTAATCACCCCTGAAAATAATTGCTTTCAGTTCTATCTCTGGTTAGTCTGAGTCCTGGGATGTGGAAAACCCCACACTAATTCATCTTTGTGTTCTTATATGTCATGGTTACACAGAAAGTCCGCCATTGGCTGAATAAATCAAGAAAATAAAGAATTTATTATTGTTCTCTACATAAACTGTAATTTAAGTTCTCTGTGGGATGAATGAGGCAACAAAGTTTTCTGTATCAACAAAAGAATAAAAAATGAAATGTTAATTTTTAGGTTTTCATGTCTACCCCTAAACTTTTTCCTCATTTCACTGTCTATGTTCTGTGCTGTAAAGAGACACCATGGCCATGGCAGCTGTTATTAAGGAAAGCGTTTAATTGGGGCTGACTTACAGTGTCAGAGGTTTAGTCTATTGTCACCATGATGGGAAGCATGGTGGCCAACACGATTCTGGAGAAGTAGCTTGAGAGTTCTACATCTGGATGTACAGGCAACTGGAAGAAAGAGACAGTGGGCCTGGCTTGAGCATTTGAAACCCCAAGCCCACCCCACAGTGACAGACTTCCTCCAACAAGCCCACATCTACTCTAACAAGGCCACACATCCTAATCCCTCTCAAGTAACACTACGCCCTAATGACCGCTCATTTAAATACATGAGCCTGGGAGAGTCATTCCTATTCATACCATCACACACACACACACACACACACACACACACACACACACACACACACACACTTTTTTCTTAACAAAAACTCATACTTTATTTAGAGTGAGTTTCATGTACTTTGTATGTGTTTTCTGATTTCTTTTCTTCAAATATGACATGTTACCAGTTTCACTTCTGAAAAAATACTATAAGCTCTCAGTTGAGAAAAGCCTTAAGTTTCTGTTTGTTTATTTGTTTATTTTTGTTTTGTTTTGTTTTTTGTCAACATCGAGGGATTTGTTGTAGGTGAGATTTTCTTTAAACTTTTCATTTTTCTCTCTCTTTAAATTGTTGGCTATTACTTGGTCTATTACTTGAGAATATTTCCCTTAGTCTGTGAGTTGTCATTTAAACTCTTAGATAGGACATTTTGAAGTTAAGAAGCTTTTAATTTTAACCAAATCCAGTTCATCTATTGTTGTTCTTTGCTGTCAACACAAATAAAATAGTGCCAAATCTCAAGTCATAAAAAAAATTTTTGTTGCTCTTTCTTCAAAGAATTTCATGACTTTTTTGGGGGGGAGGGGTTTACAAGACAGAATTTCTCCTTTTAACAGCTCTGGCTGTCCTACAACAAACTTTGTAGACCATGCTAGCCTCCAACTCACAGAGATCCATCTGCTCTGCCTCTTGAGTGCTGGGATTAAAGGCATGCACCAGCATGCCTGGCTGAATTTCATGACTTTTAATTCTCTTATTTTTTTATTTGATTCATTTGGGGTTACTTAATATGAGATATAGGTTCTAAACCATTTTGTTGTCCCAGCACATTTTCTCATATGGCCTATTAATTTTTTCCCATTTAATAGGCTTTCCATTCTCTTGAAAATAAATCAACCATACATATATTTTTTTTGGAGTCTCAGTTCTATCTGGTATATTGGTTTTTTTTTTTTTTTTTCTGTGGTGATTTTGATACAGAATCTCATATAACACAGGCTGGCCCCAAAACTTCTATGTAAACAAGGTTGGCCTTGAACCCCTGATCTTCCTGACTTTTCCTCCAAGGTGAGAGGATTATAAATGTATGCCTTAATGCTTGGATTACACTACAGTATTGCCTTTATTGTAGTTTTGTATAAAGTTTGAAGTTGGAACATGTGAGACCGCTTCTTCTTTTCAAAATGTAGTTGCTATTCTGAGTCTATGGAGTTCCTAAATTAATTTTAGACTCTGCTTGCCAGTTTATACAAGGAAGCCAGCTAGGATTCAGTAGTGACTACATTAAATCTCCAGATCAAGTGGGGGTTTAATGCCATGATAACAATTGTCAATCTTTCCATGGACATGGGATGCTTTTCTGAGGGTTTCAAATATTTGATTTCATGCAAGAATGCTTTTAGTATTCAGAGTATAAAATTTACAATTCTTTTGTTTAATTTATCCTTAGTATTATATCTTGATGTGAGTGTAAATGAATTTTTCTTATTTTCATTTTCTAATTATCTGCTTCAAATGGGTAGGAATCAATGGATTTTTATGTATCCTCCTGTCATCCAACATAACAATACCCATCTATTAGTGCTAATTTGTATATTCTGCCTCAAACTCAGCCTAGTTCAAGTGACAAATTTGAAACACACATGTGTACCTGTCTAGTGTCTTTACCTCCAAATGAGAATCATTGCCAGCCTAATGCTGACCGTGTGTTCTGAGCTTCGGTGAAGTTTTTCTGGCTACCCATAGCTACCCATAGCTACCTGTTTACCTTCATTTTATGCAGTTATCCAAATCCTAGTGGAAATGACACACATTTGCAGTTATCTACAAATCATGGCTCTTTACAGAGTTAGATAGCAGGGTCTATAGCTGCAAAAATTAATATGTATAGTTAATAGCTTTGTAATTCAGAGGGTAATGAATATTCATTTTAACTTAGTCTTGTATATTTATGAAAATACATGTAGTTTAGTAAAACTATGACACAGAGAGAAAGAGAAATCTTTTGAAAGAAACTTAAGTCAATACTTCAAAGCCAATAATTATGCTAAATGTCTGTTAACGCTATGTGACCTGGCTATTTGGCAAATGGTTTTGAATCATGAGTACTTAAATACTCATCTTCTCTAGTTATTTCCAAATTCCTCATTTCAGAAATTGATACAATGCTCCCATGTAATTTTCACCTGAAAATAAAGATATATATATATATATATATATATATATATATATATATATATATATATATATATATATATTGCATACCTAAACAAACAAAAGCAGAGACTTTGCTAGTTTACTGAACTGATACTCACAGCACATAGTTAGTACAACAGGACCATGAGGTCATGTGAACAAAAGAAATTTAACATTCTTCATGCCACCATAGTAAATGATGGTGAGGCTTCAGCTTTGACCACTGAGTGCTGTCATCGGCTTTAGTATCCCGGGACGCCTCTCGACTCGTTAACAGTTCTGCTGTGAGTCTCCTGGGAAGAAGCTTTAGCGTTTGAACACCACGGATCATTTTTCATGCTGTTAATTTGTCTCACCATTTCAGTATGTGTCACTTCCTAGCCTGCCAAGAAGCATCTTTTCCAGCAGGCATTCAGAAGCATGGAGAAAGTGCAGCCGTGGTCCACTTTCAAGGGAGTCTTGTAGTAGCTACTGGTCAAACGAGAGTAATTTTCCTTAATATTTGTGATGACGTTAGTTCCCATAATTAAGAAAGTTCTAATTTGTGCAGTGTCACCAGATACTAAAACGTAAACAGAAGCGCCTTCTAGTTCTTTCTAGGCCATGCCTGGAGAGGTAATCAAAATAGGAATAGACTAATACTTGAACCAATTAGCTTCAAAATGTGTGATAATTAATGTAGGGTAGGCTACTGTTTACATGTTTTCTTTCTGAATAGACAAATTATCATGTGTGTATAATCTTCTGTTTTTCATTATACTTTATGTATACACTAGTATTAACGTGTTTGTATAAACCTTAAAAACCCTACGTAGCTGTTTTGATGAGGCTCCTCCTCATTATATTGGATTTCTTGTCACACTATAAGAAGACATTTCTCCTTCTGGGAGACAACTGTCTGCTAAATCTAAAATTACCTTGTATTGTTCAGGTACACATGTACATGAGACACGATATAGCAAAGTTATCCTATGCTCGTAAAATAGCTGTTTCCTCACAGAAGGCTCTGTACTGACCTTCTGAACTCCTGAGTTGGTGCTGGCTGATGTATGAATGCGTATACATTTTCCTTATTCTCTGAAAGACATGCCCCTATTGTATTAAAGAGATGGGCTTCTTCATTTGGTTTAAATAGCTGACTTAGCTCCATGACCAGGGATCCCTGCTATGGTCCCCCTTTTCTTTATTTGCTGTACCTTTTGACAACCATGGAGGCAACCGGTTACATATAGACTTGGTTTGATTCTCTTCTGCTTTGGCTCTGTCTGGTTGTTAGTATGGTCTCCTGTGCGGTCTCTGCTCCATCCCAGCCTGCAGCCGGCTGGGTTTCGGCCCAGTTCCCTGCCCTGGCCAGATGCAGGAAACTTGTGCTTGGAGAGTGGCGTGGGAGCAAGGGGACCTGGGTTCTGGGATCTGGCAGACCCTGATTCCCGCCCCTAGAATGAATGAACAAGAGGCAATGATTCAGTCCCAGAACTCTCTTCTGGTGGAAGCAGAGCTCAGTTTAATGCAGAATCTCTGCTACATATATTCAACAGCGGGGGAGGGACCTGTGTGCTCAGGGTGGGAAATCTATTGGGCTTAGACACTGGCATTGGGGTAGCCTTATTTGCATGCGGAGCCAGGCACTTACCAAGGGGCGCCTTTTCGCAAGGCATGGCTCACAGAGACAAAGAGGAAGGTATCCTATCAGCCACAAGGCAGACAAGAACCTACTAAGTTGCTTTCCTTTTGCTTCTGTGAAACAGGCAATATTTAATATTTAGCTGGGATCTGACCAGGGTCAAAGGCAAGGAGCAGCTGAGCACCCAACGCCCTCATCTTCTGAGATGGCGAGGTGCTCCCTAGCTGCTTCAACCTACTCCTCAGCCCCATGGCGGTCCCACATCTGGTAACTTGATTCTCTTGTTCAGTTTCTATTAACAGAATTCCTGCTATCTACCAGAATTTTAAGATATGTTTACTATAAATCCCTTATGCATTCTCTACTTCATTGAAATACATGTCTTTAGAGAAAAATTTTCCAGAATATTTCATGAGATGAACACATCAACAGATAGGAGAATGTTACAGAGAGAATACGGGCCTTTACACATGTAGGCTGTGTGCTTGCTATAGTTGTGTGGTGTAGGCTTTGTTAGGGGTTTTGTGATGAATAAGGTAATGTTTATGCTAAGATATGATATAGGAAGGCTTAAATCATTAATTTTGGAACAGAGTTAAAGGAAATTTTTTCTTTTTTTTTCTTATTATTCCAAAATAAGTATTATGCCACAGAGGGTAACCATCTACATAGTATCTCTATGGATGAGGTTTTTTTTATCCTGACCTTCAAAAAAGCTCAATCGATCTAGTAAAATATTCCATTTTCATCCAAGAGGCATGATATCAAATGGAGATTTTTTTCAATGGTTTTTTTAAACTATTCACAATGTTTGGGCCTAGAGAGATGACTTAATAGTTAAGAGCACCTGCTATTCTAGCAGAGGACCAGATTTGCCTCACAGAATTCACATAGTATAGCTCACTAAGAACTTGCAGCTCCAGCTTCAGGGCGTCTGAGTACTTCCGGCATCTGTGGGAACCTGCATGCCCATGAGCATACACACAGAGAGACACATATACATACAAGTAAATAAGAGCAAATAAGTATAAAGTATAAATAAATAAAATGATATCTTTGCAAGGTTGGAAAGGTTCCTGCAGATAAATTGAAGTGGAAAGTAAGATCATGAGATCACAAAAGTTCAACCAGTAAAATCATTCTTCCTTGTACATTACAGATATTGAGGGAAGTTTCATCTTCCAAGTGAGTTACATCCTTGGTGTAAGGTTAGATTTGATGAGAATTCTTACATGGAAAGTTTAGTAAGTAGCTCTTCATTGGTGAATAGAAACGGCATCCCCCTCCCCTGCCACTTATAAACATTGGCGATAGATAAATCTTTATCCATTTTAATACCCAATCATGTTTACCCTTTAAAACTGTGATCTAGCTCTTCTTCAGTCATTGCTCCTCCTTAGCCATTTGCTCTGATTTTGTCTCTAGAAGTGGAGTGAGTTTTCCTTAATGAGTGGGATTCTTTGCCTCACTCTGACATAGTAGTTTTTCTTCAGAATAGTGTCAAGCAATGCAGAAGCTAAGATGCCCAGAGCAATGTCAGCTGTGATGACAAACCCACAAGTCCTACCTTAGAGGGACAGATATCCACACGCTCTCCTCCCTAAACTTGCATTCATTTTGGGCCAAAGCCAGGTGTGATACTGAGGTAGGCGAAGCTGCTCAGGCTGACATCTCCCCTTGGTCTTTTCCAAGTTGCTTTATGCCAGATCTATAGATGAGATTCAGTGACTGTTCCAGGTGGCAATAGAGTTAGTTTTATTTAATGTGTTGCTTCAGGCGCGTGAAAAACTTGATTTTTTTTTGAAAAATCAAGAATTAGAAATGCCATCATTAAGCATGGATTACTGAATGCACATTATGCAACTGGTACAGTAACTTTGATGCTTTAAAACTCTATGGAGGTTGGACTACAGGAGTGGGAGGGGAAAGGCGTGTGTGTTTTTGGATTTAACTGTTGTTGCTGTTTGTCACTCTACGTGATTTAGCATACAAACCTATTCTTAACCCCAATGTAAAAATAATTTTCTTCCTCTTTATCTAGCAGCTCTTAATGGGGATTTGACTTATTTTCCTTGGTACAAATTTTGGGTTTATAAGAAGAAAAGCTGATATGTGTATTTTGGCCATTTTTTCCTATGACTAATTTTCTTCTTCTCATAAAACTATTACACACTTAGACTAATGGCACCATTCATCTTAAGCAATTGGCTTGTTTCGTCTGGCTTGGGTCTATGGTAGATCAAAATTGTAAGAACTCTGTGTTCCTGTTGTCAGGAATGCCACAACATTAGAGATCACCTCTGAGGCATGGAAACAGGACCCCAGCATCTGCAATACTGGCCAGTTCATATGTAGCTTCCTCTTCATCTCATCTGTACTCCTTGCTGTTCGGGTTATATTTATTCAGTTGCCCTTCAGTGCTTCCTCGACTTTTAGCCATTTGTGCTCAAATCGTAAGAGCATTGTTTCAATGGATTTGAACGTATTTTTGGCGAATTGTTACACTAGTTGCACAAATAAAATCCCAGTTGAAGAAACCGAATTTTCCAGAGTTTTATTGTAATATGTTCACCAAAATGAACAGTCTTCTCTGATAATTGGATCCAGTGATGAGCACAGCAAGTGTTCAGGATTTGTTTTTTAATCAATCAGCAGGTATAATAGTCTATGGATCTTGGCTAGGATGCTTGCTAACATTTCTGGTAACTTTGTGAAAATTAGAACATGTGTCTTCATCTCTGGGTATAGTAAGCAGCAACAACTGAGCAGGGAGGGGGTTTCTCCTTCAGAAGCCTGAGTCCCTTAAGCTGTTCTGTGGGAGGTGATGTCCACCCTAATATACACTTAGCCTTTGGCTGCTATGCAACTGCAACCTGCAAAACTATCACAGTAGCCCTGGGCCAGGGACACAAGGTAGAATGAAGAGTCCTTTAATTCCTGTTGCGTCTGTCCTTTCCCAAATATAATTTCTAGGGATTTATTTGTCTTATCTAGTAGTTTGATCAGTAGGATTCATCTATTTGGATAGTGGTAATGGGGGGAAGAGGAGATCAGAAAATTACTCTTTGATTTTAGAATTCTCTGGACGTGGTATTGAACAATCACTTGCAAAGATTTGCTTATTTTTAAAATGATTTATCGAACATTACTAGCAAATGAATGCTCTGTCAGATTTTTGGAAGGGATGTGTGTATACACACACACACACACACACATATACTCATCCGCATTGTTACATACTCAGACACATGTAGAATTGCACTTGTGTATCGTGTTGTTTTTATTATATGGTAATATGGGTTTTATCAAAGTAACCATGTTGCTTTATCACATAAGAAGCCACCTCTTTACTGTAAAAAGTATCACACATGTTCCCCCTCATTTATCAAAACAGGACGAGAACGAATAGTAAGCCCAAGGCTTTTTTCTTCTTCTTCTTATTCCAGGCGATGTGTTCCATATCACTGCCCCTAACAAGTTCACCTTCGAGGAGGCCGAAGAAGAATGTGAAAACCAGGATGCGAGACTGGCGTCTGTAGGGGAGCTCCACGCAGCTTGGAGGAACGGCTTTGACCAGTGCGATTACGGGTGGCTGTCGGATGCCAGCGTGCGGCACCCGGTGACTGTGGCCAGGGCCCAGTGTGGAGGTGGTCTACTTGGGGTGAGAACCCTGTATCGTTTTGAGAACCAGACATGCTTCCCTCTCCCTGATAGCAGATTTGATGCCTACTGCTTTAAACGTAAGTGCTTGATATCTTTTATTTAAAAAAAAAAAACAGATTAAAAACCTGCAGCAAAGATACTCACTGAGGTTCACGTATATGCTGGGATGGATCCTGTATCCTGTATTGCTCCCATGGACTGGAAACAGTTCAGTGCGTTAGAAACAAGCAAGACTTAATACCAACGTCATGGTTATCACAGTAGGGAATTGGGCAAGTGGATTTTTTTGCAGGGGATGAGAATGTCAGATTAGGATCTTAACTGTACCCTGCTATATCAAGAACCACAGAACACATCGTGAGTTGTCATTTCATATTAACTGAAGCCTTTAAATGAAGTTTCATTGTTGGTATAACAATGTTAAGCTAGCAGCAGCTGAATTAAACCTTTTGTCTTTGATATCACTCTTATTATAAAACGCGGACAACTTAAATTTAATTCATTGCAGGTGAGTATTTGTGCAGAAATTGATAGTGACTATGCTCAATTCCTACCGAAAAATGAACCATACTACCAAATAATATAATCCACATATCTCAATCTCATTTTGTTTCAAGTAATAGAATATGTGCCTTTGGTGATTAATTTTGCTTTGAATTACTTAAAGTACAATATAGCCTCTTTGTAACATGTAGCATTAATTGGATATGTTCTGTTAGGTTTACCTTGTAAAATTAAATTTTAAGTAGCTTTTGTGCTAGATATACTTTAATTTTTCAAACATCCTTAAATTATTTTAAAATATTAGTCACATTATATAGTATTATATTGTAGAATCCTTGATTAAGCAAATACCTAGTCAAAGGTTTTATGGTAATATTTACTGTAGGTTCTGTATTATGCTAGCTAAATAACAAAATACTTGGATATTTTAGTGACCTGGGGTAAGTCTGAAATTGATTAATATAATGAAGCATCAATACAGCACATGAAGTGTTTTTAACAGGCTTTCTAATTCCTCTTGTTAGAGCAATAGGTAACTAAAGCAACTAGAAAACAGACTAGTTTATTCTTTATTGGTTTCTAAAGTGAAATATGCCGGTGCTTCTCAGTGAGAAAAAGACACAGAGCTATGAATTCAAGCAGTGTGCTGAAAAAAAAACATTGGATCCATGAGCTAATAGAAGGGTGGAAAGTCGTCATTTCACAGACTTCTGTCTCCCTGCTAGGCGGCCTCTGCCTAAATCT
The DNA here is from genome assembly GCA_026225945.1 of Cricetomys ansorgei. Classification (NCBI taxonomy): domain Eukaryota; kingdom Metazoa; phylum Chordata; class Mammalia; order Rodentia; family Nesomyidae; genus Cricetomys; species Cricetomys ansorgei. Next base: position 3,394,284 of record JAMJFZ010001074.1, read on the forward strand.
GCTTTAGACTTACTCTTCTGAGTGTTATAGCCATATGTTGTGTATTAGCTTAATTCAAGCTGACTGAACCATAAAAGGCCTAGTAAATGCTACCTTTTCTTCTCAGGCCTTGAAACAACAAAATCTTCTATAATCATTTTCTGAATGATAATAATAAAAACAAAATCTTATCCTAAATACAGTCATACAAACATATATACATATATAACGTGTATATTCATTTACACTAAATTCTCTCATTAGTGATATTCAAATAAATCAGATTAAATAAAATGACTTTTACATTAAGTTACCAACTAGATGAGGGAACAGGCTTGGCTTGATGGTTAGTAGGGGATGGGACAAGAAAAGCTAAAGTAAGGGTGAACAGTGGCTGGCCTGACTCTCTTATTTTACTAATCTTTCTTTTGCTGTATAAAATCAACAACAGAAGAAAATTTAAATGGCACATTTTCTCCTTGAGGGTAAGATGGAAACCCAATCTTGTCTATAACTATAGAGAGTATTAGTAAAGAATTGATCCTGGCAGGTTCTTAATTATTTATCTAAATGAATTTACATAGATGCATAAAATGACAAGGTCTTCAGATTTAAATAGAGTGACCATATTCAATTTAATTGATATTAAATACACAAGTGGCTTTTATTCATTCTTTTTCTAGGCATTTAAATATATAGAATTTTTGAATAAAATACATTCATATTTTCCCCTATGAAACCTGAAGTCCAGATTTTTGATTATTTCTCCCCTCCTTAAGACTATCATTCCTAATTCATCCAACACATGAGATGCTAAGAATGTTGGCATGCTAATAGTTTAGTGCATTTTGCAACGATTCTTTTAGTATGTATATTCTTAAGGATTTAAAATTATTTTGAAGTGATTTGACTGATGTCCAGTGGTAGGCATGGTCTCCGCTGTGGTCCCCAAGATGTCAGTGATATACAGCTGCCATGTTAGATTAAAACAGTAAGAGATGCATCATGTTGAAAATCATTTGGTTTTGTCAAACATAGACTGCGGGCATGCAGACCACCTAGTGAATGAACATCCCAAATCTTAGGTTTTGTTCTAACGCCCTCTTCCTTATGAAAGAAGTATGTCATAGTACATACACAACGTCAGATAATGTGCGCAGATAGGATTTATCTGGCCAAACATTTGAAAAATAGACGACTAAGTGCCTTTTAAAAATAATCTACCTGACTATTTTCCTGTGATGAACACTGTCTCCTTCCTAATTTTCTTTGCCCTCAGGGGTAAAAACATTCTGTGAAAGAACACAGTACAGGGCTTTGAAAGTCCATGTGAAATGTCTTCATATTTAAGTGAATCAAAGTAATTAGAGACTTTTGAAAATTTCATAATGCATGTCATTAAGGGTCTCCAAGAGAGGGGAAAGGACATGCTTCCGCAATAAATCATTTTAATATTATTTAGCCCTCACTCTTAGATTAATTTTAATAAAAGTTTGAATTTTAGAATTTGAACTATGCTTTTTTTTTTTTTTTAAGTTGCTGATCAGATTCAAATGGCAGGAGTCCTATTGCTCATAGTCCTTTGGTTTGCTCTCAGCGTCTTCTCCAACTGGAAAAATTTCACTGATGACAATTTTAATGTCTAGACTTGTTACCATTTGATCTGGTTTTGACCCTCCTCATTTCTCCATCCTTTCTTCTCTGATTAGGTTTGGAACTAGAGTCTAGAGCAGGCTCAGTTGGTTCCCGGCACTTCATATACTTTAGCATATCTTTGTTCATGTTTATATTTAGGCTACTGTTCTAATCTGTGATCACTTCATTACCTTTTCTGTGCCCTAAACAATTATGTACCATTAGGTAACAAATGTAATGCTTCCTTTAACTTTGTATTTCATTTTTTTTCTATTTATTGACTTTGTCTTAATTACCATTCAATCACTCATAACACTTAAAAATGACAATTTTAATTCTAATCCCGCTATGCCAACACGAACCCTTTCTTCAGATGTAACCTCAAGTGGCTTTGTGGAATCCCCACTACTTTTGTAACTCTTTCCCACGTTTACACTCATGTGTGTTTCACACATAATATCAAAGAGTGGATTCAAAGTCAGCCGTTCCTCCAAAACATAGGCAGTATAGCAATTAAATTGGCCATGATGCTGCTGATAGGGGTTTTATATTTTGTTAGGAAAATCTGCCTCATGTCTCACAACAGAAGCACAGAGAAGATAGTCCATATGACTATAAGCATGTTGATGTAAAACATCTGTGTGGCAGACAGCTGTGAAGATTGGAAGGGAGTATTTGTGGGAAAAGAAGCATGCTGATTTTTTGTTGGCTTCCTCAATAATGGTACTGAAAAAAAAATGTAGTAGTTTTCCAAAACCCAAGTGTCCAACGTAAATGAAACTATGGGAAAGGTACTTTTAGAATAATCCAGAATTGTGTTATCTTCTTTGTAATTGTCGACAATTGTGTAAATTGTAAATTACACAATTACAACAATTGTGTAAAGTAACACAATTGTATTCATTCTTATGATACTTCCTTGTAGATAGTGTTTTAAAAAATTATTTCCTTTTTTGGAAGGGCTGAAACAAATGGCAGATATTATCAGATACAATGAATTTTGATGGAAATCAGCTGTTAGGTTGACGAAAAAGCCACCCAACCCCAAAAGGAAGTCTGAGGTTTTTCCATTTCAAGTCATAGAATTAATTAACCTAATTGTAAGCAGACTTTCTTAAGCAGGGCTCTAAAATTATTAAACCCCTCCCTTTCCCCTGAAAACAAAGTCACATAAATCCTGGCTTTGTAAAACAGGCTCCCTGAGTGTAGCTGCTGTTGCCTTAGCGTGCAACAGGGCTGTAGGGGAGCCCCAGAAAGCTAGGGTTGTAATTGACAACGGCATGTGTTTATTTAGTTTTTAAAATCCTAGTCCATTTTTAAAACACTGTAAAAATATTTTCATGGGATTATAGAGAGTTGCCAGGTTGAACAGGGGGACCCGATCCGCAGGACTTCACTTTGCTCCAGTGGAATGTCACCTTCTTCTTAGTTAATTTCATCAGTCATGAAAAATGCTCCGCGGGAAAAAGTCGAATTACCATTCTGTTGTTATTAATAATAATATGATTAAATTTTCTCTAATAGGAAGGTGTCTAGGAACTTCCTTGATACATATTTTTTTTACTGTTTCCCTAAAGAATGCAGTCATAAGACGGACATGAAATCTGGCAGTTCAGTGAGGTAACTCTGTTGGAATTTCAGAGGACAGAGAATTGAATTGAAAGAAAAAGAATCAGACACATTTTAAGTCTGTAAGTTGTTCACGTCAATCAAAATTGACCGATATTAGTGCCAAGAAAAAATTCAGAAGCAGCTTTAAAAACAAAATAAAATAAAAGACAAAAGAAGAAAAGTTCATTTAACACACTTTTCAAGGTCTAGTATTTATTTATTTATTTATTTATTTATTTATTTATTTATTTATTTATTTATTTATTTATTTGGTTAACATCTTTCTTAAATGTGAAAGGGTAAGGAGTGATGGATTTTTAAAGAACTTGTATTAGAGTATGAACGGACACCGGGTTTTCATTAGAACACTGACGCTTTTGGATTTTTAAAATGGTTTAGAAAATATCAAGAGCTAATAACAACAAATTCTAGTTTCCCTTGAATTGGAACTTATTATTATCCTATTTGTATTTAGAATAAAGTCACCTTGGAGTACTGGCAGAACCCATGGAGCCAAAAGACATCCAGATTTGGTTTTCAATGGTTCTTTTTGGGGAAACACGAAGTTTTTAGAGTCTACTGATGCAACAATTCCTAATGGAGAGGACCAACATTGATCATACAGCTATTTTGCATCATATGCAATGTAGGAGATGATAGCTGTGAGTTCCCTCCCAACCTCTCCTTGTGCACTCAGTGGCAACTCATTCTTGATTTTAGAAAGTACTGATGCTTTTAGGAAATACAGTCTTTGTATGCTAAACTGCTATGTTGCCTCTGCGCTGAGAATGATTTTTGTTTATAGTTTTGTCAAAGTTATAAACCCGGAGTCATTATGAACGCAGCATTTTCAAATGACAAAGCTACTTTATCGGATGCTCAAGGATATCTGAGGAATTTATAGTTGTAGGATGAAGATGTATCATGTAGCTTCTTTACTTCCTATGCATTTGTATTTCATACTAAATTAAGACTGGAACCAAGACCAGGAGTAAGGAAAAACACAATGTGTAGACCAATCAGCAAACAGCTGGACTACAACAAATGTCAAAGAGCCTCTGCCAGACATTTTGTATAATCTGCTGGCAACAAGCCTGCAGAGTTGAAAGGAAGATGGAGACAAGTGTCCAACACCTGGAACCAAATGAAGAGTGGGTCTTAAAAGTTTAATATCCTGTTTTTATGAAAGTCTACACATTATGGACAGTGTCATGGTTTGTATGTACTTGGTTCCGTTTGATGTGGCTTTTTGTTGTTCTGCAGTCTGAAACACTCCCTCTCCCCTGAGACACTATGCAGCTCGAAAAGAAGGGAATATTTGGAGGAAGTTAGCATCAGGGGACACGAGATAACAAAGCCAAGCTCTCCTTCTAAGTTTCATGTTACTACTGTAGTTCATTACAGATAACCATTTATGAAAATCCTGTGCTAATAACATTTTGGTATCTATTTCTTCTTAAAACATGTAATATACATTTCTTTGTGAGAAATATTTATACAATCAAGTATAATCCTTACAGTACAAACCAACTTACCAGTTTGTGACTATTAGGTGATCAATTATCTTCCTTCGTGTTAATTTAAGTTTAGATTTTAAACTCCTTTGTATCACAGATCACTTTGGTTCACTTAAAAAAAAGTGCAAAGCAACACTTAAACGCTGGTCATACAACCCTTTATCAGTGACTTGTCTGATTAACTCTTTGAAATTATTTTTCTAGCTAAACAGAATATATCAGAGGCAACCACCATCGAAATGAATATCCTCGCAGAAACTGCATCACCCAGTTTATCCAAAGAACCACACATGGTACCTGACAGAGCTACACCAATCATTCCATTAGACACTGAATTACCTAGCATTACCACACACTTCCCTCCTGCAGGAAACATAGTCAATTTTGAACAGAAATCTCTAGTCCAATCTCAGGCTATCACAGACAGATTAGCCACCGAATCACCCACACCTGTGGGGAGTACTAAGAACCCTTGGGATGTGGATGATTTCTTATCTTCTGAGTCAGGACCACTTGGAAAGCCAGACATATCTGAAATTGAGGAGGAAGGACTCCAGAGTACAACCATCATCTCCCAGCATGCTACTGACTCACAGGATGGAATTACAGAGGATATGCAAACACATGAATCAGTTACACAGATTGAACAAATAGAAGTGGGCCCCTTAGTAACGTCCATGGAAATCACAAAGCACTTTTCTTCCAAGGAATTGCCAGCAACTGAAATGCCATACGAATCCACGGAAGTGACCGTGGAACACAAAACTGAAATGAAAACAGTAAGCACCATTGCTGGATTGGCAACCGCAAGTCACAATGGATTAACCTCAAGAGAAGATGATAGCAAAGGCAGAAGACAGACAGTTAGACCTGGTCAGAGTACCAGGGTCTTCAGCCAAATACCTGAAGTCATCACAGTATCAAAGACATCAGAAGACAGTACCTCTTCCCAGCTACTGGACATAGAGTCCACTTCAGCATCAACAACAGTTCCACCTATAACTATGCTTGATGTAGATGGGTCACTCACAGATAAAGAGAAAGAGCAAAAAACTAGTGTTAAGACGGCTGAAGATGCTTTTGGTCAGTCACAGCCTACAACCCCCATTCCATCAGAGCATCTTACGGAAGTAGAATTCTTTCCATATTCTGGTGACACCGTGTCAGTAGAAGGGATATCCACAGTTATTTATCACTCACTACAAACAGAAGTGACACAAGGAAGAGGAAGAACAGAAACACCAGGACCAGAGTTGGAAAAAGATACTTACCCAGTTGATGAGACACAAGAAAGGATCACCAAACATCCATCTATAGGTACAACAGAGGAGGAAGGCTTTTCTGGAATGAAGCTGTCTACATCTTCCTTGGAACAAATTCATTTTACAGAGTCTTCAGTGGAAATGACCCAATCTTCTGTTTCCCCAGCATTGACGAATGGGAGGTTAAGCGTGAAACCAACAGAAGCAAGTGTTGTAGAAGAAAGGGCAACTCTGACTGGATTAGAAGCAGAAGTTACGGAGTATGGCACAGATGTCACAGCAGCCCATGTGACCCATGGTACTTTAAATGTAGAAGTGGTCACAGTATCAAAATGGGCATGGGGTGAAGAGAATTCAACTTCAGAGCCTTTAGCCTCAACAGAACATGTGGGCCCAACAAAATTTCCCTCTGTCTTACTTAGCACTATAGGAACAAATGGAGCGGATAAAGAAACCCCAAGTTTCACAGATGTAGGTGAATATACTCTTTTTCCAGATAGTACGCAAAAACCACAAGAAAAGGTTTCTGAGGAAGGTTTAACATCAGGAGAATTTACAGTTACATTTCACCCAACTCTATCAATTGGCAGTGCAGAAAAGTCAACTTTGAGAGATTCTTCAGCCAAAGACAGAGTTCTGCCCATTGAAAGCACAGAAGGCCAAGTCATTCAAGCAACTGTGGAAGGAAGTGCTTGGGGTGAAGATACAGATGCCTCCAAACCACTATTTACTGTTCCCCCATTTGCACACACCTCCAAAGTAGAAGAATTGGCATTTGTTAATTATAGCAGCACCCAGGTGCCCACTACTTATATAGACATGTCCCACACTGGTCCTCCTGTAATTCCCAAGACAGAATTGAGTGTGTTGGAACCTTCTGTTCCATTGGAAGATGAGGTTCTAGGTAAATCTGAACAAGATATCATTGGAAAGACTCACCTTGAAGCAACAGTGTCTCCGGAAGCTTTAAGAACAACAGAAATCATACAGGGAGAAACCCAGGAAGAACCACAGACCCCAGGGAGCCCATTGCCTGCTCTCAGTTCTACTGCAGTTATGACCAAGGAGACAACAGCATTTGAAGAAGACGGGGAGGGATCAGCATATACTGTCTCTGAAGACAGATGGGTGACAGGTTCTGAAAGAATCCCAATTTTGGAAACAAGTCCAGTTGGCCCAATTGAGCATGGTACATCTTATCCACCTGGAGCAATAACACAGCCCAAAGTAGAAATGGATACAATGGTAACACTAATATCAACCATTAGGCCAAAAGTAGTTTTAAGTGAAGAGCCAGAATTAAAATATGAAGCAGAAGGGAGTAGTCCAACGGAATTTGTGTCAACCTTGAGCCCCTTCTGGACTCATGTCACACAGCTTGTGGAGGAAACTACCGAGGAGGGAAAGAAGACATCCCTCGATTATACAGATATAGGCTCAGGGTTATTTGAGAAACCCAGAGCCACCGAACTTCCAGAATTTCCAATAGTTCCAAGTGATATGAGTGCCTTCACTTCCATAGACAGCCTTCACAGAACGCCACCATTCAGGCCCTCTTCATCATTCACTGAGGACATTACGTTTACTAGAGAATCTGTAACTCAACACCCTCCCACAACTCTCACTGATGTCCTAGCTAAGGAACCAGAAACGGATATTGACCAAGAGCATCACGTGACCTCAAAGCCTTCTGTAACACAGCCAAGACCATCCACTGTGGAAAGAAAACCAACCTTTGAACCTCAGGCATTGTCTACTTCACCACCCCCAACAGGGACAAAATTCCACCCTGACATAAATGTTTATATTATTGAGGTCAGAGAAAACAAGACAGGTAAGTCTTTGCTTTCAAGGTAATCAGCATTTTATCTTGAAAGTTAAAATAACCATCGTGCCGAATGCTGCCTGCCATTAGACAGTACCTGGAGTGTGAAAAATATGTTAGCCTCATGCATCTGTACAGGAATTGGAAGGATGTGTTATTAAAACGGTTTGGAAGAATGTTAGATACAGTTTTATTTTAAGAATTGTAAGAGGCCCCGCTTTGTCATCTAATACAACCACTTCATCACCGTCACATCGCTTCAGAACACGCAGAACGAAGTGTTTTAATTTCAGTGTCTTTCCATACATTACTACTCAAGTGTAGCGCTAGACTGTGTTAACAATCCATCGGTCTGCAACCATTAACCTTTAGGACTCGCAATGATTTTGCATTTCCCTAGAGTTGACCAACAGATCTCTAAAGGTTTGTTTTTTTTTTTCTCTTCCAGGATTTTGCAGGCTTATCACATAAGTTGTGGAATGGGTAATAGGTCTTTTTTTTTTTTTTTCAATTCAAGTTTAACATTTCTAAGACGTTGACTGTTTTCCTGCATATTTTTAAATGTAGCTTTAACTGTTTGGAACCCATACAATCTGGCTAAGTCCTAGGAATCACTCGGAATCCTTATCGAGTATAACTTTAGGTGGTGGATTTGTAAACATTACCTTTTCTTCCTAAAAACTCAGGCCATTATGATTTTGATTTTATTGTGATTTCATCGTCTCCTTTAAAAGCTGTTTATTTGCATTGACTAATAATTGCAGTTGTCATTCTCAGATATCTCTTGTTTTTACCTAAAAGTGAGAGTACACCATCACGTTAAATTTGAAAAGCTGAGTTGAGAATATGTAGCACTGTAGTTCCTGTCTTTTATATTTAGAGCTCAAGTCTAATGATTTTATTAAATTGTTTTGTTCAAATTTTAGTATAAGAAGTAAATGAGTATGTGTTTGTTTTTCTGTGGCCTGAAGCCATAGGAGAAGGATGCCTCTACATCAGCTTCTTTCTTGGTATTGGAATGCTCCCTTCTGAATGTTGTTCAGGAGAGATGACATTTTCATTAGGGTGATCAGGAGCACACCTGTTGAAATGAACAGGTATCTGCACTGTCAGTTCCGTTGGTATCCAGTGTTACAGACAAAATCTTCATGGCTTCCATTAACTCTTCTTCCCCAGGATTTTCTTGGTGTAAAATATTTGCATGACATGAATAGTAGACCACACAGTCCTGCATTACCCAGTTCATCTCCTCTTCTCAGTATAGCTTTTTAGAGGCCAGGAATGAAGCTTTTTTTTTCTTTTCTTTTGTTTCTGCTATAGTATTTTGTGGGTCATATATGACTTCCTGTCTTCTACATTACTGTTACATCTCTCAAAACTAGAGTTGAAATTGAAAGCGTTTACCTAGAAGTAAGAGTTGTGATTGCTGTTAGTAGAATTAAAAGGAAAAGATAACTGTAACCAAGGGCAAAAGAAGATTGGTATCAACCTTCGATTTAGGAATTTGAAAAGCACATACCAATTAAGCACATATCTTCTCAACTTATCTTACTCTATGTTGGTGACATAGTAAGTTGTATTAAATAGTATGAAAACAGAAATATAAGACATCTAACAACTTGTTTTCGGGTTAGGGCATTCAAACTACAAAATGAAAAAAAAACAAAAAACCCTAAAACTTGACACGCACCCCCACCAAGAAATGGTGATCATTTTGGTGAAAACCAAAATCACTGAGTTTATAAATGGTAATTCAAGTGAAGGGTCTGCAGAGTCTAATGCTAACAGCTTCCACAGAGCACAGAGGTACGCCTTTATATGTGGCTTGCGGTCTTCATTCAGCCGGATTCTCATAGTTGTTTTCCTTCCCCAAGGCTGACAATGCCAACAGTACTTTCTGAGACAGTTGTGAAATATCTGGTCATTTCCATCAGGAGTGTGTGTATGTGTGTGGGGGGTGGCGTTTACAGTATGTGCAAGTCTGGAGAGGGCATGGAACACTGGGACAGTCTGTCTATCAGTTTCTTACGTGTTCTGTTCTATGTGTTTTCCTTAAGAATAACAGCATGGTTTGTTATTCTCAGAAGTCAATGAGATTTACTTAAGACCCGACTACTCAGTTAACAAATTTCACTTGTTTTCTAATAGGAATTTAATTTTCCCAATATTTTGAACTTTTCCCATGAAAACCCTAGCACAGATGCTGTTAAGTTCTAAGGCAGGTGCGTTAATGAGGAAAACCTGGAAAGCCAAGCTTTTTATATTTCCAGACTGGAAAATCCTTGGTGCATGTGTGCCATTGTATAAACCTATTCACCTGAATAGAACTGACCTTCACAATATACTCTGTATCCAAGTAAGTAAAAATGCCACCCAGGCTACACCAAACCAAGGCATTTATAATTTTTGCTGCACTCAGGGAGTGATATAAAGCTTGATTTTTATGAAATACCATGAAACAAAACATGCTTCTCAATGTGTGCTTATGTCATACACTCAGATGGATGTTAATGGCAGCCTAGATTCTGCTGCTCAAGGGCAACTGTAGTTAACAGTTTAAAAATCTGAAGGAACTTCTCAGCTCATAAAGGTTTTATGAGCTGAAAAATGCTGTGGGGTGTGGTTAACAGTGGTTCAGGGGTGCTGAAAACCTAACTCGTCTGTTTCAGGAGTTATTCGCACACCTGCACTTGGGAAAATTATTAAAAGGCTTTCTTTGTGAACGTGTACGAAGGCTGCAGGATTGGGCCGTACGGGAAGGGTTTCTTCGGTTATATCAAGGTTTTCATTGTTGTTTTTTTTGTGATTTGGCAAGAGTACTCGAATAAATTACCTGAATTTTTACAAGTTAGTGTAACAGTACAAATGTATTTTTAAAAAGTAGCAGTATCTTTAAGTCAAAGAATAATCTAGAAATGTGCAAATACTAAATGCCAATGCCAATATCATGGCAGTATTCATATCAGTAACCTCTAGATATAGAGGGAGACGGGTCTAGTGGCAAGAAGAATATTTAAATACTTACAAAGAACGGTTTGATCTTTTGGAAGGAAAACAATCAATATGCCCCATACCACCTCTGAATGATCAGAACCATGGGTAATGTCGCTCCATAAATGAGGCAAACATCAAGTAGAGGATTTTAAAATATAAAGGATCCCTATAGTAAGAGAGATAGTTTCAAACTGTCTGCAAAAATGTAAACGCTGTGCTGCTAAGACATCCTGAACCATTTTTTAAATTCACATAATTTAATTTGTCCATAGTGAGTGCATGGGCAGGCTCTTGCAGAGTTCATGTTTTTACATAGCTGGGAAGTATTTATGATGTCTCACAGAAAGGAGAGTTTAATTACTTCAGCCACATGTTGTGAGGGTGTTTGTTTTGGTAAAGCGAGAGAAGGAGAAGTAAATTATTTGACTATCTTTTTGTGGGAACATGCAGGAACACCATGTAATTCTTATTTCCACTATCAATAGCTTATGTTTCTTGGCTTTCTAGGGAGCGTACATTACTACCTGCTGATAAAAATTCTCTGTTTATCTTTTCGTACTATCTCCCACAGACATTTGATCAAGCCATCGTGTATCTGGAGAAACAAGCTAAAAGACTTACAGTTTGGTTAGTTAAACAAGTTGAACACTCAGTAAGAAAGTATATAACCAAGACAATGCCAGGCTTTAATAAATTCTCAAGAAAGAACATTGGAAGGTCCATAGTAGGCAAATCCTCAGAACTTACCTCAGAGAACTACTGAATTGTTTACCACATCCTTGAGCCCTCAGGTTCCCTTGGGGTCCATAACCAAACCAACCCGAGGTACCAGCAGGTGATCATCCAAGATGCTACTGCCTAACGCAGTGGGCAGATGGACATAGAGAATCCTCCCAATGTGTACGTGATATTGCCTACATGGCTTCTGCACCTGGCTGTAGATCAGAAACATCCAAATAATGTAGTCACAACTCCAAACACCCCAGACAACTAAACTGAATTGCTAGTGAGGGGTGTAAGCATTGTTATTTTCTTCCTTTCTTAAATCTACTTGAGATATTGTTCATTTCCAGCATCTGGATTCTTAAATGGATCCCAAATAGTTTTGCTGAACGGAGTAGGAGTAGTGAACACCTAATAGAGCAAAGAGCTCCTGACTCTCTGACCTGCTGAGACACAGCAGCTCCTGGGGAGAGGTTGCCTCTGGCCTTTGTCAGGTTAAGCTGCACCCTGCCAACTCTGAGAGGAAAGAATTTGCCTGATTTAATCTTTCTTCACTGATGTTGGCAAGGGGACTATTGTCGCAAGTCTTAGTATGCCTTGTTATCTGTAAACAAGGAAGAAAATGGAATGAAATATCCATGAAGTATCTATGGAATGAAATATCCATGAAGTATACGTACTTTCAAAGCACTAGGAATAATTATCTTTGGATGCAAACTAGTAGGGATGAATGGGCAGTACAGTTTTGATCTCTTAGAACTGCATATCTCATTTTGCTATATCTTTGTTAAGTTCTGTCTGCATACACAGGAACGAAAAGTAATGTATTAATGACAATAATTATTTTTCTTTGTACTGATCAAATAAGTTTGTTCAATTCATTTATATTTGAAGAAAAAAAAACAGTATTCACTGCCTTCATAGACACCTACATAGATTTGTAAAGGCAGTGAAAGATTAACAAATGCTGAGACAGACTATCTAGATTTTTATAACCCCAAAATTCTCTACTATCTGAGATTTTTTTTTGTATGATTCATTCATTGATTCATTGTGTCTCAGTCTTTGAGCTATAGTTGACACCAAAGACCCACTATTTCTTTTATTGGAGATATAAATCTTTCAAAAGACCTTCAGTGCAATGAGAACCTTTTGATTCTTGATGATAAATCAGTAGGAAGATCTTCAACCAACTGAACTCTCAAAAGAGGAATGAAATGGGTAGAGTAGTATGTGTTTACGCAGTGGTTCTCAATCTGTGGGTCCTGAGTCCTTTGGTGGTCGAATGACCCTTTCACAGGGGTCACCTAAGACCATCCGTATATCAGATATTTACATTATGATTCACAAGAGTAACAAAATTACAGTTGTGAAGTAGCAACAAATGTAATTTTATGATTGGGCACCACCACAACGTGAGAAACGGTGTTAAAGGTTTGCAGCATTAGGAAGATTGAAAATCACTGGCTTACAGGATATCATCATATGCTTATGGGATCACCTTAATGCTGGAATCTAGAACTAAAAACAGTGAGATGAGAGAATGAAGTTCTGTGTGATGGCACAGACCTGTAATGTCAGCATTTGGAAGGCTGAGGCAAGATAGTGACCAAAAGCAAGTGCGTTTATAATAACAAACCATATAGTGTACGTCCAGTGCCACACACATAAAGATACAGCCGGGTGTGTGTGTGTGTGTGTGTGTGGTATGTATGTATCATCTGTCTATCTAGCATCAGTCTCCCTTAACTGAAACTTCATAAATGGAAGGGCAGTGCTAAAAGGAGGAAATAAGATGCTGTCTTTTTTAAGAAGTCTGAAGCGGGGATGAAGGAGGTATTGAAATAGGACTCCAGATGTGCTGACCCCTAAGTGCAGGTACAGAGCATGTCAATGGAGAATGGAAGGCGTGTGATGATCGTGGACCAGTTAGTGGGGTTTTGAATGTCCCTTTAATGGGGTCAGCTTGAAGAGGTGACTAGAAGCAAGACTAACTTTTGAGAGAGGAGTAGCGTAACACCAACAGAATTGGGTGTGTACAGTGTAGCTTAGTGGGCATTATTTTAGGATCTGAAAAAGAAACCATATACACTTACTTATAAGAGTGCTTTGCTTTAGTGTAGTCAAAAATTTACCTAGTTTGAAGTTCTTGATTCTGGTTCTGGTGTTAAAATATCTGGTAATATCTGTCTCTATATCTACATCATCTATGTCTATGTATATTTATATATTTCAAAGGACTTGAGTGCTGGAGAGCTAAAGCAAACCAGATAACACTGTTCCACTTCATGGTTGGTCTTTATTTTCTTTATTAAAAAAGCTATGTGTATTTTGCCTGAATGTGTGTCTGAATGTGCATGTTACACATGCACATGTATAACATGTGCATACCTGGTACCCATGGAGGCCAGAGAGGGTATTGGATCTCCTGGGACAGCAGTTATAGTCAGTTTTTTGAACTGCTATGTAGATACTAGGAATCTAATCCAGATCCCGTCCTGTGGAAGAGTAACCCCTGACTGTTGAGTGATCTCTCCAGCCCCTATTTGCTGCATTATTAAAACAACAACAACAAAAAACTTTTCTTTTAATTTTCTGAGAATTTAACAGAATGCATTTTGGTTATACTCATCCCCAGCTCTGCCCAGACACATTTGCACTGAAATACCTGCCCAACTTCATGCCATCTTTTTATTTTTTAAACCTACCTAGTTGAGTTTGTGCTACTCAAATACTCTTTGAGTATGGGGCTGTCTCCCGGATCATGGTCAGCCTACCAGGGAGATTGTTTTAGGAAGCCTAAAATACTCAAATTACTTCTTTTCATGTAGCTCTTTCTTACTGCTGAACAGTTCCTCAGATGTCTCTGATTGCTTGGAAATGCTGTCTAGGAAATCTCTTGTTCTTTTAAAGAGGGAGTAGAATCCCCCAGGCCTTCTCTAAGGAAGAAGATCCTGTGCTTGGTGATGTCTCTGTAAGGGTACTCTGGCCAGGTGACTATATCTAAATTCAGCCTTTCCACTGGAAGAAACTGTGTTATTTGAGGATTATCGGAAACTGAGAGAAGATATGATGCCTATTTATCATTCCTGGAACATGCGGGTCTCTTTAAAGTGCAGGCATCAGAAACAGCCTCATTGTTTACATACGTGTACCACCCCTTCTGGGAGTGAAGTTTGTGAACTGAGAGATATGTGCACCATGTTTGGAATACAAAGGCTGTCAGGGTGAGACGGCATGCTTGAGTGATACTTCAAGTAGGCCCTGGCTAGCTAAGTCAAAAGGAGGTAAAGGGCACAGAACACAGTGATCTCCCGATCTTTGATCTTGTTGATCTGTCTGGTATTAGGGTTAGGGTTAGGATTAGGGTAGTGGTGTAAACATCACATTCCCCCAAGCATTGGGGGACAGCATTTGAGTAGGCTTTTTTCTCTTGATTTCCAGTGTTGTTGTTATTTAAAATACTAAGCAGGAACAATTTATACTGTTCCAAATTAAAAAAACAAAAAATTGAGGATTCAGGATATTTTAAGCAATGTGATCGAAAAAATCTCGTTTGTTGTGCTTAAAGTGATAGCTTACTATTTTATTTTAATTAAGAACTGAGGAGATGTGAGTGAAATGAAAGACTCATTTCTCTCTGACATTCGGATCTATGGGTATTTGTTTGAAAATTTAACATCGTGAAGGCTTTCAAGCTTCTACTTTATGATCTGCAAGCTTTCAAGCACCTTCAGTGTGGTTATTTTCTTTGTTTGAAATAAGGAAACCTGATACTTTTGTTACATGTTAGAATAAATTCCATTTTAAGGAAATGCAATCTTATATCTCTCTGCCGAATAGATTGCAATAGCTTACATTTAATTAGATACTCTTAAACTTAAATTATAAAATTCCCTGAGGAGAATATGAACTTTGACCAGTCGCCTATGGATCATAGAAACTATATTTTGTGTCTGGCTACAGAATGACTGGAAGACTTGTGCTATGTCTGCAAAATTCTGCCATGAAGTACTTAAAAATACTTGGTGAATAGTTTGAGGTCAGTTAGCCATAAAGCCTTGTGTGAAATGTCATTAAAAAAACCCATTAACCGGGGTACTAGCATATTCAATTCAAGCTGTTAAAATACACTCATATAAACATAGAAAAGATTATACATGCAGTCTACGGCGTTCTGTGGTTCGACTCTTGAAATCTAAATAAAAGTTATATTATCCTTAGAGTAAAATTCTGAAATAAAGCAGTCTTTTATTCTTCTAAGAACCCTGACTGTCAGTAACTCTCTTAAGTCATTCTTGTTAGTGTGAAATAGAGCAGATCACTATTTTGCAGTGCGACAGGACTTTGACAATGGCACAGGTGTGTCTCCCCCCCCCCCCCCCCCATCATAAGCCCTAAAGAAACTTTTCTGTTTTGCCATAATTATAGCCTTCCAATTCTCTAATAATATGTATGGTGCATGGGGGTGGTGACAGGAAAGGGGGATGGAGAGGTAATTTTGGAGAATGAATAAACAAAGAGGACCGAGTAGGATTTGATGAGCTGTAAGGAATAATTGATGGCAATGCAGGCCACGTGACCTGGAAGAATTTACCAACTTATGCATACTGTAGGTAGATTTTTAGGTAAATTCTGCCCCTGTTCACACAGTGTTAAAAGTATGAGGACAAGCCAGATATGCGCTGACAGAATAAAACGTGAAAAGATGCAAATACGAAACCCTAGGTCGTTAGCATTTTTCCACCCTCAAACTAACGTTACAAAATCCAAGGAAAGCATTTGTAAATCTACACAACCTGAACAATGGCGGCTTGTTGCCAGCTTGTGAGGCAGCAAACAATAACTTTTACTCTCACTCTGCGTTTTTGTTTTTTTGTTTTTTTTAAGTGTCATTTAGTAAGACAATTTCTAGGGCGCCGTATAACATGCAGACTGTATTTTACATACTATATCAGAAATTTTTTTGTTAAATAAATACATCTTAGGTGCTCTTGTCACACCAAAAAAAACTACGTGGCGTGATGTATGTAGGTTTAGTTTTCAGTGTTAGCCATTCTGATACCTATAAATATATACTAAAGCTAAAATACATACAGTGACTTCAACTGGCAAGAAAAAAACTACAGTATTCATCAAATGAGCATATGATATCTGAATGAAGCAACACAGAATTAAGCTCAAGAGAGCATACGCAATTTAAGACAGGAAACTTTTGAACCTCTGGTTACTTGTTCATGAATGGATGCAGAAGTTATCACTTAATCTGGCCTTAATTAACTATATTCAAGTAGAAGTGATGGTGAGAAACTACTTGTTTTAGGGATTCCTGTGCAAAGGTATTTAAAATATGTCCTTTCATAGACTTTGAACATTGTCTTTACATTCCCTTCCCATAGTACAAAGTATACCTTCATTACACTCTCTGAAGTTGTTGTGTCTTCTTTAAAGCCTAGAATGGTTACTATAAGATCACAGTAACAACTAATATTGGACAGACTTAATTTTAATGATGCTTTTGTAAAAAGCTAGGCATTTAGTCATTTTCTTAAACCTCTGTGCCAGAAATAGCATGTATTCGTTTTATGCGTTTATATTCACGAGAATTGGGCTTGGATAAGAGAAATCTGATTGTATAGGTTAGAGTTGATGGAGATACAAGAAGAACGTGTGAAGCGTGAACGTTAAGGAGTTATAGTAAGTTATAGTAAGTTAAACAAGTTATAGTTAGGGTATGAAAAAAATAGACACACAAATAGTATTTTAGTAAAATGATACAATGATTCAGCAGAGTGCTCTTGCCTACGGAGAACATGGCCTTTTTGTTTCCTTTAGGATAAAAGAGAAAATAGAATTATAGTATATGTCTTCTGAAGCCATGTTTGTCGGGTTTTTCCACTTAAAATGTTAACACACGTCCACGGAGTTTGCCTTGGTAGTATAGTCAGTGTTGCACTGATTCACAGTGGACTGAGAGAAACCAAGATCATATGATTGTCCTCAACTAGATTTTTCTCTTTTCTTCTTGGGTGTTGAATATTGATCCCTGCCCACACAGAACGAAGCAGCTTGCAAGAGGAACAATCCAGGAGAAAAGAATGTTTTCCTCTTTTAGAGATGGGTTGTGGAGGCAGAGTTGGCTCCGTCATACCTGTTCCTTCTGTATGGTTCTTAAGGTTCATCCTAAACCTGTGTGTCAGGGATTGCAGCTAGACTGAAAGCTAGTTTGACAGCAGCGTTCCTCTGGGCAGATAATAAGGCCTACTGTAGTCTGTGTATCTTCTGTAGCTTAGTGCCGCCACAAACATATGACATTTTCAATGTCATGACACAGCAAGTGGGTCAGTAGCAGGACTCCATCGTGGGTAGCTGAGTGTCCTTCTGGTATGGGTGAAGCTTCAGGTTTTCTCTTTTCCTAGAACCCTAGGCTGGAAGTTTGTTTGATGTACAGTTTTGTTTTCCGGGAGTAGAAAAGTCAACTGGGCTTAGTGTTTGGTGTCACGTGGTACTACAACCCAAAGAATGGTTTGATACGGATAACTTGAAATATGTAATTAGGATATTTACATTCAACATCAGGATCGTCGTTCTTGAAAACGTCAATAGCAAGGAACAAAATCAATCTGGTCCCCTGCACATATCACAAACAACTGAGATGTAAAAGAGTGAAAGGCTCCTCCTGGTCTTTTCAGAGAAAGACTTGGACCAGTCCCTCCCATCCAGGGAGTCCTGGTTTTGGTGTACCCAGGCTCTTTCCTCCTTGCTTCAGTGAGTCCCTGTGACCACTGCATTATAAATGGGATAGAAGCAAACTTTACTTTTCTGAAAATAGACACTGGGGGCGGAGAATGAGGAGGCCAGAAGGAGTCTCTCCTCCTTTCTTATCAAATAGAGAGAAACTAATCATTTTTAATGTGTGGAACAATGGCCAGTTATTTTCATATATAGTCTGGCAAAATAGTCCTCAATTTCTACTTTTTTTTTCTTTTAACAGCTCACAACATCATCAATTGCGTATTTCAGGACTAAAATATCTATGTGATTTCTTTTCTCATGTTGAGAACTCTGTTGTCATGCTAAGCATATCGAACTGTTCTTATAATTTGTTCCTACACGACTAAAATGGAATTTTCTTCTTATTGTAATTATACAACAGCAAATTGGAAGGGCAAGTGCCATTTGTAGAGGGGTGATTTCACGTGACTTGTAACAAATTCAGATCCTTCTTTTGTTTGTGTGTGTGTCTGAGTGTGAACAGCCTTGTCTTCTCTCGTACCCTGCCAAATCTTCCATCTAAGTATTGTGAAAACTCTTTGTTTTTTTCAGGTCGAATGAGTGATATGGTTGTAAGTGGCCATCCAATAGATTCAGAATCTAAAGAAGATGAGCCTTGCAGTGAAGAAACAGATCCACTGCACGATCTGTTTGCAGAAATTTTACCTGAATTACCAGATTCCTTTGAAATAGACATTTATCACAGTGAGGAAGATGAAGATGGAGACGAGGACTGTGCAAATGCCACTGATGTAACAACGACTCCATCCGTGCAGTACATCAATGGGAAGCAGCTGGTTACCACTGTGCCCAAGGACCCGGAAGCTGCAGAAGCTAGGCGTGGCCAGTTTGAAAGCGTTGCACCCGCTCATAATTTCTCAGACAGTTCTTCAAGTGACACCCATCCGTTTATAATAGCAGAAACAGAATTGTCCACTGCCATGCAATTTAACACATCTAAAAAAGCCACTGAATTGTTCGAAATCACATGGAAACCTGAGACGTATCCTGAGACACCAGAACACTTTTCAAGCGGTGAGCCTGACATTCTCCCCACAGTACCAGTCCGTGATGATAAAACTACCAAATGGGCAGAGTCCCTCATAGAGAGCAGTCCAAACCTTGAAAATCCAGAACACAAACAGCCCATACTCCTGTTTCCTGAAGAGTCTTCAGGAGAGGGTGCCATTGACCAAGTATCTCAAAAAACAGTCTTTTCCAGGGCTACTGAAGTAACATTTGGGAAAGAGACAGACCCAAGTCCTACCATACCTACCTCTAATATCCTTTCAAGTTCTGTGCCAGTAAATGTCCTGGAGGAAGAACCAACTGCCCTAACAGGAATCCTACAGACTGATGACTCGTTTTCTACTGTGGAAAGCTGGGTAGAGATAACATCTAGACAAACTGTAGAGTTCTTGGGGAGTTCTTTAGCTCCTCTTATTGAAGGGTCTGGGGAAATGGAAGAATATAAAAATAAAATCTTCACCATGGCTACTGATTTACCACAGAGAAATTCTACAGATACACTCATACCTTCGGATATGAACAAGATAATGACCACAGACAGACATTTTTATATCCTGAAGCTACCACTGCTTTAGATTCAGAACTACCTTCAGTACATACAAAGCCTACAGAATTTGCAATTCAAACTGACACTTCTGAGTGGGTTTCCAGTACATCTCTTGAAGGAAGCAAAAGGGAAGGAGACAAAGAGGAAACTACAAATGCAGCCCCTGCAGTACAACCACCAACACAGAGGTCAGATCACTTAATTTTACCTCCAGAATTAGAAAGTTCAAATGTAGCTGCCCCTAGTGATTCCACTACCTGGGAAAGTTTTATGCCAGAGACAACACCCACACAGTCTGAAAAGGAAATGGCAAATTCTACTCTTGCTTTAAAAGAAACAGACGATTTAGCCAATTTGGAGGCACAGCCTTTTGAGCTCAGTAATAGCAGTCAGCCCAGGGTCCAGGAAGTGCTAACTACTCTCTCAGGATGGCCCCCCTCTCTCTTTATAGATCAGGGCTCAGGAGATGCTGGTACTGATCTGGAATCCATGACTGTTTCTTCATTTTCATTAAATTTAGAGTCTGAAACTCAAATCAGGAAAGAATTACCTAGTACTCTGCCTCCCAGTGTGGAAACTTTGTTCTCCTCTGAGCCAACACGATTAGCCCTGAGTACTGTATTGGACAGAGAAGTTGCTGAAGTTACGAGTCAGACATCCAAGGAAACACTGATTTCAGAAATATCGGGAAAACCAACCCGCCAGGCAGAA
Source organism: Cricetomys ansorgei (assembly GCA_026225945.1). NCBI lineage: Eukaryota > Metazoa > Chordata > Mammalia > Rodentia > Nesomyidae > Cricetomys > Cricetomys ansorgei. The sequence continues at coordinate 3,414,891 of JAMJFZ010001074.1, forward strand.
GTAACAGAGTTTTCTACAGGCTTTCCTTTGGGAGAAGATTTTAGTGGTGACTTTAGTGAGTATTCAACAGTGTCTTATCCAACAATGAAAGAGGAAAGAGTGGGGGTGGGAGGCTCTGAGAATGAGCAAGTTAGGGGCGTGCAGACTTCATCATCTATATCACCTACCTCAGATGACATCAACCTAGTGCCTGACTCGAAAGGACCCAGCAGTACCATGGCCAGCACCTCAGCCTTCCCCTGGGAAGAGTTCATGGCTTCAGCAGAGGGCTCAGGTGAGCAGCTGGCTTCAGTCAGGAGCTCTGCTGGCCCAGTGGTTCCCCTTGCTGTGGACAATTTCTCTGGTACAGAGTCTCCATATTTTGATGAAGGGTTTCACGAAATGGGTGCTATGACTCAAGCAGATAAAAGACCCATTACTTTGCCGACAGCAGAAACTGGAAGTACTATAGATCAGACAGAAAATGGGGACATAAAAGCAAATAGCACCATTTCTGTGGACTTTCCCAAGACAATGGAGCCAGCTAAATTATTGAAACAGGAGATCAATCCTGTAAAACAAGAGATTGAAAGTGAAACAGCATTAGAGGAAAGAGCTCAAGAACAAACGACTTTCGAGTCTCTCCACAGTCCTCCTGCATCAGAACAAACAATTTTTGAATCCCAAGCACTTACTGAAGCTAAACTCCAAACTTCAGATTACTATATGTTAACAACAGAGAAAACATACAATGCTGATAAGGAAATGGAGGAGGGAGACATGTCCATACCTTATATATCTACTCCAGATCCTGGGATCAAAGGCTTGGAATCATATCCTACTCATCCTGAAGCTACCGAGAAGCCACACTCCCTTTTATCTGTTGTTTTAGTGACTGAATCTGTATCAGATAGAAGTGTATTCGTGGATTCCTCAACTCAAGAGGAAGAAAGTATAAAGCTCTTCCAAAAGGGTGTGAAACCAACAATTAAAGAGTCAAATACTGACCTCTCATTCAGTGGACTGGGATCAGGAGAGGCCTTGCCTCCTCTACCTACAACATCAGTGAGTTTGACTGAAACGGAGCATGTCATGAGAACGTTGTATCCTGAGATGTCTCATGTGGAGAGTTTGGGAACAGACATCTTAAGTGACAAGGAAGTGGAAGACATTGAAAGAATGGAAAGCGCATCCAATGAAGTTAGAACACTCTTTTCCAAAACAGGCACAACATTGAGTGATACTGGAACACAAGGACCTACAATGTCACCTCGTCCTTTAACCAAGCACATGGACATGGAACATTCTCCAAGTCAGACCCTCAGGTGGGAAGAGGAAATCCAAACCCATAGACCACACACCATGACTGAACAAATCTCTAATGAAAATTCCTCAACATCAGAAAGAGAGACAGGAGCAACCACTTCCACTGATATTCTGGCCCAATCTTACAGTGTTGAGATGACAAAAGTAATTGTTACATCAGCATCAAAACAATCTGACTTACTTGATGCAAATTCTGGAGAAGGATCTGGAGAAGTGGATGGTCTTGATGTAATGTACACTTCTGGAACTACTCAGGCAACCAATCAAGGAGACAGCACATTTGCTTCTGATGGATTCGAGGAAAAGCATCCAGAGATGTTAAGGATTGAGCCAGGAGCTACTGAGCAATCTCAAGCAGCTTCAGCAATGGTACCGCTTCACTCAGAGAATAATGGGAGTTCCCTGTACCCAACTAGCACGCTGCCAAGCACGATGCCATATGAGAGTCCCACAGAAGGCATTGAAGATGGTTTGCAAGACCACATCAGATTTGAAGGCTCTACCTTGAAACCTAACAGAAGAAAAGCCACTGAAAACATTATTATAGATCTAGACAAAGAAGATAGTAAGGACCTAGAATTGACAGTTACTGAGAGCACTATAGTTGAAATTCTACCCGAGCTGACATCAGATAAAAATATGATTATAGACATTGACCACACTAAACCTGTTTATGAGTATATCCCTGGGATACAAACAGATCTAGATGTAGATGTACCATTGGGATCACACGGCAGCAATGAAGAAAACCTTCAAGTTCAAGAGAAGTCCGAGGCAGCTGTTAACTTTTCTACAACTGAGGAAGCATTTGAGGGCTCCGGTGATGCCCATCTTGGTGGCTACACTCAAGCAACATACAATGAGTCTGTAACATCTGAGGATGGAAAGCAGGCAGAGCACGTAAGCTTTAACTTTGCAACTGGTATCCCAATCCCTAGCACAGCAACAGAAATAGATGCTATCTTTCCCACAGTGTCAACCCTGCACATTCCTAGTAAGCTAACCACAGTTAGTTCAGAGATTGAAAAATCCAAAATTGAAGCAGCATCTCTGGATGATATATTTGAATCAAGCACTTTGTCTGATGGCCAAGCTATTGCAGACCAAAGTGAAGTAATATCAACACTGGGTCATTTGGAAAGGACACAGGAAGAATATGAAGAAAAGAAATATGGAGGTCCTTCTTTTCAGACAGAATTCTTTTCAGGAGTGGGGGAGGCATTGACTGATCCCCCTGCTTATGTAAGTATTGGTAACACACGCTTAGTACCTCAGCATTTAACAGAATCCCCCAATGTAACAGGAGGATCTGACTCCACACTTCACATTGAAACATCATCTGCAGTTTCATCTCTGGTAGAGTTGTCTTCTCAGACACCATCTTCTCCTTTCCCTGTCTACATAGACAATGGAGTCTCTGACTACCCAGGGGTTCCACTCACAAGTGCTCAGCTGGATCCTAGTGCTGCCTCATTACAAGAATCTTTAGAGGGTTCTTTTAAGGAAGTCCATGCTACTATTGAAACAACCATCAAGCCATCCGGTGAAGAAGATGTCCACAGAACTGAGGCTTCCTTCTCATCTCCTGACCCCACACTAGACATTTCAGAAGATGAGAGTAAGCCTAACTTACTGGAAGAACCAGAAACTTCTCCCACAGAACTAACTGTTGAAGATGAAACTCAGACTACCCTAGGGTCCTCAAACAAAGCCATTGATCAGGTTCCAGGAGAAACAATTGGAATGCTTCCCACTGTCAAAACACCAGAGACTGGACCTGCCATTACAACGGCAGATGATATGAACCTAGCAGTGGCTACACAGCAGTCACGTTCTACTTCTGCTTCTGTGGCTTTTAGGGTTGAGACAGGTATGGTACCTCACCCCATCTCACTGAAGCCAGAGAGCCCCACCTTCCCTTCCTTGGAAATTAACCATGAAACATACACATCTCTAATTGGAGAAGAATCCATAGAAGCAGCATCCGAAAAACAAGTGGCAAAAAGAATTCTTGATTACAGTAACCAGGCAACAGTCAGCACTCTGAATCTAAGTACTGCCCACTCAATACCACCGTTTCCCATTGCGGACAATTCTAATGAAACAGCTTTCCTGATTGGCATTAGTGAAGAGTCCGTGGAAGGCACAGCAGTTTATCTACCAGGTAAGATGTCAACATTCATACATCTGTTTCCAAGGCTGAGATCAGTCCTTTGGTTCTAATATATACATGCATATAGCTTTTCTTGTAATGTGAAATTCATAGAGGCTTTTATATTGTTCAGGCCAAGCCACAGTAATGAGTCATAACTTGATGCAATGAATGTAAGTATGATCATTTCTGTACTTTATACAGACATACTTTGCATTTCTTTCTGCGTCTTACAGAGAACATACACTTGACACATGGATGAAGTGAAATAATGGTCTAAAAATCAATGCGTTTTCACCTACAGCTGAAATATTGCCTGGTCATGTGTCCTATAATTATACATCATAGCTTTAAAAATGAAGGATAATCACACTTTTCTTCTACCCGTCCCCCCTTTAATAGATGTTATTATGGCAGCAACATAATCTGTCAGATCTTAAATGTTTGAGAATAGTTAACTGTTTCTTACAAATGCCTTATGGTTGGTGCGCTCAATTGCAGTTTGTATTTGGTGTGATTTCTTTGCTTCAGTTTACACAATTCTTTTAACTCAGCTCTTAGTCATAGTGTATTTAGAATATATTTGCTTTCTACTTCTTGAGAAATTAATTTCTATTTATTTACTGACTATAAAAAAGCAGAAGTTTGATACTACTTCATGTAGACCATTTCATTTAATCTTCACGAAATGCCTTATAGCTCATCCTTTTACTTGAGAACTCAATGTAAAAGGATGAGCCATAGGTATTCAGAAAGGGCCAGTAATTTGCCCAAGGATAGACAGCCATACCATGGTAAATGTGGTGTTGAACACATGACAATTCTATTCTGATGTCCATGGTCTTTTTACTGCCCCTTTACTGGTTTTCAATATAGCATAAAATTAACAACTGATATTTAATAATATATAAACCAGAAAACTTGGAATGTGTACTTAGTGGAAGTGATCTTTTTCTTAATTAAGCCTAAAAATGTCGAAAAGTCAGCTTTCATGGTCTCTTCCTGATGCTATAATTTAAATAGGAATAATAATGGAACTCACACACAACCACCATCATCTAATAACTACATGGAAAAGGAAAGAAAGCTTGAACAGAATGGGGGGAAGGTAGGAGGAAAAGAGGGAGGAAGGAAGGACAAATAGACTTTTAAGGGCTGTGTTGGTCAAAATATGTCTTATCTTAAATTCTGTACTTCAAGTCACAGCTATTAGAATTATCCTTCTAATCATATTAATATTACCGGGACACATGTTTCACCATGGAAATGACAAGAATACTTTTATCAGAAGCTTGAGATTTTTAATAAAAGGCTATTCGTTGGACTATCTTATGAATAAAATTGATCCAAGTTAGTTGACGCTGTTTGGGAGGACTTTGTGGAGTATGACTTTATTAAATATTTAATGATGGCCTAGTAATCTCACCCATGTTTATTATTTCATCATTAAGTCGCAATGCACTTAAGGATATGGACTTAATTGGAGGGCAAAGGAGAGACACATCTGCATGGTCCAGACCACACTATTTACTGAGATGCAGGGTTCAGTCTTCACTGTAAACATCGCTGTCCCTGTAGCTCAATTCAGTGGACAGCTGCTCGTGTGGGAGTTCCCCGTCTATCTGCTGCAGTGTTCCATTTTCCTAGACCCACCTAGGGCAGAATAAGATGCCGCAAAAGCAAAACTCTTCTCTTAACCAGAACTTCTTCAAGTTCTGCAGGAACAGCTCTTTTCCCGCCAATACTTGTCACGTGATCTCAGTGATGCCTCTGGTGCCTAGGATGGGAAGGAGAGCAGGTCACGGTACCACAAGCACAGCTACCTACATGTGTGTCGGGTTCTGCCTAGATGTGAGAGTGTCGTAGGACGCAATCTTGTTGCCTAGGCAGTGCGTGCACTTTTCAAGGCTTCCAGGGAGCGTTTAAAGCTCTTTGGCAATACAAGAAAATGTGTTTTAGAAAAATCAAGGAAGATTTTTAAGAGAAACTGTAGTTACGTGATTTTTAATATGAACTACAAGTGGACATGGAGTCTCATTTGGTTCTTCTAGCTGTCCAGATCTTACCTGATGAAGATTGAGTTTGAACTTCTTGTCCGGGAATGGTTCATATTTCTTCTATAATCAATGTTTGATCAGAAATTAGACATTTTTCATGTGCAGCTATTTCAGGATTTGGGGGATGTAAGATGTTTGAGAATATACACTGTATTGTTATGTCATCTATGTTTGTTTGTTTTGTAAAACTTGAATTTCATTTATATCTCTGGATACCTTGAGTATTAAGCATTTCTGAAATGATATTCAAATTCCCAATAAAAATACAGATATCAGGACAATATTACAAAATAAAATATATGTTTCAGAGGTATCAATTAGTTATATTTAGAAAGTACACCTTAAACTATTTGATTAAACTGACAATTTACGGTTTGGGCCTTTGCACCGATTTCCCAGGAGGGTTGGTTTCACTTATGTTTTATTGAGAAGATTGGAATACAAATTCGGGGCTTCATTTTAAGTGAGGTGTTTGTATTTGGGGTTGTTTTTATACAGTAGAGTTTAATCCATGTGTTGCTTCTCTTCAAGTGTAGTTTAAAGGAGTACAGTTGGACGTGTTTTTGGAAAAGGCATGTTATTGTAGCAGAAGAGACTTCAGTGCACACTTTCGAAGACAGTTTCTGAGCATTAAGTGGTAAAAGGCAATAGTAATTCAAACACTGGTAACAAGCCAATCTGCTAAAAGAATGCATGTTCTGTGTACCCAGCCATTTCACATGAACTAACATCGTTTAAAAGAATACATTTCCATCCACTGTGCACATACGTGTAATCATGTTTAACTAAAATCAACTGCCATTACCATGCCAACTAAATCTGCCATAGAATACGTTAGCTGTGAGATGTGGTATTAATGCATTGTTTACAAATTGTAATGATCGAATCCTAGAAATGAATAGATGGAATTTGTAACAATTAGTCGTAATGCCAAAAAAAACCAAAAAACACTCCAGAGTAAAGTTAATTTTTGTATGTAGTGTCTTTAAATTGCTATGGTAAAGCTTATAGTACGGTAGCAGTAAGTGACATTTTGTGCTAAAATACATTCAGCCTAGGAGCGGAGGATAATTGTTCTTATTTCCCTGAACGTGATAGGACCTGATCGCTGCAAAACAAACCCATGCCTCAATGGAGGCACCTGCTATCCTACTGAGACATCCTATGTATGCACCTGTGTACCTGGATTCAGTGGAGACCAGTGCGAACTGGGTAAGATGCTTCCGGCTGACGAGCTATGGCACTTTTCCAATAAGTATAATGGGAGAGAAAGGGTGCTGTGAAACCCATCAGCAATTTCAAGAAACCTGTGTGTATGTAAATGAACTGTGTAGTAAATGGATTAACTTGCGGTGTACTTATGCTAAATTACTTTTATAAAATCTGAAAATCATATTTAGCTGTTATCATGTGTCCTGTCTAGTAACCTTACACCAAATAGAACATTTTTACCCTCTTTGCTAACATTTATGATTTAATTGCAGATTTTGATGAATGTCACTCTAACCCTTGTCGGAATGGCGCTACGTGTGTGGATGGTTTTAATACATTTAGGTGCCTCTGCCTTCCGAGCTATGTCGGTGCACTCTGTGAACAAGGTAAGAGCTACTATAGCTTTGTTGTTTGGTCAGTGATGAGTATTAATATTAATTTATTAATGTTAATGTTGGGACTTGCTCTATAGTCTTTGTATTGGAAAAATTCACAAGTTAATTAGCATTCCTTGTATGTGAATAGTCCCAAACATACAAACTATAGTGTTCCTTGTATGTGAATAGCCCCAAACATGTAAAGTATGGTGCTCCCTGTATGTGAATAGTCCCGAACATGTACACAACAGAGTAGACTTATCTGTGTTGGTTTTGCTCATACGTTGTTATTCTATGGGCATGCTGGGTTGCATTTAAGGACATCTGGTTAAAAAAAAAAAAAGGAACAGAGTTCTAAGTATTGTTTCTGTGAACACAGTAGTTAATTTCCTTCTAATGGCCTGCACATAGCACTGACTAATGAATTCAGGGTTAGTTGCCTTTATTTTGTTCCCATAAGCACTTGAGATTCCGGAGCTCGTGTTCACAGTCAGCCGTACGTAGAGAACGCTTGGGGTTACAGTGCATTAGCTGTGGCTTGCCACGTGCTTTGGGGAAGATGTCACACAACTGCTTCTAGGAAACTCTGCTATTAAAGAAGCATCTAGATTTTTGGAATGAAAGAAAGGCCTCGGATCTCACAATCCTCGTAATTTGCATTTTTCAGCCAAACTAAGAGTGTGTTTCAGGTGGTTAGCAGTAACTCTGCCTATTTCATCCTTCAGAAACAGACTGCATGTTCAGTGTATTGAGCTCTGGAATGCTGATTTCCCCTATTTAAAGCCATACAGTGGTTTGGCTTTGATAAGAGTACTCAGTGCCAAACTTCTATCCCACCAAACAAAATAGAAATGGATTAGACACCCAGACACGTTGTCCTGGCCTCTCCTACTCTGTGGCATTAATCCAGACATACACTACAATGAAAGCAAGAGCAAAGCCAAAAGTCACCTGGATGGATATTACTGTTACAGGGGGTGGGTGATGGCTACATTTAAACAATTATTTTTTAATTGTATAAAGTCAATTTTATATTTCACATATGAAAATGGACCGAGCTTATCTTCTCTTCTTGACGTAGCCTGAAGTTTCAAGTGCAGGGAGCAAGTCAAGCAAAAACAAACAAACAATACTTTGCAGAAGTATTTATTGGGCACCTACTGTTTTCCTGACAGTGCAACACTAAAGATAAAGTTCTGAACAGGACCAAGTTACTGATCTTGGTGAATCAGTGAGAACGTTGCATGGATGCGTTACGATTTTACAAGTGCATCATTTCAGCCGACAAACAACTTCTGTGTGTTGTGTTAGGAATTAAGGCTCAGAGAAGACAGACATTCAAGGTGACACACAAGGGAAATGATACTGAATAGCTTAACTCTAAAGCCCAAGGTTCTCCAGCATCTTCCCACTTCTGAAGCAACTCTCAAAGATGGATATCTCATTTAACGAGCGCCTAGTGGAGTAAATGTTAACTGATTCTCTGAAGGGACTTTGGACCTGGTAAACTCTTCCCTCTGCTTTGAAAAGAGACAGATTGCTTCTTCCTTCACTAATGGTGCCACCTAAGTTGCAGGTGCATTTATTTCCTCTTCCAGCGAGTCTAACCATTCCCTGCTTCTCTGCTTTATTCTCCATGCTGTCTGTTTACCCAGCACAGCTGTACGCCTGTGATTCACTGCCCGGACACTGGAAGATTTTTCTCTCTGCATTTCAGGTTGCCTAAGAACAAATGTTTTCTTCATTAACAGCAGCACTGTTGTCTAAACAGCTTTCTGTCCAAAGTTCCTGATGACTGTATCATTGTTTCTTCAGCTGACCTTTACTCTGCATTAGTAACTCCTTAAGTCTCAGTAACTCTGAACAGGGGACATATTTTGGTGAAAAAAAAAAAAAAAACCAACCCCAAACTCTAGAACGGCTTCTGTAACAGTAGAGAAACAGATGCAGACAGATTGCTGCGAAGTCAATGACACAGCTTTCTCGGGCGAGAGGGTGAGGTGTTGACAATATCTTAAGGCTCAGCTGCTCTGTATCAGAGGTGCTGAAAGCTTTACCTGTACAGCATATGGGACAGATTTTTATGGACTAGTTTTAAGAGTGACTGTCCAGCTTCTGAGGTCATGAGCAAGCGTTGCTGGGTCTTGGCGTTGTAACCTTTGCACTGTAAGGACGCTGAGGAAGAGTTACTGGGTCTTTGTGTTGCAACTTTTGCGCTGTAAGGACCCTAAGGCATACCATGTTCATCTGTAATGATGAGGGATTTTTAAGAAAGATCATCCATGGGGCCTGTGACAGAGTTGCCTAGCATGTGCAGAGCTCTATATTTGATCCCAAATGTTGAATGCGGTGAAAAAGGACTAACCATACTCGCAAAGTGTTGCCTTTAAGAAATAATAAGAAAAAAATAAAACCCTAAATCCAACTAAATACGTATTATTTTTAGACAAAGTTGGAAAAACACAAGAACATCTCTTAAATGCCTCTTGAAAATAACATGCAGGGAGATGCTCGTTGATTACGTAATCCGCTATCACCCGGTTGTTCAATTCATGAAGAACAGAAATTAGGGAGACAGAAATAGATTTGGACTTTACAAAAGCAAAAGGGCCTTAATTCTACTAAGTCATCTTCATACATATATTTGCAGCTGTGAGAAAACTGTTGAACAGACTATAATCCCACTTACTTGTGAGTTCGAATAGGAGGATTGCAAGTTCAATGTTTGGGCGCTTTCCTAAGATGCTATTTCAGGATAAAGACACAGAGAAAGTCCTAAGGCTGTGTAGATCAACGGTAGAGCACTTGCCGAGCATACATGTGGCTCTAAGTTCAATTCTTAGTTCCACAATTTTTTTTTGAAAAAGGGCTATGTTTTATTTAGATAGTACAGGTGGTAAATTTTCCCACCTTTGTATTAATACAAACTTGGCTTCTTAATATTTGGACCCATGTCCTTATAAGAGCGTATGTACTTATTAACTGAGGAAAGCATTTGTCTGTCTTGTGCTACAACAGACTACCTGACGGTAACTGCTCAATAGAGGAAAGGGGTTGATTTTCCAATTTTAGAGGTCTAAAGTTCAAAACAGGGTGACTCTACCTGTTTAGTCTCTGGTGAGGGACTACCAGCCACGTCATGGCATGACGTAGACACAGGAAGTGAACTAATCACACGAGGAAGGGAGAAATGGAAAGAGGCAAACCAGAGACTTAGGAGGGACAGACTTGCTCTTCTTATAGTCACCTACATTATGACTAGAGAAAGTATCAGCATCCCAGGTGGTGGCCCTAATTCCCTTCCACTCAGATTCATCTCTTTTTCTACTACCTGTTGATACCCCAATACCAGAGGGCCAGTTTCCAGCACATGGACCTCTGGGAGTAAGCTACATCCAAACTGTGAATGGCACAGTCAAGCATTTGAATTTTAGGTGTGTGTTTTTGCGGGGGAAAAAAAAATCATACTTAATGACAATCCATTCAGTGACACGAGACTGCAAAAGAAGGCAAAACTGTCATCAGACTTACTTCCTGATGTATTATTTATTTATGCACAGGTTCATTTCCTGATGCATTCTTCTGAAATTTGGATCCTAGCGTTGTATTACTTATCTTAGTATAAATGGTAGATTTCAAGCTTAAGGCAAGCTGTGTAGTTACAATCTCACAGTATTGATCCCAGCAGGAAAAGCATTAAAAGTGTTTTCTAGCTTTCTTCCTGTATAGGGAACCTCATACATGGAAATTGATTTCTTCCCTGTCCCTGCCCCCCCGCCACACACAACTGAATTCTTTCAAGTGAACTCCCCCAACTGATCAAAATTGGCTTCATTTTGGGTTCTGCAGACTACTGAACCATGTAGCTGTGTCTTACATCCTTTCCCATGAGAATGAGTGAGGTCCAAACAGTAACCTAAGGCAACTGTCCAGTGCACATTATCCAAAACAGTAAGTCAGCCTCTGCTTGCAATGAAACAACAGACCTATCAGACTATGACTGGTTTCAGAGATGAGCCACATCTGTTGCATAGTTGTGGCTGGAAGCACAGAAGCCAGAACAACTTATATCTCTCAAATTTAAATTTTCTCAAACTATACAAAGAGGAGTCAGTTAGACAAGAGTCATGGGTTTGAGTTCCAATGGGGCTATCATGGGTAGCACATAAAGCAAGCATTTGAGTTTGGTATTTTTTTATTTATTAATTGGTAAAAATAAAGGAAAGTAAATTTTATTAGGAGATTAGAGAGGTGTCCTTGGTGTCTAAAATTCTGTTAATGATGTAGTTTTGTTATTTTTTTTACATGTAACTATTTCAATGAATTCTTGAGATACATCCTATGAAGATCAAAATTATTTCAGTATAGGTAGTGTGTAGGTAGGTGGGTCTGATAGAAAACTGTCAAAAAATAGAGTAAATTTAACATTTGCTGTTGTAAAATTTAGATATACTTGAAAATTATCCTTATCCCATTGGAATGTCAGCTGTGTTGTGCTTATTATAAAAGAGAAAACACATGCCCCGATTTGAATTGCTAGGGTGGGGGAAGGTAGTTAAATTGAAGAACTTGGTTATTTTACAAATCTTACATGATACAAGCCTGTGGCCTCCCTGAGAGCTCTCTAGGTAGGGACCACTTCCAGAACTTTTGAAGTTATTGTCCAAATACAGTGTTCTTGACCCTGTTATCTGGAGTCTTCCTTCTATCACGTGTAAATGATTTGTTTAGAAAAATTTTACTGGGAAGAAATTAGTGGCAACCACTTTTCAAGTAAGCCAGCAATCTGCAGCCTGAGACGTTACAGGCTGGTTGCTCTGCTGGTTTTGTCTCTTTTTAAAACTGTCTTTAGTTAAGGAATTTGCCTTTTCAGTCCAAAGATATACAGCCACTCACTTTGCCGGGACTAGCTGGACTCACGTTACAATGATGTCTTTGTCCCTGTGACCAAAACTTATGAATCATTTACGTTGCATAGATATTGGTTTGGGTGTCCTATCAACACAGGGACTGAGGAGCCAAGTTCAAATGACGTAGGGAAGTTTAATAAGCCTTGGCCTTGTTTCTTCCCAGACACTGAGACGTGTGACTACGGCTGGCACAAATTCCAAGGGCAGTGCTACAAATACTTCGCTCACCGCCGCACATGGGATGCTGCCGAAAGGGAGTGTCGTCTACAGGGTGCCCACCTAACAAGTATCCTGTCTCACGAGGAGCAGATGTTTGTGAATCGTATGTACCAGACGTGGATTGTTTGGAACGTCACTGATACTTTCTACTCTCTTAGCTAAGATCTTTGGCTCCTAATGTAAAGTAGTTCTCTCTGCCTTCATTCAGTTTATGAAGTTTCTCACATATGTACTACATACAAATCCCTCATGCTATTGTCTCCACTTCAGAATACTGTCAGATGGAAGTCCTTACTTAACATACCAGCTGTGACAGGTGGAATAGTGGAATATAGGTTGAATCATAAGCAATTGCTTTTTGAGCTTTATTTTATTTTATTTTTTTACTTATACAGAGGGCTGGCTACTTCTTATGGTTTAATATAGTTCTTTTCAAGGTTAGTTACCACCATCATTTCTATTTCGAATGTTTTCATGTGTTCTCAAAGGTAAGCATAAAGTTGCTTTGAGTTTTTGTTTTTTTTTTCCTGCAAATTAAAATTGAGTTGTGAATAGCACCCTCGTGGTAACTCTGTACACACTGGTTCTCATCCAATGGTCTCATTACTTTAGAGAGTGACTTGCTCATCACAATCACCAAGAGGTGAAGATTGACAGCTGGCAAACCCCAGTACTAAGGCTGTTTCCTAACATCTCAACTCATAGGAAGGCGTGGGCAGCCACTTTTTATATAGCAAATGGCTAGATCTACTTTGAGGCTTAGTTAAATATATCCCCATGATCCCTTCTAGTCTTCTGAAATATTTTTGTTAATTTGTAATCTGTTAATTTGTAATCATTGAACTTTATTGCATGGCATTTGACCTAGTGACTTATACCATGGTAAATACCTTTGAAAATCATTTTTCAGAACTATTTGGCCTTCATGTTCATTGTTTGGAGAGAGGAAATGCGTTTTTTTTCCATGTGAGGAGAGAAGGTGTAAAACTAAATTTTTGCCAGGGGCACAGATTATCAAGAAAAATGAATGGATATTTTTTATCATTACTAAAGATAGAGAAGTATTTAATTACAGTGAATTTCTAGGAAAAATGATTGATTAGGATACTTTAATGCTTTCATAGTGTTTGAAGATATGCTTGTTAAATTAATGTCTGTTGGGCGGAAGAAGAGGGATAAATTAGGATTTTTTTTTTTTTTTTTTTTTTTTTTTGGTGAGTAAACTGAGTAAAAAGCCAGAGAAGTGGATGCACAAATCAGTCTGAAAATAATTTTCTTTGCAATGGTACTTTGGAACCAGGGTAAAAACATCTGTCTTATTCACTTAGGTGTGGGTCATGATTACCAGTGGATAGGCCTCAATGACAAGATGTTTGAACAGGACTTCCGCTGGACCGATGGCAGCCCCCTGGTAAGATGCTGATGCAAATGAAGGCATTGAGGCACCGTGTTACAGAGTGAGCAGTGCTACAAAAGTGTCTACAGCGAACTCATCTAGCCATCAGTGTCCTTTCCCCGAGCTGTGGCACTCTTAGAGAGGAGTATAGCAAACCATGTTGGGAGGGAGAGCTAGGCAGGGAGAAGAACTGTGCAGGATCATCCTTTCGGATGGTTTCCTCTGCTTTTACAGCTTCAAAGCCAAAAGGACAACAATAAATGCAAGAGAGACAAGACAATCTTTTACAAGTATTTTGTTCTTACACAATCATGATGGAATTCCATTGTCAAGCCCGGCTCATTTCTATGTAGAAAATGGTTCAATTTTTAATGTAAGAGATTTGCAACGTTGTTAAATCTCACTCCATTTCAACACTGCTGAATAATCTATTTATTTATTGCCTATTTCTGTTTCTTAACCTAAGAACTATGACTTGGAAATGCTGGCTACAACTCCGCTTAAACTGCCTTAGTTTTTCTTGTGTTTTGTTTGCTCTTTCTTTGTTTTGATTTTTAGGAAAGGGCTCACTATGTAGGCCAGGCCGGCCTGCCACTCCATCTGTAGTGCAGTAAGGTCTTCAATCTGAATGGGTCAAGCTGTTGTGAGTGACAGGTAGTAAACACAATAGAACCTAGTGTTTTAGTACTAGCCCAGTTGTGATTTGCCACACTGGATATGCTCAGTGCCACTGTTCATAACCATCACTTGGGAGAGAATAATTAAACACCTTTGCCCAGGCCCTCAGTCCAGTTTTATTCTAGCAAAACCTCCAGCAGCTGTAGTTCCCAGGCAGCACTCAGTGTTTATGAAATGCCGTCAACATTGAAATCCACTCTGCTGGGTAGTAAGTGTAAATTAAGTTTCTAAATTTTATAAAAGGAAAGAAGCTTTAAATTTGAGCTATCATAGGTGAATTACTTAAGTGCTTAAATTTTACTTTGTACCTTCCAGTCATCTGGATTTGTGTGTGGCAAAAGGTGAAGGTCATTCTAGAATCAGGACTGAACTCCTCTCCATCTTTGGAAGCTCTGCTCGGTCCAAGGACCCTTGTCTCTGGGCACTTAGGGCTCACCACACGTCTGGGTCTAGATATCCACCAAGTTCACCTGTTAGGCTGAGTTCTTTGTCCAGAGTCACAACACCGCTGTTACAAGGCCAGTACCTGAGCTCAGGACTCAACATTTCTTCTGGCTTGTCCCTCCTCCATGTGAATAGCAGCATCATTTATTATGATTTTTATTTGAGTAACTCCAAATAAAGCTCATCTGGCTCCTCACTGTCACTGCTATTGTGAAATTGGCACTACTTGTCAATGGCTCCTTTTCTGTAATCCTTATGTATGTGGAGTAAGCAACTTATCACTGAAGTTCATAAGTAGCCTTTAGGCAAGAAAATTTTGTTTTCCTGAGATGGAAATACATGACAAAAAAAAAAAAAAAAACTTCAAGGAAGAAAGGTTTATTTTGCTCCTGGTTTCAGGACGTGTTAGCCCGTAGCAGTAGAGAGAGCAGGGCAGAGTATTTGAGAATGGCAGGACCATGATGGATCCTTACATCACAGTAGCTCAGGAAGCAGAGGAAAGCTGGATGTAAGGACCAGGGATAACCTTCAAAGTCCCACCTCTAAACACCCACTCTGCCAGCTAGGTCTATTTCTTAAAGGCTCCCCATTTTCACTCAAATAATACCACTTCCGCCTAGCAAGCATTTAAACCATGGGCTGGTGGGGTACATTTGGAATTCAGTCGTAGCAATATTATTTCATTGCATTTTATTATTTAGTAAATTATATTTTTGTTTAATAATTTAATAAATTATTATTTATTATTTCAATGAATTCCCTTATTGAATTCTGGTGCAATAAACTGAATTCTACAATAGCGTCAAGTCAAGTCTAACTGCTACAGCTTTTTCCTTATCAACATAAAGGGGGAGAAGCTCTTTGTGAGCTGCTGTCTTTACAACAGAATCCAGAATGCTCAAGACTCAATTGGTAGAGTTGGCTTGATGCTACACATGTCATATCAATCTGGGACACTACTTACCTCGAAGTCTTACCTTTCGGGCAGGTTCCTACAAGTGTCCACACAAGCCTGGAACGACCCCATTAGCTCATTTACAGTGTCTAAGGAGTCAGTCCTTTGTTGTACACTGACCTGACTGAGCCATGTCCTGGTCTGTTCCCAACCTGCCATTAGTTACATGGAGTGGATTCATATGCCTTCATTTTGGCAAGTGTGTGTGTTCCTAGATGTTTATTCTGTTTCCCCCATTACCATGCATCTTTTATTAAAACAACAACAAAAACAAACAAACAAACAAACAAAAAACAATAAAGGCTGGAGAGATGGCTCAGTAGTTAAGAGCACTGGCTGTTTTCCAGAGGACCTGGGTTCAATTCCCAGCACACATACAGCAGTTCACAACTGTTCGTAACTCCAGTTCCAGGGGATCTGAAACCCCCATACAGATAAACATGCAAGCAAAACACCAATGCACATGAAACAAAAATAAATAACTTTTAAACATTAAAAAAATACAAAAATGATGATTTCCACCCCCTTGTTTTTATTTCCTATCATGCCTAGAATAGAGCCTATTGCTTAGCCATGTAAGCTAGCTTGAAAAGACCAGATCGGCCTCTTTCTGGCAACTATGTGAAGTCTGAAAATATCTTAGGGAATGTATCTTCTCTGACACATACACACAGGGTACCTGTGATATGCATATGTATATGTATATGTATATGTATATATATATATCTATATATATATATACATACACATAGAGAGAGAGAGAGAGAGAGAGAGAGAGATCATTACTCTACCATGCCCCAAGAAAGAAAATTAACTCTCTTTTATTTATGTCTATTGACTTTTTTATTTATTAAATGTTATTTGACAATTTCATATATTATGTAAATCTGTAGCGCATTCTTACTACTCTTAGACTTTTCTTTTTCCTCCTCTCTTCCCTGTCATCTTCCCTTTTCCCTACAAGTCTCTTTCCTACCTTCACATCTTTCTGTTTTGTGACCCAGTGAGTTTAACCAGGGTGGCCTGGATGACCTTGGGTTTAGAGCTACCCATTGGAGCCTGGTGTGCTCCCTATTGGCTACACAACTGAAGATGGTGACTGTGCCTTTCCCAGAAGCCATCAGTAGCCAGGTGTTCAGCAGGGAGGAACTGAGTCCTTCAGTTCCTCCTGAATGTGTGCATGATCCCAATGTAGGCAGCCATAGCTGCTGTGAGATCATATTTGCGATGGCTGTGTCATGCCCAGAAGATAATATTTTGCAACTGTCTTCCTGTCTTTCTCTAATGATCTTTCCGCCCCATCTGTGCCCATGAATTTTTCATGTAGGCTGGGAAATCTTGTACCATTAATCTTATTATCATGTCTACACTCAAGATTGACTCTAAATTCAGCAAATTAGTGAGCATTGCACTTTTTCAAAAAAGATATATCTTTTTGGGGTGTTTTTGAAAGAACGACAGCATAATGTAATATAATAATCAGAAAACATCAACTAGAGCCCTAGTCTTACAACTTCACACATTTCATTAAAGTCGGAGGACCAAGTGTACCTTTCCTGAGAGACATCATCTGAACAGTGCAGCAAATGAATCATGTAAACAAGCAAGGCTTTTCAAAGAAATGACAAAAGTCCATCCAGAACAAACGGATACACCCTGGGTTTCTTCTCAATCCAGTCTTTGTGTCAAATAAATAAAAAACATGCTAAGGAGTGTCCCCTAACTGAACATCTGGTAGCAGAGGAGCACAGTTGCCTACCAGCCTGCCTACATCTGACTGATCTCTGGCCCACCCTTCTCCTTTTGAATCTACCCTTCCCTCTCTCCTCTTCCTTTCTGAGACAGCCTAGGTGTCTCCTGAACTCCTTCCTAATTCTGTGTCCAGTTCCCATTTTCTTAACAGGTTCTACATGTGGGCAGGCTAAAATCTCTCTCCTTTGCTTTGCTGTTGTTGCCAAGGTTTTTTGCTTTTGATCATGCCTCTTATAGTGGTCAAGTCTTCTTCTGGGGAGACAGTATCTGTCTACCTTGGGGAACGTGAATTGCCATGTGTAATTTCAAGGACTTCGTTTCTCTATTAGATTGCTTCTCTCCTCTCTTCCATTATGTGACAGTTATTAAAGTTATCTATCTTGGGAGGTTGAGTGGTATCAAAAGAAAAACATTTGCTATCTACCTGATACTATCTTTTGCTACCCAGTATCCAGGAATAATCAGCATAATTCAGGGGAAAAAAAGTTTTTATTAGATCTCAGTGTCAGGGACTCCATTTATTGATATGATTAAACATTGCTTCCAATAAGCTCACAGTGTAATCATATCATTTTAAACATAATTTTACTTCATTGCTAGACTAATTCAATTCATGTGCTTGTGGTAAATTAGTGACGTGGTTGGGCTGAGTTGTCAGAATTGCCTGTATTCCTCAGATTTTGATTAATCCTTACATTTTATAGGCCTCCGCAATAAGATGTTGATAATACTAATAAAAAGTCAAATTCGTATTTATATTATAGTTGAAAAATCATTTCATTAGTTAGTTTGGGTGTTTGCCCAATGAATTTCACCAAGTGTGGTTCTGAACACAATAACATCCAACCTTCTCTTGTGATTTATGTTTGCTCTGATATTTTTCTGAACACATTTCAGTTTTCCCTGTTTCTTGGCTTTTTCCTCGTTGGTTCCTCTTTATTTTCACCATCTCTGGCAGCAGATAAACAGCTCTTTATTAGAAACCATGACAAATGACTTCAACTATGGATTCCTTTTCTCGTCATCTCAGTTTTCTGTTCAAAGCTGTTAAGTGAAATCCTCCAAGTTAGATATACATTACAGCTCGAGAATGTGAACAAACTTTTCTTATCAGGCATTTATACTGTTAGCTGACTTTCGGGATGTTTCTTTGATCAGTTGTTAAATAAGTGACTAGTCTCAAGTGCTTTATCTGAGTTGTATTTGCTGGTGCCACGGACATTCGTGCTCTGTGGAGAAAGAACTCTTCTTACTTCTTTCTTTTCTTCTTCTTCTTATCCTCCTCCTCCTTCTTCTTCCTTTTTCTCCTCCTCTTCATCCTCCTCCTCCTCCTCTTTTTCTTCTTCTTATCCTCCTCCCTCGCCCTTCTTCTTTCTTCTCCTCCTCTTCCTCCTCCTTTTCTTCTTCTGTTTGTTTTCATTTGTTGAAGATACATATTTTTTCTCACAGAATATTCAGATTACATTTTCCCTACCTCTACTCTTCCAGTTCCCCCCTACTTCCCCTCCCACCCAGAGCCACCCACAGGTTTTTATGGGATAATAATAATGAAGTAAAATATAATAAGATAAAATAAAAAATAACCCATCAGGATAGGACAAAACAAACAATCAGAAGGAAAAAAGCCCAAGAGAAAGCATAAGAAACAGAAACCCACTCATTCACATACTCAGGAATCTCATAAACACACTAAACTGGAAGGCATAATATATGTATACACAAAAGAGAGTATGTATAGTAAAAAGAGAGATGAAAAAGAAAATATAAATATAATAAAATTAAATTAAAAAATAATAAGTTAAAATTTAAATAACAACATCAATGAAAGAAAGAAAAGAAAAGAATAGGGAAGGGAAGGGAAGCGAAGGGAAGGGAAGGGAAGGGAAGGAAAAGGAAAAGGAAAAGGAAAAGGAAAAGGAAAAGGAAAAGGAAAAGGAAAAGGAAAAGGAAAAGGAAAAAAAGAACTTTGACATGACGTTATGAGACAAGGAACCTCCAAACATGCCATTGAGTTCATTTTCTCTTGGCCATCTACTGCTGGCCATGCAGCCTACCCTTAGGAGTAGTTTGTTTCCCCACTGAGACGTCATGGAGAAAAATCAAATTTTCATTTTCAATGCTTATCAACTTAAGATTGCTTCTGGGTTAAGGATGGGGGCATGTGTCCATTTCTTCTTTCAGCTCTAGGACCCCATTTGGTGTAGAGCTGTGCAGGCTCTGTGCATGCTTTCACAGTTCCTGTGAGGTCACATGTACCCCAATCATGTTTACTTAGAAGATCTTGTTTTCTTGGTGTCCTCTAGCCATGCTCCCCCTTATACTCTTCCCACCTCCTCTTCCATGGGGTACCCTGAGCCCTGAGGGGAGGGATTTGATGGAGTCTACCATTTAGGGATATTACTCCTTTCTTTAGATTCTTCATTCAGTGTCTTCCTGTTGCATTTAATATAAAATTCTAAATGTTAGCACTGCAGAGAAAGTCCACCTAACCCATTTGCTATATTCTAAGGTACAATCTTCTTTTTGTAAATCATGACCTCTTACTATTGTGATTTTCACAAATTTGTCTGGATGCAATGCGTGCTCTCAACTCTTACACTAATTTCTTCTCGAGATGTTGGAATATCTTGCATAAGACATTTCCTGCTCCCCCCAACAAGGGCTGAAAAATCAAGCTGTGAGTCTTATCTTTAAAGCTGCTACCATAATTATTCATTTCTCTTTGACTCTCAAGAATAATGCTCTTGCAAGGAAAGGAGACTCTCGGTGGCATGTATGATCTTACTGTGCTCTGCCTGTCCCCAACCCTGTTAGGAACTATAGTCACCCATCAGAGACTTCGATGGAACTACCTGAAGGAAATGTCACTGTGGATGCTGATGTCTAGAGATGAAGGAAGGGACGAAATTAAAAATTCATTTTCCTACAAAATGCCACAAAGCTTTTACAAAGTTTGAATTTAAAAACAATCTCTCTCTTCATTCTTTGGCAACTTCTACATGCCTTCTACATGTTTATTTAAACTGTTCGCGCTTTGTTAGTGGTATCTGCAGAACCCTCCTAGGCTGTTGACTTCTCAAGTAGAAGTGATTCTGGGTTTCTCCTTTCTCTGTCCAGTCAACGGTAGGAAGGATGCAGAGTCTTCCTGAAATCTGTATGTTTCTCGGTCTACTCAGTAAGTTCTAGAATAAGGTTACTGAATCACAGGGCTATACATGTCATATTTATAATTCTAAACATCGCAGCTTGCACTTCAAAGCTGTGTTGTAGACTAAAATAGGGTAAAGTATAATTAATTTTTAGTTACTTTTTTGTATGAAAAATCCACTTAGAGTATTTCTGTGAGAAAACTGAATCTCCCTCCCCATTTTAGTAAGTGTAACTAAGTACTGCCAAGCTCATACAGTTAGAAATTCTGAAACCCCTCTCCCTTTCCCCCTAGAAAAAGCCACATTGGTGTGGCCTTTAAATCCAGGGATCATTTTCCTTTATTTCATAAAATAGACATGTAAGTCTGTCAAGCGAAGCACTGTGAGAAAAAAAAAGTTTTGAAATTAATAGAAATAATACAATAACCCATAGCTTAGAAAGACACTTTAAAGGGACAGTTACAAGTAGTAAGAGTTGCAGAAGATAAACCGTTACCCCTTTTCTGCAGTGATGTGCCTTTACTACCCTTTCACAAACACTGAAGTTTCTGTCCTTTGTCTCCTGCATGTCTTGGGCAATGGAAGAAAACTAAGAATGCTAACTAATTCAGAGCCATTTGCTGGGCTTCTTTGTAGGTCCCTAACCACAAGAAAGGGTTGCTCATGATATGTCAGAAAAAGATCCAAAATAAAACCCTCATATATATATATTATTATTGTTATTATTATTATTTTAAGTTTCTAAAACAATTGAGAGGATTTTAAATGTTTTCACACAAAGAGATGATAAATGTTTGAGGTGATCAGTTACTCTAGTGTGGTCATTTCGTGTTGCTTATGTGTATTGAAATCTCACACAGTGTCCTAAAACATGTGTCATTGTGTATCAAATATAAAAATATTTTTAAAATTCTGTTCTCTCACCAAAGGGTCTTTCTGTTTGGCGTTTTCAACTGGGAAGTCTTAGAAGGCTTTCCTTAAAGTATTTGTGGCTGTTTCCTCTGTGATGTGGTTGTAGCTTCAAGGAAAAATGTCACATCTCTGTGAACAAGCCACATTGGGTGTCAATATTAGTTTAATTACGTTAAACTCTGGAGGCTTCATTATGTTAACCCCAAAGCCAAGAAAAACATATGCTCTTTGTTCAGCCTTTAACATATTGCTCATGAGGGGAAGACTGTAGCTTTCCTTCTTCCAGAGATGTTAGTGGAAACTTTTACTTCTGTTGTGGTTTAATTTGATTCGAATCAACAGCTGTTTCTTCTGAACTTACATGCAGGATATTACGAGTCACAGTGTAGTTCCAGAACATAAAACTCTTGTCTATACCTTTTGTCCTTGTTATTCAGATGTCTAATGATGGTTTTAAATCACTGAAGTACAGTGTTTGCCACCACTGGAAAAATCGTCTCGTAATTGACAAGTGTGTCCTGCAAGTGAAGAAAACTTAATGAAGGCTGGGGTCCTATTACCAGCACTGCAGCCTAAAACTATGAAACCTTAGAATCACATGCAGATGTTTAAATTTAACTGCTAATTAGTTTAAGGCGATGCATAACCATGGGGGGGAAAAAACGAAAGGAAAAGAGCTTGAATGGTTTTGGCACTTTCTCTCGAATTTGGTTCCTTGGCATTTCATGACTGACTTGTGCAAACAAGCTCAAATGGAGGCGCCTACTGGCACAGAGCTTTGCAGGGATTAAGTGCATGTTTCTCCATGGGGCGCTGCCTGGGACCCCTGTCTCACAGTGGTCTCTTAGTGGGAGTAACGCACGTAGGTCCCTCTGGAAATGCTGTTGGTAATTACTGCTTTGTCAGGCAGTGAGCTCACACCATTTCACAAGGTTAGTGCTGTACTCAGGAGCGGCCAGATTGTCTCCCCTGCACAGAACTTTGCCAGCTAGGGAAATAATGGGCACGCTGCCACTTTAAGAGCTATCAGGAGACCCCAAGTTCATTTTCTTTCCTTCAGCGTATTCATTTTGGTAGACTCCAACTGCAGGCTTCCAGTGGGTAGTGACACCCCAACAAATGTCTCTTTCTCCTCTGAAACAAAGGTTTCTTTTTCAGTTGTGAGTTCAACTAAATGATAACAGGAAAACTGTAACCTCCCATGAAACATAAATAAATCAGGACCCAGACTAGAGTGTGTGGATCAGAAGAGGGTATATCTACCTTGCAGGGAAGGCATTAGCCTCATCCAAGAAGAAAGGTTAAATGTAACCCCTGCAGACTACAAACAA
The DNA here is from genome assembly GCA_026225945.1 of Cricetomys ansorgei. NCBI lineage: Eukaryota > Metazoa > Chordata > Mammalia > Rodentia > Nesomyidae > Cricetomys > Cricetomys ansorgei. Next base: position 3,437,740 of record JAMJFZ010001074.1, read on the forward strand.
TTGCTATTGTGTACTAGAGCAATTCAGGAGGGAAATGCCTTTGAATGTTACCAAATGTTTTGATTTTTGTATTAAGAGGTCCCCATGGCCTTTTTCTCAGATAACCATTTGCCCTTTGTTCTGAAAGACTGAGGTGAACTCTAGAGGTTACCTAGTTAAAAATTAGCTCCTTACCAGTGTGCATGTATGTGTATGCATGCCCGTGTGTGTGTGTGTGTGTGTGTGTGTGTGTGTCTGTGTGTGTGTTAGGCAGGTGCCCATCCTCTTGCAAAAGTGTTTTGTATTTGGAATTTGCTTGTATTCTTTGGTGATAGTCTGCTTGCCCTTCATGGCATGGGCTGTATTTGGGTTTGTTTGTAGCTCTCGGAGTTGGATAGTGGTATAATGTGTCCCAAGTGATAAAAGGAATTTGCACAGAGAAGTCAGCTTGTCGTACAGGTATGGTGTTTTCAGAACATACGATTTCAGAGTTGTACAGCAGGAGTTTCATTTTCATGCTTGATGCATAATTGTTTGTTGACCTTGTTCTAAGAATGTCAACATCCTTTGTCACAAGATGTGACTTTACTTCTGCTGAAATTTCACCGTTGATGTAAATCATCAGATACTAGTAATAGGAACATGGAAAAACAAGCCTTTGTGGGTGTCTGTTTTAGGTAGAAAATTCCTATGAGAGCTGCAGTGATCAGGAACAGAACAGGATGGGATTAGCCAAGGGCTATCTTGTTCTGAAGTCTTTCACTCACAAAACTGAGAGGACATGCCACAGATGCGCCTTTAATTTTCTTTCTTCATGTGGCTTTAATCACGTTTCTAAATCCCATGCTGGCAAACTGAGTATTGAGACTAGGAGCGGTCTATGTCACCCCCTAGTGGTCAGATTATGCTGTGTAGTTCAGAATGAACATCACTAAGTCTACGGAGGAATGTGGATAAGGTTCCTGTAGCCTTGAAATGAATAATATTGTAAACCCAACAGTTAAATGCAAAATGAGACAATTTGCAAGCACAGCAGGAAGCTAGCTGGTAGTCCTGAGCTTCATAAAGTCCTGGCATAAGGTTAATATTAGCACCAGGTCTTCTCTTTTCTGAACCTTTACTTTATACACAGTAATAAAAGCTAACAGAACATCTTTGGCTGCTTTCCTTGGCAGGTGAAGCAAAAGGCCTTTGGTGGTTTAGTGTGAAACTTTTTTTTTTCTGTGAATCAAATTATCTGTATTTGAAGCAAAAGGATAGCTGAAGAGCACTGAATGAATTTTTCAAGGACAATAAAGGAAAGCAAAGTTTAGTAAACTTCCCCTCAAATTATCCCTGGAAGAGTGTCAAGATTACTTTTATCAATAGGGTGTGTATGGTACTTAAATGTTTTTAGCTCCATCAAAATAATTCCAAGAGTAGTCTTGAATTAGCTACTCTAGGACATCCAAAGTAGTGAATTTTACAGTATAAAATATGATGGCATCTAAGCTGAAGAATTATAGCTAAATGTTTGAGAGGATACAGAGACAGATATGGAAGGGTCCTGGCAGTGGGAGTCACAGGTTCAAGATTTACATTGCCAGGGACAGCTGAGAGACCCAGATGCACAAATTTGAACTGTCTATGATGGGAAGCCGTCATTTAGAAAGTGTTCAATTAGCTTTCAAATCTGCATAATAGACAGCTCAGATTTCCCATCTCGCAGGGAATAGTTCTTTTTACCTTTCTGAACTTTGTAGTTCTTTAATAATTTGTGTAGCAGAAATTAATCTGCTACATCAGTCTGCATGAACAAGGGCATCCTCAAATTCCTCTGTATACCCTTTAGGTGACAATAATTATTAGGACTGAATTGAGTAGACCCTCCTGTGCACATGAGTACGTGTTTGTGTGGGTGTATGAAAAAAAGATACATCTCAAAGATATGGCTCACATGTGGATGAAACCTAAAATATTATTTAATGTCTATAGAAATTCTGTTTATTCTCCTTTTTTTTTTTTTTTTTACATTATACTAACTAGGAGTCAGCAGAAGAAAAGGACCCAAAGTCTCTAAAGAATGATTCGTTGGGAAAATCAATGGGATTTTTTCACTAACCAAGTTAAACCAGTTAAATAAGGATAAGTGGAAAGAATCTGAAAGAAGGCCAGCTATTGCTCAGATTCTTATTGAAAAGGTTCTCATCTTAAAATGACAATAAAAGAAATTTAAACCAGATATTTTTAAAGTTATTTTTTTACAACTTATTTTTAAGCATATTAATGTTTTGTCTGCGTGTACGCACGTGCACCACATTCGTTCGTGATGACTGCAGGGTTCAGATGAAGGTGAAAGATATCTGATCCCTGAGTTTACTATGTGGGTACTGGGAACCAAACCCAGGTCCTCTGCAAGAACAACAGGTGCTCTTAACCACGGAGCCATTTCTCTAGCCCCCTACTAGACATTTTGATATCCTATTAATTCCTTCATCTTGTGTCCTAGGATTTTGTCCACAGAATAATTTTGACAAGAAAGACTATTTGTAACAACAACCATGCATTTATAATTTGGTAGGCTTAGATGAATAACTTCAGTCTGCTCTGAGTTTTTCCCAGCAACGTTAGGGTTTGCTTGAACCAACTCTCCTGTATGTGGGGACAAATTTTGTGTAACAGAACCATACTTAGTAGCCGTTGGAGTCCATCCAGGACTTTTTTAACCATTTTATTATTTTGGCAGGTGATATATTTGAATTCACTTGGGGTGTGGATAACTGGAACGTAACTGAATTTAATTTAATTGAAATGCTTGTCATTTGAGAATTTGTTTTCCAGGTATGGAGAACTAGCTATTTAATTGGAACTCCCAGAGAAACTTTGTCATGCAATACAAAATATTAAGCGATTTAATACTAGGTCAAATAATTACCTCTTAATCAAATAGAGGAAAATTTACATCTGACTTGACATTCCTGTACATAGCTCATTTGAGTTTTATGTCATAGTTTTTCTTTGGCATCAGAGCAGAATAAAAGAACGAAATAATTTTAGCATTCTCTCTCATGGCAAACCTGAGTTCAGGGTTTGTGGTGAGAAACTCAAGTCTCAGAGGCATAACTTTGTAGACATATGGCCAGCACTTATTCTTGTTAAAGATTTCGAAGAGAATTTCCTCAACCCATGCTGGCTTCTCAGAATAACTCCTGGTTTGCCAATCCAACACTAGGAGTGGGTTGAGTCAGGTCAATTCAGAGCAGATCACCCAAGACTATGAAGAGTTTGAGGCCTTCTAGGCTATATAGTGAGAGCTTATTTAAAAACAAAACAAAACAAAGAGCCAGGCAAACACCGGTACCCAAGATGCTTGTTCATAACTCAAAGTAAAGGAAAAAAATTCATATAACAGGTAGTGAGTTTTTATCTGCTTGTTTGTAGAATCCTTATTTTACTGCTGGAGATAGGGGAGATGAGAGCTTGCATTCTTATAACTGAATTAATTTCCTTTGGAGGGATTTCTTCCTAATAATGTTTATGATAAATACATTATTACATTCACAGTTAAAATTTTATTTATTTATTTTTTTTACTCATTCACCATAAACGTTATAAAGCCTGTAAAAGAATTATGGAGGAAACAGCAAACTGGAGTTTCCTCTACTGAGTCAATTTGGCAGCAACATGAACAAATTTGAAGCATCCCAGCCAAGATAAATGGAGCAATTGGGTTATCAGGAGGCAATAACGTGACACGCCTGTCGGCATTAGACATTCTTATAAAACCCATACAGCTAAAATTCGGTCCTACACAGTTAAGCCAGGGCTCTGCAAAGCAACCACGAAAACACAGATTTTGAAACACTGCTAGGTGCCAGGTGCAATTCTCAGCAAAGACAACGACATCTTTTTGCCAGGTTAAGCCCCAAGAAACAATTCACTGGCATAGAACTAGAATTCACTTCAGTCTGAAAATGACACAGATGTTGTTCAAACCAGTAGGAAATGTCAGTCCCAACGTCCAAAGCCGGTGTGCGACTCTGGGTACGTGAAGCGTCATCTGCTGAGGTTAGCTTAAACCAGCCTGACTAGAGAAATCTGTGAAGACTTTCTGAGAAATGCATAGGCAATTGCATAATATTTACTTTCACTGAGTAGAAAAACAGCTGTGCTCGCTCTGCAGAATTTAGAGAATATCTAAAAATATGGAAAGTGTAGTGTCATAGCAGTCATATAAACTTCATAAGATTTTACTGGATTTTGTTTCCATCTTAAACACACATTGAATGGCATCTGAAATTATGTGTGTTTGTTATTTATATATATATACACACACACACACACACACACACACACACACACATATATTCTCGTTTCTTTGAATAGCTTTCAAGGATAAAATATTAAGTAGTTATATAATATTCAATTTTTTCTGGCCACATCAAAACTTATTCAAAATATGGTCTTCCTATGTAATGGTTTCCCTTCAACTTTCCTATAAACAGTATTTATCATAAACATTGTTCCTTATCTTTGGTTACATTTTTAGAATAGACTATTAGGAGCAGAATTATGGATCCGAGGGCAGGAACTTTTTGAAGTTCTTGATATACACTGTCAAACATTTTCAGAAAGTTTCCCTCTACCAGCTAAAGCAATGGCTGCAATCTCCCCTATTCTTAGCAGCAAGGAACATCTTTGACTAGGATAGTCAATTGGATTGGTAAGACACGTCCACTATAGTTCATTATTTCTAAATATCAAACTACTTAAACTGCATTATACCATATATAGCTCCAATCACCTGGGATGCAGTTGTAAAGGAAATAAGCCATTAACCACTTCTCTCTGGACATATATTTTACCAGGTAGAAGAAAGACAATGAATGACATTAGAACACGGTGGGTGTCAGGAAGAAAATGTTGGAGGTGAGCAGCATGGGAAAGACAACAATTGAGGAAGGATTGTGCAACTTCACTCACACTGCTCTCTGTTGGAAAATATCACCTATGAGATATTACAGATTTTCCAAAGAGGTCACAACTGAGATGTCTATTAGATGCAAAATCCAGCTTAAATATATGAGGAACACTGGAATCTTTGACCATGGAAAATTTTAAATGTAGTTTGTCTTAGCAAATTCTTTTCTTTTTTAAACTTTTTTTTAATAGAAAGTCACAATTTAATTTTTACTGTCATATTTTTACTTATTATAAAATTTCATGTAGGTATACAATATATTTTTTGATGATATTCACCCTGTAGTTTCCCTCCAATTCTTCCCAGGTCTTTTACCCATCCACCTCTCACAAATTAATATTCCTTTTACCCCCTTATTACCCAGAATCCAAGTAGTGCTCACCATGTATACATGGGTAAGGGGCACCAGAGTTCATGCCCCTAAAAAAACCTGACTCTTCCCCATTCAACAGCCACCACCTGTCAATACCTCTTCAGCAGAGATGAGGGGTGCAGCTCGTGGTCCCCTCTCCTATCTATGCTGGGCTGTGGGTGGCTTGATCTTATCCAGATATTTTCCAGGAAACCACAGCCGCTGGAGTTCATGAGAGAATGTCCCTATCATGTCCAGAGATGCCGTTTAGCCATAGTCTCCCTGACCTCTGATTCCGATGACCTTTCTGCCTGGCATGAGTTCATTCATTTCAGAAATGCCACTTAATTACTCATTAGCAACAGGAATTGCTGCCTACCTCTGCTTCATTGTTTATAAAAGTAGAGTGTGAAACAGAAACAGCTTAGGCAGACTAGGGGTGAGGGATGACACATGGAAGTGGGAAAATAAGCAAATGAAAGGAAAGGAGAAACTTAGAAACCCACAGCAGAGCAAACCTCGGTTCTTGGCTTGGGAAAAAAAAAACCCAAAACAAACAAACAAACAAAAACAAAACCGCCACCAGTCAGAGTGCTTTAGGGAGTGAGATCCTCCGAGCACTTTCCCAGGGTTCCTCAGGATGACTTTATGGGGGCATTCATATTACTAGGGCTGTATTTTAATTCATCTCAATTCTGGATTCGCTTTTCCCCCGAGAAATAGGAAGCCGCTTCTGTTCTGTTTGGTGGAGAAGCAGCCTCATTAATCTCACTGGCTGCACACAGTTCTGTCACCCTTCAAAGGCCATTCTACACATCAGGAAACTTCTAGCTTAGGTTGGCATGCCAGAAGGGAATTTAAAGTAAAGCTAAGCAAAGAAGTTGAAAGAAAGGCAGGTTTTCAAATTTCAAGTCATTTTACAAATTTTTCTCTCAAAAAAAAAAAAAAATCCAGAAGTTTACTATCTTTTAAAAGTTCTTAAAATCATTTTTCTTTTCTGACAAGAAAAAAAAATATAGCCCTTCTCTGGCATAGTAATGAAACCTTCACTGCTTTCAGGGTGGAATCTGCTGGTGCTCAAAATTGTTTCACAGGTTAAGGAATATTTCTTGGAAAATTCTCTAATTTTTAAAGATTAAAAACTAAAAGGAAACATTTGATGAAAAATGCTACAGTTGTCCAAACCAAAAAATTTAGTATTTTACAGTAAAAATAGGTCTGAAATACAAATGCATATGGAAACAGAAACAGCTTCCTTGTAGGATTAAGTAAACAGAAAGGTGGACTCTAATTTCTGAATGATTGCTTTTATTCTTCAATTCTTTCCTGAATTTCCTAAGTAAAACTTCCTACGGAAAATCTTTACTCAATTTCAAACTAAAATGTATTTAAAATTGAATTTAAGGAAAGACGAGCATATATGTACCGCCAGTGATAGTCATGCTGCTGTCCCATAAGTCTGAGCCTGAATTTCCTACCTTGTTCAAGAGGCTTCTTAGCATTGATCTTACTCTTGCTGTACATGAGCTAGTCTTACTATTAGGAGACATGATGAGACACTACCGTAAGTAATCGCTCAGTGGGAGTGGGGGTGGGAATAACACTCAAGTTGAGCCAGAAAGATAGGAAAGAACTCACAACACATTCGAGTTAAGGAGAACCAGGTCTAGGAAATGGTCTTCTACTGATAATATAACAGTCGTAAAGATTGCTTTTCTTTTTCTCTTTTCTTTACATTTCTTTAAAAAATATTTATTTTGTTATTTAAATTATGTGTATGTGTAGGTATGTTTGTCTGTAAATATTTGCAGTTTAGAGCAGGTGCCTCAGGAGGCCAGCCGCAGGTATCTTCCTGGAGCTGGAATTAGCAGAGACTGTGATCTGCCTGATGTGGGTGCCCTGAACTAAACCTGGGTCCCCTGCAGGAAAAGTACAGGCTTTCAACTGCCGAACGGTCTAGTCAGCCCTTCCTCCCATTTCTTTACTTAGTGTGCATGTGCATGTGTCCATGTGCACGTATCCACAACTCACAGGAGTCAGTTCTGTCTTTCTACAATGTGAGTTCTGAGACTCAAACTCAGGTCATCAGCCTTGATACCAGCCGCCTTCATCCACTGAACCATCTCACCAGCAATACCAGTTTTTGCAGCAATATCTGCACATTTATAAGCATATATATGTGTGTTTGTTTGTGTGTGAGTGAGAAAGATAGATAGATAGATAGAGCATCATTAGATGTTATTAAAAATATAAAAGCAAACTTAAAAGCACAGATAGCAGAAAACCATTCAAACAAATATCTGAACACCTTCCACAGAAACATATATTTATTTTGATGCTTTTCGAAATTCATATTAATTCATATTAATATTGAATTCATATTAATATGCATAAATTTGATAAATGCATAAAGTTTATAAGTGTTCTAAGTAAAAGAAAATAGTTTTCTGATTAGGATAGAGCAAAACTTGACTATCTGGTATAAATAAGAATTATAAATTAAACACAGTAATTCTGTAGTGTTGTGATAAGCATCATGAACACAGGTGTATCAGATAAACACAAAGCAATTGCAAACATCTTCAGTTTGCAAATTCAATCAATAGACTCAGATAAAAGCATTTGTTTTAAATAGAAAGCATTTTGTAGTTAGAAAAGTAAGGGAAAAACCCATTTCTATTGCATTGCAAATTACAACTATACAAGATTATATATTTACATACAGTCTAGAAAATAGACATAATAGATTAGAACGAGATTGTGAAAATTTTGTCTAGTTCATTTCTACTGTTATTACAGTTAATAATAAGATGATGAAATTTCTTAAATTGACAGCAAATTGCACATTTAGAAACATAAACTAACTAGACCAAAATTTCTCAAAAAAAAAATAGCTATTTGTTAAACAAAGTCTTTGAGATACATATATTTCTCATAAGAGTTTGAAAGAATTTGCAGTGAAAATAGTTTCAGTTCTATGGTTGAACAGAAATGGTTGAGTCCATTCCAATCAGATAGCCATGGTAGCTTTCATGTTATTTTCTGACTGCCAAGTATTTACCATGTCTCTATTTTTTACAGCAATATGAGAACTGGAGACCCAACCAGCCAGACAGCTTCTTTTCCGCCGGAGAAGACTGTGTTGTTATCATTTGGCATGAGAATGGCCAATGGAATGATGTTCCCTGCAATTACCATCTCACCTACACCTGCAAGAAGGGAACAGGTAAGGATTGCTGCCACTGGGCACTGAATCTGCATCTCCAACATCAGCAACACCAGGAGGGAAAGGTTTCACCTTGGATGTGCAAATTAGACATGTTCAGTCTTTTCTTGTTGCCTAAGGGTAGTTTTGTTGTCCCAATAGAATTAAAAAGTTTGTTTTCGGTATTATCCTCACTTTAAGATAGAAAGGTGGCATTTCTACAGGAAAACTGCCCAGTGACGTCTTTAAGACATTGCTGGCCAAGGACATGTAGACATTTTTATTCTGATGAAGAGAATGCTAAAGACATTGTCAGCAAAACTGTTGGAGGTATCATGGAATAGTTCCTATTGTATTTATAAGAAGATCTGGCACACCTAGCTCATGTTCAAGTTTTCCGAGGGTTGAGGATGCAGAGTTGAGAACACTGCCCCAGAGGGGTACAGGGCTGTTCGCTACAGTCTTCATCCAAAACGCTCACCATTTTTAATAACTGTTTGATCTTGTGGGCACTTGAGATTTTAAGAATTCCCTTAGAGGCTTATTTTCTACTTTTATTCCATGAAACAAAACTACCACACTGATATGTCTGTAACTGAATACCTCCAACATATAATACACAAAGGCATTTGTAAAGGAAGTTTCAGGATGCCACTTGCTTGGTTAATGTTAAGTAGGAAAAAACAAATACCCAGGAAGCTGAATCTTAAGTTTATGTTGTGTTTGTCATTGACTAGTATATTTGAATTTCTGTAGCATGCCATATAGCAGTGTAGTCATCTTCCTAAAACAAACGGATCCCCCATGAAAGAATTTTATCATTACTTTTGATAATGATTTTAAAGCATGAATATCTGGTTCCCAGGCCAACCAAGACCTACCTCAAGAAATAGTAGAAACTAACAATGCAAAATGTAAAACTCATTTGATTTGTCTTTAATATATATATATATATATAACTATATATATAATATTTATAATTATATATTATATATAATTAATATATCTTTAATATATATGTGTGTATATTATATATACTATCACATGTTTAATATATAAACATTTTCATATACAAACAATACACACACACGGAAAGACTTTAACACTAAAACAAATTTATTAGGAACAAGAGAACATAAGGATACACACAGCCCTAGTCTCAGGTGAAACTCGGCTGTTGTCATGACTACTCTGCTGTTCTCTCATCCAAGGCAGAACTTACTCTCAATGCATTATCTCCGTACGAAGCTTTCCTGACTGTGCATTTCTTCAGCATTCCTGCATGGAACTGGTAAAAATAGCAAACTGAGTATTTGCTGTTTTCCTTTTTCCAGGATAACAAGTCTTTAATCAACTGTTTGTCTTTATCCAATGTCTCATTTGCCTACTGCTGCCTCTAAGTGATTCCAAAGTCATGCTTTCCATTTGTGGTCTCAACATGCTGTCTCCTAAGCTAGTGTGTCCTGTAGCATGGTTTCCCGACAGCAGCACTCTTGACATTCCGAGCAGGGCTTCTGTCTTTGTTGTGATAGCCTGTTCAGGGCATCAGGAATACTGTGCATGCTCCTGACCCTCTGAGTGCTGAATGCCAGCAGTGCTCTTGTCCCCATATTCTCTCCTCACTGGGCCACCCGATGGCCATATTCTCCAGGCCGTGTACAGTTTAGAGAGAAGGAGAACTTTGGTCCAGTTTGAGAACTTTAGTTTTAGAACCAAGAATGAGTCACATGTATAACACAGTATATTTTAAATTTCCCAATGGAGAATAAAGTTTAAAAGATGCTAAGTTTATTTTATTAAAAAATGGATTCTTTTCTCATGACTCTAGAAGAGTTTTATAATGTCAATGTTTACAGGCTTTATAAAAGGTAGTCTCTTAAATATCATACACCTTTGAGCCTATAGGCCCAAGTTATTTATTATTAGCTAAATTATTAACGACAGGTAAGGGAATATGCTTAATATATAGAAAAGGGGTGTTCTTAAAAGAACACCTTCCTTCATGCTGGCCATACATATTTGGATCATCTTGTTGCTGTTTCCTAGTTGAAATACCTGCCAGAGATAATTTTTTCATTCACTTGTTTTTCCCTGCAATATTATCACTGAATAAGAGATTATTTGTTTCCATTTTGAACCTCACATAAGGAGAAGCATATTATATATAATCTATACCTTGCGTTTTTGCTATTGTCATGTTTTTGAGATTTATTTATGTGGATATGTGTAGCTGCATAGTCTTTGCTTTTCCTGATGTGTAAGTGGTTCTTTATATGCAACTCAACATTTTATTGATTAGTTCCCTTGCGAGTGGACAGCTGGGTTGCATCCAGTGTTATTACTGTTATAAACAATGTTGCTATGAATATTCATAAGCTTGCTCTCAGTAGACTTTCGTGAGTTCCTGTAGGACATATTTTCAGGAGTGAAATGCTGAGTCATAAGATCTATGTACTTACTACCAAATGACAAATTACATCCCAAACTTGTAGCAATTCACACTTCCACCAGCCATGTGTGAGAGGCCCTGTCAGTCTCCCTCCTCTCCAACATTTGATATTGGACATGGGAAAGTTTGGGCCAATCTGGTGGGTATAAAATGCCATCCTTTGTGATTTGATTTACATTTTCTTGGATATTTCTTGAATGTATTTTCACATTTGTTTATTGATCATTTGTGGATCTTCTTTAGTAAACTTTTTTATTCATGCTTTTTCTTTATTTTTTAGAAACCGGTTTCTTTCCTTCATTTTGATTTGTAGGAGTTCTTATTACACGCTTATTTCTAGTCTCTTAACAGCTACATAACTTGTAAATATCTTCTCCTAGTCTGTAGTTTTTCTTTACTCTCTTAATGAAAATAACTCATAATACTTTAATGTTTCTTTATTATTTCAACTTTTTCTGTGCTTTAAAAAGACTTTATGAACCCTACTATCATAAAGGTAATTGGTATTGTTTGCTGAATGTTTTATAGCTTTACCATTTGTGCTGTGTGTTCAAGCTACATAGAACTGACTTTCATTGTGTTCTGTGTGGTAGGGAAGCAAATATATTTTGCCATATGAATACCCAGTTTTCCATGTTTTAAGGTTGCCTTCCTTCTTGGTCTGCCATGTTATTCCTGCCACATATCAAGCTTATATGCTTGGATCTAATTCCAGCCTACTTTAGCTTTGCCACTACCATAGGCAATTAAAGTATTTTAGCTTTTTTGGTAATCTTTACACATAAATAGTTTTGAGGAAGTCATGCAAGTATTTCCTAAAAATGATAAAAAAAAATAAATTCAGCTTCTAATTTGTCAATAAAATGTAGAACCACAATTATCTAGTTGGTTATTTTAATCTTCTGTATCACTGTGGGCTCATTCTACTTGATCCTTGCTATCATCTGAGACCTATTATAGCTTCTAATATTATAATAAATGCAGTGTGCAGGTGCAAGTCAGATAAAGCAGAAATAAATTGAAGGAACTAAATATTAAAGTTATATCTGAATGTGTCATCTAAAATGTATTTATAAACAGCCTTCTAATATATAAACAAGTTTAATAATTATAGACTTTTAATATGTTAAGTTTTTGAAGTAAAAACACCATAGTAATCTCTTAATTTCTGGTAATCATTTTCCCACTGAAAAGTAATATTACTTCATGAAGCATCATAGTGTACATTATTGGTACATGGTGCTGAGCTTGCTAACCTGGGGTTAGAAATGTCGTTTAGGGAGAATTATACTTGTTATACATATATTAGGGATAGATAGCAAAACATAATAGTTATTAGCAGTTTAAACATATAGTTAAAATAATTGTATTCATGCACAATAAAACTGAACAAATACAAATTCAGTTGAGCTGATTTTCCTGAATTTTCAAATAGCGAGATGTCTTATCATTTCTACTTATTATTTATAGTTTCTTGTTATCTGTTAATATTTAGGGTTTTCCATTGTGAGTTAACATTCAGTGAAGTATTTTAAGCTTACTCTTATTACCTTTTATAAGAGTTTAAATATGTATGTTAAGCTAATGAAGAAACTGAGGCATGGCAGCTGAGCATGCAGCTCAAAGGGAGGGCTTGCTCAGTGTGCAGGAAGCCTGGGTTCAATCCCCAGAACTGTGTAGACCAAGCACAATAGAGGCCATTTGTAATATCAGCCTTTGGGAAGCAGAGGGAGCATGATCAGGGATTCAATGTCATCTTTAACTCTACATAATGAATTCAAGTACAGCCTGGACTACACATCACCCTGCCTCAAAACAACTTAAAAACAAACAGACAGACAGACAAGGCAAGAACACTGTTCACTGTTCCCTGTTTCAGTACAAAATAGATGGAACCAGGTAGTATTTTATTTATACCTAGAAGTATATGTTGATATTTCCAGTCAATGGTGTTAAAGATTCTAAGTTTTTTTGCTTCAGGGAAGGGAGAGTTAATGTAGTAAATATATCATTACCCCAAATCAAGATGGTTAATAAGAGGTCAGAGATAACAAGGCATTGTCAAGACACTACTTACTGTTATTAGACAGGTGCTTTTTAATCCAGAAGTGTTTTAGAAAAGTGACTTTGACGATAAATGTATGGCCATTTAATAATACTGCATTTTAATAAAAACATAACTCAAAATGATAGGTTCTGAGATAAAATCTACATCCAGAGACTCACACAACCTATTTTAAATTATTTCAAATTTTATATTCTCTATAAAAGCCTTTAACAAAAGTGTATGACTGAGGTTCAGGGGGTGTTGCAGTGAAGAAACAGCGAGATTGAGTCGGATGCACACACTAATTGAAATACTTTAGATTACTTGGAAATAATGCAATTTACTTTTTCTTAGTTGCTTGCGGCCAGCCCCCTGTTGTAGAAAATGCCAAGACCTTTGGAAAGATGAAACCACGTTATGAAATCAACTCCTTGATTAGATATCACTGCAAAGACGGTTTCATTCAGCGTCACCTTCCAACCATCCGGTGCCTGGGAAATGGGAGATGGGCTATGCCTAAAATAACCTGCATGAACCGTAAGTGGTCCTTTAGAAAGAATGGACAACCGTGCTTTAGCAGCTACTAGACACCCACATTTTACCGCTATGGTGTTGGTAGTTTAGGGTATGGAGCAAGTAATACTGTTGTGTTTTCTTTCTTTCCTTATTTTCTTCCATGTAGCATCTGCATACCAAAGGACTTATTCTAAGAAATACTTTAAAAATTCCTCATCAGCAAAGGACAATTCCATAAACACATCAAAACACGAGCATCGCTGGAGCCGGAGGTGGCAGGAATCGAGGCGCTGATCCTCAGTGACGGCGAACACGTGCTTCATCATTTCAGCCAAAGTCCTGACTTTCTGTGCCTTTCCTATCACCTCAAGAAGTACTAGCAGTTGGTTTGGATTTTGGGACTGTCGTCTATCATTTGGGGTTGCTCAAAATATTTTCAATGGAACATGGAATTTTTTTTAAAAAAAATGAATAAAATGAAAGAAAATGAGAGAGGAAAGCAACCATTTCCAGCCTACCTAATTTCTTTAGTTCTCTCTGCCGCCAGTGCAGACCACTTCCTGTACACCAGCCTACTGTACTATTTAAAAACGCAATTTCAGCATCGATGGCCATGTAAATAAGATGATTTAATGTTGATTTTAGTCCTGTATATAAAATGAAATGTCACACTGAGTTCAGGCGTATTTAATAATGATTATGGAGCCCTCAAGGTCTTTAATCATTGGTTTGGCTGCTTTGCTATAGTTTGTTTAGGCTGGAAATGGTTTTGTCTGCCCTTTGACTGTCAACAAGATTGAGGACGGCTTTTCTGGACAACCAGCAAACAGGATCTTGTAGGTCTCTGCACCGTCTCTGATCCACGAGAGCCATGCTCGCCCAAGCTAAACGCCTGGCTGATGGGCCGCTGATAAAACTCGGAGCTCCAGGGTGTAACTCTGCTTTGCCATGCTCTTTTTTTTCTTCACTTACAAGAAAGGCCTGAATGGAGGACTTTTCTATGACCTGGAACATTTTTTAGGGGTCAAAGCGCTAATCATTAACTCAACCAGGTTTCCTTTATAACGGCTTTCTTAACACTAACGCTGGTAAGGTAACAGATCAAAGGCATCTGAAATGGATATAGACCAAGGGTTGTGGAGGGTGGGGGAATTCTTAAAACAACAACACACATGCAAAAAAAAAAAACATTTTGTACATATAACCATTTTAATCTTTTATAAAATTTTGAATGTTCATGTATGAATGTTGCAGCTGTGGAGCATACGTAAATAAATGAAGTAAGCCATACGGATTTAATTTATTGGATGTTATTTTCCCCAAGACCTGAAATCAATCTAGTATGCTAGTCATTTTTCAGTGTTAGCTTTTATACTTTTTTTTTCACAGTTTGGGACCTTATAATATAGGTACTTTGCTCCTGATTCAATAATGTGATGGACAGAATGCTTCAAGTGTTGGTTACGGAGGATGGAAAAGTGTTTAGCTTTCAATAAGTGGTGTTAGCCCATACCAAGCCGGAGTGTAAGTGTAGAAATGGTGTGGGTAATTTCTCCCAGTTAGGTGGAGTGTATGTGCTGAAGTTTTTGCTTCTCTCTTCCCACCCTGCTTTCCCATTGCATTTGAATAGTGATTGCTGAAGCTGACATTGAATCATTACCCAGATATTTTTAAGGTTCAAAGATAAAACCACTAATGGAAAGAACATTTAAGACTCTTTCACTAATTTCATTTAGGATACTTTTAAGAACGATTACAAATAAAATGTGAACAGAAACCAAACTTTAAAATTACACAATGGATACAAGCACTGAACCATCATACGGTGTCCCATAAATAGAGACACATTTTATGTTTTACACGTCAGATCAAAGTAAATTTTCAAAAAAAGAAAAAAGAATAGGAAGAGTAGACTGGGGTTGGCCCTATGTTGATTGTTTCCCATGAAATCTCCTTTGGCTTAGCAGGAAGGACTGTGCTCACAAACATACATAGGGTCTTAGACAAGATCCTGGGTCTCTACAGTAAGTGTAGCCCATACTTACGTGTTCTAGAGCACAGAAAAATCACTGTGTTGGCTTATTGGGACATTTTTCTTTTTTCCTTACAATGCACATAATACTTCCCTGTATTTATATTATAACATGTATAGTGTAAAATGTGAATGACTTTTTGTGAATGAAAATCTAAAATCTTTGTAACTTTTTATATCTGCTTTTGTTTCACCAAAGAAACCTAAAAATCCTTCTTTTACTACATTGTGACTTGTCTGTTTATTTCCAACTTTTAAACCCTAATTCACACCAAATTTTTTATGTCCTGGTTTCATCATAAGGTACAAGCCCTTGCCTGGATGAACTAATTTCATGGTTAGGAAAGAGAGACCTCAACACACCTACAGCTACTGAGCTAGTGATTCTAACAATGTGTTTATCGCCCTACCATGTATGAATCTCCAGTGTGGAAGAGGTGTGACAAGAACGTGATAGCTCATATTAGAGACTACTCTCTGGTGAACTAGACAAGTGTTCCCATGGATCATCTCCCAGTTGGCTTACAATGACCACTGTTACATTTGGAATGAGAATCGGGCATTGAGAGAGGAAGTTCTCTGTCCGAAGTTACATAGTGTGTAGTGAAAACAGATAATGTTCGGAACCTGTGGGATATACGCAAGAGAAATTTAAAGTGTCATGTTACCGATTACTGTATATCTAGAAGCTTAATTTAGGAGCAAAATGATTGTATCAAATTATCAGATAGTGTTAGACTAGTCGGTTTCATGCATTCAGCTGTCCATAGTAATTCCTTCCATTTTTATTCATTCCGTACTTGTTAGGTACTTACTGTATTCCAGTCATGGTCATAGTCTCTGAAGATTCAGCAGAGAATAAGTTTGAATCTGTGCCCATATAAAAGTCTTTATATTGGATATACTCCATGGGCCCATTTTCCTCCATGCCCTTTTGGATAACATAGAGTAATCAATTATACTCACATTTCATAGAAAATATCATAGAGCAAAAGTGGGTCAAATTATTTTAAGATCTCCCTCCTGGGCTATCAAAACTATACATGGCTTTCACAGTGCAGAAGAGCTTCTCAAACCAAGTGTGATGGCAGTCCCCACACTTAGGAAGCCTGGGCAGGAAGATTGCCATGCATTGGAGGCCAGCCTTTGTTGCAGAGTGAGACCCTGTCTAAAAATAATATGAGCGAAGCAAACAAAAGAAAGAGAGATTGAGACTATTTTCCTTTCCAAGTTTGTTGATCTGTCATTCCTTTAACACAACTTTAAATGGAAATTACCCCTTTTATATTCATGACAGCTTATTTTTTGGGTGAACTGGGCATTGATCACTGAATTGATGGAATGGTCTATCCTGCAAGAAACGGTGACACTGGCACTGCTCAAAGTCAGCCTTGAATGGTTCTCTATGCTTTCAAAGGCTAAACGTCACCTCAGTTGGAAGTATGAACCCTGACCCGGATTGCTTAAGGGAGGTGGCATTGCAGGGTGGCAGAAATAGAAAGGAGATGCGAGAAGCCGAAGAGGGAAGCCTTGTAATGGGGCAGTAAGGAGATTTTTGTTTTTTGCTTTGCTCTGAAGTGAATTCACATACAGCACAAAAAGTAAGAGATGGACTAGTGTGGACTATCTGCCCAGAAATTATCTACTGAGTATAATAAATGGAGGAAGTTGTTTTTAAAGTTTAACTGGTCTTTTTTGTGTTTGTGTGGGCCATGCATGTGCCATGGGGGTCAGAGGATGACTTGTGGGAGTCGGTTCTCTCCTAACAGGTGGGACCTGGTGATCAAACTCAGGTCAGCAAGCTTGGTGGCAGACATCCTTTCCTCTTAGCCACCTCGCTGCCTCAAATGTAAGAAGTTTTGAAATGAATGCATCGAAAAGAAATGGGCCGCGGGAAGTTCAGCATTGATTTTGTATGTGTGCTGTGCAGAACCGTTTCCCAGGAGAAAAACCTAAGAAAGAAAATGCTCCAGAGAAAGGCTAACAGTGTTATCAAGTAGTAGAAGACCAAGTACTGTCTGTGTCTGGTGTGTTTCTTTGTCATACTGTCTAACATTAGAAGGCCAGAGAAATTGTTTTTTAAGCAGCGGGTCCGCAGTGTGGCACTAGCGCTGACATTTGGGCAGCATCCTCTCCTCTGTGTTGCCTATTTGCTAAACAAACCAGGATAATTCGCTCACATTACTCTTTCCTGAAACGAGCTGAAATGGAACATTTACAAAGGGCCTTGAATGAGTCATCTGAGACTGTAATCTTTTCCCATCATTGCTCATGCCAGTGTGTCTGCATCCCAACCGGACCAGAAGGAGCCAATGCCAAAATGTGAACAGCAATGGTTTTGTTGAGGTGTTTACAGAACGAGCAGTCTGGGTTTTAATTGGAATTTAATTCAGAGCTTGTGTGAGTCCATAAAATGATCCCTGGCAAAGATCAATCGTATACTGCTGTGGGAAGTGATTATTAAATGGTTTCAATAGTGTATACTCTAAAATCAAGTTTCAAAGCAAGCTACTCCTCAGACTTCAAGTCCCAACAGTTTTATTCACAATAAAATAAAATAAGAAAGATTATGAAGGGATGCTGTTTTATCATATTTTAAACATTAAGGTTTTGGAATGGACGTGTGACACAATTCCACACGTAAGATGTGTGCGTTGGCTGTGCGCATGTTTGCTTATGTGGCATGCGCACTGAGGTTGAGGAGGCCAGAGATTGACGTCAAGTGTCCTCCTCAACCTCTCCTCACTGTATTTGAGACAAGGTCATTCACTGAACACAGAGTTCATCAATTTGGTAGGTTGTTTAGCCAATGCGATCCAGGGATTTATGTGTCTTTGCATACCCCATCATTCCCAGCAGTGTGGTTGAAGGTATGTGGGTCCATGCCTGGTTTGTATGTGAGTGCTGGGAGCTGAACAGTACCTGTCATGCTTGGACAATGGACCCTCAGCTTATACGGTCATCTCCAAGCCCAAAATGACTTTTTAAAACTGTATATTTAGTGGAATCCATATATCACAGAAGTTATATATATATATATATATATTCCTTAACATTTTTGCATCTATCTATCATCTATCTACTATCTATTTATCTATCCATCTATCTATTTTATTATTTAAATGTGTATATGTGTTTTGCCTGCATGTATGTGTATATGTGCCTGGTGCCTGCAGAGGTCAGAAGAGAAGGTAAGATCCTTTGGAACTAGGGTTACAGTCGTTAGCAACTGTGTGTACAATGGGATCCAAACCAAGGTCTTTAGCACGAGCAACAAGTGATCTTAACCATGGAGTCAACTCTCCATCTCCACTATCACTTTTTAAATGTGAAGAAAAATTGCGCTCTTAGCAGTCAGAAATTTTATATTTCTCTTGTCTTGACTGTGGACTCGCTCTTCATTTTAGTTCCACCATGAAATTTATACAATATTAGACATGCGCATCCTTGAAAGTTTTTCCATTGGTTAAGCTATCAAGCATCTATGCATTAAAATTAGTCTGTGCCATTTGAAAATTAATGTTTTTCTCATGATTATAAGGTCATAAAAGTTAGCGATTTATCCAAAGCAATCATCATTGTAATTTACTGATCTATATTTAATCGGAACAATGTAAAGCCACTATAAAATTTGGAAGTTAGTTATGTAAGTTGTAAAATCCTAATAGGAAAAACAATGAATTAGATGATTTGAGCTGTTTTTCAGAATTAGTTTTGTGTAAGTAGATAGTCTTTAAAACTGGAACATGGCATGGCTTTGGCACACTGTAATACCATTCTGTTTAATAGGCTTAACTATTAGGAAAACCTGTTGAGATAAACAAATGTGTGAGGACTCCGGTTTTATTAGACACTGGTACCCAATTTGTGAAGCCGATTTTGCCAGTTAACTCTCAGGATTTGATTTGAACTGCCTCTCTGCTTTGCTGCAGTGACGTTCTTCTGTTCTTTTTTGTCATAAGCACCTGACTTGAAAAAGATTCGTCACACTGTCATCAAAATCATTCATTTTGGAAATAGGATATAGCTCAGTGAGGCGGGGGTCGGGGGGGGCGGGGGTCTCTGTGAGTGTCAGGCAGAGAAGCAAATCACGGGAAGAGATAAGAACGAAAACCAGGTTCAGATTGACTTTGTCAAGGTGGATCAAATTTCGGGGAGTCTAACACCAGTCAGTTTATTCCCAACATATTTAATCTGAGTACAATTTAGAAAAGAGTTTCCTGTTGTGATATAATATCCGGTGTACAAGGGAAGCATAATCACACTGAAACTCAGCTCAGACATCCTGGCGTGATCATCATTCCTGGTTTTCTTAGTGCTTCTCTACAGCTCAGTGGTGAATACCCTAACATGCCTATGGCCCTGGGCTTATTTGTGAATCTGAAGTTTGAGAGTGCTTGGCTCTATATGCCCATATATCCCTTGCCACACTGTGACGTTCTTCCAGGGTAGGCAGGTGGCTTTAGAGACCACTGAGGTGTACAGTCTTTATAGGACTTTCCGGTTTGCTGTGGACCACATTTGTAGCATATGTTAATCCAGCCCAAACTGGTTATATGTTTCAGTCTTTGAATGAGCCTGTAGCTTCACAAGAAAAACAAGCAAGACTTTCACTCCAGAGAAAACTGAATAAATCAGAATGATGAAGGTGATTATTTCTGAAAGATCTGAGATAAACTTTTAAATGCAGAAATGAATTCAAAAACTGGATAAAAATAGCAAAGAAGATAAAATTTCCAAGCATCAACTATATGGGAGAAGGAAGTTCATGTGTCCAGGTGAATGGTAGATCTAGGTAGATATATTTTTTTTTTTGCATGATTTGATCTCAAAATTTCCCCCAGTTCACAGATCAGGTCATCTTCTATTATGTCTAACCTAGGTGTGCAGCTATCATGAGAACCTTCTAGGAGAGACTTAGGGAGGGTCCTAGGAACACTGCATCTCATCTAATAAATTGTAAAGTTTTAAATATTAATGTATTTAGTTGTGTTTGAATTCATCATGTTTCCTTGGTGCCAAAGATAGTTTTGTTAAATCTTGAATACATTATATTGTTCAGAATTAAAAGATGCACCATGCCCTCATAATGGTGTGTGAAGAGCTGGGAAGATGACCTCAGTCTCGCGACCACCCAGAGGGCTGGCTGGGCTCAGACTGACCTGGGGCATAGTTTATGGAAAGCAGCAGTCTCTGTAATGGGATGGTTGAAGACTGTTTGGGAAGAGGAGTCTTGTGTGTGTGTAATATCATGTGCTCTTGAAAATACTAATTTAACATTAAAGGAGAGTGTCATTTCTTAAAACTGAACGCAGCATGAACAGAAAGCGACTCTCCGAGAGGAGGGAAGAGATCAGTAACGGGGAAAAGGAGGGCAGGGGAAGATGGGGGAGGGCAAATAAAACAAAGTGTAATTATATATATATGAAAACGCTACAGCGAAAACCATTGCTTTATACACTATCTAAAAGCTTAAGAAGATATTAAGTATAAAAATCCCTGAGTATGGGAGCACTCGTATTACAAAGGCTTATTAATAAGCAATGCACCCACTTTGACTTTTAACTTTTGGTCTTTTCTTTAGGTGTCACATAAACTGGAAAGATAGTATATATAATTCAGAAAGAGGAAGTTATACAATTTAAAAATAAATAGTAAAGACAAGAAATCCATAATCCAGCAAAATGAGCACAGAAAATTAGTAAAGTAATTACAGAAAAATATGCGGCTAATAAAACAACATCACGGTTTTGAGGAAAGAGTACTTGTTGGGATTCTGGAGGCTGTTAACTTGGGCTGAGCTGAAATATGCCTTAAAAAAAAAAAGGACACTGTCAGTGAATGGCTACTGTGGGAGGAGAAGTATGTTTCCTTTTACAGATGTGTCTCCTGAAAGGCTACCCATGCCCCAGCTCATGCTCCTATGTTCCTGCACTACCTGGTGACATTGTGTGGACTCAGTGGAGTTTTTAAATAAAAAGGGCACAGGGAGTTGGGAGGGAACTGATGAGAAGGAGAGAGTAGGAGGATTGGAAGGTAGGAAATTCGGGGTGGATTTGATGAAAACATTATAAGCAAATATGAACTTCTCAATTAAAATAAAACAAAAATGATTTTTAAAAAATCGGGTAAAGAAATGTAGCAATACTTTGCAGAAAGGAGAAGAAAATCATTATGATGACCACCATACAAAGGTTGGGAAAAGAAAGAAATCATATAGCATTTATACTGTAACTCAAAGACAGCTTACATAGAAAGTCAAGAGAGAAGGAATCCATGTTTACTTCGGTAGTACAGTGTGTGCTCTGTATCTTCAAAGCCATAAATTCAACTCTTGGCACCCTACGTAGATAAACAGAGAATATTGAGGCTTTCTACCAACAGAGAAAATCTCAGGGGCTTGGGAGTATCTGAGTAGAGAAGGGAAATTTAGCATTCTTTTTAATTAAATGGAGGTTTGAAAATAGCAAAACAGACCTGCCCATTGCCACGGGAGGAGGTTCAGAACAGAGACACAGGAGAAATAACAGGGAATGAATGGGCCAGTGTGCTCAAGTTGGAACGTCTGCACTTACACCGAAAACACTGTGGGTAATTAATGTTTATGGAATAGTTACCTAATTCATGACTCTCTGCTCCACACCATGAAATAGTTTGAGATGTGGATTGAATTATGTCATCGCTCTTCTGTTGTTATTTTGTATTTATTACCCAAGTAATACCTGTTCATTGTGAACTTATAGAAAAAATGCAGTAAAGTGAAAACTGGAATGCAAACATTCATGGGATTTGCATTCAATGACTATTTTCAACCCGTGTAGCTCTACCTTGTGCTGAATAACTATGGGTAGAAGGAACTATGTACTGAGTGCTGGTCCTTTCCCTAAGTGTGTTGCTGTCTCTTTCTTGTCAGAAGAACATATCCTCCATGAGCACAGGGCCTCTTCTGTTTTGTACATCGCTGGGTTCCTGACACCTGGAATGGTGCTTGGCACATAGCAGACACTCAATAAATACTTCTTAAATAGATCACTAAATCACTTCTAATGCTAATACCAGCAGGATCATCACTCCTACTTACCTGTAAGGAAACAGAAGCAAAGCAAGGTTTTGCTGACTCTTCAAAGCTGAGTAGCCTCCTAGAAGCAGAGCTGGGGCAGATAGATGGAAAATGGCTGTGCTGCTCATGAATATATTTGGTTGTAACTCCTTCAGTAATGGGAGAACCTGCAGACATGGAAATTAATGGTATTTATGATGGCATTTATTATAATAGTAATTATGATATTAAACATCATACTGGAAGTACAGAAAACATTGCTTACCTCCTTGTGACATAAAGTGGAAAAGAGTGTGCATTAGTGTCTGACTCATTCTATTTACTGTCATTGACAGAAATGAGGGACATAAAAGGACAATCTTGTCTGCCGCGCATAATTCTTGCCCTGGAATATGACACCATGCTTGTCTGTCGCCTAAATACGCAGCCAAATGGTTTAGCAAACAAGAATTAAAGTATAGGGATTTCTGAAATATCTTTTAAAAATGTTTAGAAAAATGCAGGTACATGTCTAAACTGAAGAGAATGTCATTCATTTCATGCCAGATGTCAGAACATTGTGCCTTTCCCAGTTTCTCAGTTTAGCAAAGTAGATATTTGGCCACAGAATAGAATTAGAGGCTGTTTTCCAGCAAGATATGATCAGATCTCCATTAAAACATGACCTGGACAACAGGAAATAATTAAATGGAATTTTAAAATATAGTCCACAATGTAGTTTCAGTATTAAAAACTGGTATGTCTTTCTTGTGTACTATATAAAATATCTTAGCAATATCCAAAATAATATATGAATATAAGAAGTTTTGAAAAATATAGAAATTGCATTAAACAACACAACATTTACTTTCAGAGAAAATCCAGTAAAGAAGTATTAGCTGTGTTAAGCCTTTATAATGCTTACATCACACAGGTATTGGATTTATATGGGGGATGTTTGATTGCTAATGATCTGCACCTGCTATCAGTAGAACACCTGAGGAATTCTGGATCAATAAAAACACCTGAGCTCAGATACTCAGGGTTCCACTGTCCAGTATGCTGCTTGCCATGATGGTGGTTCCCTTTGCTGAGATCTAGCAGGGTTTGCACCTATGAGAACACCTCTATGTCTCCTTGTTGAGCTGCCACAGCAGCCTGACAACTACAAGACAGTCTTGGTTTTAGTAATGCTACTGAAATGTGAACAGTTTTTAGCTACTCAGAAATGCCATGACCATGTCTACCACCTATTCTGACACACTGAATACATGTATTCTCTGTCTCACGAGGAAAGACACTTAAAGGAAAGCAAGCTCTCTTGGAAGCTAGAAATTGATTGTGAGTTCAAGTTATAAATACAGGGACAGAAAGGAAGATCTGCATTCAAGCAAGATGTCGAAATATGGCCTTCCAAATTTTTTTCAAAGATATGTTGTCTGTCACTTTCTAAGTAGATTTACAATGCACAGTAGCAGCGACAAAGAACACTTTCTGTGGACCTGTGTTTTCGCATATCATAGCTTGGGCACTGAGGCTTTTCTCACAAGCTATGTACACAGGAGAGCCCCCCTGAACATCATGAGCAAAAACTGTCAGGTGTGGACGAAAAGACACCTTTGTCAGCCAAAAGTAAAGAGGCAGAAGAAGTGTGGTTGGCAGTGTCAAGACCTGACTGAAATCATAAAAATGCATAACCAGTACCACATATCTCCATCTTATAGCAAAGGGACTTCCTGAAACACAGCCTAGAAGAGGCATTTTTTTTTTCTCACATAAGGTATCTAGGGCTTGGCATTGCCTAGCAGACTGGAAAGAGATGATCTTTAGGAATCGTTTTCTGTGAATTAATTTCAATGGGAGTTGAGAGCTCAAGAAAAGTTTATCCTTTTTCTTTATTCAGTGCCTGAGTGTGATGTGAAAGGAAGAGATCTAACCCATTTGCATCTATCAGCTCAGAAAGACGCTAGAGCAAACCCGTGGGTTAAAGAGGGCTGTGCTCTAGGGCAAACAAGATAAAACGTGAACCAGTTAGACAGAAAGGGGCAGAGGACACTGAACAGGCTCTGGCTCTTTGATGGCTGATGGGAACTGAGCATAGCATTGTGGGAATGTCTAGACCCCCAGGAAGACCCAGGGGTCTCTTTAGGAGTTGGGGATGCTGTGAAGTCCTCTATACAGCTTGAAGCAACAATCAGACTTGTAATTGTGGTCCCAAAGAGACTGGGCCAGAGCAGAGGGAAGTAGAGGCTAAAGGTGTTTCAAACACTTTTGCCTAGTTTAAATACATCCCCCTTCTCTTAAAGCCCCTTACAAACACTATAAAAATATTCAAAATAGCACTATTTTGAAATGAGACGTGTGAGCTATCTGCTCAGCTCACCAAACATATACTTTTAATATGGTGCCTCTAAATGCTTCCAATTTGCTGACAAGTTTCACCCAGAGTAGTGTTTCCTAACTGTGCTACCCAATGACCCTGGGATCTTGCTAAAATGCTGATTCTGATGGGGGAGGTTAGAGATAGCCTGAGGTTCCTCAGATTTAACAAGCTTCCAGGTGTTGCTGATGCTACTGATAGGAAATACACGCCTTACATTTCTTGGAGTACCTAGCTTCACACAAATTTCCCTCGGGTACTTGCTAAATTTTCCAGTGCCAAGTTCCCACAGTTTCTGAATCCTATGCAATTTGACCTAATGCAGTGCTGATATACTCACAGGTATATGATCATGGAAGTGATCATGTAAGGCAGTGGTCTAAAACATGGCCATACTTGGCAAAGTCATAATATATTCTCACGCTAGGTACTGCCATTCTGCCTGATGCCATCATCACCTCTCACAGAGTCTGAATTATAGCCCTATGAGTGATCCTAATGCACAGCAGGTTTGAGCACCATTCCAGTGAAGAATCTGAGGTCACAGAGATCTTCAGATTTTATCCTAAATTTAATACTTAGCCCCTGCTTTGGAAAGTGCTTTGTATCTGAATCAAAGGTGTTCTAAAGCAAGTTACTGATGGAGTCCTCTTACCTGAGCTTCATGCCTTTTGCCTGGACAGGCAATCTTTGTTCTTTCTCACTGCATATGAGGGAGCCTCAGAGAAGTTAAATAGACAGTTCTTTAATTCTTTTAGAGAAATATACTAAAAGACACACATTGAATAATTTTGAAATCTACTTGTGCCAAACCAGCTGTGTAGTTTTTACTCCAAGTTTTTATTAACTTGAATGTGTTCCATTGCAGGTTATAAGGCAGAAGCTAATTACTGGGAGCCTATAATTTGAAAGTGACAGGTAATTGGGCTCTCTGTGAATATCTGTGTAATGCATAACACAGCATTAAACAGTAATTATTTAAAACACAAATGAAGCTGATTAAAGTCAGTTCCAGGAGTTGGTGGTTCATATTAGACTTGAAACTTGATAATTAACCAGAGTGAAAAAATAATCCCATTTCAGTCTAGCTGTAAAAATGATTTTTTTGTCATTTGGTATTAATTATGACATGCTAATATCCCTAATTTCATTTGGTCTATGTATATTAGCCGCATGTACTCAGGATGAACATCTGAATGGATGTCCTGACTCCAAGAAAGGAAGAAAATCATTTATCTACCACTTGTATTAATATTTAACCTTCTTTACTGAATTAATACTGTAAGATTGCCAGCACCATCCTCAGTGGAAATTGCAATTCCTGGAAGGATATGAAATTGGGCTTTAGAGTCAGGTAGGGAATTATTACTTTATGAGATTTGATTGCACTTTTGATAATGAAAAAATGTCTCATTAGGACAATGGATACATCACCAAAAGTTCATACCCACACAATACACACTCTATAATTATAGTATATTACATTATAATATAGGACACATTATACATTATGGTATAAAATGTGAATATATATCTATACTCACATATTTATTTATTCTATCTATTATAATAGATTATATTTATATAAATTTATTTTTATGTATTTATATTTTTTTATATATATGTATATATAAAATATTTATATAATTATATATATATTCTTTTTTCTGTTGTGAGTTGAGTTACTTAAAACAAAGTAGATACCATCTCCGTCACTTTATCCTATGGGAACAATATATACTATTTTCATAAGTAAAAGTTGTCTTTGTGTGTGGAATATAGATGTCTCACTAATGTGAGATTTATCATAAAGGCAATCCATATTGATTACTGAGTCCTAAGTCTGTATGCCACTGTTTTGAGAAACAAGGCATGGTACAGAAGATACCCATTTAAAAGGACAGACACAGTATTTCCTTTATTTTCTTTTCCTAAGGTTTATTTTAGTTATTTTATACCATTATTTTTAACAAATGGTAGAATCAGCCAGATTCCAGAATAAATGCTTCTGGGAGACTCAAAGTCCAAGATATGACCTCATTTAGCATAGTGCTTGAGTAGTTAATTCTCACTTATTTTTATATAAGGTATATCATTTTGAATATGAATGCTAAAGACTTGGAAACGTGAGTTAAAATCTGTAGGAATGTCACATTTCTAAGAGTCAGCACGATGCTCATTGTAAATTGATATCTCACTTTTTTCCTCTGAAAACACCATTCAATACTAAAATTGAATTGATGTGAAACTTTATTCAATAGATCTATATTCAGAAATTGGAATATGGCCCAAAACAATAAGAAACATTTTCTACAGAAAATCTTCTTTCTATGCCATTGATTTCTGGGCAGATCGTTTTAACTTAAATGCCCCAGTATTTCCTTTCTGCAAGTGAGAAGTGGATAATTAGATATGAATCCTTGTATTAACATTCACACTTTCTATTTTCATTTTGAACAAAACAATTTTCTTCATCAGTTAAAATGCTGAAAATAGATGATTTTATTGTAGCAAAGAAAATTCTTTGTTACCCAATTCTTTGTGTAATGAACGGGAAACACAAAACGAACCCTGAAAAATGACTTTTTTTTCTGTTGGTAATTGTTCTGGTATGTGCTGCCAGTTCTGCACTCAGGCCTAATCTGAAGCCAAGAAGTTGTATAGGAAACTTTTGATGTAGTTTTTGTATTTATAGCACTAAACCATGAATAAAACCTAGAAGAGACAGTGAAGTTAACTTAGAATAAAAAACAGTTCTAAACATAGGGTATACCAACTAATGATTATATTTTACTCAAACTTGAGTTTCAGATATAGACAGACATTAAAAGGTATTTTTCTGTGCCTTCAGATTAACCCTTGTAGCCTATAGAATGTTTAGCTTTGGGAAATTAGCTTGACTTAAAAATTATTGCTGATGTATTTTGGTTAAAGAGATAGTGGGAAGAGTTCACTTGTGAAAATCTCGTTTTCTAAAACTCTAGAAGATTGCCTGGATGGGAAAGGAAGAACAACAAAAATACCAGAATAAAAGATATTCCCAGTCAAGCTTCTATGGTTAAATATCAAAATGAAAGGTTTAAGATGCCCTAAAATGTTTCTGGGACCCTATAAACAAATGTGAAAATAGACACGTTCCATCAAGAGACAGATGTGCAATAATCAGAAATCGCAAGTCACTCTCCTAAGCGTTTTAGAAAAAGCAATAAGGAAAAATAAAAATCCCCTTAACTCCTGCCCCCCTGCAGTTTTTTTTTTTTTTTGAATTTTTGTGATTTGCTGATGTCTCTTCTCTTTAGTGGAGTCTCATG
Organism: Cricetomys ansorgei; assembly: GCA_026225945.1. NCBI lineage: Eukaryota > Metazoa > Chordata > Mammalia > Rodentia > Nesomyidae > Cricetomys > Cricetomys ansorgei. Next base: position 3,466,010 of record JAMJFZ010001074.1, read on the forward strand.
TAAGCATTTGGCTCCTCAGTATTGTATGCTGTTGAAGTCTGTGGTCAGCTTTTTAACATTGCTGTTGTTTTGGCTCATGTAGAGTCTTGTCATACTACTGTACAGCTTTGGACATTGTCCAGTGATTGATATGCAGTACATGCGTATCATAATATAATGTATTATTCTCCTCGATATTTTTCTGAGTTTTTATCTGCTGTTTGCTATTTTTCTTTTACTTTGGCTTACTATTCTATATTTAATAAACTCAACTCATTCAGAACTGGAAGTTGCTCTAGCATAGACCATTCTCTGGAAAACATAGAACAGAAAGCATAGCAGAAAGGGAAGGAGGCTAGCCAGGTTATATCGCATCCATAAACAGGAAATGGAGAGTAGACTGGAAATGAGGGTCAGACTATAAAATATCAAGGAACAAGACTCTACCTTATAAAGATCTGTAGCCTTTTGGAATGGCATCACTAACTAAAGACTAAGTCTTTAAATACAGCCTCTTGGGATATTTCACCAAATATTCAAACCAAAACTCTGAGTGACACTTGGTATATCCGTTGTACCAGGGAAGATGTGAAGCCATTTTTCTATGTCATCTCCTGTAATCTTCACAACCATTCCAGATAGGACTCTACAAATCACCTTTTCCCAGAGGCCTAGAAAAACGTAAGAACTTTCCTGAAGTCAGGCAGCTACTAGTAAACGTGATATCCAGGCAGTTCATGTCCAGAACATACAGGTTCTAACCTCCACACTCACAGTCTTCATTTTTCCCTAGTGTGTTACTGTGTTTGACTTACAGAATATGATGCTTAATTTTATATACCAACTTGCCTTGATCATGAGATACCTATGTGTCCAAGTCATTTTTGTCCTGCTAAAGAAGAGTGACTGAGACAAGAAACTTTATAAAGAACAGAAATTTGCCTCACAGTTTCAAAATGAAGAAGTACACAGTCAGTGGTTTGCAGCTCTGGGTGTTTATTAGGGCTCTGTCTCTGTCTCTACTTATACAATAGTGCTTTCAGCACTAGAAGTAATTCCGTTTCTTACATAATGAAGAAAGAAGTGGGAACCCATTCCCAGACCCCCCCCCACACACACTTTTTTGAGATATAGTTACTCTGTTGTAACTTTGGCTGTACTGGAACTCACTCTGTAGACCAGGCTGGCATTGAACTCACAGAAATCTGCTTGCCTCTGCCTCCCAAGAGCATGTGCCACCACTGTTACCACCACCACAGCTGCCATCGCTGCAACCTCCTGACCAAAAACTCCCTTTTAATTGAAACACTAATCTGTTTTTGTAAGCAGAGACCCCAGGACCTACAACTCCACTAGAGGTTGAGGCCCATCTCTCAATACTTCTGGATTGAAGACTATTTCCAACACACAAGATCTGGAGGGGGTAAAACATCTTGAAATTACGAATGTAAACATCATTATGTGTTTGTAACATTTTTCCTCATTTAAATTGATGGACACAGTAAGACAGATTGCCCTCCTCAGTGTAGATGGGAATCATGCAACTTTTTGAGAGATTAAGTAGAACAGAAAGGTAAAGGGAAGGAAATTCATTCCCTCTTCTTTCTCCTCTTTTCTCTTTTCTGTGTGAAAGCTAGCAAGGATCTATATTCCAGGAGTCTTTGTGAAGAAATCACATTCAGAGTCTTGGGTGGTCCAGATAGAATGGAGAAAGAATGTTAAGAATGTTGGTACACACCTTTAATCCCAGGAAAGCAGTGGTAGTAAACATCTTTAATTCCAGCATTCAGAAGTCAGTGGTGGTCCATGCCTTTAATCCCTAAGACAGAAACAGAATGTGGAAGCAGACACAAGGAGGCAAAGTTCAGAAGAAATAAGTCAGTGTCAGATTGGAAGTGATAACTGAGATGAGTCAGAGTAAGGACAGGCAAAGGGACTAATCAGAGGAAGAGTTAGCAGAGTGAGTCATAGTGAGAGCATGCCCAATTCTCACAATATAAAGGCTCTCAGCTCAGTGCAGAGTCAGTTACAGAATTGGTCAGTTATAGCAGTTAGTTATGGTAGGCAGTATGAGGTGACCAGTCTAAAGCAGGCAGCTGGGAGACAAGACAATGAAGCAATCTGACTGAGGAGCAGGGAGGCATATGGAGCAATGAGAGCTCAGGAAAAGACACAGAGACACAGACATAGAGGCAGCTCAGCAGAAGAAGTCAAGATCAGACAAGAAGAGTGAATCAGTTTGAAGCCTAGCAGAACAGTTCAGTCTGAGGCAGTCAGAGAATCAGAAGGAGTCAGAAGAGTTCAATTAGAAACAGTCAGCAGGTTCAGAAGGTCAACTGAGACAGAACAATAGTGAGTTGAACCAGAAGAGTCACAGTTCAGAAGGAGCTAGTCAGGGTGGCTCAGTAGATACTTAAACAATCTAGATTGTACAGGAGGCTAATGCCTTCTCTTTCTAGGCTTAAAAGTAGAGTGTAAGGAGGCTGAAAGGCTCCAGGGCTCCAGACTAGGATCAGGGATTCAATTAGTCACAGAAGAAGCTGCCTTTGCCCCAAATCAATGTGTATGTCTGACATCTATTGCTACACTCTTCCTCTCCTTCCCTCTCCTTTCTGTTCCCTCCCCTTACCCTCTCTCCAGTCCCTTCCATCCTCTCTCTCCCTCTCTCTCCCTGACTGGTTAAACTGAGACTTGGTGTGTCCTTCATTTGGACTGGAACTCACTCCATCAGTGCCTGCCTATTGCAGGTTAGAGACCGTAGAATTTTTTAACCTCCACAACTGCATGAATCAATTCCTCTTCTCTCCTGCTTTTATTATTTTTCACAATCCAAAAGATAGAGCATTTGGATATAAAAAGCCCAAGTTTCACCTAACCCTTTGCCTCAGAAAACCACCTTACTTTCTAGAGTAGGGGTTCTTGTGACTCCTGTCAGAATTAAACATTTCTGTTGCCTTTGCAGCAGGCTGCAGCTCAATCCACTTCAGCAGCCCTTCATTTCCCTTTGGAGATGAATAGTGGGAGCTTGGATTGGCCTTGGCTCACCTCTGGCACAGTTTTATTCTGGGAACTTGTTTGCAATGCTAACAAAGAAGTCAAGCAGTGCCTAAATCTTGCATTACCTTTTTAGTATTTTTCTCCCCTGAATCATGTCTGAGTTTCCCTTGGCAACCATTAAGTCTGCCTCCCCTCTCCCACTTACCCCCACCTTTACTTAATCCAGTCACCTTGTGGTTTTAGCACTTCATGACTTTGTTAGTGAGGTTTCTCTAGAGCAGTGATTCTCAATCTGTGGGTTGTGACCCCTTTGGGGATTGAATAACCCTTTTCTAGGGGTAGCCTAAAACCACAGGCGTATCAGATATTTACATTTCAATTCAAAACAGTAGCAAAATTACAGTTATGAAGTAGCAATGTAAATAATTTTATGATTGGGGGTCATCACAGTGTGAGGAACTGTATTAAAGGGTCGAGGCATTAGGAAGGTTGAGAGCAATTCTAGAGTCTAGAGGAACAGAACCCAATAGGATAAAATATACACTAAAATAGCAACAACAGCTGTCTCACACCTGAGACTGAGAACTCAGGAGTTGCTCAGTCTTTGCAAACATGTGCCTCAGCTGTCAGCTGACTTACGCTAGAGAAGGTGACAATGCTGTCATTGTTCAGTCCACAAGGCTGTGTGCCTTAGCAGTCACAATCTGTACCCCAAACCTGGAAGTTTCCCCGAGGAGCTGCTGCTCCTTAGTTGACAACGGAAGCCTGGAAACCCCTGTGCGGTAACTCTATTGAGAAAAGTCCATGTCAGCCTCAGGCATTTGAGTATTCCATCCCCAGGAAGTTGAATGAAACAAGAAATAAAAAGCAAAAGAGTATGACTGTTCCTAGGTATGGTGGAAGAGAAAGTTTATTGTATACATGAGGAAGAATATAGTATAAACGAGGGAGAGTATAGCCAGAGGCAGAGACATCCGGGGGGTCTAACATGGACATGAGCAGACTGAGCTGCAGGGCCATGTGAAGAGAGGATGAGGGGAGAAAGGAGAGAAGGGAACCTAGAGTGGTGGCCAAGAGACTAGGAGGCCAAGAGGTGTGTAACAAAAATGACTAGAATTATACAGGGAAGAGCAGCCCAGCCCATTGGGCTGGAGAGTTCAGGGTAGGGGGCAGGGTACGAAAGCCAGGAGGACCCTGTAATGTAGAGGCAGAGGGATGCAGTGACAGCCTGGCAAGCAGGTTCCCTTTGATATGTTAAATAGTTATCTCAGCCAGCTTTTTGTGAGTTTGGAACCTAACAGAAGTAAAATTGATTTAAGAGGTTATGGGAAGGTACAGTCTTGTTGGAGGAAGTATGTCACTGGGGCAGGCTTTGGGAATTTAAAATCTCACGCCACTTCCAGTTCACTTTCTGCTTGTACTTACTGTTAAAGACACAAACTCTCAGCTTCCTATTTCTGCTACCATGCCTTCTGCTTCTTACATACCAACCACCTTGCCATGATAGTTTTATCCCTCTGGAACTGTAAGCCAGAATATACTCTCTCTTCTCTAAGTTCCTTTGGTCGTGGAGTTCCTTCCCCTCAGATAATTCATATTTGTGTCCAGTTGACAGACAAAAAAGCAAATGAACAAACAACAAAACAACCACCAAGACACCCAGTTTGTGCTTGTTAGGACAGTCCTAGAAAACTAATAAAAGTTAATATTAAAAATAGCATTTTTTTTTTCTAATTCACCATAATGTTTGTTTTGTGATTTGGTTCTTTTAGAGAAGTAGACATTGGAATCAACCAATCTAGTTTCATGTCCAATCCCTTCATCTTCTAGAATTTGTCTAAGCTGTAAGTTTTTCTCATTTGTTTAACTCAGCAATTTTGGAACATCACATGGTCTATATTGATTTGATGGATTCAGCAGGTCTCTAGCTCCCACAAGGTACAATATCCTCATACAGGCCACTGATGGTCCCTTACCCCTAGTTGTAGAGTCAAAGAGCTCAGTAAGTGCTTTTTTTCCCCATGATAACTTTGACTAGGGAAAAGGCATAATCTCCATGATGACCAACTCGGATTGTTCCCTTGATGGAATTTAGTGCGGCCATGGAAGCAAGTGTTTAGGCATGCCTGTGTCTATTTATGGAGATTAGGTTAACTGAGGTGGAAAGACATACCCTAACTGTGGGTTGTACTAATTCTTGAGCTTGTATCCCAGACCTAATTATAAGGAGAAAGCAAGTCGAGTACATCTATTCTCTACTCTCTGTTTCTATACTGTGGACACAGTGTGACCAGCTGTCTCCTGACACCATGATGTATGATGTCATCTAGAGCTGTAAGTCAAAATGAATTTTTCTGTCCTTAAGTTGCTTTTGTAAAATATTTTGTCACAGCAATGAAAATTAATATAACCTCTTTCAAAGACGCTTTTTTCTCTCCACCTCTGAAACAATGGAAGAATAATGAGATCTAGTTCCTCAAATCCTATCTCACAAAATCCTTCCTATACTTTATATTCAAACCCCAAATCCTTGAGTTTCTTAGCCTACAGCATTGGAACACAAAACTCCCAACATTTAGTAGCTTTCTTTATCACTTTTTTTTAAAACATACCTCCTTTGATGTAAAGAGCCCAGAGTATGTTCTGCTGAGTTAGACGGCAAGGAAGCAGGAAAGTGCTGGTAAAATCCAAAACCAAAACCAAAACCAAAACAACCAAAAAGACCAAAAAGCAATAATTAACTGACAAAAAGTAGCACGTGGATACTAGTGATATGGAAGAAATTATACTTCTGATGCCGAAGAGACATGAACTCAGAAGCCAACCGTGTGATTTTTCTACCTGTAAAATTACACAATTTGTATTTAGTCTCAGAAAGACTTTGTATTTTCACTTCCAAAAATAGACGAAGCAGGAGTTGTCTTGAGGACTAAATATAGTGAGATAATTTATGCAAACTTAGAGTCCTTAAACACAAAAAGGACAGCAACTAGCCAGACTGATGCTACAGACATGCTTTAAGACTGAGTTGGTTTCTGCGCTCTTCCCCAAGAAGTCAGCATCCAGAAAGACCATATTTGGCCTGAGGATTCTTTCCCAATGTGGTTTCCTACTGATGAACAAGGTGTCATTCTGATTCTTCTGTGCCTTCCTTTCCTTACTTCTGTGAAGGAGAATAGCTCATTGATGAGTATCTTTTAGGTAATATTTTTGAGCCTTGCTGCACTTTGGCATAAAGGAAAATATATTTTACTTTAATCTGCTCTGTTCCTGGATTCCTCACTAGGCTCTCTGGAGAATAAGGTGTGAATACTTTTTAGTGGATGAAACCTGGGCAAGGCTACTGTTGACTTTGCCAGATTTTCCTCCTCCGAATAAGGTCTTGTCATGCATATTCTGGGCCACTAGATGTCACAAATGGGGAAGTGTTCTGTTCATATCCTTAAGGTTTGTCATGGGGGGAAAAAATGGTGATATACTGTAATCCATCGTTCACTGGTAGGAGCAACCAATGGTGTTATATTAGTGCAGGCTGCTCGCATTCGCTACTTGCAGTATGTTCTTATAACAAAGGCTCTCCCAACCGTATTTACAATTAGGACTCTAGGATAGAAATTCTTTGCAAACACTTCACTTTGAATGTTAATGCAATACAACAGGGAGATAAAGGAGTGTAATTAATAAAAAACTGTGAAATCTCTGCTCCGGGAATTATGGACAGTGACAACAGTGACAACCTATGGCAATGTTATCGAAGGTTAACAATATACAACCACAACAAACAAAATCCTTAAAATTAACGGCAAACAGGATTGTAGCTGCTGTCTCCTGAACAGAGTAAGGGAACCCAGCAGCCTAATCTGCAACAAAACCTCAATGACAAAGACATGGGGTGAGTTTTCTTGTCACTAAAGTCACTTACCTTGAAGAATTATTTCTTCTTCATGTTTAAACATTATTTTATGAAAGAATGATACGACCATGTAGAGTCCTTTAGTCTGATTTTGGGAGGGTTTTAGCTTTATCTTGGTGTTTTATCATACACTCAGGAAAAAAAAAATAACAAAAAATAAAAAACGCAGGGTTTTCTTTCACGTATCACAGTTTCTGAACTCTCGGGGTCTGGTATCTCTGAAGGTCTGGTATCTCTGACATTCAGAACACAAAGACAGCACCTGGCCAGGATTTTAATCCTCCTTATGACTTCAACCATTTCCTCTGCAGAAGGGAACAGACAACGCAGAGGAGGAAACCCCAAATAAGTCAAATAAATAAATAGCCCCCAAATAAACCAAAACTGAAAATAAATAAAGTTAAAACAGAATAACAAAGAACATCAACTCTCCCCAGGGAAATATTTTTCTGAAATTAACATTTTGTTGTTGTTGTTTATTTTATTTTATTCTATTTTATTTATTTATTTATTTTTCCAGACAATTATTAATGCATATTAAATTTCAGTCTTTGGGATTATTTTCTGCAATTTACTTATGTTGTGTATATTTACTGGCTAAATTGTCACCAAAATAAAAACAGAAATAAGAACACTTTATCTAAAATAACTGACCCTCACTAAACAAAACAAAGATTTCCTCTTATCATAGTTCTTTTGGCTCAGATCATAAGAAAAAAAGAAGGAGAACTGTACATGAATTTATTACAAAAGGAATTTTTGAGTCGTGTCTATAGAAATATTATTTCTAGAACAAAATGTGAATATGTGTGGGTATGTGCATGTCGTCAAGTAGAGAGTTTGCTGTTCTCCTGAGATACAAATGCTGAAGAAATTAAGAATTTGAAAAGTTAGAGGAAAATATTCTCTTTAGAGTGTTAATGGGTAAAATGTAGGAGGGACTGAAATCTTAAAGGCTGGCAGAGTCAATATGCATGGTACATTCCAAAATCAACTGTGATTCATGATACTCATATCTGTGATACCTACAGATGAGAATAGGGCAGCCGTAGACAGCAGCGTTCTCTTTGACTAGAGAACTGTAATGGAAACACAGTTGGTGTAGGGCTAAAAGCACACCATGGATTCAATGGGTAATGTAGGTAGTCTTATGTATGTCGGTAAGTGTCCAAAACAACTGACTGGCTTCCTCAAGACAAGGAGATTTATGTTACACATGTAAATGTCCAGAAACTTCAACCAGACTTCAGGGCAAGGTGTTCTTTCTTTCCACATTCTTTCGATTTTCTTTGTGTTTCTAACGTTTCTAATGTCATATTGCTACAAGCAGCCTACAATTGCCCTGAACAGAGCACTAATGCCAAGGAGCTATCCTGGGAAGGCAGAGAGAATGGAGAGCAGTAAGCAGATGATAAGGTGAAGGTCATTGTGATGAGGTCACAAATGCCAATGAGAATTACGTTATTGGAGGTGGAAGGAAAGGTTATTCTTATATATACTTATTTTATAAAGTAAAAGAGAACTTGACTGAGCATCAGCCGTGTCCAAGAGCTTTGTGGATAGCTGAGCTTCCGAGGGAAAAAATAGGATGTTAGATAGAGTAAATAAAGTGTTGGAACAAAGTATGAATTCTCTCATTTGCTTATTGTAAAATAGGAGAAGAGAAAAAGACATTAGAGATGCAGTTTATAATCAATTACGAGCTAAGCAGAACTTAACAGTTTGCATTTTCAGAGGGGCCTTGTTAACAAAGAATGATAAAGCATGTTCAAGAATGCACAATGCACGCTAAGAGTGTGACCCAGCTACCCTTTGATAAGGATTTTTTTTTTTAATTCATGAAAATGAAAGCTTGACCCTGAAAGCAATTCAGAGATCAGCACTCCCAACACTCTGGAAGGCAGAATAATGTCAAAAGATGTGACAGATACCAAAGCATCTTTGGTGCCCTGTGTAGCCTTAGGTCACTGCTCCCCCTTCTGATGTAGCCTTCTCAGCCACCTCAGATACAGACCAAGGAAGCACAGATTGTCTCAGGCCTTTACTAGAAGCCACAGAAGGGGTAACTTGGCTGTTTCTGTGGGGTCCTTTCTCCACAAGTATGCAAAGTACACGGCCTGTGGGGTCTGGCTACCTCCACCTAGATTTCAAACATGTCTGTGTGAACCTCAGAGCAGTGCCTTCTAGTGATTTCCGTGTGATGCAACTCAGGAAATTCCGGTTATAAGAGCACATGATGTTACCATACACAAAACAGGGCATTCTGAAGTTGGGAATTACTATTTTACGATATTCAACAGCAGGTAACTATTATTTACAAAATGGAGTTTCTCAATAGTCTTGGTATTTTTTTCCATCTATCACTTCCTTAGATAAAGTCAATCTAATTTTTTCATTTTGTTTGTACAATGCAGTTCGTTCCACATATAATACAGAGATGGAGAATGACAAAGATTCAGAGAAGAGCACTCAGTCTTGTTACCAGGATCTCGATCTAGTCTCCCCTCAGCAACTTGGCCCTTGCTGTCTCTGAAGAATCTAGACTCACAGAGGCACAGAGTACAGTGTGGAAAATGAGTGGAGTTCATAACACAATAGAGATAGGCTCCAGAGTGAGCATAGCCAAAGACAAAGGGACTACTGTGCACACATCCAATTTTAGGTAGGCATTATACTATTTCTTAAAGTTTTTGCAACAGTCAATATTTCTGTGGACCATTTTCTTGGCCAAGTATGCCAGGCCCATTTGATTTGACTCCAACCAGACTGCAATCTTCTGATTTCGGCAGTTTAGAATGTCATATCTCTCCTGGGGGCCAGGAATACACTCATTTTCTCTTCTTTTGATCAGTATTCATAGTCTTGTAGTTTCAGTTCCTGCTTTTAGAAGCCTGAACACCTGAGTTCAATTCCCATGACCTGCGTGGCCTGCTCTCTCTCTCTCCAAATAAATAGGCTATAATAAAAATGTAAAAACTAAAAACCATAAAGTTGACTAAAGATAAATATGAAAATATAATCATGTATTTCAAAATGTAAGCAATGACTCTAAGAATAACTCTTCCCTCTAGCAGTACCACCCCTTCTAGCATCCACCACCCATACCCACTCCTCTCTTAGCTGTTGGGCTGTGACTCAGAAGGGACATTATATAGCCTACCAGTCATCTTGTACTATCTGGCTTACCTCTGTACCCTGAGTTTTTCTTTTCAGGTTTAGGTATGGCTTTTTTCCCCCTTCCTTTCCATTGCTGTAGGATCTCTATTATTTCTTGGTTCAGAGTAGACACTATTAATATTTTGCTGAAGAAATAAAGGATCACAATTCAAGTCTTCATTCCCATGTGAGAATAGCAGATTTATCCAGGAAAAATGAAACCTTCCAGCCTCAAAATTTGATCAATATCATCCTGATATGATTTTGTTGATTCTTCTCAAATTCTATTATCTTTTAGTTTTTTATATAGTTATTAAATCAAATCTGTTTTTCCTAATGACAGGGTTGAGGACAAGCCATTCCAAAATTTGACTAGAATATGCTACCTTAAGTATACCTCTCATACTTTTTGATCTGGTTGGTGAGAGTATCTATAAACACAAGAAAGTCTGAATAATTACATTTTTATCATAGAAATTTATGCCTATAAATGAGATGTTTATTTACAAATGGTCTCTCTTTACACAGAAGAGGAGAAAAATTACTAGAAAGTTGAGAATGTATCACAGGGATCCTTCCATTTTCTTACTAAAAGAATTAAAACATAGACTCAAAGGGAATCTTGGGGGCAATCTAATTAAACTTTTTTTTTTAACAACAAAGTGGACAAGTGGTAAATCACAACATCTTCCCACAAGGGGGAGATAGAAGAAAAGGAAGGAGGAGAAAGAAAGCTCTTTGAGTTAGACCATCCTGGAGGATAACTGTGTGGCAGCCAGGCAGTTACATGGCAAGGAGAGAGCTTGAAAGAAAGAGTGATGCCAAAGAGTTAGAGGAAGCATGCTTAGATGAGAGAGAGAAAGAAGAAAAGGAAAAGTTACATTCTTGTGAGTAATTCAGAAAAGCAGGCTGCCCTAGGCTATGACTCTATTAGCTCTGAGGGACAGAAATTCTGGGAAGGTAAAGTATATCATTAAAGGAATAATTATTTCCACTATCTCATCAGTACGGCTTAAGACGAACTTACATTCCTGAGGGGTGGTCCGTTGGCCAAGCAACTGCCTGGCAAAACTGGGTTAACTCTTTTAAGTTTTGAATAAGTTGGAAAGTGAGGTCTCCACTCAGGCTAAACAAATTGCTTTCCTTAATGGATCTCTACAGAATCCTGTAATAGTACGCTACTGTGGTGGCTCTCCAAAGACAACGAGGAGGCATATTCCTATGTGCAAACTCTTCCAGACCTCAGCAGGAGGGAATCATCATCATGGCAAGTGCCATACTGGACAGTGGAAACTTGAGCATCTGAGCTCAGTTGATTTTATCGATACGGAACTCTTCCAGGTGTTCTACTGATAGCACGTGCAGATCATTAGCAATCAAACAACTCCACATAAATCCAACACCTGCAGGCAATACAAGATGCCAAGACCTAGGCAGCCTTTCACCCTACAGTACATAAAACAATTACTTTATAAATAACTAAAAATAAACTTCTGCAACAGAACTCTTAACAAGGCTAATATGACATGAGTAAATTTGAATCTATAGAGAAGTAATCAGCTTAAAGCTCCGTAGCAAATCTTGGAACTGCAATACTGATACTGGACTCTTCAATTCCCAAATTCTCTCTCTGCATATGTAATGCCTTCTTATCTCCAACAACTTTGGAAAAATTCATTGCAACAGGGTATCTATATGCTTAATGCACATTTTCTATGGATAGGAATAAATGACCCCCGCCACACACACACTTATGATACATGGATGTTATCCCAAGTGTGTCTGAATTGGTCGTATAGGGGTGAGAACTGCCTTCCTTGTCATTAAACTGAGATTGTTCACTGGACTCTAACTTGCTCTTTCAAATCAGGTCCTGCCACTCTTATACTCACGTCGGGCCCCAGAAATACACAAACTAAGCAGTTTCACTCCTCCAAACAATGTTCTTTCTCATCTGTTATCCTCATAAATTTCCTTCCAGGGCTATACATTTGAATATCATCTATTTTAATATGATTCCATGAACTCAGGAAAATTTCCTCATTGGGAATTGCTTAGAAAATCACAGTAATCCTAAATAAGGAAGGAAATGATATCTACAGTTTAAATTTAAGACATAAAAGTTTAAAATTGAAGAAAGTACTAGAAGATGGAAAGTTCGCCTCTGCTCACATCAGCAGAATTAATACTAAGAAAATGATCACCACACTAAAATGATCAACATACACAATGACATCCCCACTCATGTTCTACTTACATTCTTTTTAGAAACAGAAGAACAGTTTCAAAATTTCAATGGAAGCACAAAAGACACCAGAGAGCCAAACTAACTGAAAGCAAAAATGAGCAATACCAGAAGCATCCAAATTCCTGATTTAGAATTGTATTATAGAACCATAGAAATACAGACAGCATGGTACTTACACAGCCACATACACATAGACCAATGGAAGAAAATAAAGGAGTCTGAAGACTCATGTTGCTACAACCACCTGGTATTTGACAAATAAGCCAAAAATCTACTGTGGAAACAGAAAGCCTCTTTAACAAATGGTCATAGGAATTGGATATTCACATGTAAAAGAATGAAACTAGATTCCCTGCCTTAACATGTACAAAAATTAATTTGAAATATTCCTAAAGATATTAAAATGAGATCCAAAACTCCAGAAATGATTTCTAGAAGAAGTAATAGAGAAAGCTTTTCAGGATATAGGCATAGGCTATCTAAATTAGTTTTATTTCTTTGTAGGTCTGGATTACTTAAAAATGAGTTTAAATGATAGTTTAAAGTATTTATAGCCTACCATTTAGACAGCCATTATTTAGGAAGTAAGTGATTAGTCCAATTCTATATCTTGTTATAACCAGTTCATTGGACACATGTGTTGTATCTTTATTCCTGGCCTTTCTATACTCTTCACACTTTGCTCGCTGAAAGCATTTTGCCTATAAATCTGTCAGTTAGCATATTACTTCTATATAAACATTTGTCTTATTTAAATAGTATAAAAGCACAGCTTATGCTTTTCTTTGTGAGGATCACTGGGATAGAAATGAAATATTTTAGGTGACACATAAACCTAGTTACCAAAAAGTAATAGGATATTATTCATTTAAAATACTGTCGTCCCCGCTAACCAAATTTCTCATTAGCAATATTATTGCATAGTATATTAGAAAAGCTCCACTGACAAGCACAGAAATGTTTTTTCCTAAAGACAAAAGACCCCTTTCATGTCAATCAAAAGGATCAGTTGGGCAGGTGCTGTAATGGCCCCCAAGGTCTAAACACTCTTTACGTAAAGATGATACATATTTAATTCATCAAAATAATCCAAATGGTCATAATTACAGTTATAATTAAATCAGCAAATCTTGGTACACAGCAGGATAATGCAGAGTATCCCAAATCTACTCTCCACAGGACCAACTTGGCCACAGACATCGCCTCTCTTGGCTGTTGGAGTATGTGTCCTGTTTGCCTAGAAACTCAAATGTCCTGATCTGAGATGCTTATGCTGCAAGGACATGTTGAATATTCTCAGCCTGCCACTGCTGTGTCTCATTGTTTCTAAACAGTTAGCCTAGGAAAACCTTCCTCCAAATGTGTCTCTGTGGATACTGAGCATGGTAAACTAAGAGACACCAAGATAAGCACATATGCAAAAGATGGGTCGAATCACTCCCCACTCTTTCTTCCATAGAGCCATTCAGTGTCCTGTCTTCTATCTGGAGGGAAGGAAGGCTATCCAAAAACATTACAAAAAACAAAACAAATAAACAACAACAAAAACAACCAAAACAAACAGACCAGGTCTTAATAATTTCCCCCAAATTTATTAGCATCAAATGTTATGTTATTTTAAAAAAAAAACACATTTCTACAATAAGTTGCACACAAATATTCTTCATCAAAACTAAGTAAAGACTATTTTTTCTCCCTTGGTTTTAGGGTCTTCATTTTTTTTCAAAACTCTCAAGTAGCATAAAATTTTGAGTAAAAGCTTGTTATGCATTGTTTTTTTCTTTTGCTGTGGTGATCCCAAGCCAGGAGCAACAGGATGCGCTGTTGTGAGAAGTTTCTGCTTTTTGTACAGTATACAAATATGAGACTGGAGTCAGATCACCAAATCCAGGGTTGAAAAAAAAATTGATGTTAGAGGCACATAATGACAAATGATATGTGAGATTTAACAATTTACAAGACCAAAGAACTCAAGGGGTAGATAGCATGTGTCTGAGAATAGTATGTCTGATAGTATAAATGAGTATGAACTCACTGGAATGGCTATGCTCCAAACCCAGAGAGCAGATACTAACCATACTCACTGGAATGGCTCCTACCAAAGCCCAGATGTTTTACAAGGATACAGAGAAATGGTCTTTCAATCTGGGAGTACTCTTCTGTGATGCAAGATTTAATACCACCAGGAACCTAGGAGATAGTACTAAGGCTTACTTAGAAGCTTCGAGAAAAAGCTAGAGAAAAGTAGAAATGTTAGAATTGCAGATGCGAATGGTGGAAAAACAAAGGCTCAAAGTATCAAAATTGGTGTACTTTGTAAGTACAATATGTTAGGGCAGAAAGCATACCAATTAGGAATTATAGAAGAAATCTATCTAGAAGAATTATAATTATAATTATAGAAGAAATCTAAGGTGTATGAGAGATACAGTTATGGTGATTTATATAGTTGTATCACTTAACTCACCCATTTATCTTGTGTTTTTTGTGTTCACAAATTATTCTTGTTATTCTTATTATGTCATAGTGTAACATTGGAAGCCCAGCAAGCACCATGCCCAAAAGTGGGGCCCCAACCCCCAAAATGACAGTCTTGACTCATGGCAAACTGGGCTGTGACTGGGTAAACAGATGGATTGCTGGCTGATAAACAAAAGCTTAAAATCAGCATTCCTCAGAAACTTGTGAAATGAGTTGCTATGTGTCACAAACAGCCATTTCTTCCCTTATCTGCACATACATCATACTGAGGTCCAGCTTGCTAGAAACTCAAGCAAATATTAGGTTTGTAGAAAGAAGCTGAGAGGAATTTTCCTTCTGATGAGCTTTATAGGAAAGAGCCTCTGGGATCATAGGCAGCTCGTCTCATGTTCAGGCATTAAAGTGGGAAAACATCAGGAGAAATGAGGAGCCATGTCAGAGGCAGCATGAAGGAGTCTAGGTGGGAGAGGGGAGAGTGTGAGATCAAGAACAAGAGCAAACAAGGAAGAGAGATGGAGAGAGAGAGAGAGACAAAGAGAGACAGAGACAGAAAGAGACATGGAGAGACACAGAGAGAGACACACAGAGAGATACTTCCCTGTAGAAACTGGAAACTAGGAAAGTGAGGTTCTTAACAGAGGCAGCATGATGGAGACGAGAGGCTTTAAAGCCCCCCAAAAGCTGAACCAGAAGGAACGGTCACAATATACAACGTGACAGAAGTCAGAAGGAAAGAGCCATCAAGTCCTAACACCAAACAAGTTTCTGGCTCTCACAGGTTTTCATTCCAGAGATGCTCCATGCCATGTGAATTGGCCTACACACACAAAGGGAGGGGCACTAGGGAGATCTATGAGTTTTTTCTGCTGCAGTCAGGGGAATGGAAGGAATGCTTTCCATAGGAGAGCTGGCTTCTTATCAACTACTCTGTGTCCCAGAGATAGTCCTGGGGAACAGGGCCCATGCTGAATTCTGAGAAGGGAGAGACAGTATAACCTAACACAGCTGGTCTCTTATCTGCAGCTCCAGAGCTGTCTGAACTCAGCATACCCAGCCCGATATAAACCATGTTTTACTTTCCCCACAGGACTTAGAAAACTCAAATACCTTCTTTTCTTTCTTTTTTTTTTTTATTAGATAACTGCCCCACTTTCCTTTGAAGAAAGAGATTTATACCTTCTCTTCAGTAGAACTGAAAAGTGCCAAGATGCTTCAGTTTTGGGGTCACTACAGAGAAAAACACAGGGAACTTGACCACAGGCTCTGAAGTACAGAGTTCATACCCATGATAATGACTAAGTAGCTAATGAGCAGGAGCCTGGGCAATGTAGACACTCTGTGAAGGGCAGTTCATCCCCAGGAAGCATGGAAATGGATGGCAGAACGGTGTGGAACTTAACTCTTGAGAGATATTTGTTTCTGGAACTTTTCACATCATATAGGCAGACCACAGGGAATACAGTTAAATGAAATTGTGGAAAGGGAATAATTTAATGTTTTGGGATGAGTTTCTAGATGTGGGGTCACAACAGGGTAAAAATTCAGCAGGCACGTCAGTATCCCTCTAAATTGCCCAAGTAGAATGAAACCATTTTGTATGTCTTCATGGCAGATTCAGCCACTCACTAGCCCCACTTTACTTGCAATGGCTTGTCAGCTCAGCCTATGACCAGAATTATTAGGATCAGACCCTGGACCCCATCAGTCCTAATGCTCCAGGTTCAGCAACCTGTCCTCAATAAGACAATCAAAAATAGAAACTAAGAGTGGGAAAACAGCTTGGGGAAATGCATTCAAGGTAGCCACATTGTATAGAGGAAGAAAGAAAGCCAGTTACCTTCAAATCTTAGGGTGCTGGCATAAGGGTTAGGTTGACAAGGCCACACCTACTCATCCTGCCCAAACACTTCCACAAGTTCCACAAGGGACCAAGCATTCACCAATGTGAGCCCATGAGGACATTCTCATTCAAACCACCTCAGTTGGTAAAGAGCCTGTTGAACAAGCATAGGGACTTGTTTTGATCCTAGCATTTACACAAAGAGCCAGGCATGGTGGTGTTCACCTGTAAACCCTGCACTAGGAGGGGAGAGACAAGGGGACCATGGGAACCATGGAGATGACCTGACTCAGCTGCCTTGAGAGACATGCATCTTAGGTTTCAGGTAAGATCCCTGATGTCTCCTGTGGGCACAATGTGCTTACAGTTCCTCAATGAGACTGACACACATTTCCCTCTGATAGTGGTGCATTTCAGGTCACTTTGTGTTTCTCTGTACATTCCCTTCATAGTCAAGGAAGCATGAAACCTTTGATAGGAAAATAGGACATTAATCCTGTATACTCTGAATAGCTTGCAGACCTCATTGTATCCTAGCAACCATCACTGTATTGGTTATGTTTCCAATAAAGGTATAAAAAGTCTGATACTCTCAATAAAATCTGCCACAGCATTTATTGCTGTGGACCCTCCAACCCAGAGGCTGGTGCTCTTTTCTCAGTTAGCTATATTACGTAACCTTGGCTCAGTAAGTGCATGCATTTACAATCCTGGTCTACACAGATGTTTGAGTTCAACAAGAACCACATAGTGAGATTCTATCTCAATGTGTATGTGTATATATATACCTTTAATTTTATCAGCATGAGGCTGACAGTGAGAAACTTTAAGATACTGACTCTTAATTTTGAAGACCAGAGAGAAGTTCTCTAATCAGTGAGGAAGATTTCACTGGCCATGGAGAGACCTGTTAAATCAGGAACAGAATATGTTTGCTTTAAGTGTCATTGGCCTTACACTTTAAGAAATTTCAACTAGAGATAGGCACCACACTTGCAGGACACTTGATTCTGTTCCCACAACTCATTCCTCTGTAGCTCCTTTCTCCTTCTCTGCCAGGCCCACCTACCCAGCCATCAACTCTGGCAGACAGCCCCCAGCTCCAGCACATCCAGGCCATCCAGAAAAGCCAGCTTCAGCACAGCCCATGCCATAAGTACAGCCAGACAGAAATACGGTTGCTTAAGTCCCAGTCCCCACCTCGGGCAGAGACCACCTACTGGATGAGAGCATTCAAAGGACAGAAGACAAGAGAGGAAAGAAAACTAAGGAACAGTACCCATCCAACAAAGACAAACTCAGAGATCTGGCACCTAAACCTATAATTACCCCAAACCCAGATGCGTAAACACCAGTGTAAGAACACAGTCAATAACAAGCAAGGGAGTGTGTCAACTCCAGAACACAACCATCCTAATATAAGCCTTGCAAAAGGTAAAACATGTTTGAAGGAAAACTGCAACCCAAGGATTTTATCTAGACTCATGAAAACACAGGAAATAAATAAGATCACACCAGCAAAACCAGTAGAAGGGACACACACACACACACACACACACACACACACATGCACACCCCACAACCACCACAAACAACAACAAAATAATAGGACCTAGCAATCATTGGTCATTGATACCTCTCAACATCAAGGGACTCAACTCCCCAATAAAAAGACACAGATGAATAGAATGGATGTAAAAACAAATTCATCCTTCTGCTACATACAAGAAACACATCTCAACATCAAAGATAAGCATTATCTCAGAGTAAATGGTTGGAAAAGGATTTTCCTAGGAAAGGGACATAAGAAGCAAGATGGTACAGCCATTCTAATATCTAACAAAATAGGATTCAAATCAAAATTAATCAAAAGAGACAGGGAAGGACACTTCATACTCATTAAAGGAAAAGTCCACCACAAAGACATTTCAATTCTTAACACCTGTGTTCCCAATACAAGGACTCCCACATTTGTGAAAGAAATATTACGAAAGCCTACGCCTTGTAACACACTTCTTCCAACAAGGCCAGGATTCTGAATCTTTCAAATAGTGTCACTCCCTAGTGACTAAGCATTCAAATATATGAGTTTATGGGGGCCATTCTTATGCAAATCATCATACTAAAATTCCTTGAATAATTGCTTTATAGTACATTTCAGTTGTTATGGAAGCCTTAGATGAAGTAAAATGTTAACTCTCTGAACACATTGATTTTATCTAGACTTACTACTTTTGTTATTGTTGCTATCTGTTTGTTGTTTGTTTTTTGAGGCAGGGTTTCTCTATGTAGCCCTGGGTGCCCTAGAACTCTCTCTGCAAAGCAGGTCGGCCTCAAACTCAGAGATCCGCCTGCCTCTGCCTCCTGAGTTCTGGGATTAAAGGCATGTGCCATCACCTCCCAGCCAGACATTACTTAATTAATTGTATGTAATTGAGATGATAAAGGCAAAATACATTTTAAATTGCTGTTTTTTATTATTTTCATAAAGGAGCAATATAAGTATTCTCTCCATGATCTGGGTTTTTTATGATCAGCAACAGGAGTGCATATCTTTGGTGACCCAAATCCTTTTTCTAGTTTGCTCCCCTGACTATTATTGCCTTCAATTACGAACACAGGAGATTCTGAAATGCTGAGCAAAACTATTTTCTGAAATTTCACATACACTGGACTGAAAAAAAAGTTATTTATTTATTTAGTAGCACAGAGTATTGAACATGGGGCCTCAGACATGCTAGATTTGTGCTCTACCACTGAACTCATCCGAGAAAGGCTTTTTGAAAACATTCTAAGAGTCCAAATCTGTATGCAGTCACTTGAAATTGGCTCCCATCACAGAAACAGGCTTCTTCCAATGAAGCAAGGAAGCTCTGCTTGGCAGAACTCAAGCACAGCGGGGACCACCAAAGACATTGTGTTTCCCTGAGCATGTTGAGATCAAGTCTGCAGGTGTGTTTATTTATCAGAATAATAAATGAGTGCTTCTGTGGAGTTCTGCTTCTAGATTCACACACAGGATTCTCACCATTTTCAAAGACAGGACTTTTGTAGTCTATAAAATGTCAAACTCATTTGCTTTAAAAATCTTTTTCTGTTCTCTCCATATATGGGTTTTGACAAAAGAAATTTCCATTGATGGAAAAATCTAAGGAACATTTTTTTTAAAGTTTTCTTCCTTGGACAGAAAAGCATTGGGATTAATGTTGACACAAATCTATTATCACCCAATACTTCAATTACTAGTCAGAGGAGAATTTGAGCTTTGTCTTCACCTTGGGGCTATTCTCCCAAATGAACAGTGTCATGGAAGTAGATAACTACTACTGGAAAGAGCCGACTTTTAATAGCTGAAGCTTGAGAGGTGTGGCCAACTTCAGAGGGCAAGAGTAGAAGATACAGACTGAAGGAAGGGAAGTTACTTGATTTTGTAAACCACTGAATTCCATCCTGGTCTGTCAACATGTTCATATGGCGAGTGGCTATAAAGATAATGACTTACTGGCCTGCAGGGGATATGGAAGTATATTGAAAAAAAATTGAAGTTTGTTTCTTGTGGAAAATAACACCTGCAGTGAAAATTTTCCCTTATGGTTAGAATATGAATACACACACACACACACACACACACACATTATACATGTGTGCACACACATACACACACACATATATATACATATATATGTATGTATGTGTACACACATATATGTATGTGTACACACACACACACACACACACACATATACATGCACACACATACACACACACATATATATACATATATATGTATGTATGTGTACACACATATATGTATCTGTGTATGTGTGCACACACATACACACACACATATATATACATATATATGTATGTATGTGTACACACATATATGTATCACACACACACACACACACACACACATATACATAATCTATTCAGGAACAGTTGTAGTATTAAGCCATTCCCTTGGTAGGGAAGTAAGACATCACACTTGAAGGGTTTAATTACTTTTATTTGGGGATTAAGAACCTCCATAAGATCTTTCTTCCTGCCTCACAGACTTTGTTTATAACAAGATTAAAAATATATGAGAAACAATGACAAAATGAATATGCTATCCCTCATTTTGAAAGAGTTTGCATACTAAAAGGAGGTTTAATTCACCTCACCATTGGGAATTGTTGTTCTTCAAGGATGAATAATGTATTGTAAATAAGTTTGAACAAAATGTGAAGTATACCTTTTTTGTTTGAATGTCGAAGCTCTAACTCTTTTGAGCATGCTTTTATTCAAAGCATTGCACCAGCAACAAATCATTGCAGGATATATCGAATTTGACCAAAAGAAAAATAACTAACCCTACAAGTCAGAAGAATCAAATGATACTGCAGGAAAGCACAATTAACTTTTAATGTTTGTTTACCAGTTCATTGTATCTTACAGAAAAATGAAAACAGTCTTTTCATAATACAGATTGGTTCTCCTCAAACCTGTATCTAGTAGCTACTAAATGCATTTAAATATTGACTTTTCTTCTAATTGGTAGCTTAATGACTTATGTATTATTCATAGCTTTTGCTGAACACTGTGCTGTTCTGGCAGTCTTGAGCTATGACACAGTTAACTTCTCAAAAGAGTTGTCCGCTGTCAAATGTTTTTTTCTCTACGCATGCTAAGCAAAAACAAAACAAAACTAAGAACAAAAAACCAAAGCTAAACCAAACCTGATGACTGATTCCCTTCTAATCTTCCTTCTTTAGTGGTCAGCTACTCCATGACGCAACCATATGTTTTTGGAGTACTGAAATCAAGAAACCCAGTATGGCTGCCAGCAACCAAATTGGAACCTTATTTGAGTCTACGAATTGCCAAAATAACAAGCAAACATCTTATTGCATAAAATAACACTTTAACAGGTACCGGCCCCCTTTACATGGAAGAAAAATTAAATTTACAGATACTACATTTGGCTAAAAGTTGTTGTGACAGAAATACGGCATCAGTCATTAAAAGATGGCTTCCAGTGTTAATATGATAACTTATCTTCATCCCTATGTTGTAGTTTTATGTGAATTGGTTCTTTGTGCATAAGAGTTTTCAAATGAAGGAGTCTTGGTAAAATTTGTAGACATATTTTGTTCTTTATATGGGCCATAAGACAGAACAATGAATGCATTTTGTAATCAATCTGTCATCTCCTTCCTTTGATACCCTGGAAGTCTTGAAGTGTACCAGCGATTTCTGAGTTAGACAGTGTTATGTCAACTTTCTGCTAGGAATTGTGCTAAGACAACTTTTCTTTGAAGACATTCATAATGAGATATGAAGTATGAAAATAGATATTTGGTGGAATAAAATAGCAAGATGAAAACATTAAAAGACCCCCTTTCAACTAGGAGTTCAATGGGCATGAGGATTCTGGTCCTTTTGTGTGAAATCTGAAGTTAAAAACTCTGCCCAGCAGTGTTCATCCTAAAATTGTTTTTTCAAGAGTGGACAAATGGTATGCAGTTGGTACAGATGTAAGTCAGCTAACAGTCACTTTGGAGATTTTGATCAGCACCGTTTCCTATACTAAGTATTCAAAAGTTAAGAAATGCTATTGTACTTAAATGTGGAGTTCTATGACAATAACTGAAAGGAATACACCTACTTGAGTATAAAATTTTCCTACTTGCATTTCAGAAAAAATTCTTATAATATAGGTAATGATTGTTCAAGTATGGTCTTCCTCCAAAGAGCTTAGCCCAGCCTGCAAGGTGTTTGATTACCTAGTTTAGTGTCTCTTCTTAAATAATATATTCTTTATATCCTAGTCCATCCAGTATCTTTAACTTGTGTTTAGCTGAGAAGTCTGAGTTCAATTTATATCAACAGTGTCTGAGTGAAGCCTCACAATCTCTTTGGATTTATACTTTTGTGTAATTTGCATATCCTAACTTAAAACTGTGCATGCATGTATCATCAAGTTTTAAGACTAAAGCATCTGAAAGAAAGGATCTATTTCTACTTACAATATTTTATCTAGATGCAATATCGTAACAGTTACATTTTCATGGACTTCCAACTGCTCTATACCTTCCACACACATAACTATATTTATAGAGCAATTTTAGTACAGATATTACAGAGTTTTAAATGCAACCATGGTCAACTCAGGAAACAGATTTATTTACTCATGTTCGTAGGGGAGAATCTACACAACAACACTGATGACAGCACACCACCTGTTATGTCTTTACTTGGACTATTATTCTAAGGCCTACTCACCAGGATTCACTGTGAAACAATGGGGAGAGAGAAATATTACTTGAATACAAATATTGGTCCATGTGGAATCTCAGCAGACATAAAAAGAGAGCTTTATTTACGAATGGAGTTGGTAATCCTAAAAATCATCTTTCTAAGCCTGGGCTTAACTTTTCCATTAAAGCCTGAGGTGTAAGGTCCTAGATTAGAGTGTCAGTATTTTGTTCTTGCCAAATGATTACCAGAAAGAGAACAGACAGTACCGGTATTTTCTATTTGAGATACTGTTTAGAAATGCATTTTTTTTTTTTTTACTTTTCCCTCCTAAACACAGATCCTATTTGGGCTCTCTGATGTGTATACAAGCAGAAACAACAATTTTGGAAGTTGAGGCTTCATTTCTCAGGCAGATGTAGAGGGATTCATCCATTTGATGGTTTTTGTCTTGTAATGTAAATAAGAAAGAAATATTAAATAGGCTAAAGTTATTTTTTATAGGACGATAATGTTTCATAAGCTAACATAAAATCAAGCCGCTACATTTTATATGTTTTCTGTCCAGCAGTTTATCTTCTTAACTGCCCTGAGTAGATTCTAAATACTGCTTAGCAAAGGTTCCTTAGAATTTAAATACAACTCAGTAAAGCTACCCAAAAATAATAAAAAAAACACAATTCTTTTCAGATAGGTAATTTTCATTAGAAGGTAGGAATCTCTCCTTGGCAAAATATTATCTGCGTGTTTAAGTCTATACTTCATATAAATGGGCTGGCCCAGGAGTTCTAACTGTGGTTTTATTATTATGCATCTGAGCCTATATAACTTTCTTTTTGGTCACGAAGGTAGAATTTTAAAGAGTAAACTGTTCTGTATACTGGAGATTTGAAGTATTAACTTTTAGAGAAAAAAACAAAAACAAACAAAAACGTCAATTGTTCCCTTGTGCAAATGAGTTTTGGACACCTCCCAGTTTATGTAAAGAAGCTTGTATTTCAAATTTGTTTTTCTAATTTGTTTAGCGAAGTACATTTCAAAACTGTAGAAATATGTAAAATTTGTGCTTTGTGGAAGTCAATGCTCCTAGTAGCTTTACCTTCCCTAACACAGCCCTGGTGACCGCAGCCTATCGCATGCCCCATTCAGAAATGGCATCTTGTTGGGATGATGTAGCATAAAACAGGCCGTAAAGCCTGTTGTTTTCTTAGCTTCCCTTATATTTATATTAATTTATATTATATATTGACTGACAGCTTTACAAAACATGAATGAATTGGCCTTTATGAAA
The DNA here is from genome assembly GCA_026225945.1 of Cricetomys ansorgei. NCBI lineage: Eukaryota > Metazoa > Chordata > Mammalia > Rodentia > Nesomyidae > Cricetomys > Cricetomys ansorgei. The sequence goes on from JAMJFZ010001074.1 coordinate 3,490,155, forward strand.
ACGACTCTTTACAGTAAGTAAAAAAAGGGTTATCACAGTTTTGGTAACTTGCATGAGTTCATATTAAAAACAAAAGACAAAAAAAACAAAAACAAAAACAAAAACAAAAAAAACCTTTCACGGGTTCCCTACGTCTCGAGAACTGACTCTTTCTGGCACACTCAGTTGTATGCTCTGAAGCAATAGACTCCATACAGCTTGTGCTTTTTATCCGGGAACCCCACAAAGCGCACTGCAGCCTCGGTAGGACTGCAGCGCCTCCTCGGCCGGGAGATGGGGTAGCGGACACTGCCGTCCGCCAGCCAGCCCGCATCACAGCGGTCATAGCCCAGAAGCTTCCAGGCAGCAAATATCTGGCCCACTTTTGCGATCTGAGCACCATCATTGAGACAAGCTTGCACTGCCTCGTCGTAGGTGAGCTTCGTGGGGTGGATCAGATAGTAAAATCGACCTGAGGAGAGAAGGAGAGAGAGAGATATTCAGCCAGCCTGTGATGGACGAAATCACAGAGATGGAAGGAGCCAAAAGTTAAAGTGCTTCTCAGAGGAAGGAGACACAGGGCAACATTTGAAATTTGGAGAACGTAGAGTTGCTATTATTAATAGGTCAGTCTAGATTTAATAAATTCGCTTTCCCCTGGCTACTCGACGTGTGCTCACTCACGCCCTTGTATATCACTAAAAGCGAAAGGGTGATGGCAGATGCAGTTTCGGCTAGCTAATTAGAGACTAAAAGAGCCTTCTGTGGTTCTAGGGAAAGCAGGATTCCGTGTTGAATGAAGGGGCCATTTAAATTCCACTTGTAGCAAGACTGAACCCCAGTTCAAGTTTCTAGAGAGGCGAAATTTGAATGTGAAAGGATTAAAAAAAAAACATTCCTGACATAAAAGTCCATTTAAGAAAATCAAAAGCTCTCAAGTTCTTTTCATTACAGGTATCAATAAGACCTTATTCTCAACCAAAGCCTACAGCATAAAAATGCATCAAACACAGGAAGTCATTTGCCATCGATGAAACCCTCGCTGAATGCGGAATTGTAAGCCCAGTCTGCACTCCCTTGCTAGCTGAGGAGTTCGCTGATGTTTTAAAACTCCCATCGTTTGAGTCCTGACACCATGCTGGTTCTTGACTGCACAGAAACACTGTTACTCGTTACACTTAATGCGGTATTAATTACTGAGATCCCATTACCAGGATGAAATACGATAAAATGTACAAAATGCATCATCTGTTGACAGAAGTAGCATACACTGAATATTTTCTCCATCATCTTAGTTTCTAATAGAATATTGTCACATTTTCTTATCAGACACATCATACGGTATAATGTCCACAGACCCTCATTAAGTATGACACTTTTGTGTTTATGTGTGTTTATGTGTGTTTGTGTGCCCATGTGTGTGAATATCCGTGAGTGTTCATTTGCTTATGGTTTTGACTGTTGGCTTCTGTTCCCCTGCACTGTGTGCATGTGGCATCCAGAGTCACAACCCTGGGTCCCATACTCAGAATGTGGTCTACCTCCTTTGATACAGGGCCTCTCATTAAGCTAGCTTGGCCGACCAGTGAGCACAAGGGATCCTCTTGTTTCTGCTTCCCCAGTGCTGAGTTTGTTAGGCATTTCGCACTTCTGGAATTTTGTTGTGTGTTCTGGGGACTGGAAACACGATAAAACATGTTTCTGAGGCAAGTGCTCTACAACTGAGATGTATCTCTAGCCCTCAACAGGCTGCTGAAGTATACACTAATGCCACCAGTTCTTTCCCCTCTGACCTAAGGAGATTTGGAATAAGGAAAGAAGCCACTGAAGCATTCACTAACTAGAGAGTTCAGTCTTCCATGTATTCAGATCAGCAAACCATTGTATATGAGTTCAAACCTGACTTCTGCATGTCTGAAAATGAAGTTTCCCTGGGATAAATATCATCTGTTCAGTCCTATGGATGGCTGCAGTACTGTGGATGGCTAGAGTTACAACTCTCAAAGCTCAGCTGGGTAACGGTGACTACATGGCCAGCAAAATAAAAATTGTTTCCCATCTGTCTTTTTTTCCCCAGACATAGCATATGACCACTGATTCCATTTTGTTTTCCCCTGAATCTGTTTTCAGGGATCTTAAATATAAAACTATGGGCACAGAACTTGACACAGGCCTGTTTGCTTGAGGCAGTTGTACTATATAACTCAGGCCGGCCTTGAACTTGCAATCCTCTGCTCAGCCTACTACATGATAGGACTACAGGCTTGTGCCATAATAGAGGGCAACATTCATGACCAATTTTGAACAAAGGCTGCTGAATTTTCATTTTGTGATAGGTTCCCAGGCTTTGAGATGGCACATGAGAGGGCTGGGGGGGCGGAAGAACGCAATGAGGAAGTCAAAACATTAGGAAACGTTTCCCTGCCTTTCTCTTCCAATGATAATTATGCTTCATTTGTCTCACTTTGATCCTCCTTTGGCCTAAATTTTGATGATCGTACTATTGTAACTGGAAACAGGAAGGGCATGTACAGTAGGGAAGCGCCTTCCTTCACCAGAAAGAGCAATGGTACACGGGTAGCACATGGTGACAGTGTGAACCATGTACCATGCGACAGCTTCGACTACTTCATAAAACACAGAATGGTTAAAATATAGGAATACCAGAAGTCTGTAACATTTGTTTGATTTATGCAGATACTTTAAAAATCACAGCATTCAAGATTAAAAGTTATTCGGTCTATCTTTTCGAAGTTAGTAATACCTCAAAGGGTCAGCTCTTATTGTTGTTGTTTTGTTTTGTTTTTTTTTTTCAAAGATAACAGCAAAATTTAGAGTGTTTTAGAGCGACTTGTTCTCTGGGATAAAAAGGAAGGCAATGCAGCTGCCATCTTACCATTGAAGTTGGATGTAAAGCAGAAAACATCGTATCTGCTTTTGTCTTTGTCCCAGAACCCATAGTTCCTGACACCAGGCACTGTGTTTTGGCCCCCGCAGGGCTCTCGTGGTTTGGTGATAGGGTACTGCACAGATCCATCACTGAGCCAGCCAGCATTGCACCAGTCCAGCCCACCCCTCCAGGCATCATACAGCTGGTCGAAGGAAGCAATCACAGCATCCTGGTCCAGACACGCCTGCTGTGCCTCGTGAAAGTTAAGATTGTATCGTCCCAGCCGTGGAAAGTAAGGGAACACTACACCTGTCCAAAGGAGAGAAGAGAAAGGTCGTTAGTGATAGACCCTGAGCACGTCCACACACAGGTGGGTGTTAAGGAAGTTGATTTTTAGTTGCGTTTAAAATAATTGTTTTTGTGCACTGTTGGAAAAAGGGGTGCATAGGCCCTGGCATTTTGTAATTGTCTGCAGGTGTTGGATTTCTGTAGGGGGTGTTTGATTGCTAATGATCTGCACCTTAGGAGTTCTGAATAAGTAAAACACCTGAACTCAGACTCTCAGGGTTCCACCTCGGAGTCTGGTGCTGGCCAGGATGGTGGTTCCCTCTGCAGAGGTCTGGCAGAATTTGCATGCCTCCTTGTCTTCTTTGCTGAGCCAGCAGCAGCAACATACTACTACAGGTAGGTGTGGAGAAAAGTGAAATCTCCAGATGAACTAGGTTTGGGTCAACATGGAGTGGTTTCTTAAGACTTCTTTCTCCTGCACACACTCTGATGTAAGCACCACACACCTAGCTGGATCAACAACTTCAGTGATTTGCCTCTGCTGCCAGGAGATCAACTTAGGCTAAAAACTTCTCTTTCTGAAAGAGATGCAGCCATGGGTTACAGTGTCCAAACAATGTCCTGAGAACCTGTCTTCTGCTGCTTGTTAACTAACTCTAGAACAGACAACTGTTGAGCTTTTCTGAGAAGGGAAAAGTCAGTGCTAATACTTACAGTTGTGAAAGGTGTAATGCCTGAGCAGATGGCATTTTTAAAAATTCACAATGTTTTTCATAGTCATTATTGTTACGGAACTACTTTCATGTAGTCTTTGGCTCATTTAAAGAAACATATTGAATGCTTCAAATGTGTGTGTGCATTTTCCACATGCTCTTAAAACCATGAAAGTAAGTCACTGTCTTCTGGGAATTATGAATTGAGACACTTAAGTTGAATTTGTGTATCTAACAAAACCTCATTAGTCTTATTTCATATTAATAAGGTAATTCTTTGCCAGTTAAACACAGTCCATGAAAAGCATGATAACACTTGGTTTCAACTTCTGATGTACTCCTTGACTGTGTTTTCTGACCTTGAAACAGCTAAACACAAGGGTTTTCACTTAAAAAAAGAAATTCCATTATTATTTATTTAAAGGCCAGGCAAGCAAAGTCTATCGAGAAATAAGGAAAGGAAAGGCTCTTTGCAGCAGAGGGGTATTTCAGGGAAAGGACCTAAAAATGGGTTTCATTTATAGCATTTTTGGCTTCTTTATTTGTGTGTTATAGTATAAACTAAAACCAAGGTTTTGAAAATAGTTTCGATATAAATAGAACAAAAATTCACTTCCCTAAACTTGTGCTATGCAAGACGGATACAGAACAAACACCCATTACCGACCAGTTAGCCCTGCAGAGGCAAGTATTTTAGAGAACAAGCCCTTAGTAAACGAAAAGAGCACGGACTGGCATTTGACTTGTCTGGGAAGATGTGGCGGCGTTCTGAAAGCATTTCTTTTGGTCAAATAATGATTTGGGGAAATGGAGCTGTCTCACATCCCACAGAGTTTCTTTAGGATTCCTAAGTTAAGTATTCAGAATTGTGTCATTGACTGCATATTAAGGAAGACATCTGTCAAAGTGTCTCACCCATAGTTCATAAAAGAAAATCGAGAGTAACATTCTTAAAAATATGACTACAACTAATTAGTATCTTAGGACATGGAATGCAAACATATTGTCCCACTGGCCCGGTAATTGTACTGGCTTTAAGTTACATGCTACAAGACTGCAGGTCCTATTCAAGATGATGTATAGGTCTCTAATAGCCAATCATGGGCAGTGTGTTCTTTTCTAAATTCTCCTGGACTTTTCTACAAGAGGATTTTGAGGCTTTAAATCAAGTCTCGTCTCTTGTCCCTCCAGACCAATCCAGCTGGCACAGATCACTGCAGGCGAGGAACCAAAACAGCTTTCTGATCTCATTCTGCTTTCTCGGGTTCTTGGCCAAAGGATCTATTAGTTGAATCAAAGCCAAAAGAAGGAGGAAAGACTCGTGGTTGCCACTGACTCCTGCTGTGGTTAGGAGGAAGAAGAACTTGGAGATGTTTCTAAGGATGCTCTGCCTTGCCCAGTGAGGACCATGATATATTCCAGAATCGAAGTACTATAATGCTCTCTATACCCTATGACATTTTCTCTCTTTTCTTAGCAATTCCAGATGTGTCTCAGAGAAAGAAAATATTGATTCTCTTGGTAGCTAGAGTTCAAGTGGCAGAAAACTTCCTCGCATCTTTGTCTGAAGATACAAACCATTTATGTCACCTTTTCTTTCCCAATTAGTTCATGTTAGAAACAGTGGAAAATCTAGGATGATTAAATTTGTAATAACTTAAAAAACAAAACAAAACAGAAAATCTTTCAGATTGAAATTCACTATCACGTGCCATGGTATTTCTCATGTGCAGTGGGAGAGTTCTCATTAGTCATTGATTAACTAAAATATGATTGATTTAGTTTCAAATCCAGAGTACTACATATATTTGAGTTACTCTCTTTTTTAACATGATGTCACACAATCCTTTATTAAAGTGTCAAGCCCTTTGTTGACAATTCAATATTTTATTTAAAAAAAAACTACTTAATTACCTTTGTTCTAAAAAAAAAAACTTGAAAGTAAAAAGCATCACACAGTAGGATTAACTATGTATATGTATATATACATATTTATATATGTATACATATATATGTGTGTGTGTATTTGAACTTTTATACAGTTAGAACATGTGTTCTGAAGCCATGTAGCTTCATGTTGGAGAGATGAAGTTGATGAATCTCTACACACCTGATAGAATCTTGTGAGATTCTGGAGGGTCAGTGTTCTTTGTTATCATTTTCAAAAGCCACAATTTTGTTCTAGGATGGGAATAAAGGCTTCTGGCAAACACAGACCCATGATTTTGTGAAGCAAACCATCCTACCTACATAGCCAGTTTCATTCTTCAGTGCAAAACATTGGTGAAACTCATGAAAATAAGACAGCTTGTGCTGTATCAGAAACTCTTAGCACAGAAGTTTGCCCAGAGTGATGATTGAGAAGCTGGAAGAAGGTGAGGGTCCTTTTGTTTGTGTAGCTGTGTACACCTGTTAACTCTTTTGAATCTATTGAACGTGTTACATATTCAAGAAATAGAAACCCTCGTCAAGTGTCTGGGTTATTTGATATTCAATGTCTGAAAGACCCTGGGCCATTCAGAGAATTACTTCTTTCCAAGAATATTTAAGTAAACCCAGAGGTTACTTTTTCTACTAAATTAACTTTTGCAGTCATTTTACAGAATACAATTACATGCATTGTACTGCAGATGTCCTTTACAAATTTTAGCATTAGTTTGAAGCTGAGATGATTTGAGAAGCATATTTAAAATAATCTAATTTGAATTTTTCAATAACCTCATAATGGAATTCAGGTATTGAATAGTGTTAGGCAATTTCCAAAAATTATTAATTCACTTCCATTACACACTTCTCCTGGTTGTAAAAGCTTTAATTTCGCACCTAAGTATTGTGCGTACATTTCAAACATGAAAACTGAAATCATGTGCAGACTGCAAAACAGGAAAAGAATAAAACTTGCTAGGGATAGACTTTTGGGTTCTCACAGTGTTACTACGGTAACCACTGCATGTTGCTCCTTGCAAAACAAAAGAGTAGTAACTAATCTTTACATGAAAGTTGATATGCTTCATGAATACCTACCTTGCAACTCTAAGGCTACCACAGCAGTATCGTCTTCTAGTCCTTCAATGACCTCACACTTGTATCGTCCGTAATCCTCAAGGGTGAGACCTGTGATTACCAGGGAGGCATCGTTGTCGCTGCCTCCCTTCAGAAACACTCGACCTTGGTAGTTGCCGTAGGTTTTCTTGTGATATCCCATGGAAACGAAGACATCCACTTCCCTGAGGTAATCTGAAGTTAGCTTGGTCCACTTAATGCGGATTTTATGGATTCCCGAGCCAAATGCTGTAGGGTCTCGATAAAATTTACAAGGCAGTGTCACATTGCCACCTCTGTGTGAGAAGACTTTGGCTTGTTCTGCTTCCACAAGTAGACGGGGGCCATTTTCCGCTGCAACAAAAGGAGGGGAGGGAGGTAGAGGAGCAGAAAATAATTTCATGTGTTTTCAGTCTTTTTCATATCATAAAAAGGGGTATCTGAGGGAGAACACCATTTCCTATGTGATTGCTTTGAAGCACATATTGAGATATCTGTATTAGCCAGGAGCCATTTATAATGGAAGCCATTATAAAACTGAGAATGATATGCGCAGTAGTCATTATAAATTATGGGATTCAAATCATATTAATGATTTTTATAATATATCCTAAATAGTGTTTGGATTCCAATTTCCTTTATTTACATACCAGAAAAGTAGATGCAGAGTAGAGAAAAGTGAAGCAGTTATTCCCTGACCATCATTATGAGCCCAAATCTTTCAAGGTAAGGTAGGTGCAGCTAGAGTTTCTAGTGAAGTAGTTTGGAAATATACTTATAGAAAAACTTTAAAGAAACATAATTCACTTGCATCTTTTCAGTATGGTGATCAGAATCGATATTCAAAGTTTAGCATATCGTTGTATTTGTGCAAGTGAGCCCCAATCCCCAATCACTGAGAAGTATAACAAAGTCATTTCTGTTCCCACTTTCAGTAGACAAAGAAAGGAAAGAACAATGACTTCATAAAGTACTTTTACATTTTTGTCTTTCATTTACATGTACATACATCTGGACTGCACTATTCTAGAGTACTTCACCCAAGATTCAAATATTCCATTTCAACCAAGACTGGGAATCAGAGACGTGGTCTTAATGCTGGTGATGAACACCAGTATATTTGAGAAACATTCTTCAAAAATTTGAAATCTTCAAGTCTATTAACAATTATACTTATTTTCTAACACCAAATAACTATTTCAGATTTAGTTGCTTTTCCTTCATCCCTATTTCTTTCCTCTCTCTTCCCCCCCTTGTTCTCTTGTCTTGCTTTACGCTTATCACTTCTACCTTTATTGCTATTGCCCTTTGGTTTCCTGCCTCCACCCTCCAAGGACTGCATAGCTTTCCAAAGAGCACTGCAATAATGCCATTTGCCAAGTCAGCAGGGCTGTCACTTTTAGAAGCCAGCTGTTATTTTCAGATCTTGGCTTTCCCTGGGGTTTCCCATGGTTAGCACTTTATGTTTTTGACCTTGACACATTCTATAGCGGATGCTTGAGGTATGGAAGAGAAAAGCAGTGTGGTAACTCCAGGATGAGCATATCTCTTCTCTACACAGTTTCCAAACTACGAAAGCTGCTTTTCATATAGCTCGGCAGTCCTTGCAGCCTGAGGACAATGGTTACAGAACGATCATTGGCCATGAATCTTTTAAGATGTACAAATCATCAGGAAGGGATTCATGAGCTCTTTCTGAAAACTCATGTAATGACACACATACAATAGATTCTGATCCAAAAATAATAATATCTAAAATCAAGTACTTTGTTATTGTGATCAGAATCGATATTGAAAGTTTAACATATCATTGTATTTATATAAGTAAGCCCCAATCCTCAAAAAATGAAAAGTGTAACAAAGTCATCAATGTCCTCACGTTTAATAGATAATGACACGCGGGAATAGTGGCTTTGTGCAGTAGTTATTTAAAACCAATCACAAACACAGCCCATTAAACATTCTTTAATTCCAATCACTACTTTCTTATTTACCACAAAAGAATATGAAGAGAAGAAATATACACTGCTTTTCTACTCTACCCAGCATACACCTAATACCCCAGTGTGTATACCCAAGTTCTACCTAAACATCTCTAGTCATCTTCCTGGGTGGAGGAAAATGTGTTGCTGACTAACCACAGTCACCAATGATCATAGGGAACACTGATGTCTAGTATTTGAGGGGTATACCTGGGCTTTATGCCTTGTTGGGCTTTGAGCACACTGGACATTTCTGTAAGAGGCCTCCATTTTATGATTTGTCCAAGTTGTTTAGTTTAAACCAATCAATACCCAAATGCAAAAATAAGGGGCATAGAAACAGATTGGAAAGGGCTTTTCATATGATAGAGACCCTGTCTAACCTCACTTGGCCAATGTATAACTGTTTCATTTGGTCTAGCTGTGCATCTTTTAAGCCTTGTAGATGAATTAGGGATAACAAAGCTATCAGGTGTAGATGTTGCACATATAAAGAACTTTGAACAATGGGAGACGCTAGCACATGGCACTAACTGCTGAGTTTCTGTCACACAACTTTCCTTCAATATGTCTCACAACACAAGAATCCTGCCTAGTGGTGAGCAAAATGTTCACATTTATCGATTCTCATATCAACTACTTCTAATTTTTTGAGTAAACACATCAATAAATGAATAATGTCAAATGCCACCGGTTTATAAAGTGGACTTGGGAATGAGTGTGGTTTAGTCCAATTGTAAAATGTTCCAGGGCGAATCCAAGGTACTGTTTCAAAAATTACAGAGCTGGAACAAAGAACAAAACTCTTGTGTAAAGGACTCAGACTTCCAATACTTTCTGTTTTTAACTGTTAACTCTTCTGTAGTATTTCACAGTGAGTGGAGACTGACTTACATATCTCAATGTTTAACATTCTTTCAAGGGTGTATGAGAGTCTAGGGTTCTTAGTTTTTCATAGGTGGTAAACTGGCTGCAATTCAAATACCTCTAGGAATGGTGCCTAGCAATTTAGTAACGAATGAACATTCATGTTTACTAACCCAAACTCCAGCACAGCTCTAACAATGGCTTTGGTATACTGCAAATTATATAGCACAGAACATGGCTGGAGACAGGGGTCTATCATAGGGCAAGAAGATCTGGAAGAATTAAACTTGACTAGTAAGTTAGGAGCTTGCAAAGTTCTGCCAAAGCCTGACTGTATCTCAGTTCCACCACGTCTGTCTCAGGAGCAAACCTGGCTTAATCTTGTTACCAAGCCCTATGTTATCACATGGACCAGCCAGGAAGCATATGAAGCAAGGAAGTAGAAAAGGAAAGGACAACAGCATCAGAAGAAGAGCCAAGAAAATTGAAAACAGAATGCTCAGCGTTGCCTGGAGTAGAAAAACTTGGATCCGATCCTGAGGTTTTAAATCTTAGCTTAGTCCGAAACTCATGATTCAGTCGAAACAGATGATTGACAGGGTGGTCTCACGGCAATACAAATGCAAAATAAAAAATTAAATCAGTACAACTTGTTTTTCTTAACAAAATGAAAGAATAAATAAAACAACACTGCACATGTGTGCTTATTTTGTTCTTATGTTCCACCGACACAAACACTTAAGTAAATGGAAGACCTTGTCCTTAAATGAGGCTGTGTACTCCAAACATAAAGCTAATTTGGGAAATTAAAGATTCTCAGTGGGGGATGTAGCTGCTTTGAAGAGCATCTTTTAAGTATGAAATTGGTTGTTTCTATCAGAAACGGTGAGTGACGGTGACTTGAGAGACTTGACGCCCTTCCAAGTACACAGCTTTTTCTCCAGGGGAAACAGCAGGGCATGGTGAGAACAGCAATTGGGGATGCACTGGACTGCTGGGACCCTGTTATTGTTTTACAGACTGCTGTGAGGACAGCAGCGTGACCTTTGTATTCACCATGCACTCTAGATGAAATCTGGAAACAATGGGCCAAATGCGATTGTAGAAAAAATATTAGCAACATATCCTTGAAGTGTTCTGTTGAAGTGCACTTTTTTTTTATGTTCCCATTCAGAGAAACCCAGGTACCAAAAAGAGGAGAAGGTACTGCGAAGCAAAGCTTGTCCCTTTGAAATAAAGTCATGAAATATAACGAGTCTGGCTAGCTTACTTTCTCCCAAGGTTTATGGGACGAAGCAGGTTTTTGACTAATTGAGAAAAAAACCTAAAAACAAAAAACAACTTGGTGACTTATGTAAGAGAGTCAAACAGGGGAAATAGAAATACACCTCAGCAAGAAACACAACAAAACAAAATTTGCTACCTTTTCTTGTGGTAACTTGTATATGGCTATGAATACACACACACACACACACACACACACACAAACACACACTACACACATACACATACACACACACACACACACACTACATACTACACACACACATACACACACACTACACACACACATACACACATACTCATATACACACACACATACATACCCATATATTTGGTACATATACACACACACACATATACACTCACATACATACACACAAACACACACATACACACACTACACACACACATACACACACACTACACACACACATACACACATACTCATATACACACACACATACACTCATATGCACACACACATACACACACACACATACACACTCACATACACACACACATACACACAGACACATACACACACACATTAACATGTATACATATTTACATATTTTAAAACTATGTTCAAGTATGTAATGCATACCCACTACCTGCTTTCTCTGTACCGTGTAGCCACCACTAGTATCTCTTCTCAGAACGGTTTCATCACCCAAAATACAAAGCTGCTTTCTCTCGTATCCTAAACTCAAAGGCAATGATACAGCTATCAGCACTGTGACAAGTCCTTGGAAAGACTTTGATCAAGGTTTTAAAAATACTTTCATACTTTGGTAAAATTTAGAAAAAAATTAGACTTTCTGACCTTAACCTTTTGTAATTATTTTGTTTCCTTTAGAATTTGACTGAGTCTAATATTTCCTGAGACTTCTCACAAGGAGTAACAGGTATCCATTTATGGTTACGATCTTTAATATGTGTAGCTAGTTATCTTACATGGAAACCTTTACAGGTGTCGTGCCCCTCACCTCTGATGCCTTTACTTCTCCTCTACCCATAGAACATTGGTTATTTTAATTTCTCAGAAAAAAGGCTTTCTACAGCTAATTCCTAAATGGGAAGTATTTTGAACCTCTACCCTGGGAAGGTAGACTCATTCAGGGAAGGGTGGAGAAATGACTTCGTTCCTGCTCGTGTCTCACACTATCTGATTTGAGTTTGAAATCTTGGGTTTGCCCTCACCCATCTTTGCTTTCTTCTGAAGTTTACAATTCGATGTACAGACACATACTTACACGTGTGCTCGTTATCGTTTGTGTAAATTCAAAAGCTCATATGTAGTTACGCATAGACTATACCCAAAGGATTCACAAGACAGTGACAGTAGCTGGGAAGAGTAGAAAGGTATGTGGGAGCTTTTCTGTTTGCCTTTTTACTGTGCATACTGTCCTGTTTTTAGAACTTTGAACTTTGTGTACGCATTATGCATGCACAACAGTTAGCAAGGGTGTGAAAAGTAAATTAAAAGTTGAGGAATTAATTAAAAGTAATCAACCTTAAAAAAACCCCACACATTATTGTCTACGGTACCACAGGAAAGACATAGAAGAAGATGTCATCAGGTGCAATTGGGGAGTGTTGTTACGAATAAAGTAGTGCATTTCCTTTTTGACAGAAAACTTGTTGCTGTCCTAATACAACTGATATCTCTGGGTAAGAGTTTAACAATGTTTTATTCACATCCCCTAGTCCTTAAAGGTAGTGTTGTCCAAGGACTCTTATGATATCTAGTCTTGAATTACAAATGAAAGCCCCAGTGTTGGAAACAGGGTAATCAAGAGGACCCTTTCTGGTCCCGATTGCTGCTGTTCTTCGCCTTCAGCAACACAAGCTGAACGATCATGTTCTTTGCATCCATTTCTTCTCTCCCTATGCTAGGCGTCCTTCTCTGACAACCATAGATTCTCTGCGCCCCAAATTATCCAGAACTAAATTTTCACTGTCTTCTCAGACTACGAGTATTTTTCCTTTGAGACTTGCATTTTCTGACCTGATGTGCTATGGAGCAGGCATCCTATTAAGAACTAAGCGTACCCATCTTCTTCCCTTGTCTTCTGGTTAAACTGACTGCGATGGGAAATTGACACTGGAAGATGATGTTGTTTGGGGAGATCTGATCACGAATGTGTGCTATGTTAGTGTTATCGACAACTTCACAGTAAAAGCAAATGCACATGCCGCCACTGTTTTAAATCCTAAAGGTGTGTTTACGGCAACATTGAAAACATTTTTGTCAATAAAAACAAGCCTTTCTGCTTGAGCTAGGTTTCAAGAGTCCTGAAGGAACTCTATGGTGTCAAATGAGTTAGATTTTTAAAATCTCCTCTCTGAATCTGTGTTCATGTATTGATAAAAAATTCTGCTGTTTTAAACTTCCATTTCCTTCATATTTTAGTACAAAGAAGACATAAAAAGTAGGGGTGATTTATCTCTGTTTTACTAATGGAATTCTTTAGGGGCTTTTACTTTCCCATGTTAATTCTGTCTTCTCTTCTTTCCTAATTAAAGGTATTAGTAAAGCGTATGGGCCTGAAGCATGTGTCTCTTAGACCCTGTTGCCTAATCCCTCCGACCCTCAGTTTCCTCAGCAGTAAAAGAGTACAAGACAACTCCATCCCAGGGTTCTTATGAATATTTAATTAAACTCACCACATAGAGAGCTTTGCTGGGGCCTGACCTACAGTGAGTGTCTGGTTATAGTTCCTCCTGTTAAGGAGCAATTACAAGATGTTCAACGTGTGCTGGGTGTGCTTAACAGTTGGTTTTCCGCTTTAGCAGGCTCCTTCAGAAAACAGTCTCCAGAAGCAGTCAGTTCTTAAAAACCTTATACCTCATCAGTCCCTTGCTGATTCTTCTAAGGTAGCGATCTTAACAGGGTTGCCTTTGAGAACCCTTAGCCCCAGGAGGCTCTACCCTGCTCTCATGGCCTACTGGCAGGGAGCAGTTGATGGTGTATGAGGTTTCGTTTTCTTCCATGGTGTAGCCTAGGACAAGTTGCCCTTGCTATAGTAAATACTCTCACACCCATGCTCTGGCAGAAAATTCTAGTCGAACTCAGTGGGTCACACACAAAAGGAAGACGTGAGGGAAGTGGGAGGAGGATGAGAGAGGGGAATAGGGGTATGTGAAAATGCTTAAAATTCATTAAATACATATATGAAGTGCCCAACAACAAATAGGCCCCCCCTCTCCCTCCGTCCCTCCTTCAGTCTTTATCTTTATGTAACACATATTCTTTCTGCTCCTTCTTCAGTATCTGTATAGTAGGTTTCAGACAACCTTTATTTGGTTGTATTCACCACTGTTAAGCTCTTACTCTTCGTAAAATCACCATGGCAGCCTAGAGGTATGTTTCTAGTAAGGGCCAAGACTAAACTTTCCACGGTGATTTGTTTATTTGGAACACAGTTCTAAACATCTAAACAATACTGAATGTCAGCCATTTTTTACCTATTCCTTCATTCAAAAACGATCCCATCGGGAGCGGGGTGGTGGTGGGGCGGTTCACATGGAGTGCATCTGGCTCCCATGAGAGTATGGCACTCAGAAGAGACAGACTGCTGAAGTGTGAATCTCAGCTTCAATAGCTAATAAGCACCTGCCTGGGGCAGGATGCTTAGTATCTGTCAGTGCGAGTGAGACTCACCACCTACGAACTGTTGTTGGGGACGATTAAATGGGATGCTAGTGTTCACTTTCCATCATGTTTCATACAGGTAACTGAATGTTAATGTCAGTGCTAATGTACTAGCATTCTGCAATGGAGTCTGTTACTTGTTTCAGAGCAAGAGATAGCGTCAGTATTTTGTTGTTCTTGTTATCTTAAGAGTTCTCTTCTCTGGTTAATAATCTTCAGAATTTAAATTTATTTGCATTACCAATGGATAACAGGTAAAACTTAGTATTAAATTCTTAATAATTGAGGCTGAGAAAAAAAGTAAATCAGGGTATCACAATTACATTGGGACATTTCACCAGTGTGTTGGACGGCATTGCTGAGATGAATAGGACTCCAATTCCATTCTCACTCCTCCCAGTGCCCAGGCTTCATTGCAGCAGAAAGAGTGGAAAGATTTTAAGAGTCAGAGGTTGTGGGTGAGTTTCAGGAAATTGTGTTTTCTGAACATAACAAGACAGTTGCATGTATGCACAAATCACATCTTTGACAGCATGCACAAGACTGTGCAGGCTAAGGCCATACAAAATCCCTGCATGGGGAGAAGAGGTGGCCATGAAGTCCTACCCCGGGTTAAGGAGTTCTTAGATACTGGAAGGGGTCGGGTCAGCTTTATTAAGGGTGAGGTCCCTGGTGGGTTGACCACATTCCAGTGAAGGACATGTACCCAGAAGTATATGGGCAACACAAACTTTATCTCAAAAATACAGTTTTTTTTTTAAAAAAAACTATTTATTAAAAAAAAAAAAAAGAGGACAGTTTTCTGGTCAGGGAAGGTGGGGATGGATCTGGCAAAATGAAGAGGGGATAAATATGATTAGAATACATTGTATGAAATTCTCAAAGAATTAATAAAAATGAAAAAAAGGATAAATATACTTTCCAAGATGGTGACTTCCAAGGTTTGTTTCAAAGTTTATAGAGAAACTAGAACACTAGTGTGTCCTGTTTTTTCTTTTTTAAATATCTGTGATTACCCACACATTTCCTAATTGTTGAAATTCTTTTATTATGTAGCCAAGGAACAGAACTCAACTATCTTTGCTTCCATGCAGAACATGTCTATTCTGGGAGGAAGCAGAAGGTCAAAGGATTTATAATTTCCTTTCCAGAATGTTTCCAGAAACATTAAGCACACATATTATCTCTTCAAAACAAAGGGCATAGAACCTGTTCTTCCATCCAGAAGGCTGGCAATCAGCTGGTAACGGCCTGGTGATCTACTTTATCTGTTGGGCCAGACCTTATCAAGCTCTCACAACCAGGACTAGAGATTCGTAATAGTCTAAATGACACATTATCTGCATAGCCAGGGACTCCTCCAATCTCACATGACTTGGATTAGAGATTCAAAGACTTAAAGAAGTTTTGTTTGTTTGTATGTTTTCTACTTATAAATCCAGGCTACTTTGTAACATGATTTCTTGACTCTGTCTTTCAAGTTCTAGGATTATGGGCATGGGCTGCCATGCCACATTAGAATTGAAAATGAGAAAAAAATTACACGCATTAGAGTTCAGGATATTTTGGAAGTGAATATATGTCCCTTGTGTACTCCTTTACTCAACCTATTGGTAGTAAAGGCCTACAGGGCATCCTAACTCTGTATATGGCCCTATTAGTTGGCAAATTCATATACTTTCTAGTCATATATTATGTTGCCAAATGAAACCCATTTTCTCAATTTCTATCAGTCTAGGCCTTGCCTCCATCGTCCGTTTATTTATTCAACATAAAATCTGTGAACTGTGATTAGGATATTCATTTATTCTCTATATCCATTCTATCAGTAAGCTCTGGTATGTCTACATCCATTAAAATTAACGGTCCGTCTAGATTTGTGCTGTCATGATTTCCCATCAATACTACCTTCAGACACTCATATCCTAGTTCTTTTTGTTGTTGTGATAAAACACTGTGACCCAAAGCAACTTATGAAGGATTTATTCACTTACCAGTTCATAATCTAGGATAACTAAGGCAAGAACTTAAGGAAGGAGTTTGAAGCAGAAACCATAGGATGTTGTCTACTGGCTTGCTTCATGGCTTGTTCAACTTGCTTCCTTATACAACCCAAGGCCACTTGAGCACAGGTGGCACTGTCCATAGTGAGCTGCACCCTCTCACATCAATTATTCATCAAGAAAATGTTAAACTCACAAGCGAGTCTGATAGAGCTAATTCTTCAATGGTGGTTCCATCTTCCCATGTGATTGTAATTTGTCAATCTGACAAAAACTAACCAGCAGACTCCTAAAGGGTTACATCACATTTATTCATAGACTATTCACTGTAGTGCATTATCCACACGGACTTTTATAAGAGGCAATCATAATAGATTATACCTTTGCTTATGACTTAGCCATTTTTCAATGGTTAGATGTACAATGCAATCCCAGATGACAAAAAATTATGGTAGTCTGATTTCTGCTTATTCTTCCAGTCTCATTTTAAATCATACCTTCTCTACTTGGAACTTACAAATGCTTTGTAAAAACACAATGAAGGCTCTCTTCCCCATCCTGCTCACCTAGTCTATATATTTGACTGTAATAAAACAATTCTTATTCCAGTAGGCTTTATGCATAATGCATAGTGGATTTTTGATGTTTATTTTTCTCAGGATGTCTATATCTCTTTGAGTGAAGACTAGAAAAGGTAGGATGAATTCTTGTTCGATTTATTTTTTTTCCAACACACTTCAGAGGACAGTCTTTGAACATAAAATGATATACTCCTCAGAGTGTGTACTTGTGGGGATCAATAACAAGGAAGACAAGTAACCAGTGTATGTAAGTGAAGCAGGTAAAATGGCTACTACCATTTATACTGATTCCTTGATAATGATTTCCGAGGTTACATGTGCCTAGTGGTACTATGTGGGAACACAGTCTAAGAGGAGATTTCTAAATGCTTGTGAGAAAACTCCAAGAAAACAAGACAATAGTCATGTGGCCTCAGCTTCTTCTAAAACATAGAATTGTTCTTGGATTATGTTTTGTGCTACTCCCAGTTGTAGTGGATAGGAGTGAGTTTACTTCAGATGAGACATGACAATTGGCTGTTGTTATTTGTTTACATGACTCTATGGAAAAAGGACGTTTTTGCTGTGTGTGGCTTGTCTGTCATGTGAAGCTTGCCCTTGTGAGTGTACGCTTTACTCATGTGTTTTCTCTTAACCCTCAGAGTATAAATTGTCTGAGGCTCTGAGTAAAATTGGCTATGGTGTGAGACTTTAGTCTCTCTCTTTTATTAGCTCCATTTTCCCAGGTCCCATCACCTCTAGAGTGAAAAACAGAATTTCACTATGACCATACAAAATATACAAAAAAAAATTGAGGTAGTTTTAATGCAGGTATTGTATTTATTTTTCAATGTTTTTATTTTGAAATAATTTTTCTATAATAATGATTTTATTTTCCTAGACACTATTAGTTTGATAATCCTGGAATGACTGTTTTAATTTCTTAGACTTTGATGTTTATATCCCAAATGACTTGATTAAAATAACAGATTTTCACTTTATTTTCAAGTACAGTGCTGAAACGAAAAAGAAATGTAACTCTTCCAGACAAGCCTATACTTTCGAAGAATATGAATTTACAATTGTAATGAAGTAGACTATCAAGGCATTTGGAAAGAATCCAACAGTGTATGAAACCATTTGAAAAACTCCCGTACCTTGGGCTAGAGTACCTTTTAACTAAAATTCAACAGAGCACAAGGGATTTTGAGGGCCAGGCTATGGGAGTTTTTCTTGTTAAAATAACTTTACTCTAACATGAATAAGTTTGTAAATGGCAGTATATTTTTAAAATAGTATTTCATCCATTGGGTTTTACATAGACTAACTGGATTGCATGGCTTATATACATGGGATAACTTGAGTAGATCTTGTAATTGAAAGCATAATTGTTCAAAGAACATTTCATCTTAGATTTAAAGTTGGTATTTCTAATGATTCAGTATTGCCATCTGCATTGGGCTGACCCCTGTGACCAGAAGTTTCAAGGATATTATTCTTCATCGGTAATGTAAACATGTAAATACATTACAGCCCTTGGGAAGGAGCTTTAGTTCTAAAAAACATACATTAAAAAAACAGCTGAGTCAGCAGCTTGCAGAGGAAAATTTATGATTATATAATTTCTTTTCACGCTTCAACAGTGAAGAAATAAAGCTGCTGGAAGCAAACAAACCTAAAACGGATGTGTCTAAAATACTCAGAGAAGGATTAATTAGAAATTCTAGTCTTGGCTACCAAAACATTTACAGGACAATATTTCTACCAGATTTATACTATTCAATGACCTTTACAAGTCTTGGTTTTCAACAGTGAATGGAGTTTTCTGAGACCACACTTTTGACCTTGAAGTTATAACTTGCAGTTTTCATGTCTTTTAGCAAACTTATGATGTCTCTGGTCCCCAAATTGAACTTATCTAAAATTAGTTATATTATTTGTTTAAACTGTGTATTTTCTAACTCTAACTTTAATTATTTAGCATCAAAGGGCAGGTGAGAAACTATTGCTCCTTGGACTGCCTATCTTTATTGCATAAGTCTCTTAGCTTTCTTATTGCAGGATGTCCCTCAGTAGAAGCTTAGGCTGACGAAAGAGCTGCATTATACTGCAGCCGCTAGCTAGTCTTGCTACAGCTCCCTGGCTGAGGATTCAGCTGAGCTCAACAGAATATGCAGGGCCAGTATATTGGTCCATGGGAACGAAAGCTTTACGCGGAAACTGAAACAGGGAAAGCTACTATTTCCCAGCCCGTAGTTTGTTTAGTGTTCATTGTTTCTCTCATTTTGCAGTTATTGTGACAGAATGACCTTACACCCTAAGTTTTGTTACTTCATAGCACTCCCCCTCACCTAGCATTTAAATGAACTTCATGCACCCCATTCTACACGAAGATACCAATTTCACTGAACAGCTGCCTTGAAGTTAACTGCATCAGTTAACTCCCTGCGGTTGGACGTTCTTAAGATGTCCAACTTCGGCTGCTCCCAAGTTATAATGCCCCCTTCTGTATCAGCATCCAAACAGCGGAAGCATGTCTACTAATTAGCAGAGAGGGAAAGAAAAAGTTCATGCAGCAGAACAGAGATTCACAAGCACTAATTATCTCAACTGTCAGTAACTGGATATTCATTTGAGGCTCATATGAAAACTTGTACTTTCTTACCTTGGATGTGAATAACTCTGTCTTGATCCGGAGTGTAACTGTCTGAAAGATGATCAGCCCAACAGACTGAAATCAGCACCAGGAGAAGTAGACTCTTCATCCTTGTAGCTCAGACTCTTCTTCACTGTGAGGATCACACACAGAG
Organism: Cricetomys ansorgei; assembly: GCA_026225945.1. Lineage (NCBI taxonomy): Eukaryota > Metazoa > Chordata > Mammalia > Rodentia > Nesomyidae > Cricetomys > Cricetomys ansorgei. The sequence goes on from JAMJFZ010001074.1 coordinate 3,510,228, forward strand.
AGGCTTGAGAAATTTGGAACCCTTTGGAGTGTTGCACTGCACAGCTTATTACCGCCTTATCATCATAGAATGGGTCTGTAAAAATATTTAACCCAATCTGTTCAGAAAGTTACTGTAGCAGCTTCTGAGAGCTGACGACCGCAGCTTTGAAAATTTTCAGTTCCTCTTAGGCAGCCAGAGTCCAAACAGTGTTTAACTCTGTCTTTGCAGAATTGTAAATCAGGAAATTTAAAACACTGTGCTTTTTGGCATGAAGGCTTGCAGAGAGTTGGAAAGAGCTTTGGTAAGGAGGCAAACCCTCTCTTAGAACATTAACCCCCTGAGTTTGGAGTATAAGTTAACAAAATAGTAATTTGGCTCGTCTATTTATGAATGTTTATCCGGCTAGCTTAATTAGGAACTGAATCTTAGACCAGAGCAAATAAATATTTGTATGAGTCTTGACATCATCATTCATTGCACATGTGGCTTCTTAAGCAGGTTAGGTTTGCTTGTTCTAAATTAAAAAAAAAAAAAAAAAAGAGGACAAAAATAAAAATGAAACAGCGGCAACACATTTGCTACAGATTCACTTACCATCTTAAACACTGCTGGGACCTATGGTGAAGAGTTGGAAATTTGGACAAACTAGATTAGAGCCGTGTATGATACACCACTGCAGTCATAATGATTGATTTTTTTTTCATTCATTCCAAGCTAAAGTGCTGACACACCAACTTAGAGCATCAGGTAGGGTCTCTGCAGTCAGCAGAGCCCTGCAGGGAATGTCCCTGCCAGGCTCACAGGGCAATTAGGCAAATGAAGATCTGAAACAGAAAAGGAAGCTCAGCTCTGATCCTTAGTGAAGGAGGCAGAGCCATCCTTTGCCTGTCCTTTATCCAAGACTGACTTGATAGGAGAAGACAGAACACCTCACCCCTTAAAACTTTGTTATTGGAAGAGCCAAAAAGTAATCTCAAGCAACTCCAACCTTTCATCCTTTGCAGTATTTTCAGGGAGGAATTTCAGTGTAGTTTCTGTTCTAATGTAAAAGCCACAGCAAACATCAAAAAGGACTTTCTTTTGCTCTTGTGCATACAGCAACCTTAGCAATACTGGCTATTTTTAAAACTGAAATTGCAGAGCTCTGGCTTCTCACACTAATTTGTCTTTTTTTTTTCCAGGAAAGCCTGGCTCCCTGGAATACTTAAATTCATGAGTTTCTGTCTGTTCCTGAAGGTCCTAGAGGGTAAAGTGTGCTCTATAGCCTGATGTCCCCACCCATTTCCCAGGACCTCCCCTGGTCTCTCTGGGACTCAACACACACCTCCCTGCATCTGTATGTCACAGGGACTGTGCCATTGCTATGATGCTTTGGGTTTACTCTTTCAGGTTTGCTGTCATTTCCTTTCTTCATTATGTCACAGGAAGAAGATGGTGAATATATAACTCTTTGTATTGGAAACCAAGTGTGAGCTCTTCAAAATTCTACCTGATTTGCAAATGCTATTTTCAGAATTTCCTTTGTTTCTCTAAGGGTTTTATAAAAATGTGTTTTTGTATCAACGACTTTCTCCACAAGATTATAGTGAACTAATATTGCCCATTTTTAACCCAAAATTGAGTTTTAGGTGAACAATTAGAAGTAAGGCAACTTTATGTCTGTAACTTTTAATATTGTTGAGATAATGATACAAATATGAAACAGGAAGAAAGGGCAAAATGAGCAAATGTGAGAATTTTCTAGATTGATTTTCATATCACTGTGATAACTTTAATTCTTGGGGAGCTATAAATATACACATGGTTAAATTTGTGTGATTTCACCAAGTCATGTACCTACTTTCTAAGAATCATTTTACCTAACATTATGCATATAAGTAGGATCTAGTTAGATATATAAATAGGTAGATATATAGGTAGGTAGATAGATACATAGAAGAAATAAATAGATAGATAGATAGATAGATAGATAGATAGATAGATAGATAATATGGATGGATGTAGCTCCTTTAATTTTTTACCTTAGTATTCAAACATATCCTTGAAGGTGTATTTAACTGAGTTAAGATGTCACCTGCCTCATAGCCTAGTTTTGAAATACAAGTATGGTGAGAGAATGTGTGTATGTGCGTGCATGTGTGTGTGCATGTGTGTGTGTATATGTTTTGTGTGTATATATTTGTGCTTGTATTTGAAAGAGTGCATGGAGGTCAGAGGCTGACAATCAATGTCTTTGATTTCTGTTCACCTTACAACACAAGGAAAAGTCTCTGACTGAACCTGGAACTCATTGATAGGCTAGGCCAGGAGACTGATGAGTTCCAGGAGGATTGCCTTTCTCTTCTTCCCCATTGTTGGTATTACAGAATGTGCTATTTTGTTTAATTTCTGACATAGATAATTGGGGTCTGAACTCAGAGCCTTGTTCCTCCATGACATATATTTTATCAGTTGAGCCATCTTGTCTACCTGGATTCTCGCTAAGCCTTCTAAGCCTTGCTGTTATCAAATGAATCCAGATCGAAATATTCATGTTTATAATTAAAAAGGCTGTTCAGTGTCTCTGTTGTGAGATATAGTCCTTTTTGTACATCCCAAAGAGTGGTATAGATGGGTCATGAGTTTTATCTATTTCTAGCTTTAAGGAGCCTCCACGCTAGTTTCTATAGTAACCAGACCAGTTCACACCCCTATCAGCAGTGACTAAGCATTGTCTTTCCTTATAACCAAGCAAGCATCTACTGCCATTTTTTTTTAGACTTGGCTATTCTGATTAAGGTAAAATTAAATATCAAAGTGGCTTTATTTCACATTTTCTGGATGTTTAAGGATGTTGATCATTTTTTTTTATCTTATTACAGAGGTAAATGCTCTTTCATGTTTATTGGTACTCTGCTCCCAATAGACAGAGAATTAAAACAGCCTAGATATCCATCGAAAGGGTAATAAAAATGTGGCACATTTATACAAGGGAATGCTATTCATTTGTTAAAAATTAAGTTATAAAATTCACAAATGAATAGACGGAACTGGAAAAATATTATTCTGAATGAGTTAACCCAGACCTAGAGAAACAAACATCACATTTTTTCTCTCATATCCTAACTTTGAAACTTTTGCTTCATTGAGAATACCCACACAGGTTAGGAAAGGAGCAATCAGGGAATAAGGGATATTTTAAGATAGATATAAGTAGAATACACAAAGATATGGAGGAAAAAAAGGAATAACAGAACAAGAAGGATTAAATAGTATTGGAGATGGGAAGATGGGATAAAGAAGGGAATGTGGGGGGAGGGATAACTAACATGTAAGGCTTTTAAAATAGCCACATGGAATCCTATTGATGTGGAAGCCCATATACATACACATACACATACACATACACATATACATATACATATAAGAATGCTTATATATTTAATGTTGTTACCCTATAACTGGGAGACAATTCCACAACTAGACACCACATGCTAGAAAGTGAAAATTCCAGTGCCAGGAATAATATTTTTTGAGTCGTTGACTAATAGGTCTCATACATTATCAAATATTATAGGGTATTACCAAGGCTCTTGCTAATCCTCTCCATAACTTGATGGTAAGACATTATTGCTGAAGATACCACATAGTTGATTATAAGAACAAGAAGAAACTGAGCTGGTACTGACCTAGAGGTTTCATTCCTACTGGCTGGAAGGTACTGTGCGTGTTATTGGGCAGAAAAGCAATAATCAATGCAATCTAGCTGTGAAACTTGTGAGGTACAACAATGACTGGCCTGACAAGAGTTGTCCACTAGAACAATTATGGCACAAATGCAATGGGCGTAACCAAAGACTTTCTGATTGGATCTAAGACCTCCTCCATGAGAAGGAACCCAGGCTCTAGAGGAGAACTTAGTACTATTATTCTGCTAAATGGACAAAGTAGTAAAATGACTCCTGATGACTTATTGCTATATCCATTGATTTGGCACATTCTTCAGAGATCTTCTTTTTTTGCAGTAGATGACAATTAACACAAAGAACTTCAACTGGTCAACATGCAAGAGAATAAAAAAACTATGGTGTGCCTAACATTAAATGGGGGGGCATATATCACACCCATACTCCAAGGCTCAGTGCTCCTCAAGTAGTAGGGGGAAGGAAGATTATAAGAGATAGAGGTTGCAGATAACTTCAAGGAAATAGTGTTTCCCTGGTATAACAGGGCAGTTGAACAGACAAACTCAAAGCGATTTTGACAGCATGCTCAAGATTTGTGCATGATCAAGCCAGACAAAATCTCAGCAATGCAAAGGGGAGACTGGCAGGAAATTCTTCCAATAGCTGAGTAGCTATTGGCATTTGATAGTTACTAGGAGAGGAAGAGTCAGTTTTCTTTAATGGTGTGATTTCTGGTAGATGGTGCACACTCCAGGGCAGACCTCACTCCTAGGAATAATTGAACAACACGAATTAGACTTGATTATTTTTAAAAAAGGAGAAAACTCAAAGTTTTGTAGGTAGGAAGGCAATAGGATGTTCTGTAATGGATCAGGGAGTTGTTAGGAGAGGTAGTAAATATGATCAAAATACATCATATGAAATTCTCAAATAATTAATAAAAACATTATTTTAAAAATATAGTCGAGCAGATGGCTCACTGGGTAAAGGTACTTGCTGCCAAGCCTACTGACCTGAGTTCAGTCACTGGCCCCACATAGTAGAAGGAGAGATTTGACTGCTGAACTTTGTCCTCTGACCTCCCCTTCATACACATGTGCCCTCAACACACCCACCCCCAAATAATGAATATGTGAATAAATGCAATAAAAATAGAAAAATAGTGATAAGCATGTAATTTTACAGTTTGGCTTTGGCGATAATTGAACACTATTGGGGAGCAGGACTTTCTGCTTTCTAAAGTAAAATTCTTAAAAAAATTTTTCTTTCTTTTCTTTTCTTTCTTTCCTTTTCTTTTTCTTCCTCCCTCCCCACCTCCCTTCCTTTCCTTTGAAAAAAATGTTTCTTTCTGTAGTTCTGGTTATCCTGGAACTTGCTCTGTAGACCAGGTTGGCCTCAAACTCAGAGATCTACCTGCCTCTGCCTTCCAAATGCTGGAAGTAATGGTGAGCACAACCACTGCCCTACCCAAAGTAAAATTCTAATAGTCTGATATAAATATACTTATGCCAACCATCTGATACTAAAGTGGTCAACTGCAGAGTATAGAACTGCTTGGGTTATAGCTAAATATCAACAGAGAAGACACAATTGGACGATTGGGAAAGAACAAATACGAACAACCCCTGCCCTCACACGCACGTGCACGTTGCATAGTCATACAATAACGATCCCGGAGAGAAACAGCAAAGGAGAGTTGAGCTTGCTGGTCAGGGACCCTTCTCCTTGTCACACTGCATGGCCCCTTAAAAGCAGAGGTGACTCCAGTAACTTTCCAGATGTTGTCCTGCCACATCCCAGCCCTTTCTCATTGCTGTTTCTCTAATCTGGCCCGGAAAATGGAAAATGCATTCCTCTGTTGCCCTCGGTGAGATTTTTCGTGAATCTGCTTGAGAGGAAGAGGTCAAAGCCTAGCAATTAGAAAACATGAATGCCTCCCTGCCCCTCATAGTAAATACTTCGTTTCTGGTCTCCACTACAAAACAGGAGTCAAGACAACTTCTCCCTGGTTGAGAAATAGACCAGAAAAATAGCTTCAGAGACTAAGGCGTTTTAATCAAATTGACATAGTCTGCTTGAAATTTGGTCAATTTTCATGAGTAAATAACCATAAGAGAAATGTCAAATGAAAATGATTTTTGTCTGAGGAGCAGCTAAGTCCTCCGCGATGACTATTTGATGTGAGCTCAGAAGTCAAATTGTTGCGGTGCCTGGCACACCCAGGGCCTTGTGAGAAGCACAGGTTCTTGGCCCCTTGAAAATGCAGGGAGTCAGAAACTCAGGGGAGCGTTTTAGACTTTCCCCACCCCTGCAGTTCTCCTGCTGCATCTGAGAACTAGCTTGAGCTTTTTAGGTAACAGGATGCTATCTTGTGTGGGGGGTGGGATCTGTGAGAGTCCCCAGCCTTTGGCACGGTGGGATCTCATTGATTTCTAAAACTTCTCTAGTTTATTTATATCCTTTTTCTGTAGATATAGAAAATATATAGATTATAGATATATCTATCTATATAAAATATAGAATATAATATAAATATAATAATATATATATAATATATATTATTATAATAAAATATAATATAATAAAATATATAATAAAATATAAGATATAAAATATAAATATAGAAAAGATATAGAAAATATTTCTATATTTTCAAATTAGTGTTCTTTTTAAATTAAAAATATTACTTTAAAACACCGGAAGGGATATTTATTTTTCTGAAATAGCAGGTAGATGAATGGTTAGTTCCTTCTGCCTATTTCTTTTTCAAACAAACTCAATGTTCCCTACATTTATTTTAAAGTAAGAAAAGAAACTTCATTTGTTTCGAAAGATTCTCATCCACCCAAAAATAGTCAATGCCAACAACAACAAAATAGCATCAAAACACCAATTGCCTCAGTTTACTCTGTGTAAATCCAAGACAGCTTCTTCTAGAGTCTCACACACCCCGTGGTACTGTTCCCTCAGAGTCCCTCACTGGGCCCTTTGAGCTCTCTGACACATGCCTGCATTTATGGGTTTCCTACCAAGACAGGCAGGGAGAAGGCATGAGCTAGGAAACATGGAAAAAGTGCCTGCTTGTTACTAGAATGAAATGGGAAGAAAAATCCACTCAAAGATGAAAGGAAGAAGAGTACCAGGGAGAAAATAATTAACAAATGGTGACTGTTCGGTACATTGTCTCTAAGCTGGAGGACACACAATCCCGAGATGAAATGAATACCGCACTGCCTTTCCATATCCAAAAAAAATAACGTCTAAAAATGCCATCTCTGAGATGGAGCTTAGCTACAAGGTTTAAAATGAAGTTTTCCAAAGCTGCACAGATAAAAGATCCAGTGGCAGGAAAGAAAGGAGAAATTATGTCTTGCTTCTTCTCCTCCCTCCCCAGCTCTTGGCAATCCTCATCATTATTGCTGCTATTATGAAGCCACACTTCTAAACTGGTCCCAAGCTGCTAGTAGCCAAGGATGACCTTGAACTTCTGGTCCTCCTGCCTCTAGGTCGCTGCTGTCATTACAGGGGTGCACGGCCTCCCTCAGTTTTATATAGTTCTGTGATCTCATCCAGAGATTTGTGCATGCTAGGGAAGAACCCTACCAACCGAGCTTCCCAGCCCCTCCTAATCCATTTTATTTTATTTATATATACTACCATATTTGAGAAATACACTTTTTAGAGATTATAATGATAACCTTTCTCCCTTCCCTTGCCTCCCCGCCAATCCTTCCCTATACTCGTTCCCACACCATCTTTCAAATTCATGGCCTCGGTTTTTCACTAAATGTTATTGCATGCATCTATGTATAAGTATATACATATATTCCTAAATGTCACCTGCTCAGCCCATATAAAATTTCTTGTTCGGGCTGACCATGTAGCACTGGTCAGTCAATGGTGATCTTCTCTGGGGAGATCTATCTCTCTCGCTCTCAGCTTCCCTCAGTTGCCTATAGTTCTCTGTGTAGGGTTGAGGCCTCGTGGGATTTTTCCCTTCCGGTTTTGCACGTCCACTTACATCACCCTTGTTCAGCTCACATTTGAACAGTAACGTTGATGAGACTCTGGTTGTGGCTTCTCTTAAATTTAACAATTACTGAGACTCTTAATACTCGCCTTTGTGCTAACAGACGGAAGCAAGCTTACTCTCAGCGCTTAAATAGAAATTGCTCAGATTTTGGCACTTGATGCAGCATGTTTATACAGCTTGCCGGTGCTTTCTTCTCTGCTTTACAATTTCAGAAATCTCAGCTAATTATGTTAATCAAATAGGCGGTGGAATGCAGGAGTCTCATGACTTAAAAACCTGCATTTACTTTTAGAGCATTGGATAATTTCTTTCTTTTCCTTTTCTATGTTTTGAAATCAGTTTACTTCCATGTTGTCCCCTCTAAATTTCTATCTTTCTGTTCATTCTTGGGCTTTTTTATGATCATTGTTTTATTATTTTATTATTTTTATGAATATTAGTATATGATATTTCTCCATTCATCACCTCAAATTTTACCCATCCTTTCTAACTTCAGATCTTCTCTTCCTTGAGTGTTAATGAGGTTTTCGAACTATTCGTTAGTTGCCTTGGATCAGAGGGTTAATTCCTATCCAAATCAGACCATAAAGTTCAAAGAGCTTGACGTAACTACAGCCTGTAAGCTGGGGTGAACTGGAGAGATAGGAAGATTGGATATGAGTTTAATAAAGAAAAAGAAAAGTTTATTTTCATTCCTTGGCCAAGTGCTTTCTAGTTGTATGTCCCTTGAAGAAATCACTCAACAGCTCATGGTCAAGTTTTTATTGTTTAGGTTAAAACAATGTTGGTCAATGTTAAAGTTTTATATTAGTAATTTAACTATTTTATTATTATTGTTGTTTATTATTATTATTATTATTATTATTATTATTATTATTATTGTAAGAATGACAGAAAAGGAAAGGAGAAAATCATAGGCAGATTAGCAGATTATCCCCCGCCCTCCGTTACTGGTATCAATATTCTCCTATTCTTTTCTTCCACCTCTTCTTTCTCCTCCTCCTTCCCTTTCTCCTCCTCTTCCTCCTCCTCCTCCTCCTCATTATCCCCTCCACTCTGTTCCTTGTTCGAGACATGTGTTCTAATCTCTTCCTTCTTACGTTGCATTTTAGGAGTGCCCATCTAAGCAAATAAACTTGCAGATTTTTTTAAAAAAGGAATGGTATCAATAATGCTTACGTGGCACTTCAGTTCTCCTTTATTTATGGCTGGCTTGTTGCTAGCCCTGTCTTGGGAAGATATTGACAGGGTTTTTGCCAACTCAGTAACCTGTAATCAAAGTACATTGACTCAAACTGTTCCTTGGCCCATTTGAGCCTGCTTTAGAAAATTGTTGGGCTAGGGGGCTATTCTCAGCAAACCAGAGTCTTGAACATCTTTATGATAGCTTATATATGAATCTGATAGAAATATAAAAGATATACCTTAATAAAAGCACAAGCTGAATATGATGTTTATAGAGCTCAAGTACGCAACATGTATGTGGGAACAAGCAGTATGTAAATACACTAATAAGCAATTGACAGTCCCAAACTGCTCAGTGAGTAAATTGATAATACGCATATAGAATAATTTTGATACACAGCATACACAGGTTATAAAGGCTACTAAACTGTCAGCTTTTGCTAATGTGATTCCTGAAGTCTTGAACATGACAGTCAATGTTAATTTGCATGCAGTACCTTCAGCTAGAGTTTTATTCTTTAATTAGCTCCACGACCTTCAGGTTGGAAGATAGGATTTATAGCCATACTGAAGATAATGTTGTATATTGTTTTGCATCTATTTAACCAGTTTCCTCCCTCACTATGAAAGGAGTAGGAAGAATTAAACTATGGCTTCCCAATGTGCTCTGACCTTCTCGGCCTGAAATCGTATCAGTCTGAAGTTGTGTACAAAATCCAACTCTACAGAAAAATAAAGGAAGTTGAAACTAACATAAAACAGACATTCTAAATGACATCCAAAGATCTGCAATCATTACCTCACAGAAGTGGATAGCATGTCTGCACAGAAGCACTGACTAACCCTAACAGTTTATATAATGACATTTTCCCTATTTATTTACATTGACAGTCAGAACTAACACACTATGCAGTCTAATATTATAGAACTGTCTCTAGTGGGTCATTCACAATTTGCTGAAGAATAAAAAGTGTGATGGATGGATAAAGAAATTTAAAATCTCAGAGAGAATTTCAGTGTACTACAGAAGTTACTACAGTTGCTTCCACCTGCTCCGCTGACCTCTGTCCTCATTGCTACTTGCAGAATTTCCCACCAACTGCTCAAACGTTTTCAGTCATTTGAAATTGCTACATCTTCAAGGACCATGTGTTCCATGGTTCCAAGATTAATACAACTAACCAGGGAGATGTTCCTTGGAAGAGAAAGACAGGAACAAATATTAAGGATTACATATTGACGATGATGGTGATATTAAAAGGAAATAAACTTTTCTTCTCTCCCCTCAGTTTGTTTGTTTATAGAAACTTATTCTACATTTCTTGCATAAAAGCTCTTAGAGCTTGTTGCCAGAACTCTTAAAAACTTTCCTGTGTCATGTAGACATGGGGCTTGCCTGTGAATTCCCTATTTACTATATATTATTCAAACCCCTACAACAACCAATGTAAATACTATATCGTGATTTTTTTTACAAGTATATCCTTTATATGACGCAGAAGAAAATATCCTAATCTATCATTGCACATTAAGAAAATCATCAAAAAATCAAGTAACTTTATGAACAATTCTTGAAAGATGGTTAAATCTTCGGAATATAAAATACCAGTGTTGCCATTTCCCGGGCTAACTCATAATTCTTTAAAGGTTAAAGATACTAACTATCATTCTACCACTATGGTGTTTTGGTACTGTGATAGTCCTTAAGCTATGGGAAAAGGGTCCTGTGTTAGAGATAATACAGACTAAAATGAAATTTTCATTAACACCTTCTTTGTTTCTAGCGAAGAATAATTCCTTCAAAAAATAAAATGCCGAGAATTAAGGCAAACATGTTTGACCTTATAAAACTAAAAAGCATCTTCACAGCTAGAGAAATAATCGGATGAAGAGGAAGTCCACAGAATAGCATGGAATTTTTTTTTTCAGCTATCCTTCTGACAGAGGATTAATATCCAGAATCTATAAAAAACAAAGACTCAAAAATGTCAATGTTCTATTAAAAAGAAATGAACCTCGTATCTGAGAAGTGAGTTCTGAAAAGAAGAAAAGAATTGCTAAGAAACACCTCAAAAACTGTACTTCATCCCTAACAGCTAAAAACAAAACAAAACAAAAAATACAAATCAAAACAATTTTGAGCTTTCATCAATTACAAAGTTTAAATTTTTTCAACATTAATTTAATTTCAAAACTTCAACAGTCTTGAGCTCACCAAAACAATCACCAACACATGCTGGAGTGGCTATTCAGAAAAGGAGACTCTCACTCCCTGTTGATGACATTGTAAACTGGTGCAGCCACTATGGAAATCAGCGTGGAGCACTCTTTAGAAACTAAAGATAAATCCACCATATGCCCCAGCTATCCCTAAATGTCCTTCAATCAAAAAATGGATAATGAAGACATAGTACATATGCACTAAGGCATTCTATTCAGCTATAAAGAAAACTGAAATCATGAACTTTGAAGGCAGAGGATGGAACTAGAGAAACACAGAGAACACAGAGAAAGACAAACATCATACATTCACTATGATCTTAGTCAGCTTCCTAGCCCCAGTTCTTCAGATATGAATACTACAGAAACAAGGAAAGAAAAAAGGAACCCTTGTGGAAAGGAGAGGAACAATAGAGGGACATTAGCAAGGTGAGAGTGATCTGAATGGGAAAAATGAAGGGCCTCTAATCAGCAAGGGGGGAGCTAAGTACAGAAGGAAGAGAAAAATAACACGGTATGTCTGAAAAAAGCCATAAAGCATTATACTATAACTGTCTATCTTTTATATATATATATATATATATATATATATATATATATATACATATTACACATAAGTCAGTGTTTAAATATACAAATACATTTTCTCATTTAGATTGACAATTCTATCCCCAAGAGCCACAGACAATGTAACAAAGCTCCAGTACCAGGCACAAGAAGCTCCTTTTTGAATAATTGTTCAGGGTTGTTCTAGAGACTTCTAAAACATTACAGTCTATTGTTATTGCCCTTGGTTGCCCTACTGCCAGATATGAAAGGTAATTCCCTATTGGTAAGGACATTATGCACTTCAGACACAGGACCCAAAGGCCCCCAAAGTAGATCTGACATGGAATTCTCCTCCCAGAAGACTAGCATTCATACTGCCAGATTATGCCTTGCAATCTTTCAGAGGGAGAAGTAGCCAACAGTAATACCCAGCCATGATGCCTGTAAAACACAACAATGGCTAATGTAGCATGATGATTTTAATGGTGCGGTAATGACACACATAGTTGTCTAACTGGACTTAAGATCTGCTCAACTATAGGGAAATCATATCTAGTGCTGGAAAACTAGCCAACTACCCAGAGCTAGTGAAGCCATGGATCTTGGAGGAGAAACTACAACCACCATTTTACTAAAGCACCATAATTCCTAAATACACTCCAAATGTTTGTCCTTATACTCATGGATAAGTGTTATCCTCACCCTTCATCAAGAAAATTTCTTTTTGAAACAGACAGAGACCATTACAGAAAACCACAAAACATGAGTATGCAGAGTTGTGGAGACCAGTGCCAACAGATATATCTACAAAACAACTCTCATAACCAAGACTCAGAGAGCACTTAGGGATAGAGTAGAAAGATCATACAAGCCAGGGGATCAGAAAGTTTGCAGTTAGACCACGTCTCCCAGTGATGTCTGAGGTTACACTCTTAGACTCATACACACACATTCACACTACACTCACGTCTCACCAACGTGACTGCCCCAAGACAAATAGAATAGGAACAACACTAATGGACATGCTAACACAGAATGCAGAAAGTTCACAGTGCCTCAAACATAGACAAAGAACTACAGACAATCAAGGAATGCTGAGACAGGAGAAACAGTCTTTCCCAGGGAAAAGCGCACCAATCCGTTATCTAGTACCAACTGGTCAGCCCTGAAAACATGCTAACAAGTAACACTATACAGATTGAGCAGGTTGTTTTTATGTGTTTAGGAATGCACACACACACACACACACACACACACACAGACTCACAAACACACAAACAATAAGCAGTTAAAGAAAAAAGGACCATGAATTTGAAAGAGAGCAACAGTGGCATGGGAGATTGTAGAGGGAGAAAAAGGGAAGGGGGAAATGATACAATTATATTATAATCTCAAAAAATATTTTAAACAATGAAGTGAAACAACACAAATATAAAGACATATGTTAACACATATGTTAGCACCACTTTGAAAATAAAGAAATTCTCTAAGTAGTGAAAAAAAACAGTTAAAAACATTTATTTATTCCTCTCTCTCTCTCTCTCTGTCTCTCTCTCTGTCTCTCTGTCTCTCTCTCTCTGTCTCTCTTTCTTTAATTCTAAAGAAACTAAGAGCTTAGGTCTTATAAAATAAAAAATAAGTCAAATAAAGCAACTTCCTTTACAAATTTCTCTTTTATAATACCTCTAAAATGGTGAAAATAACTGTTTCCTTCATATTGTAACATAAAAATATGAAAATGATTGAGTTGTTTTAGGGTTCTTTTGAAATGTAGGTAATATAAAAAAGAGTTTAGTACAAAACATATGCATACAAATGAATGAACACGAACCTCTCAGTTACGGGTTTTATAAATTGAACAATAATTAAAACAGCCGTTTTAAAAGTAGGATTTATATGGACAGAAAAATTGATTGTAACATCACTTTGAACTAAATTACTTTCGAAAGTGTTTCTAATCGAGCTAACAAAGTTAGAAGACTCCATTTCATTTACAGTGTTTTCACATCTCTTTCAAAGCTCAAAATTTGAACAGCTGTCCCTTAAACATTACAATAACACAGGATCTAAAAATACAGCTGCAATCATCTGCTGGGAAGCTTTGCTGCCATCACAGATGTGACAGAAACACGTTGCCCAAACGCGGTAATGTAGAAGCCAACAGCAAGCTCACCATCGATTTCCACAGAAATTTAGAATGAGCTTACACACAACATGAATCAGACGATTCGCACTGTGCTAAGCGCTGGCCTGGTCAGTAGGAGGTTTAGAAAGACTGACATATACACCATTTGCAATAAATGATGGACGATTTACTGAGGTGTTATGTTTAGTCATGAAATACAAAAGTCTATTAAAGATCTCTGGTGGCAGAGACTTCTCTCTCCCTTCCACCTTTTTTACTGCTGCATTAAAGGCATCTTCAAAAGAATTGATGCTGGTTTGCTACTGCTCAGCATCCCATGTTGAAGCATGATTTCATCAAAAGTCGGCTCATTCGTCTGTCAGCAATATAGCCTGCTCCAGGCTCCAGTGACATATACAAAGCACAGGACCTAGGACCATACACTATTCACCAATTATCTTAGTAAAAAGAGTCACAGTGACTGCTGAACTTCTTTTTTTTGATGCTAGATACTATCTAAAAACTCATCTTAATTACTTTTTACAATTTAGTATTTTTGCATGTGTCTGTGCTGTATACATGTGCGCAAGTGCGAATATGAGCGTGCTCATCCGTATAATTATGTGCGGAAGCCAGTGTTTGACACTGGGATGACTTCATCAATCTTTGATACCTCTTAGTGTTTGAGACTGACTCACTGAAACTTGTGTTTGCGGTTTGCGTTAGGACGGCGGGCCAGTGAGTCGCCAGCTTGCTCTGCAGAGCTAGAAGAGTCACAAAAACCGGACAAACACAAGAGAAAAAGAGCAACACCATATAGACATGTGCCTGGCTTTTCCCCATGGATGCTGGAAATACATAATCATGTTCTCATGCTCATGCAGCAAGTACTTTACATACTGAGCCATTTCTTCAGAAACCCTGATTTCTTAAATTATAGTGATATCTGAAGGCATCTTCAAATCTTTGAAGACTTCTCGCAACTTTCTATGAAATAACTCATTTGAAAGCAAGTAAAATCTTTTAACCAATTTGGATAGAATGACTAAGACTGCAAAACAATAAACAAAAAACCCGATAAATTACACTTGTATTTTATAAACAACAATTATTTAAACCTTTCATGGTTATACATGCTTAAAATATATACAAATCTTTATTGCACATATATATATGTATATATATGTATGGCTTGTCATTGACTACAATTTAAGTAGCTTTATGGTTATGATCATGTTACATAAAAATATGGGCTGTAGTTTCTGAAAAAAAAAAACAACCCACAAATAGAGGGAAGTTAGCTAGATCTTAAGGCTCCAACTTATTCACCATTCTAAAACTACGTTGAAAGCTCAACCCTTGCACAGCTCCTAACTTTCACAATGGCTCCAAATCTCATCATTAGATGTATCAGTACAAAGTGTTTTTTATTTTTTCTTCCATAGTTCAGAGGACTGTATGGAAAATCTTACGGCTGCATTTATGGAGTGAGGCTGGAGTGACAGGGTATCTGGTTTGGAACTGAACACATTAAAAAGAAAGGAGCAGACACATAAACCATACAAAGAAACAAACAACAATAACAATGACAAAACGGAACAATGAACCTGCACAAGTTTCTGTCTTCTATAATTTTCGTAGGAAATGGTGGTCATTCCATGAGCACCGTCCACAAAGGCACCTATTCTCGTCAACGCTGGCCAGGTAACATTTGATGGTTATTTGTGTGGTGATGATTTTTAACCACCCTCCCTCTTCTACCCTACCAACTTACGCAAATACATGTAGTCCTTACATCTAAACGAGGAAATGTAATTACGGGAACACGACATCTGAAAGCAAAGGTACTGACAACAGGTGTAACTCTGAAAAGCCCTGGTTAGTTGTTGTCAACCTGACTAGAGTCACCTGGGAAGAGATTTCTTCAATTGAATAATTGCTTCCATCAGACAGATCTGTAGCCATGTCTGTGGCAAATTTACTAATGAATTCCAACTGAGTCAGGGAGGCCCAGACTGCTGTTGGCAGTGCCATCTGTATACTGGTGGGCCTGGGCTGCAAAGGGAATGTAGCTGAGCAAGCCAGAGGGAGCAGCCAGTAAGCAGCCTTCTTTCCTGGTCTCTGCTTCTGCATTCAGTTTCTGCTCCAGGTTCCTCCTCGAATTTTTGCATTGACTCCCCTTGTTGATGGACAGAAACCTGTAAGCCAAACAGATCCTTTCTTTGCCCAAATTGATTTTGGAAAGTGTTTTATTGCAGCAATGAAAACCAAAGTCGGACAGAAAACCTACTCTATTGCAGTTGATTCCAGACTGAATTCTAAAAACACTTTTATTTTTTTTGCCAAGAACACAGTCTTATAAGTATTTACACAAACGTTTTAAAGGACACATGTAGGAAAAATATGAAGCATATTGTGTGTGTTACTATGGTCTTCTAACACCTACTCTTTCCCCTTACTCTACTTGTTAATTCCCAGCCAATCAGGTTGACAATAGTCTCACTCTCATGAAGGCTTTACAATATGCAAGCAGAAAAAGTCCTGATATGATCATTCTCTCTTTTACTTTTCTACTCTTGTAAACTGAAGATTCTAGAAATTGTACAACAACTGTTAAAGATTGAGCTCAAACAAAATTAAGGCTGAAAAATGGAGCCGGGCGGGTGGGAATGGGGAAGACTTTTGAATAGAAAGACTTGAAAGGATGTTACCAACAGCATCTCCTCCCATCCTCAGTCTCACCCCTTCCCATCCTCATCCTCACCCCTTCCCATCCTCATCCTCACCCCTTCCCATCCTCATCCTCACCCCTTCCCATCCTCATCCTCATCCCTTCCCATCCTCAGTCTCACCCCTACCAACCCTAATCCTCACCCCTTCCTACTCTCAGCCTCACCCCTTCCCACCCTCATCCTTACCCCTTTCCATCTTCAGCCTCACCCCTTCATATCCTTATTTCCACCCCCATCCTCAGCCTCACCCCTTCCCCTCCCATCATCGCATTATTCACACCCTTGATCTGAAACTTCTCCTAACACGTGTGCCCTTTGACCCATTTGTTTTTTGATCCACCTCTCTGCTCTCTGACTTAAGAAGGAAAAGTTACGATACATGAAACAGAGAATCCGCTGTGGCAAGTGGAGAACGAGTTGAAAAGGTAACAAGGTGGGCCTGTCAGACATGATTGCGTCTACTGGAGCTTTCTGAAGTTGGGCTGGCTTTTCTGCCACGTGAAGAACCCTCCTGCATTAGCTCACCCGAGTAACAAACAGTGAGTTCTGTGAGTTTTAATTCTTGTTTCAGTTGATAACAGTATTGGAAACAGCTCAGCCAAAAGGATTTTAAGCCAAAAGGATTTTAATGTCATTAGATTTCAAACGGAAAAACAATTCTTCCAATGAGCCTATTCAGAGACGATCGAGCCACCTTTTCCTTGTGCCAGCATGGAGAAAAGTGTAACACATAAGGTTCAATATGAACAGTCGCACATGGCTGTCCCCTGGTCTACACTCTTCCAGACTGCTGCTTTCGTGGCAGAGAGCCACTGAGTTTAGGAAAACTTTGTAAAGTTATCTAAACTACTAGATCTGGAGGGGGGAGCAGACCATAGTGCAGGTGAGGATCAAAGTGAGAGAAAACAAAATAAAGGGAATTTCAGTTTCAGTGGGTTCAGGACCGGATATACTTCTCATCTGGAATGGCGTTTTTATTTGCATTCCTCAGTTTCAAGGGAAGAATCTCATTCTCTAAGAGTCTTATTGTTCAAAGAAACAATCACAAAGAGAGCCATTTATGGGTAACATTGGCACTTTGAGAAATAGGGTAATAAATATTTAGGAATGTAAAACAAAAGAAAATTAACTTAAAATTATGAAATATGAACAACCCCCCAGAAAAGAGCATCTAAAAGGAAAGGGGTAAATATTTGGGAGGGAAACAGTTTCCCATCTGACTTGTAGACACCCATGCTAGTCTAGTCAGAATCCATTTTGAAAAACTGCATGCAACGCCAAATATTCTTTCCAGACTCAGTGAATGGCCTTAGGGTGCACCTGCCATTCAGCACACAGAGAGCATCATGGCTCTTAGGAACCTCTCGACCGCAATTTGCATTTTCTAGTGACAGTGTATTAGGGGCTTTTAAAAATAGCTCTCTCAGCAGGAGCATCGATTTCTTTTCAGCAGTATGCAGAAGCAGAGGAAATAGCTACCAGCTGGCATCACAGGCAAATCGCTTATTCAATATTGTTGTAGGATCAAGTATGTAAAATGCCATCTCAGCCCCCAAATATCTTTTACCCTTATGAAATCCAATCCAAAACAGGAAGGACCTTGTTAAATCTCAGAGGATTGCACTTGGTGTGATAGAGTTCTGAATTTGGATCCAACCTTGCCCTTAGAATGGAAATGGCTTAGTCAGAGTAATCCCAATGTGCTGCTGATCTTTTTTTTTCTTTTCTGTACAACACGCGCCTCTGACATACTATCGTTGTGTTGCTTTACATTAAATATTTTTGTACAATCCATCTATCATGGAGGACCAAAATCATAAAGCATGAAGATGATTGGTTGGATCATTTCTTGTTCTCTGGTGTTACCATATTTGAAATTTAGATAGGCATTTTTATAAAATGTTCCCAGTTATTGCTGTTCTCCTGGAAGATCAAAAGGCTGTTTTTACTGCCTTGATTTCTTACAGAGGTAGGCTGAACAAGAATTGCCGTGTCACAAAGTGGACCAAGAAGGACAAAGTGGCTTAACTTTAAAGCATTCGTTGCTCTCTTCCCTAAAATTTTCATTCTCTTTGTCCTTTTGAAACAAATTGGTGTGGTGGTTTGAGTGAAAATGGCCCCCATAAGCCCAGAGACCTTGGCACTATTAGGAGGTGTGGCCTAATTGACATAGGCGTGGCCTAACTGGAGAAAGTACATCACTGGGGAAGGGCTTTAAGGTTTGGCTCACTCTCTCTTCCTGCTGCTTGCCTATCTGGATGGAGAAGCCTCAGCTACCTCTTCAGCACCATTTTTTCCTGCATGGCACCATACCTGATAACAATGAACTGAACCTCTGAACTGTAAGCCAGCCCCAGTGTTTTCCTGTCACCTGGGTGACTCAAGAGATAGAGCACTCAAGAGATAGAGTCAGATGGATCTCTATGAGTTCGAGGATAGCCTGGTCTACAGAGTGAGTTCCAGGACAGCCAGAGTTACAACAGAGAAACCCTGTCTTGTAAAACAAACAAAAACCAGAAAAAATAAAGTTGCCATCATCATGGTGTCTCTTCATGGCAATAGAAACCCTAAGACAATGGGTATCTGAGACATTCTACATATGAAACATCTATGCTTAGAGAATCTCTGCAAGAATGCTGGAAAAAATGTTGGTTGGCTCTTTTCTAACTCACTTCTATTAAAAAAAATCGCATTTCTTAGGTCTTAGCCTTCTGATCCATCTTGCCTTTGACTTAAAGGCTTATTGTCATGGTGGACATTTTAGTCAATGAAAGGAATATTCTGCCCCGGAGTCCAACAGCGATCACAGACTCCCAGCATTCACCCTGGCTGAGTCCCTTAAGGCACTAGATACACTGCTCTCTCCGGAGCAGTGCAATGCCTGCCATTCTCTTCTTACTTTTCTTCACAAGTTGAAGTGTTCAGTACCCACAATGGATCTGGCAGAGCCCACTGGCATAATCCCCACTTTAAGAAGGCCTCATTCTCAACTGGCACATCAAGTTGCTTCAAAATGCGAATGTAATTGCCCAATCAAAATCTTTTCCAATAATTAAATGCACATGAAAACTAAGTGGATGTTGACCTCTTTTGTGAGAATCCACGATTTTGGATAATTTCCTGGGCTAGTATTTGCCAAATGTAGCTTTGTGTATTTTTTTTTTTTGTCTCTCTTTTTGTTTCAGAATGCGTGTTTGAGGAAAGCTATTTAAATAAGGGACATTTGGATAGAGAGAAAGGTTTATGACACTGAAAAAACAGTGCAGTAAGGGCCATTGTGGAGAGGAGAAAACGTCTCCCACCATCCTCACTGACATCTCCTAATAACTCCTCTAGCGTAGCAATAAACAAAGAAGACTAAGCTGAAGACCATGCAGGATTCACCTGCCAACCGATGCCCGGTTTGGCTCATGCTGAGGAAGCTGGGCAGCACTTCCTGGAACTTAAATTCAGTGTTCGGTGTTCACACGTAGGGACATTTATAAATACTGTCATTATATTTGTGCAGTCCCCAAACACCATTTAGAATGGCTATGCCTGAGAGATTTGGAAGATCTATATCGGTTCCCTGTCTACTTTTCGTAAGTCATCTTATTCTATCAGCTAACCAGTTCCAATTATTAGGTTCTTTTTTATCTGGTATTTTGAAGAGTAGAGTAAAGCAGGAGAGGATGAGGCCAGTACATTCATCTCAGGTGCAAATTAAATATTCTAAGCACCCCGAAGGTTGACTATTTTCTTTGTGCACACACAATGAACACACACACACACACACACACACACACAGAGCCATGAAAGGCATAGCTATAAGCATATGAATAGTAATGAATAATAACTTTGCCAACTTGTCCAGTGTTTTGCTGGAGTGGAAAGCTGGCTGTGTTGACATTTTTCAGGGCAGTAGATACCTTTGCAATTGCAATAAAAATTTCTCACTGCCTAGATAAGAAAAATGGGATTTTTAGCCAGGCAATGGCTAAAAGCACACGCCTTTAATTCCAGCACTAGGAGGCAGAGGTAGGCGAACCTTTGTGAGTTCAAGGTCAGCCCCGTCTACAGAATGAGCTCCAGGACAGCTACAGTTACAACAGGGAAACAAAGGTTGTCTCAAACAAACAAACAAAAACAAAACAAAAAATGGGACTTTAAAAAGGAAATGGAACATCCACAAAACAACTTTTAATGTCTTTCAGCAGTTCTCAATCTGGCTAATGCTATGAACCGTGAGATCTAAGGCATGCTTTGTGTCATTTTCTGTCTGGTGTTTTTACACCAGGTCTAAAGCCACGCTGTTCTCCAGACTGGAAGTCCTGCAGCATCAGGTAAGCAACTCTTTATCAAATTTTTATTTGTTTGCAGAGTGAAAACAAAATGATTTATTAGAAGGATTGTGCTAAAATTCTTAAGCCTCAGGACAGATCATATAAGTTAACCTTTTATTTCCCCAGTTCCACTTAACCAGCCACACTTGTTTCCCAGGAAGATTTCTTCTGATATCTATTATTTGATCTAAAATGTCCAAAGACCCTGCTTACTGGTTTCACTCTGTTCACTGCCAAAGGAAACTTTTGGTTTCCCAGTAGAAATCTCCCTTTGGTAAGAAGGAAGGACAGGGCATGAGTTTGGGACGTTTGTGAAAAATGTACACAGTTCAAGTGTATAATTATCTTTAAATTTTGTTTTATGTGTATGGACGTTTTGCCTTCATGTGAGTGTGTATCTCTTGCATGCATAGTACTACCACTGGGGGTGGGGTCAGAAGAGGGTGTCAGATGCCCTGGAACTAGAGTTCACTGTGTGAATGTTGGCAACTGAACCGGGGTCCTCTGGAAGAGCAGCCAGCGCTCTTAACCACTAAGCGTCTCTCAGCCCCCAAATAATCCTTTGCATAAATTAGTTGTGTTGGATGTTTTATTGTCATAACGTGACGCTGACTAGTAAAGCACGCCAGTTATTAAATAAGCTTGTTGTTAATTTTCACACCAAATATACACACTTCGATTTTTTTTCAACTGAGTTATTATAGAGATTGACCTTCTTATTTGTTTTATTTATACATATTTTTTTGAAAATTTTACTCTGAACAGAAAGAGGTAGTGGCTAGAGGAGGAGCTGGCTTAGCAGTTAAGGGTGCTAGTTGCTCTTTTGAAGGATCTGAGCTGGACTCCAAGTATTCACATGAGGCAGCCTGTAACACCATTTCTGAGGGACCTAATGCCCTCTCTGGCCTTTCCAACACACACACACACACACACACACACACACACACACACTTCGTATTCATTCACACAAATGAATAAAAATACATCCTTAAAAATTAAGGTAAGAAATTCTGCCCAAATAAAAACGATCAACTGATATTCATTCTTAGCTTCAAGATTCAAACACAAAGGTTATTCCACACTTACAGTGTTATTAGATGACTGCTTTCTTCAAAAAAGGATTTTTTTTCAAAGACCACCCAGAAATTTAACTAATTAGGAAAGAAGCAATCTTCAGCTTACTTAAGTAGGAAAGCTTACTGAGACACGCTCCTGGGTTCAGTACCCTCTCAGACTACATTGTGTTGAACGTAAGTGAAGATAGTTTCAAAGTCTCAAAATATTCTGGTCTTTTCTTTTTGTCCATATCATACCATAAGAGGAAAAACCATCCAGAATCTCTGATACTTTTCCCAGAGGTTTTGTTTCATAATCAAAGCTTTGAAAACTCCAAAGCGGGTCGGGGGGGGGGGGGGAGATGAACCACCCAAGGAGATCAGAGACACCAAAATCACAGGTGTAGAAGCAGGAATTCTGTAGTGTGATACATTGCTAGGCTAGGGTGTTTAAAAGATATTCCAAAGTGGAATAACTAAGCAATGAAATTCTCATCAGCTGTTCAGCCACTGAAGAAACATCTGTCAGTAGCAGCTGAAAGTCAATATTAAAAATGATTGAAAAACACATTGTACTGAAGAGTCAGTAGAAAACCATGTATTTTATGTTTAGAACCATGTTAGTTTGTAGCATGTATGGTTCCTTGTAACATTTTAAGGTTTATTAATGCAACTTTTTAAAAGTCATATTACACTTTTCAAGAAAGGCCTTTACATGTTTCCTCCTGACATGATATCATCTATCCCTGATCACCTAATCTTTAGAGAAAAAAAATACTACAAGTTGAGTGTTGGTGGTGAAGTTGGAAACATGCTTAGGTGTTAAACATAGTAGTTCTCTGATACTATCAAGACAGTATTATTAAGGTGTCACATGTTTTAATTATCACAGCTGTGTTACATACATGTGTTATATACATGTGCAGAAATTATTACAGAAATTATACAAGTGAAGAACAGTAGAAGAGTGTAAATAAAATCACACAAGCTCTGCTTCTGATCAAGATTGACAGGCAGGGCTTACACTACTGCTTAAAACAGCTTCTAAGAAAATGGAAAGAATGGCTCTTAAGACATTGACTATCAGGAAAAGAAGAATTACATTCTAACTGACATATAACAAGTGAGGTGAAGCCTGTGACAACAAGCCTGGCTGTCCAAGAGGGTTTCATGCAGGGGAGGAAGGGAAACCAGCCCAGAGTTGGACAGTTCGACAATTAGAACCCGAGTGGATGGAGCCTGGAGTTTGAAAATTAAGGCATTGCTGACTACAGGGCAGAGCAATCGAGACTATAGGAGTGGGAAAGCAATACCCAGAGAGCGTGGAGAAGGTCAGCCTGGGATGTTCCTCTGGGACTGAGTGGGGCAGTATATGACCCATCTACCCTGTGTCTGGGGAGTGAATCATCCTGAAAGACTTTGCCTCACAGTACTGCATAGCATTTGCTTCCAGTGGACACGCAATCAGTGCTGTAACGCCAAGCACTGTGTAGTACTTTAAAGAGCTCTGCTTAAGAAGAGGGCATCAGTGATTCTAAAGTTAAATGCAGCTCTGGTGCCACCTACCATAAACTGAAAAAAAAAAGCCACAAGATCCTTTTTTTTTTCTTTTTTAACCACATCTGTGAATATTATCAGTAATATTTATAGGAATAAAGATCAAGTATCAAATAAGGCAAAATTCAAAATTTATGGCAATGGCTAGAAGGCTTCAAGGTTAATGAGCAGGAAAATGACAAAACTAAAGGAAACCAATCAGTGGAATAATAAAGGGAACTGGTCATAAAGGAGACCAATGTTCCAGAAATGACACAGAAATAGTGGAGAAGATCATTAAAATCATATTATGTCTATATTACAAATGTAGATAGTAGAGTAATTATTGAACATGCTAAAAGGAAGCACGGAATAGGAAAAGAACCTGGATTAAATATTTGAATATGAGAATTACATTTTCTGAGATGAAAATTGTACTGAGATTAATTGCAAGTTAAACAATTCAGAATAAAAAGTTCACGAAGTGGAAACTCACAACTGAAATTATCTAAACCAAAATAGGAAATGGACTGAACAATAGAAAAGAAAAGAAAAGAACTCAGCTATGATACACCATAAGTGGCCAAATAGATAAATAAATGTGTAATTGTTATCTCAATGGGAATGAGCAAGGAGGGAGAAACAATTTTTTTTAAAGAAATAATGAATAACAACAATCAACATTGTGGAAAAATATAAATGCATATATTTGAGGAGCCCAGGAAATTGTGAATACTAGACATAAAAAAATTACTGAAGCACATAATAATTGAAGCTGTCAAAAAAATCTCCAAAGAGAAAAATATGAAGAAAATAATAAAAAATTATAATATTTATTATATTATTATAATATATAATTATATTAGATAATATATAATATATTAAAATATTTTAATATTTATAATATTTATTAAAATATTATAATATTTATAAAGGGATGTTTTTATTTGCAAATATAAATATAAAATATATAAATATTTTTCACATATTTATATATAATATATTTATTTTATATCTAATATATTTAATATATATCTAATATATATAATTTTATATCTAATATATAAAATAGAAAATATTTATAAAGATGAAGGCAGATTTCTGACCTGAGACAAAACCAGTAAGAGAAAAGCAGGGAGTCATTTTTAAAGCACTGAAAGAAAAGAACTGTCAACCCTGAACGTTTCAATGGGCACGTGAACAATCCATGGAAAACAGACCATGTGGAGATGCTGTCAAAGACACAAAGCAGCCATCAGTGGATGATGCCACCGAAGACAGTTCTCGTATAAGGAAATTAATATCCATCATAACCTGGAATGATGAAAAGGATGACCACTGAATATAGTAACTACATGGGTGAAGTCTTCTAATCTTCTCTTGCAAATCTTGTAAAAAGGTAATTGATGCACACCCCTCACAAAATATCAGTGCACGGTGGTGTTTATAATTCATTTAGAAAATAAACCTCATGATAGCATATATACTAAGGCCAAACCCATTTCATTATAAGACTCTTACAGTTCACAGGAAGCAGCATACTACTGTCTGAAAGCTGACTGTGAGCTGTATGATGCAAGTCATGTTCTTGAAAGTGGAAAGCCTCTAAGGACTGTAGGTGTCTTGTTTAGAATGCTACTATGTCAGTATAACCGATTATTCATGTCTCATCCTGAGCAATGCATTATCTCCTCGGTACAGGGAAAGGAGTGGAGCGACGGTAAAAATGAATACTTGCAAGCAATGAGTCATAAAATATAAAGCCACTCTTTGATTTATGTCAATTATAGTAAGCTGGAATTTCCATTAACGTGGAGATATTAAGCTGCTCAAACTATTTTGTTCTACCTTTGAGCAGTTAATGAATAAAGGTACAGACGTAAAGATCAGACTAAGTTCAGTGTCTGTTTTTGTGACAGCCATCAGCTTCATGATGCAGATCCTGGGTGACAATCAATGTTCTTCCCATTCTGCTTTCTGATGATTTATTTTAAAGTAACAATGTGCAATGAAGTAAGAAATAATGAAAAAGTTCAGGCCATCTCTTTCAAAGTAAAGCTTTTTCCAGCCTTCATTGACATCTATTTCCCCTTTCCATTCATTTAATAAAAGGAGACTTTGCAGTAATAAGGATATCGTCTTATTAATTTATGTTCTTCATTAGCCAAAATTTATGCTTTCGGATAATGCTCTATAAATAAGAGTTTTTCTTTTGGTTTTAAAGTTTCCAAGCTCAAACTCTGTTCCAGGGCATTAAAACCAATACCAAGAGTAATTGTGAAATGGCTTAGAAGTCAGATGAAATTAAGTGATCTGTAGTGTTTGGAACAATATTTCTCTAATATCAAAACTTAGACAACACCATGACATTTTGCATTCATAAATGTGTTGTTAAATTGAGAAGCAGAAGATACAATGTGTTCCACACAGCTTCACAGAGCCAGCTAGAGCAAACAGGTGGAAGCTAGGGTGGCTAATTTTGCATGTACTAAGGAAGAATTTTCCACGTCATCTAAAAGGGAAATGCACTGCTCCAATACCATACAGGCATTAAGCAGGTCCCAGCCTGCACCCTCACTCTGACATGTCACATCTGATGGGCGGCATTTCTACAGTGGGTGGGATGCTGATGCCCTCCTCTGATTTCTGTAATTCTAATCTCATCCTTCCTTCAGTTTAAGAACTCCCAAAGGACATAGGACAATGAAGAACCTCATCACAAGAATTTTATAAATCGCAGAAGAAGGGCTTCTTCATAGGGAACTGCAGTCCAAGAGGAACAAAACAGCTTGAAAAAAACATCACGAACATAAAACATCAAGAAAGCCCTGAGAAGGATGTGATTCATTCCAGCTGGATCCCAGCTAGAGGACCTTGGAGGAAGAGCTCTCTCCCTCATCCCAGCAGGAGCCCAGTTGTCCTGGGGATGATGGAGTGGGAAGGATTCCTGCTGGGGGACAGCAGGTGAGTTCAGGATCAGTTGACAAGACAGACATTCTGAGTGGAATCTTGGGACCTTTATGATGAATTTGCTTTGGCCTGTGTTCCCAATGTTTATCCGTCAGTGACTCAAACAGGACAATGTCAGATACCTAATACAAAAATAAACTCTGGGCCAAAGGGAGATGGGTCAGCAGGTAAAGACTAGCCGGACAAGCCTGGGCACTTGACTATATAGCCTGGAACTGATGAAAGGGTTGGAAGAGATAGAAACACTCCACAAAGTTGCTGTCTGACCTCGACATGCACACTGGGGTATGTGCTCCCTCCCACACACACCACAGACACACACTCAAGTGCATACAAATAGTACTAATAAATAAAAACTTAAAAAGAATAAACTTCGCAAGGAGTGTTCTCCATTTTTAACTTAAAATAACGTTAGATCATATGTTTTAAATGGACATAAGAATCTGAAGATGTGTCTAGAGTTTTTCCTGGCTATCATTAGGACTTCTCAGCAGGGGGCAGCAGACAGCAGGAAGAGGGCTACAGTCAACAGGTGTCTCCACCCAGGATCTTCCCAGAGCAAGGCTCTTTGCCATCTTTCAGCCTTGAAGACTCTGCTTTGAGAGAAAGCAAGTTGCTCAAGTAAGTGCCATCTGGGGTATGGTGAAATCAACGTGTTTATTAAGGTGGAAAGAAAAGCAGATCTTCTTAAGAGATAATTTTTGCTACTCACTCTGTTTAGCGTAGTTTACTATTGGGAGAATTTAACAATGTATCCGTTTTTGTCGGGAGTTGAACTCTTCCATGCCTGAGTGTTGACTGAGTGTTTTAACCCCTCCCATAGCCCATAGTGTCTTTCATGGTTTTCTTCTCATCTTTAATTCTACCTATGTTTGTTCAGACTTATTTTTCCAATTTTTTGATTTTACCAATTACTGCCTTGATATGTATGAAAGTATGTGCTGAATTTGTAATTTTAGTGGTTACATTTTTTTCTGTTCTAGAATTTTCAATAGTCATTTTATATTTCTTTAATCTTGTATTTTTGTAACTAATTTATTAAACATATCATCACATGAAGCCTTCCTCTAATAATGACAACATTTCGATCTTCTATGGGTCTGTTCTTATATTCTGCTCTATTAGCTTGACTTTTGATCATTTAATTATGTCTATTGGAAGGGTGGGCGATTTTAGATGAGAAACCCGCATCCAGGTCACTTAGAACTTTCAAACTGTAAAAAATAACTATTCCCAATTTTCATTATAGTAGAAAGATACTGGAGAGATTTAAGTGCGTTTTATAAACATTGCTCTCATTTTGACACAAGGGAATGAATTAGAATCACGAATGGAGACATTGAACCCATTAGATGTGGTTTGCAGGATTTCAACCAGTGGGGTGTGAGATGCAGGGTGGAATTTATGCTGATGGAGACAGAAAAGGTGTGCACACTGGAGAGATGGTTAAGGGACAGAACCAACAGGGTAACTCTCAAGCTTTTGCCCTTAGAAGAAATTGAATTGAGACAAATGGTGCCAGTTACTAATGGACAGATTGAGGATTTCAAATTCAGGGTAAATAAAGGAGTTCACTCAGACTTGAGGAGTTTGAGATGTTCCTAGCAGAGGTGGGGAGAATCTCCAACAGAGAAATCTGGATAGATTTTTAAACCCAGGAGTTGCCAACCAATGGGTGAGAGGAATGTAACTCATAGGAATCAATGAATACACCAGGAGAAGGTGAACGTGAGGGCCAAGTGTTTGGTAGAGGCCCTAAGAAAACATGTAGTCCATAAATAATTAAGTCAGCAGGTGTCACACCTAGGAGAGAACAATACTGGTGGCATTAGTTCTTTATGAGACTCAGTTGTTGTATAAAACAGCACAATTAGCTGCTGACTCCCTCCCTGGCTTCCTGAAGTTTCACCACAATGTCTTTTCCCCTTATTATCTTGGTTCTGTCATTCCGTCCACCGGGAGGTCATCAGTAGATCTGGACAGGAATTAGTGCTGCAGTTTTGGACCCTGAGAACTGTGGATTAATAATTTCTTTTCTTTACAAGGTTTCCAGCCTCTGATATTTTTGTTATAGCAACAGAAAATGACCAAAACAGTTGCTTCAAAGGAAAGGAATTTCATTAATCGATAAACCATAGATAAGACAGGGAGTGCTCACCATCACCTGGGCCCTACAGGCGACAGTTCCAAGATTCTTGTGTTAGCTGGCTCCTAGCTGCCCTTCTGCCAACAGGAGACTGACAGTGGGAAGAAGGAAAATTTTATTTTATCCTTGTTCCCCCTCTCCTCCTCCTCCTCCTCTTCCTTCTCCTCCTTTTTGTGTTTTCAAAAAAAATTAAACACAATTTAATTCTAATAGGAAGGAATGAATAAAGTCAAGATAGTAAAGATACATGCGAAAGAAGTTGAATTAACAGAAAGCTCTCCAAGAAGACTAGAAGAAATGGATTACACAGCTCAGGAAACAACAATTCTTCGACTCATTAGAATCAAAATGATTTTCAAAAATGTGTCATTATAGTTCATAAAAACAAAATGCAAGGGTATAGTCCATGGGGTCGTTTTGCTATGAGGGAGTAAAAAGGCTTCCATTGTGCAGATACTGTCCGAAGCATGAATCGGACAGGGGCTTGGGCATCTGCTACTTTCAGCTGAGGAAAAAGTATATTTTAAAGGAACACGATAGGTCTGCCTCAGGGCATTGTCTGCCGACCTGATTCTGCGAAGCTGCATAGCTTAAATCTCTTTAGGGTGAGTTCCCACTTTATTGGCATAGTTTAGAGGAGATGGGTGGGAAAAGCAGGGTAGAAATGATCTACCTAGCAGACCCCTTCACAGACAATAGGCCAGGGGTGTCAGTTAGCAAGATGAGCAATGGGGAGGGAAGGGAGGTGGAAGGGAATGGGTTGAGGATCTTCATAGTCTGAGTGCCGGCTTCAACCAGTAGCCGAACTCTGAATTTTCTCTCCTAAGTGATTGATATCATGGTCATTTTAAACTAACGGATTAGTAAAGTGCCTTTTGGGACAGTTTTTGGTTTTTACATATTTTACATATTTCTTTCTATTCTTTAAAAATTCTAATTAATTAAGTAATTAGGTTTTTCGAGACAGGGTTTCTCTGTTGTAACTCTGGCTGTCCTGGAACTCACTCTGCAGACCAGGCTGGCCTTGAACTCACAGAGATCCACCTGCCCCTGCCTCCCAAGTGCTGGGATTAAAGGCACGTGCCGCCACCACCCAGCTTGTTTATTTTCTTTTTGCTTCAGAGGTGCTGTTATCTTAGTTTAGGAAATGAGTCAGAGATCATTGAAGGGGAATGAAATAAGGAGCTCAATTTGAAATTATTGAGTTCACAAAACAAGATAAAACCAGGTTGGAAAGTCAAATAAGCTGAAAGCTCATGCAAATACAAGTAAATTCACACATTGCACACAAATTTATGGCATACTGAATGACTTTAACTTAGAGATTATCTTAAAAATGATTTAAAAAAAAAACTTTGCAAACTAAACTCTGAAAATATTTGAGTTGTGTGCTTAGTGCTTTCTTGGTACTGTATTTCATGGCGTTTGGCGAGAAAGTAAAATAATATTAGTCACAGGTGAGGCATAGTTTTAACCCATCAAGACATTAACTGTTTGCTATACTGAGCAGTTCCTACCAGTACCACACGATGGCAGCAAAACAGCAAAATAATTGATAAGGGAGAAAAGCTCTTCCAGACACTCTCTTCCCAAATAATATTTGAGTTTTTATTTCTTGTACTTTATATATTTTTATGAATGCATGACCTTCTATTTTAAATTATTATTCTGTCTTATAATCATTTCTGGCTTGCAAAATAAGGAAATGTGAATATTAGTGCAGATTCAAGGCTCATGAATGTTAACCACAGTTAAACATGGTCTATAAATTTATGTCTTCATATTTGGATCATCTATTTGCTTATTTTAGAAAAAGGTGCTGTTATGCAGTCCAGGGTGGACTTGAACTTACAATCTTCCTGCCTTAACTATTCCAAGTGCAGGGATAATAGGCATAGGCTACTATGCCTGCTCATTTTTTTTTCAGTACAATTATCTCATTAGTAAAAGTAAACTTAGCTTTGTAGGTCTGGCAATATAAGCACCAGCTTAGCATGTATGATGCTTTCATCTGCAAAAATAGACACAGAAAGAGAGAGAGAGAGGGAGAGAGAGAGAGAGGGAGAGATATGCAGGTATATATATATATAGAGATATGCAGATATGTATATCTATATATCTATCTATCTATATCTATCTATCTATATATATATAGAGAGAGAGAGAGAGAATATAAATACATTCAATAACTCCATTCATTGTCCATTGGAAAGAGTGTTCAGAGCACCATGAAAGAATTCTTACGTGGTCAGTTCTACGTACAGCAATTCCCAGTGGAGGTGGGAATGCCAGCTTTAGCAAGCAAAAACAAACAAACAAACACAACACCCAGATAAATTTGACTCAGATGCACAAGAAAATTTGTTTAGTATATGAAGTATGTTCTATAGAGATTGGGAAGATGTTTATATTAAAATTGTTCCATTATTCATTGTAGTTTACTTGGGTTGAAAGAACTAGAAAAAAAAATACAAGTTGTTGAGAAAACAAGAGAAATTGAACATTATGGACTCTAAGTTTGACTTAAAATGCAGAAGTCCTGAATCCAGGACCTTGTGAATGGTCTAGTAAGTGTTCTTGACCTAAGCTCTCTCCTGTGGGCAGTTCATTCATATGTCAAGGTAAACACTGTGGGCATGGTTAATTAAATACCCCGGGGGATTACCATCTGTGCCACACATGGACTGCTGATTTTTAAACAACAGTATGCAACAACATATATTTAAACTTAAACTAAGTATTGGATGAAATTGAATAAATAGCTACAGTTCAGGCATTTTTGGGGGTCTTATTCAAGGTTATCATTATGAAAATCTGTCATTAGAGCATCAAGGCTTGGAAATGCCACTTTAATTTCATTTAATTCAACAAACATGCCTGCCATCTTCCTTGGGCAGGGAGTTGGTGGGGACTGTGAGATGTGGGGATTGATTTAATGCTGCTATTACCCAACTCAGCGAACATTTACAGTGGAGAAGACAGAGGGGAGAGTGATACATTCAGCTGAGGATGCAGATCAGTGGTGAGATGCTTGCCCAGGACGTGTGAGGCCGTGTGCTCAAACCCCAGCATCCATACACAACGCGATGCAACCTTAACCTTCATGGTAAAACTCTGTTACAAGTTTCCCCCTGACTTTAGCTTTTGGTAAACCCGCTCTCATTCGCTTAAACACTGAATGTGCTCTCCATGCCTTTTCTAGATGATTTTCAGTTAAGAGTTTAATGTTAAAGTTTCAAAAATCCCCATTTCCAGCGTGACCTGTCCCCTTGACATATGCGTTCATTCGATTTGCCTGTTCCCAGAGGTAGTTCTCATTTTCCCCCAGAATATTTCATCATTCCTATATTTCCAGTCTGAGTCACCATATCCCTCATGGTCAGGGACCCTTGAGCCCTTCTCCTTGTCCCAGAATTCTTTCCCTGACCCAGTCAGTGCACCGTCTGCAGCAAAGGCCTCTGAATGGATTCCCTGATTCCAGTATAGTTTTCAGTTTTTGCTTGTTTTTTTCTTTGTTCTTTCTATTATTTGTTTTTCGGTTTTGGTGGTGGTGCTAGATCTAATCCAGGGCCTTGCGTTTGCTAGGAAAGTGCTCCACGGCTGGATTTTTATTCCTCTCTCTTGATTTTCCTCAAATTTAGAGATTTATTGAAATTATTCTTTGCATTTAAAAATTGTTTATTTCAAATTTGAATTTGATGCTATGATAATTATTTGAATATGAGAAGAATTTAGGAATTTGCAGAACTGATAAATAAACAGATCAGGAATGGCCTGGATTTAAGAAAGGATTAGTTATCAAAGGGTAGGCACTGGGGATAGAAAAATCTACAAAGCCCACGTTAAGTGCTCCAGTGGATACTGCTTAATGTCTGGTATATGGCCCAGCTAGACTGATGGGAAAGGTTAGTGATCTTGTTCCTGTGGGTTACAGAACTGAGAAGGATGCGACCTATCCAAGTCAGGGTCATCAGCCTTAGCAAGTTGATGGTGAACATCTCCTTAGTGTGCTGGGTCAGCATAGCATCTTACAGGAACACCAAACTGCAGTGGCGTAATATAACACATTAAAAATAAATACATAAATAAATCTCTAACTCCACATTCAGGGAACCCGACGCCTGCCACCTTCTGGCCTGAGCAGGTACTGCATGAATATGTGGGCAAGATTCATTCACATAAACTTTTTAAAGCTTATGTAAATCAACTCGAGACACATGATAAAATATTATCGTCATTATGTCTTATTGTTAATCAAACCTAAAACTGGAAGACATAAAGAAGTGACTTCTGCTAGTGTCAATTTTGTAAAGCCAAGGCAAATTTTCACTGTTATTTTTCTTCCCCACATCCTTTGTTTTTGGCAGAGTTTGTCTCACACACAAAAAGACTACAATCAGTATCAACATCAAACATTTTCTAAATCAACTGCACCTGAGCAGATAGCATTCTGATCTGAACGATACCTGCTCTGACCCAAATTTTCAACATGGCAGCTGGCAATCCTGTGTGTGTAGCCCTGCTCATCTTTCTGCTCCATGACTCTGTGGACTTTATGTACAAATCTTGCATGCCCTGCTGTGCCCTCTCCCTAGACCTGGACTTTGAATTCACATAAGAGTCCCAAACAATAGGACATAAATATCTCCCAGTGTTCTGCCTGTCCCTAGGCCACAACAGGAGCATTGCAGTGAAGAGCAGAAGATGTAATTACCAAGTGAGCAGGGACCCTTAGCAGGGAGGGCCTTGGCTGCCCTTGGGCTAGAAGTGGAGATATTATCTGGTCAAATTACTGGGAGAGGGAGAAAGGCAAGTTGATGAGACTCAGCTCAGAGAATCCAGTGGTCAACAGGAGCCATGGTCCTTTGAGGTCTCACAAACAGACCTTGAGGGAACCCGCCTGGGGAGCAGTGACAACTGAGAGATTAAAGACTCCAAAATTACCCCCTTTGGGGCAAGCATGAGAAGTCTCCAGATGTTTTAAATTCTTTCACTTAAAACAAAACATTTGTTTTAAGAGATAAAGGGCTTGAACTGTCAATGTGTGAGTGGAATTTATTCGCACGTAGGTGTAGTTAAGAAGTCAATAAAACAGAAGAGCAGCTGACCCCCTGGGACTGGGAGGGTGGAGAGCATGAGTCTTGGTTTACAGTATTCAAGGGGATAGAATGTTTGGATAGATGCAAAGGAAGGAGATATAGGTGACAGGGTGAGGGGGTTTGGGGATAAATTTTACCTCCTTGGCACATTGGAATCGTGCTTCATGGTGTGCATACACCAGTCTTTCCACCAACTTGAGAATGCCTTGCACGAATTGCTATGCAGCACCTAGCATGAGACTTGCCTAGTGCATATTGTAAGCATGACTCTCCTTGCCAATCTGAATTCTAGTTGTAAAACAGCGGATAGTGATGGGGTACAGATGCGAATTTGCCTTTCCTGTTCATCTGAACAGCATATTGTCAGAGCCCTGGGCCTACTAGGGTTCTGGGGTATCAGAACTGCCTTCTTAGGACTAATTGTGTCCATACAACCAAGAAACACAGTTCTTATCACCTCAGCTAGGTGAAGTGGAAATGACTTTTAAGGATGCATCTTCAGAATTGTCTCCATGCTGCAAGTAAGAGACTAGAAGTGTTGGGCTTGTTTTGATCACTCAAAGTATACCTCAGGATTCTGTAATGCTTTAGGCCAAGTACTATCAACTTTGATGGGCTGCTTATTTGAACATGGATTTTCTTAATATAAAGCATGGGACAGACTTACAGCACATAATACTGGTCCAGTGCCTGGGAAGCAGCTAGTGCTCAGTAAACGTTTGCTGACTGAACAGACGCATGCTTGAAAGAGGTGACCCTCAAAACTTATTAAAGTAAAAGTCAGAACAAGAAAGAGTCATATAGCTGGGCGGTGGTGGCATCTGCCTTTAATCCCAGCACTCAGGAGGCAGAGGTTGATGGATCTCTGTGAGTTCGAGGCCAGCCTGGTCTACAGAGTGAGTTCCAGGACAGCCAGAGTTACAATAGAGAAACCCTGTCTCGAACAAACAAACAAAACAAAATAAAATAATCATATAGTGTGAAGACTAAGAGCCAAGATCTCATTCATAAGATTGTAGACATTATTTTATTTAATTGGGTCAGAGTTTAGCAACCAACCAAGTAAAGTTGAATTTGCTTTGGGATTTTCGAATTGGCAGACAGAAGGGAAATTTCTGTTACTCCGAAGGAGCAGAGCCAGCCCTTGTTCTAAATTATTTTTCTTCCACGGGTTTTTGTTTTTGTTCTATAAGGAGCCTCCTGGTCTTCTGGCAATGTACTCTCCTAGCATGTGTGAGGCCCTGAGTTCAATTCCCAGTGTCATAAATAGAAACAAGCAAGGAAATAAACAAACAAACAAATCTCTAAAGAGGTAGGGTGACATTTGGCATTCCCAGTAAAACAAGCTTGACTTTCTTTGAGAAACATAGCTAAGACTTTTAATCCCGGAAATCACCTTCCATACGCAGACATTACACAGAATTATGAACACACAACCAAACTCCAGTCACGTCCTACCATTTCAGAGAGTTGCCCAAGTTTCCTTCCGGGATTGAGTCAGTCTAGCATCTGAAGTCACCAGAAGACTTCAGAACTTCCGTAACAGTTTTCTAATCGGTGACTGAATTGCTTCTCTCAGGGCACCTGCCTTTGCAGTAGCTTCACTGGCACCCACATGGAAGAAATACAGGATTGTTTCTCAATCACACGGATGGCCAGATAAATGAATGACATTATTTTTTTTTTTCTGACAGGTAATGACCCATTGCTGGTAAGAATGAAGATAACGGGACTTACTTCCCTGACTGATGGCACTGATTCTCTCATAACCTCTGTTCAATTGAGACTCTAGTTTGGTGACATTCATGAAAGAGGACTCGGTGAGTGGTTGCTCTTTTCGTTGCTGTGTGGGTCCCTGTGCCATACAAGGACAAACAAGAAACCAAAACCCCAAACTTCTAAATGTGAGGGTTCTTATTCTGCAACAGCAGGCCTGATTAGATTTGTCTATCACACCTTAGAAGGTCAGCGAGTGACAGATTCATCAGATTTTTCCCCACTGAGGCACTGTGCTTTACAATAGGAATTTCACATCTCATTTCTGTTGATGCTTATTGGCACCTTATTTACAGCTCAATATGGCTGCCATTAAGTCATGCATCTTGCAAGGAACCCATAGGAGTAATAATTCATATATCTCTTAGAGAAAAGGTGTTTTGAAACGACAGTAAATGGAAGAATTAGCCCCAACGATATCAGAGCCTCTGTCAAACAGTGGCTTTCCATATAACAAGCTAGGAAGATTGTTCTGTCATATACATTTCATGGAGGCAGAGCCTCTGTTTTAAAATTTCACGTGAGCATGAGGAAGGATAAACTTGTCCTCTATAGTAATTATTACTGTTTGAGAGCATTTTACGAAATATATCTCTTACCTAAAAGCAATTTTGGCTATACCTTTCCTTCTACTTAAAAACATAAAGAATATGCCATAAAATGCACTTGGGTCTGTCTTTTAACCCTTTAAGCCAACAGTCCCTCAGCTAAATAGACTCGGTAACAACAAACCACACAGAAATGTGCTTCTATTTGAGAAACTGAGGATAGTGCTCTCGCTGCCGTGCTCTGAAATGTACAATAATATCTCTCCACATTAGAAGTGAGTTGTGCAATTAAACTATCTCCTCAAGAAGGCACGATGTTGACAGCAAATTAACCCAGTGATTTTAGACACAACCACTGGGAAACCAATCTACTGTTCAGTGAGGCCTTGATTTTTAATTTACATAACAATTACACTTGCTTGATTTCTATTCTTACCTCTCAGTCCACAGTCTGTCATTTAGTTAAGGGTAACATGTATCAACTAAACAAACTAGTCAAATTTTTTATGTAATTAACCCCCAACCGGTGAAGTCTTAGAGGCTGTTGAGAGAGCCTTCTATGTGCGTCCACTAGGTGGCGATCAGGGACCATGCTTCACCCTAAACTACAGATCCTCGCATTCATCCAGTAAATGAAGAGTTG
Source organism: Cricetomys ansorgei (assembly GCA_026225945.1). NCBI lineage: Eukaryota > Metazoa > Chordata > Mammalia > Rodentia > Nesomyidae > Cricetomys > Cricetomys ansorgei. The sequence goes on from JAMJFZ010001074.1 coordinate 3,546,814, forward strand.
CCTTATGAATTTATACCATCGTGCCTCTCGACACCTAATATTTGTTTAATCAGCTGTTTCCTCTGTTCATCCTTAAACACCATTGATTACAATCTCCAGTATCTTCATGTTTCTGTTTTTCCTTTCTTCCCCTAAAATTTTGCTACCTTTTGAATGACAGGGTAAGGAGATTTAGATGATACAGACTAAGTGATTAGTAGTAGTTAGTTACGTAGTGGTTAGTAGTAACGACTGCAGGTCGTCGGAAAATTAATTGGAAGCAACAGAAGACCATAATGTAAAAAAAAAATGTTTTCTTGCCCTTGGCTGCTGCCAGAATTTTAATTGGTGGGATACCATTAATCTTAAAATTGTAATCTGGAAAGAAAAATACATCTGGGGTAAAAGGAAACGAAAACTGGTATTTTCTAAAGGGAGTCATTTTCTAAATATGATCCGTGTTCATCTTTACAAAGATGAAATGAGAAGACAGTCCAAATGTCTTCTTCAGGAGCTCAGGAAGCACTACTACTCCACACCCAAAATTCTAAAAGAGAGCTGTTCAGAAGCCCTTCCACCATAAGGTATTTGTCTGTATACTCTGAATATATTTACACTGGATGTGTTACTTACTCCTGAAGGGAGGGAAACGGACTGAAACCGCTAGGGATATAATGAATCGGTTCTTCTCTGTGAATGTTTCTTCAGTACTTCTAAATTAGGGTCAGTCATTTCTCTCAGAGACAGTGCCTTTTTCAAAATAAATGGCTCACTTCATAAGAACGTGCTGTTCCCCCTCTCATGGAAAGCCCAGGCCCACTGGGTACTCCTATCTGGAATATTGGCCTCTGGGTACGTTCCTCCCATGGACCAGAGATCTTTTAAGGTTTTTGGCTTTCTTCTAATCCTTCAATTAGTTCTCAGAAAATTTACTTTTTATATATTTATTTTTTTATTTCTAAGCAATTTACAGTTTACTAAAGAGGTCATTAAAAAAGAAAAAAAAGTAAAATAAATTCATTATTTAACGGAAACTATTCATATCATTATCTGTATATATATATAAAACTAAAGATTGAGACTTAATAGTTTTAATTGAAGAGTTCTTTGACAAACATTCCAGCTTACTAAATGAAATGAAAATACTCTCATTCAAATAAATAAAGGAACCCGTAATCATATAGCGCCATTAGATAACAGTTCTACTGTATGTCATTATAATGTGAATGCCAGTGAAATGTGCAGTTACTGAAAACTTTGGATACTGAAATAATCAAGGAGAAATGGTTACCAGAAACATTTGCAATGAATAAATATTACATTTCCTAGGAAATTAATTCACAGACGTTATTTCTTAATAATCATTAGGTTTTAAGCAGCCAGCCAGTGTGTTTGATTTCATGACATCACACTGGACCACTTACAGGAACATTTTTCCACCCTCAAAGTCCCCAAATGTCCTGGCTACTTTGTGTACTTTTCCAGTGATAAATGAAAATAAAACAACTTATTTTCAAACGAATAGACTGCGTTATTTAAGCACAACGGGCGTATTCAATGAAAGAGAACAACTTAATCTAACCCCAGGAGTTTACGTTTGCTTTTCATTAATGAGCAGCTTCAATGTGCAAATAATTCCTTTAAGCAACTTCTTAAAAAGTGTTCTTAGCAGCTATGACTTGAAATCATTTAGCACATTGCCATTGTCCATTGAAATCATGCTCTGTGAGAAATGCATCATAATTACCTGTTCTCAATCTTACAGTTACCCAGAGAGACCTAGACTCAACATGATGATGTTTCGAAGGCTGTTAATCTAACAGGTATTACCTATGTCTGAAGTGACTCTCTTTTCCACATAAACTTATATATCCCCTAAGACAGAAGTCATAAATCTGGGGTGGACCTTCACATTCCACAGCTCTTCCTTTAGCCCGGACTCCCCATTTTTTCATCTCAGCTGCTATAAAACTGCTTGTTAAAATACAGATGGAAAAGCCACCACTCGGAACGGTGTGCCTCTCAGATTAACAACAGCAGAAGCGAGAGCTAGAAGAACTTGAGATAATTCTTCCTTCAAGTCGAGATTGAACCTGTTTATTGCAATGGCATTTTATCTCAAAATAAACTTTAAAAAGTGGAGGTTCTATGTTAAATAAAGACCGAAGAAAATAATAAAATGTTTACTGCGTACGTACATTATACGTACGTACGATGTGCTGAAATATTTAAGGCACAAATATAGGTCTGAAAGAGATTTAAAAAAAAAAAAAAGGAGCAGAAAGTTTTACCTTGTCCTGAAATCCAGTTCAGAGGCTTCCCAGTCCCACTTAGTTGGGAGTTGGAGATGAAATGGAGCTGATGCTCTTTCTCCTGACCTTAAGTTTGTCTCTAGGCGAGTATGGTGTGGGTGTGGGTGTGTGCCTTCGAGTGCGTGTGTGCAGAATGTCTCTTTGTGGTGCTGGATGGCAGAGGTCCTGATCCGGGATGAAGGAGGCACTTCTCACCAAGAGCAGAAGAAAAGCAAAGCGTCACCAGGAGAGTTCTCCTCCCAGATCCTCTAATTACAGCCTAACGTGCACTTCATGCAAACTTCAGGGCGGGGAGGGAGGGGCAGCTCCATGCCCAGACCTTGTAAAAAAGCAGCCTCTTAGATGACTTTCCCCCTGCTCAGATCCGGGGGCGACTCAGCACTGGAGTTCAGGAAAAGCAACAGGCTCAGCCGCAAGCCCACACCCACACCATACCTCCTGTCTACTCCAGGGTAGATGCTGCGACGGATCTGTGGGATTGAGCTGTGGTCTCTACCGACTCCACTACACAATTGTCACCTTGTAGTGTTTTAGTCTCTGCTTAAAAGGAAAATCCTTTTAAGATGGGAGAGCTCTTTCCTCTACAGATCAGTAAGACAACAGCCCACCAAACTTCCTAAAAGTTTACCCAAAGTGCATGTTGTGCCCACATTGTTGGCTGCTTGACTCAGTAGCGATGGATGATGAACTAAATCTCCCTTAACTCACAATCGATATCATGTCCTCAGATGATAGTGTCTGAAAACCTGAGTTTATTTATAGAGTGAGGAATGCAAGGGGGTGTTTGGGTGGGTGGGGTCAGGTTATAGATCCACACTCAAGATTAGAACCAGATGTCACAGGACACACACAGGACACACACGATCACACACACACACACACACACACACACACACACACACACACACACTTAAAATAACTACTGAGAAAAATGCCGGGACACGAGGGAAAAAACGCCTCCTGAGCAAATAGACATTTATTTATAACTCCAGGGAGAGTATATAGGTCCATTGATTCCTGCCTTGAGTAACCAAGGGGTTTGGAGAGGAAACGGCTTCATATTTCAATAACAGAGCCACCTTTGATTGGGCCTAGGAAAAACCGGGTGGGGTGGGGTTGGGGGGAGAAAGAAAGAAACACACCGCAGGAAGCAAACGGCTGTTGAAGCTGTCGGAGGGAGGGGGCCATTCTGGCATGGGATTGAGGACAAGCAAACAGGCAGAGAGGAGGAGGAAGAGCCGGGCAGCAACCGAAAGCGGGGCACAGGGAGGTGGGCACCCGCCCTGGGCGGCACCCAGGGCGCTCCGTGGTCCACCAGGGCGGAGGTAGGGACCAGAAGCAGAGAGACCGGTGGCAGATGAGCTGGGGAGGAGCAAGCTGGGAGGAGGGGGATCAAGGACCCTGGGCAGAAGCGCTCTCGGTGGCAGAGGCTGGAGATCTGAGTCCTTTGCCCAGCAGAGAGCGGCGCTATTGTCTTAGAGATGGAGCTGGGTGGCTTTGATTCTATCTGGATTCAGAAGGAGACAGGGAAAGCCACGGTGGTGTGGTTACCCCGCCAATGGTGGGGTGGGGCAGATTCTTCCCGCCCTTTTTGTGAGCAGTCTCAGAGTCTTGCCCTGTCCCGCACCCCTCTTTGCCATTGGGTCCTTGTCAGAAAGATTATTTATTTATTTCTCTATTTTCATCTGTAAAGAAGAACCCTATGTCTCCAAGAGAAGACAGTTGAATGCGAAATAAAATGTTTTAAAGTAAAGCCTTTATCCAAGAGATAGCCACGCGCCCTTTTCACACCCCCAAATCTGGGCAAAATGCTTGTCTTCATTTTACTCTGTTTCTCTACGCAGGAAACAGGCGACACATTTTGCAGTTTTATGTCAATCATTTGGTGGCTCCTGAGACAGCTGATACGTAAGGTCCCACATTAACTGCCAATAAAAATAAGGCACATTTCTGCTTTTCAGTTAAAAAGATTCAGTATGCAATTTCTTGGAAACGTTCAGCGTAGTGAGTATTTAAAACGCATAAATTAATTAGACTTAAAAGCAAATATACTGCACTTTTAATATAAAGCACCATCCAGGTGGTAAGGCTGGTGGGGAATGGCCATGGAATTGTATACAGACAGTTTAGATACTACTCTTGCCTTTTCAGTTTAAAAACAATTTAAAAACAATAAAAACAGTTGCCTGGGAAATAAATCAGATAGGGATGGTTCAGGATGGTACTTGTGAGAGTGTGTGTGTGTGTGTGTGTGTGTGTGTTCTATTGAATATACACTTATTTACTTTATTCCAACAGTGCATTTAATTCATGTCTTATCAGACAAGACCATCTGTTTTGCAAGTTAGTCACAGCATAATGAGTTGCATTAGGAATTTATTTATATATTTATAATTATTATTTCAGGTACAACCTCCACAACTGAATCCTTTTTCAGACATAAGGAGAGCCTCTTACCTCTGTTCCTCTGGATGAACCACCCTGTCTGTCCTTCTCCAGTCCAGCTTCTACTTCCCAGTTAGTTGCTTGGTAACTAGTCTTTGCTGAAAGGGCCCTTGTCTTTCCCATCACAGATATTTATCTTGTGGAGAGTGTGTTTTAAAGTGTTGTTCAGGACTGGTTGGATTGATGTTATATATAGTCTCAATCATTTATGTCAAGCAATTTGCTTTCTCTATCTAAAAGACATGTGTGTGTGTGTGTGTGTGTGTGTGTGTGTGTGTGTTCAATGAATGTATATCAAAACGATCTTACATAAAGGTACACACAAGTTAAGGTAACTTCAATTTTGCATTAGAACACAGCCATTAAAATAAACATAAGTTAAAATATCTAAAACATTCTTTTTTTCCCCCTAATTCGTCAACAAAGGGAATTTTATCTTGGTTTTTGCCTCATTCAGGTCTGGTTATCTGCACAGTATAAACATAGCAACAACAGTTTTCAACATTAAAACAAAATAGAAACCTGAACTATTGTTAGTCTTTGATATGGATTATATTCATTCCCAAGCAGAATGTTATTTCTCCTGGCGTGTTTAACTTCTAATAAAATGTACATTTATATTCAAATGGAGATTATTTCAATGCATCCCCCCTTCAAACTCCCAAATAGGCTGTTCTATTATCCATTAAATTCCAGAGAATTGCTTCCCTGTGAACTCTTGTTTCCTGGAATTTTTGCCTTGGGCTAATATTATACCTGGTTGAACATCTGCTAAGATAAAGGTGCAACTATGCGCACTAGGAGTCACCAGGGGGAGAAAAGCCATTTGACCTTTCTGTCTGAGGGCTCAGAACTTCATTAAAGCACCTCTAGGGATGGCGGGCACAAGCACAAGAAAGACATCCTTTGTAATTAAGTCCTTCCCACTGGCTACATTCCTGTTGAACTCAATGATTAAAATACAAATTCAATATTCTAAATGGTCATGAAGCATTTGATAAAAGGTTATTTTACTCTTAATGCAACAGGGGAGAGGGCTTTCCAAGGGACAGACTCTTCAAAAGGGCAAACGAAATAATTAGGCAATAAATTCAAATGTTAAGAGCTTGTGCATCTCTAGAAACTGGTGAGTCCAAATGAATACCACAGCAAGTGATGAATAACCTCATCTCCAGAGAAGTACATGCCTTCATGTGCCCATGTTTGTCTGTCGGACTGACTTTGCTTTCCCAGGACCACCAATCAACATTTTCTTAATCAACTTCTCTCTCAGTGTTTCTTCTGTATAGAATATGCAAACCATTTTTTTAACTCTCCCCCCAAATACACCATCATGTGTTTCATTGTTAACTATATTGGCTCTACTTACATTCAGTTCCATCTTTTACAAAATATTAGTAGATTTAAGTTTACACAAGGATAACTAATTAGAGATGATGAGAACTAATCAGAGGTGGAGTGTATCAAAATCAGAATAAAATGAAACTCAAAAAAATAGTTAGATACACAGAAATGTGGGAAAATAGAATGCCCATTTATTGACATGTTTTTAAATTTCCCCCAGTATTATACATGTGCTCCTTTCTTTATAATTCTGCATGATGACCAAGAGCATCCTTCTGCTGTACTGTGATGTCTTGTATTTTTATTTATATCCTCACGTATAGACTTCTTGAACCAAGTGTCATATAAGGTCTCCGAGGACCCATGTCAAATCTCTGCATCGTCACCTTCTGCAATGATTACTGCAACAATTAAAGGTGATAGTGAGAGAGATTCTTTGCATGAAGAAGAGAAAAACAAGAGTAAATGAGGGCATTGAAGGAGCTACTTTAGAGTGTTTTGTATCTAATAGCCAACGGCATAAATAATAAATCCTCAAAGGTTGATTAATAATTTTATTATTGTTATTGATCTAATAGAATTAAAAGAAACATAATATGCATTTTTCTTCCACACTTGGCTGATGAATGGTTGTGTAAATGATAATCAATGAAGATGAACTGTTTTGTTCTTTTGAGAAAGTAGGTTGGGGCTAGTGAGAAAATACTGTTATTATGTTAGAATTACAATATCAGTCACTGGGATATTGATCCCCACCCCCTTGCATCTGTGCAGCGCTTTCAAATTTAAACCAGTAATAACTATAAATAAACATGGTCCTCTTTGTATTTTATTTCTGCTCCTTCATAGCTTTCAAAGGAGAAGTTGTCAAGTCTAATTGGACTCGAGTGATTTATCTCTAGTCTTTGAAGGGTAAAATGGGTGAATTAGCTACTGAATCAAGGTTGGCATAGGCCAAGCCTGCTCATAAAAGCCTGGAGTGTAGAGCTTTGGCTATTTTGAAGTAATGGAAAAATATTCTAGAGTTGAGAGTGTTAGAAATGGAAGGAAAGAGTTGTACAAACTAATTATCAGAAGCCCATGAGGACAAATTTAAAGGGACAGAGGAGTAAAGTGCCAAGGTCAGAAACAATCTACCAGAAAACGAGAGAATAACATGTAGACACGTTTAGACCACCTTTGTCTTTCATTCAATTTTGATTAAACTGATTTAAGTAAGTAAATTTGGTAGCTCTGACATTTTAAATTTTATAACTTTTATGCTAAGCTTGATAGACATAATACTTTTTTTCTAATACTTCTATAAACACAGAATTATTTCTCTCTTGACATGATAGTTTGGGGTATGGATCTGTTAGGATTTTTGAAAGAACAGTTAAGCTTTCCCTCATATATACAATATACATATTTTTCAGATACTTTTTTGTGTTAGAATTATCATAAAGCTCAATTTATTTTATGAACTGACAAAGTGGGACAATTTTGGAAGAGGCCTTTGAACGGTGGGTGTGAAAGTGGCCTTATAATGCCTTTGTCTCAAACACTTCCTTTCGCAGACTAGCCCAGCCGATTGATTCTACAGAGAAATAGGAAATCTGTGATTCCTCCCTCACCACTATCTCATTGTTCCAACATATGGCTAAATTAAGATACCAAAGGCTAAACTCTATCAGCAACTGAGAAAAAAGAACAAGAGGAAACATTTTCCTTTTGGGCCTAATTACTGCTAGTTTCCTTGTGTAAGATACAATAATTCTTCAGTAACACTGACCTAAATGTCAAGCTTGCTGGTGTAAATGCCTGCTGTTATATTTCTTTTAAGCTTAAAGGCAAGTTTGTTTGAGAACATGAAAATACTGAAGTGATGTAAAATTTTCCATCTCCGAGTTGGTGCATGCAGGGAGAGAATTGTTGAGTAACTTCAGGACCTGGGATCTCTGTAATTTCTCACTCATCGTAGTTTCCAAAAAGCATCTTCTTTTTCATCATCACTTAAACAGATGTCTAATGCTTCTTCAAAATCAAAAGAAGCCAAAATGATCTACCTAACTGCTTTATTCTACAGAATAGTAAACTGATTCCAGTAAGGCTAAAGATTTGTCCTAAAGTTAGTCTGCCATTTTGGTTTCAAATCTGCCCATTTTGACATCAGGACATAGATGCAGGTCTTAATGTATTTCTTCTAGAACATAGAGATGATTCTTTTTTCTTATGTGTTCATTATTTGATATCTCTAATGTGGAACCTAATACAATTCGAATAATTATTTTCTTAACTTACCGGTTTTCCCTGTTTGACAAAGACATGTTGTTTGATTACGTATAATTCTTCTATCAATCTTTTAATGAGGCTTCCCACCACACCTCAATCACACGTATAACTGTAAAGCAACCTTGTTGAATTGAATCTAACCTGAACTACTAAGGCTGTATGTTACTGGCAAGAAACTACAGAATAGTTTTCAGTTAGATTTGTTTTCAACATTCATTTATTTACTGCATGTGCCTCTGAATTCATGTGTGTGCAAACTCCTTTGAGTCATGGCACACATGTGATGGTCAAAGGACGATTTTGTGGAAGTTTGTTTTCTCCTTCCATCCTGTGGGTCCTAGGGATTGAACTAGGATTGTCAAGCCTGGTGGTGGCAGACGCCTTTGCCTATTGACCCACCTCCTAGCCCAGTGCTAAATTATTTAGGTTTGTCTTCTATAAGAAAATCAAAAGCAACAGCAGCAACAAAAACCAGAATAAAACAAAAGCATAAAACACAACAGCATATTCTGACTTGAGATTCCATTAGGTTCATTTAATGTTTTTCAGAACTAGCATCTTTTCATTTTGAACATTTTGCTCATATTGCAGCCCATTCTTTTGAGTGACCTCGTGGTTGTCATCCTTACCCTTTGTCTTCCTCACAAGGTTCGATTTTGGTACACCTTTGGTGTCCCTTGCATCTTTTCATCATTGTGAACATAGCATTCCTGTCATCAAAACCTTTTTCCAGAGAAGGCTTCCTAGAGAGCAGGGCTCACAAAGCCTGAGCTGTGTATTTGATTTTGTGACCTAGCTGTTAAAATCTACACTGATTTACTATCCTTGGCCTCAGAGTGGCATGCTTCCCTTTTCCAATTAGTCAAGCAGCAGAAACGACTTTGGATCTGGTTCACGGAATGTGCTTGTTTGCCAGGCTCTGACAACTCTTTAAATATATTTTAATTACCTAAATTACTGTGCATGAAGCTTTCTAAAGTACTTAGTGCTTTGCATAATGGAATTTTGTACTCCAAGTTTGAGGTCTCTCTGCCTTTATATCTAGACTCAAATAACAGATAAGAATTTTTGTAGAGCAAACACTGTACTTAATACTATTGTATCATGATTATCATCCCAAGGTGGACTTTCTTGTGCCTATGAGGCTTAGTGTAGTGTATTTCTTTTCTCCTTCTTCTTCTCCTCTTACTCCTCCTCCTTCTTCCTTCTTCCTCTTTTTGCTTTTACTGTTTGCTTTTTATTTTAATTTTAAAAATTTTTCTTCATTTATCTCTACCCCTTCCTCCTCTCCCTCCACCCCCAGCTGCTCCATCTCCCCTCTCCCACAGATCTACTCCATCCAACACCATTCTCAAACACCCCCTAGTTCTCCCTAGAAAAGAACAGTCCCCCCAGGGTTACAGCTCAAAGAGAGCATGACATAGCAAGATGGAACAAGGCTGGGCACCAATCCCTACATCAAGGGTGAGTATTTCTTATTTGAGCAAGGTTTTAAACTACAGAAGCCCTTCCATCAACCAAAGAATTCTTTAATAAACCCAAATTGTGTCATATTGCTTTCTTGAGTTTTCATTTTTAATGCCGCCATTTAGTTTTGGAAGCTGTCGATGGACTCCTGTGAGTCCCTAATCCATGTCAACATGGAAAACACACACACACACACACACACACACACACACACACACTCACTCACGCTTGGGAAAATTTAATGCCTTATTTAATTCAAAATATGTTCTAATGAACCTCTCAAGAGTCTAGAGAACTTAGAAGAGAGGGGGGCGGTAAGTCTTAGATAAAATGATTATGTGCATGGGAAGCATACGACTGTCTTTTGAAAAGGGTTTCTTTGTGCTTAGTTGACCATTATGCGGGCTGCTTCACCACCACTGATACTCAATAATTAATCTTCCTTTAGTCTTTGTTCATGGAGGAATTATTTTACATTTTGCATTTTTGCTATTAAAATCATGAATTATTGAATATGGTGTTAAGGTTCACAGCATCAGTTTCAACTCACTGTAAAATACGTGTGTCATGTTGTGATCACCCTCCTAAGCGCTGACTGCGGATCTGATTTCTTTCCGTCATATTTTTTAAAATAATTGAGCTTGAAACGTATTTTGTCACACTAATTCTTCAAAGTTCCGGCTGTCAAAAGATCTTTTTTCCTTAGGGTTTAGAAAAGAAAGACGACTCTTAAATAATAAAATACTCAATTTTAAGGCCTATAATCTTTCTGTATGGTGGCATTATCAAAGGATAGGAATTAATAGGCAATGGTTGTATTTTCGTTTTCTTTCTTTTTATTTATATTTTAAAGCTAGACTTCGAGGGAGAGAGTAATTTGATATAATCTATTTTTATTGGTTTAGTAGGGTAAGCATGTTGGTTAAGGTTTATGTTCTATTTCAAAACGTAAGCAGATTTTACCTTAAACTGTCATTTGGGAAGCCACAAATGAGAAATAAAAAGTAATCTTTTCTTAATGCTTCCAGTCACCTAAGCTTGTGTTTATGTATCAAAAAATGGGCAACCATGAGGGTATTTACTTTAGTTACTATTTGCTGTGTACTGAAGACAGAATAAATAAGTGGAGGGATGGAGGAGATGTCTCAATAGGTCGAAGTGTTTGCTCTGCAAAGGTAAGGGCAGCACTCACATAAAAAGGTAGGCAGGGTCACACGTGCATAGAGTCCCAGTATTAGGAGTCCGTGGGGTGGAGACAGGCAGACCCTGAGCAGCCTAGCAAAAATGCCGACCTTCATGCTTAGTCTCAGATGCTGCTGTAATATAATAAGCAGGAAATACCATCAAACACCAAAATACCATCATACACATCAAATACCAAATAACATACACATGCAACAAATAAATATAAATTTATAAAACATTGGAATAGTACACTTGTTTCTATATGTATTCTTTCTGTGTTTATTCATATTTATACATATGTTTATGTGTGTGTGTATGTTTGGTATGTGTATGCACACTGTATATGTGATTACACACATACAAATCATTATCCATCAAGGTCTTCACGTCCTTGACAGAGCACATGCAGAAGTTTTGTATCTCTGAATCTCTGATACTGAGTAAAATTTCAAAGGGCTGGTCTTTGGAATCCTAATTATCTCACTACAATAATATTGGCTGATTGATCTTAAAAATAACATTTTTCTTTTTCCTACTAAGAAATGTTTACCAGGGTGTAAGTATAATCATGTCTGCTTTTAATTGAACATAATAAATAGCTTGTGGGAAAAACTTACATTCTTGACCTGTTAAGATATTTAAAGTCTTGTCTGTGAAAAAAAAACAAAAAACCTCACATTTGTTATCTGTGAATTTAAATCTCTATAAAATTATATCTTAAGATTGGTTAAAGAATTAGATTGGTATCATATATGATCACTCTCTTACAAGTTTTTAGTAGTTAAAAGTTTATTTACAGGAAAACAAGATCATTAATTAATTAATTAAGCTCCTTTTCGATTGCATTTGTTTCTTTTGATAGTTTTTACAGGGTTAATAATGAAGTATAAATACTGTAGTAGATTTGGGGTAGATGATCCTATAGTTTTTCTCCTGAGGAACATGGTTTCATTTTTCCTGTCACAGACTTCTTGGGTATCCTAAATCTCCTCAGAGAAATTATTTTATTGGCTTGATACGTGTCTTCTTCAGTAGCAGTTAGTTACCCTACGATAGGAACTCAGTGCATGCCAGCTGCTGCTTGGCTCTTAGTTCCTACGATAAACTCTTAACTAATATTTGGCTACTTAAAAATAATGAAGTTATTTTAAAAGTTAAAAACAAAAATGAAAGAGAGCAATAACTGCACCACTAAATTTGAATTTCATGGCCAGTATATTCTTAACCAAATACTTGAATGGTACTGTTGCTCGAGCACACACTGTTTTCCTTCATAATTCGCTTAGTCTTCCCAGCAATTCTGCCTCCAGGTCTATTAATCAGAGATCATATTGAATTAGATTGAGATGAGATGACCCTATTTGTGAACAGAGTAGGAGGCAGCTTGGGTGGTATAATTCAAGGGACTGAAGGAGGTCTGTCTCTTCCAAAATAGGTCCACCAAGCTTCTGTGGTGTTTGAAAAACACCTCATTGGGGGCATTTTGCTGATGTTGTTATTAAAGTATCTCCAGAAAGGCCATTTTATCTTTTTTCTTTTTCCAAGCTGTTGGAAAACTGAATGACATACCACATCTTTTTAAGGTACAGCTTGAATAATTGGATGTTATGAAGTGAAGGGCAATCTTCAGATCTGTAAATCCCATAAAAGGTACGGCTGTTTTCTTGAGCACTCAGAGATTTTTAACTTGAAAATCTGAGAAGTAAATCTTTTCAAAACCTCAGCACAGATCTGTTGGGTTTCAGGTGAGGATCAAAAGATCCTGTCCTAAGAAGGGGAACATGGCAAGTTATTAAATAGTAAGTTATCTGACTTATACTACAAAGTTTTAAAATACACAGGAAATTGAAGCATTTCTAAAAAAAATTAAAGAAAAAAATTTTGGTGAATGTGTATAGAATGCATAAGACAAAAGGACCAATATTGAATGAGTAATGATGTATAGGGTAGACATAAGGGTAAAGGAAGGAGGGTTGCTTAGCAACCGAAAGGTCATCAAAGTAATGGGACCCCGTCAGAAGAGCCTCCTTGGCTTGTGGGATCACCATCTGCCAATAAAGGAAAGTAGAACTGGCTAGTGACAGCCAGATTTCATTGGCTTCATAATTTTACTTAAGGTTGCCTTTCTTATTTAGAGTTCACATTTTCTCCTTTTGCTTTCTTCTTTGTATTAGGTGATAACGTATTCTACATTAGCTGGAAGGCAAAATCAGGAAGGAAAGTAGGAAAATAATAGGCTTTGATTATTTCTCTAATAAGTGTTCAGGAGCCTGAATCATTAAGAATTTGTGTTGATTTCAGATTTTTTTTTCACCAGAAATTGCCCATTTTAGCAAACCTTAAATGTACAGTAAGAGCCATGAACTGTTATATACTGTGCTTTGGAGCAGATCTCAGAACTTACATACTCCCTGTAATTGATGCGATGTACTATTTGACTATCATTAGATTTATTTTTTGAGAAAATATTTTTTCCTGAGTGAATTAAAGGAGTATGTACACAGAATTCAGAGTGGAAAAACCACAATTTATAGATTTTTGATAATACTCAAATCTAAAATACCCATTGATTATAGCCCGGGCAGTTTACTTCACCCCTTTCAACTGACATTTCATCTATTCTAAAGATAATCATTTCTGACTGCTGGGTTACATGAGGGTTAAATGAACTGGAGCAGGAAGTCAGCATGACTGACACTACCAACTGCTCAATGAATATTGGCTGTCATTGCTCGAGGGAGCAGCCCTCTGAGCCTGATCAGACTGAACCCATCTTGGAATTAAGGCCAATCCAGAAATTCCTGAGATGTTTTGCAGATTTCAATTCAACTACCCATAGTGTTGTTTCATAGGAACATAAACTAGCAGAGAATCTACCAGAGAAATGCTTTGAGCTTCAGTTGTGGAAAACATCAAGAACTACATGCTAGAGAATTTACTTAACAGACCAACAGCATCAGGTAGAATTAAATATCTACCTTTAGACTTTTTCATGCACAATAGAATAGACTCTTGTTGTTGACTTGAACTCAATTAGCTAGTGTAGTCTGGCCAGTGCCTCCATGACATCCCTGTTCTGGAGATACTATTTAGATACTGCTTGGTACTACATTGTTGTAGCTTTGAAAACTTCCATGTGACATGTACTTAAAATGATTTATTCCCTTAGGTTTTGTGATGATAGTCTCTGTTGGTGCTTCTAAATCTCTCACCACTGTGTCTTTGTTCTGCAGGATTTTTTTCTGTTCGGCTATAATTTTGATGCTTTCCAAGTTTTAATCCTTGATCTACTGTTCTTTTGCTCTTTATACAATTTCCATAGATCTCACTCATTTATTATATGGCAATTGAAAGTTGTAAATCTGACTCTTGTAAATCTGCCTCTCCAGATTTTAGATTCTGCATTTAGATATGTATCTGTGTGTTCAAATGGACCACCTCTGCATGAACTAGACCTAAAATAAACCTTTTCTTTCCTGTCTTGATTTTCAGAATCTTCATCCATCTTTTCCTTAACCAGAAAGCCAGGGATCAATCCATTACTCTTGCATCCTTGTCTACATCAAAGTCCATTTTAGCAAATGTTAAATGTACAGTAAGACCTGTGTACTGTTATATACTGTCAAATGTACTTGATATTTTTCATATGGTTCTATATACTTGAGTCATTACTGCTGTTGGCTTCATCATATCCCTATTATTAAATAGCTTTTTAATATGTCCTAAAAACTCTATTCTCTCTTATACTTCCAACAATGATATATGCTAATCCTCATGTAGCATTTATTACCTAATGGTCTTCATTCTATTAACTGCAGAAGAGAAACCAGTGGAGATCTCCAAATATCCACACTTCGCAGAAGAGATGAGATAGTCAAGATACACAGAAGTTAAATCATTTGACATAGAACTAGTGAATAAGGTAAAATGGCTGTTGAGTTAGAGTCCATTTTCTTTTATTTTATTAATCTATACATAGGGATTTCTTTTTAAATAGCTGTTTTCTTGTTGCTAATTCTTCATGAAAGAAAATCTCTTTAAGAAGTAATGAAAGGTTTGGTGTCTAGCTGTATATATGGCCTCTCTGCACACACTAAACAGTAATACAAGCAGTAATTGGTGGCCACGATCAATTTAGTTCATTGTCTTCTACTCACTATGGATTTTGGTGTTCATTGTCTTATCATTTAATTAGTGCATTGGTTTTCCTTTTTATTGTGTTCTTTATGGGATTTATCACATTGTAGCTGAGGCTGGCTTAGAGATCATTATGTAGTCAAGGCTGTCTTCAAATTTGCTATTTTCCTGCCATGATCTTCTCAGTTCTGAGATTAGAGGTGTGCACCACTGCACCAAGACACCACAGTATAAAATTTTTAAACAGTCAGGTTACAAATGTTACTTAGGTTTAATTTGTATTTTTTTAAAAAAGATATTTATTCACTTGTTGCTGTTAATGTTCCTCGAAGAACTTTAAAATGCCTCACTTCCCAGATCCCCAGATACCTAATTCAAGCCATTGGTGCCTGCATACCTTGTCCTACATTTTGAAACAAATTGAAATCCTGATACTGCTATGAAATTTTTGTAAATATAAAGACCCAAATCAATTGACTTATAAATAGGGAAATTGTTTTATTGGTCTCATCTAATTACATGAGTGCCTTTAAAAGCAGTGTGTGTGTGTGTGTGTGTGTGCGCGCGCGCGTGTGTGTGTATTCTCTTTAAACATGAAATTGAGCAGTTCCCAGTAGATGGAGGATTTGATCTGTTGTGGTTGGCTTGAAGAGGGTTTTGTGTAGGAATGAGAAATGCTGAAGTAGAAGTAGAGTAAGTTATCTAATTTCTTGGTAATTACTTTTGTGTTCGCCATTCCTTCGATTTTTCTAAGACTGGTAGTGATATTCTCACATCTTGATTTTAGTGATTTGAGTCTTCTCTCTTATTTATTGATCAAGCCAACTAAAGACATATCAATTTTGTTGATTTCTTTCACTTTTGCCTATGTTGATTTTCTCTAATGTTTTCTATTATCTCTTATTTCCATTTTCTTTAATATTTTTCCCTCTGTTTAATTTTAGTTTAACCTGTATATTTCTTTTTATAATATATTAAGGTGAAAGTTCAGGTCATTCATCTGTAGTCATTTCAATTTTTTGGTACATATTACATTAAATATCCCTCTATGGACTACATCTGTTCGCCTCATCACGCATACATACATATATACACACGAATGTATATTATACATTTGTTCTTGTTCATTCACACTGAGCTTTGTGTGTGGTTTCATATTTTGCCCATCATGAATTAATATTGTGCTAATTTCCACTTTACTTGTGCATCAAATAAATGTCACTCTGTTGCAATTTCTAATTCTGTTCTATTGTGGTCAAAGAACATGAGATTAACGTTTTCTATCATAGAAAAACTTTAAGCTTTGTTTCGTGTTTCAGTTTGTGTTTCTCCCACAGACAGTGTTTCACACATATTAGATAAATTGTACTCTTTGGAAGAGTGTCCTGTAGGTGTTGGTCAGGTCTACTTAACATCTCTAAAACTCTTCTATTTCTTTATTACTCTGCTTGTTATATGTATGTATTGAAACTGACTCACTAAAGTCTCCAATATTTTCATTGAATTGACCATTATTTTTAATTCTGCCCATTTCATTTTATCTGTGTTTGGACCCTGGGTTTTGATGCATCAATATTTGTAGTTGCTCCATGTTCTTAATGGGTCATTATTATAGTGTTATACAGTATCCTTTTTATCTGATAAATACTTTTTTTCAAAGACTCTATTAATTTGATATTAGTAGCATCACACCATTGTTCTTTTTGTTATTGTTTGTTGGTCATATACTTTCCTTGATTACTTTTTGATATACTTTTGTGCAAAAGAAAAATAGCACTGGTAATATTTGTTTCACGTAGGTGAGGCATTTATTGATTTTTGTTCCTCATTATGTGTCTATTACTGTTTCTCCATTTCTTCATTAATTTATTCTTTTTTGTTACATAGGTATTGTAGAATATACTACTTTTATTTACTTGTTGATCTTT
Source organism: Cricetomys ansorgei (assembly GCA_026225945.1). NCBI lineage: Eukaryota > Metazoa > Chordata > Mammalia > Rodentia > Nesomyidae > Cricetomys > Cricetomys ansorgei. The sequence goes on from JAMJFZ010001074.1 coordinate 3,563,882, forward strand.
TATTGCATTGTTTAGTTATAGTTTAGTGATTGCTCATAGACTTGCAAAACAAAAATTTCACATAGTTCTAGTGTACGTTGATATAAATAATCACAGTACTTCAAAATGTTCTCCAATGTTGCTCCATTCTCTCTCTGGGCAATGTGCTTTTTTGTTACAAAATTCCACATTTATATATTATATACATCTCAAATTAGTTTCATAATTCTTTATACTTTTACCTTGTATATCCAACAGGAGAAAGGAGTTAAAATAAAAAATATATTTCCACTTGTTTTTTTCACATTAGCCCGTGAAGACGCAGCCACCTGTGTTGGTATTTCTCCTGTGGATTCATAATAGCTGATGCTCTTTCAATGAACTGAGTAATCTTACTATTCTCACAAGATAGATGTGTGAGTAGCAGTTTTCTAAGTTATGTTTATCTTGGAGCATTTTGATTTCTTCATAATTAAGAAAAGAATTATTTATTACTTGTATTTGCTCTTGTGTGTTCCTGCATGAGTTTATATGCTTCATATGCCAGGAGCTTGTGCTGGACAAAAAAGAGCATCAGATCCTGGGGAACTGATCATGAGTAGTCACAGGGGTGCTGTGAACCAAACCCAGGTCCCCTGCTAGAGCGGGTGAGTCCTCAATTCAGTTCCTTCCCATAACTTGATAAAGCTATGGAATTGCAGACTGATTTTATATACATAAACATATATACAATATATGTATTTACGTATATACATATATATATGTATATGTATGTATATGTAAAAACTATATGTATATACATAAACACATGTATATGTATTTATGTATACGCATATATATGCATATATATGTATATATATGCATATATATGCGTATACATAAATACACACACATATGCATACATACTCCTTTTGTTTCAGTATTTTGATTGTCTTTGTATTTTTCTCCTATATGTTTTCTATATGACACAAGTTGTTAAACCATTTCAGATCCCTAGTAACCCCTGAGTAACTTTTCTCTCTGTTGACAATGTTCTTTTCTCTCTGACTTCCACTGACAGCATTATTTTAAAGCTTATCCTAATACAGTTTGTCAAGCTTCCTGGATGCCACAAGTAATGTTTCTCCTCAGATTCATTTCACACGTGGACTATGGACTACGAGTTTGAGTCATTATGTCTCCAGTAACTATTTCAGCTCTTTTCTTTCTTTTTATCTTCATAAACTTTTATTGTGATAATATTTTTGTGCTAGATAATATCTCACACCTCTGAGGCTGTGCTCACCTTTTCAGCATTTGTTTCTCAGACTAGATAATTTTTGGTCAAGTTCACTTCCTTTTATCTTCTACCAGATCTTTTACTGCTGCGCCCTTCTAGTGAATTTTTATTTCTGTCACTAAATTTTTCAACTTCATAATTTTTATTGTTTGAAATAGTTACTATCTGTTTATTTATAGCCTCTATTTATGAGGCATTGTTTTCAATCTTTCAATGCCTTAGTATGGTATATTTTATATTTCATGCATAAATTCAGTAACTGATTTAAAGCCTTTATAGTAAGTTGAACATCTATGCTTTCTAATAGGCAGTTTACGTTGACTATTTTTCCTTCAAATTGATCTACTTTACTGTTTTGTAGGTTTTCTTGAAATTCTGACACTATAAATCAAGTAATTTGCCATTATTAAAAATCAAATCCCCACATACCTGTTAAGGACAGATACTGCTGCTATATTTTACTTTTAGTTTTTGTTTTATGATTTTTCTGGCACTTTTTCTGTGTCCTTTGAAGTCACTGGCAATTTAGCAAAGCAAAAGACAAACAAACAAACTACAATAATGAACTACATATAGTGAACTACAATAATGACCGGTGTGGCAAGATATGCCCATAGGTACAAAAGTGACATAGATCTTATGGTAGATAACCAAGAATTCTCTCTCTCTCCCTCTGTCTCTCTCTCTCTCTCTCATGGTTTGAAGAAATATTATACTAGATAGCGATGAAATAGCATTGACCCAATAAGACGTGTTCTCCTTTGCAAACGCTATGATCATTTATCTTCCCCCATCCCTTTTACGAGTTTATACAGCAAAAAAAATACATTTTAAGGATACCTTAGAGTCAACACTTAATTGAAATATCGTAACTTTTAACAATTAAGATAAACACAGAAAGAAGTTAAGTCTCGTATCATTTCACCTACTGTGGGTTACATCAACAAAAATCTATATTGTAACAGATTTAACATGTTTTCATAATTGTGTTAAATTTTGTATCTGCATACTAACATCTCTCAACTCAATTTCCCATTTACCAGGAGCTTCTGATTGAAGTTAAGCCCTGCTCCTAAGGAGCAGGAGGAACACATGCCTGGTCCCACAAATCTAGTGAAGAACCCAGGGTTGGGGGGGGGTCACTGCAGCAGAGGGAACGCATTACTATTACTTTGCTAAGTAGCCACAGTATCCAGCTGTCATTTAAATTCCCATCTCTAACTTGAAGATAAGTGCAGCTCTCAGAACCTATCACTGATCAGAGGAGTTTCTTTGTGTAATAGGTGGTGATTAGTGTAGAAATTCCTGTTTCTAATTAAGGAGATTCTGTACAATGTTGAGGGTGTCTGTGTATTGGGGTGAAACCTCCGTGCTTTGGCAGTTTACAACTCTGTCTTAATTTCCTTCTTGTTTGGAGCTGCAATATTATGGAGAGGTCAGAGTTAAGGACATTGCTGCTTCTTTCCTGCATATACACATAGATCCTCAAGAAAATGCTGGAGGGCTTCAGCATTTCCAATGGAATTCAATTCCCCAGATGCACCTTAAATGGGTAAGCTTGCCTCCTCTGTTCTCCTGTGGGAACTTCCACTCCAGGCAGTTGTACTTCTGCAAATGTGGCTCATTACTTAAAAAAAAAAAATCTCTGTGGGTAGATATTTTCCTACTGAGGGAGTTCTGAGTCAAATTAAGTAATGACAAGCTTTGTGAATGGAGAGTTTCCAGGGAACTAACAGACAAGAGAAATACTGACGGTTCTCTAGGGGCGGGACTTTATGGCAGTTCAAATCCACTCTGCTTCTTCCAGTCTTTGCTATGCTGCTGGTTTTCTGTTTGCCATGGTTACAGTGTGGCTGGTTTTCATGGCTAAAGTGAAGCTGGAGATGGAGCAAGAGGAATGGGAACCTGGCGGGCCAGAATGCCACAAAAGCTTTCTGTTCTACCCAAACTTAGGCGCATTTATTTATTAACATTCCTTGAATTCTTGCAAGCTGTTAGTTACTTTCCAGCCTTTCGGAAAAGTTGATTTTTTTGAAAACAGTGTTTCCATTGCTTTGATGAAGCGATGGGGTTTGGAAGTTCTGGGTCCCTTAATTCCAGAAAACCGCCTGGTCAATTCTCCGTGTCCTCTCTTCTTCTCCAGCTTAAGAGGACACGTTTCTTAAAATACCTGACATCGAATTTCTTGTCTGCAAATTGTAATATATGCTCCTCAGAGTTCTTGTAAACGTTAAGCGAGAGACTATGAAGGCCTGTGCATGGGATATGGAGGCTATCAGGGGAGGCTGTTTTCCCACTTGGTTCTTGGTGCTTCTATTTACATATTACTAAGCTGTGTCTTGGCAAGCAGCGGTGATTCTTCCTACAGGTTAGAGTTTGCCCCTCTTTCATGTTCAATGCTGTCTACTCAATTTACGTTCCATTTACAGTCTTCCCCACAGAATGGTGATAATGCTCAGTTTCAGCCAGGCCTTTTTTTTTTTTTTAACGGAACCTTGAGTTGCAAATGAGGTAGGGCATTGTTTACAAGCACTGTGTGTTTATTTCTCTGTTTGATTTCTCCTTTTCTCTGTTCTCCCTCACTGATTTTCTGCAAACTTTTTATTCGCCGCAGTCCAAACCGGAGCAGAATCAATGAACCATGGCATTTCTTACTCCAGAGAAAGGCAGAACCATTTGGCCCCTGAAATAGCAGAGCTATATTTGGGGCTTCCACCTCTTAATTAAATAACCATCAAACTCTTCTGTCTTCAGACTGTACGACTTTCAGGACTCCAAGGGCCACTTCCTTATTAAACTCTGCACTCATTTGCACTCCGTAGCTCTATCTATCTTTGCGTCCAATTCCTGTCAATTTATTTAATTATTTTATCTTCGGGTCTATTTAATTGTATTGTCAACAGGGCTTTAGAAAGGCTTGGGTATTAGCATTCCAGGATAAAGTTACATGGGGTTGAGTCACAAACAGCAGAATAAAATACAATTTAAAAGAATTTGAGTATAAAAATAAACAATATTCCAGAAAGAATATTAATAAAATGAGTTTCCACGAAGTTTGTTCCTATATAATATTGCACACGATTTTTAAAATAAAAATTAAAATAATGTGATTTAGAAAAGTTTTAGGCAATGGGTATTAAGCAGTGCTGTAGAATAGGGAGACAGTATACATATAATATTCACCAAAGTTGTTCTATTTTTTAAGCATGTTGCTAAGTTTTTACTCTTTCAGGTTTAATATATGTGCATATCATACACAAATCCATATATGCATGTTAATATACATTTATAAACATTAAACTGGCAGGGCCAGCCTGGTCTACAGAGTGAGTTCCAGGAAAACCAGATTTACCACAGAGAAACCCTGTCTCAAAAAACCTAAATAAATAAATAAATAAATAAATAAACAAATAAATATTAATTTGGCTTTTTCTTTTAAGCTGAGCAACACAACCTCTGGACATCTCTGAGATGATATATCTACTTGGCAACATTTATTCTATGAATGCATTTTATATTTCATTATGTTTCTACATGTCCATCACTGGGCCCATTTCTTCTTTTCTGTTTTTCATTATTATCATTATCATCATCATCATCATCATCATTGTTATTATTATTATTAGACAAGTTTTCTCTATTGTAACTCTGGCTGTCCTGTAACTCACTCTATACAGCAGACTGGTCTCGAACTCACAGAGATCCGCCTACCTCTCTGCTTCCCAAGTGCAGGGATTAAAAGCATGTGCCACCACCACCTGGCCTGGCTCCTTTTCTATTTTTCTACGTGAACATTATTTTGGTAATTATTTTGTTTTTTTTCACATGGTGCATTTTTCCATTATTTCTTTCTTCAGTTTAAGAAAAAGGTAAAGACAAGTTTGAGCATTTTAAGTTTAGTCTTTGGCTAGCATATTGACCATGGAGCACAGAAAAACTGCAGTGAACGTATACTGAACCTATTGTAGTTCACCCATAAAATTCAAATGTAATGTCTTTTCCCTCAGGGCTTTGAAGTTGTATTTAGATAACATCAAATAGCGAAGTATATTACTAATTTTGTCGTTGAAGCAGCTTTGTGAACACTGTTACCACAGGAGAGCTTTTACACATTGTTACGTTGGACACAGATGACTACTTAGAAAACCTGAAAAGACCATGAAAATGTCAGAACAGTTCTAGTTTCTCCACATGCCTGCTTTCAGAGATTGCATACTCTTGATGTTTCCTGATATCGCTCATTAGAAAACCTGAACACCTTGTTTCTGGAACAAGAAGTGAAAATGAATTTTTAAAGTTTTTTGGTTATTGAATAATATCTTCTAAATCATAAATCTATTTAATATACGGGATATCATTATTGTAATGGAACTGTAACACCAATACACTAATTGGAAGATGACATTTTGTGTATTTCAGAAAAATAGTTGTCAAACTCTGCATGTCATATGTTGTAAATATTGTTTCAACTAGGGAGTTAGCCAGCACCTTTTATGTTTCCAAGTAACATGCTAAATCAAACTGTTTCACAATATGGATTATGAGGAGTTGATTTTAACACTACCTGAATATGCGCTTAGGTTAAAGGAGAGGCAGTGTGCATTAATAATTCAAAATGTTACTTTTATACTTGCCTAATTAACAAAAGGCTCTTCACTGAATCTGTCAAGTAGATTGGAGTGTCTGCATGCTATGGAAATTTCTGCACCGTTAGCTTCCACTTCTCTTTAGAAATGTTTAAGGGAGAAGCAAACGCTTTGTAAATGCATCATGGCTTTGCAAGAGACAGACAGCTAGAAACACATTCAGACTCCATTCCGTGATAGCCACTTGATTAGGGGGCTAGTGAACTTAAGATGGCTGTGGTGTGCTTTCTTTCTTTCATGAACTTTCAGTTTAGTGTGAAGAAGGGGTGCATAAAGAGGTCATGCTAAGGTAAAATTTTTACATTGATATTGGCACAAAAGAACTCAATAGTGTTAACAGCATTTGCCTGGTCTAGTCAGGTAAGGCATGAACAGAGTCTTCCAAGATGAGTTAGCCAGGAGGTGGCTAGTCCAGGTGCTGCAAAGACAGGACCAGCTTCACAGTAGGTCTACAGTTACTGTGGCTGACCTGTTGAGTGCAATGTGTAGGCTGAACTCTGGTGTCCACACCATAAGACTAGGGCATGAAAATTTGCACCTTTTTGTAACTTGTCTTCCCACAGTATGCTACTTTCTGTAACTCCTTTGGTGAGAACTGGTGCCCCTCTTCATATTGCTATTAAAAGAGGCACTTTCTGCAATTTATACAAAGCTGCTTTATGCTTTAGATGTGTCTGTATTGCTGGTGAAAAGCCAACAAGAGTTTTTCGTCTTACTAGTATTCATATAAAAGTTGACCATCTCCCAGTTCTTAATTCTCTATTAAAAAAAAAAAAATGTCTGGGTGATGGTGGCACTTGCTTTTAATCCCAGCACTAGCGAGGCAGAGGCAGGTGGATCTCTGTGAGTTCAAGGCCAACCTGGTCTACAGAGTCAGTTCCAGGACAGCCAGAGTTACAACAGAGAAACGCTGTCTCAAAAAACAAACAAACAAACAAAAAAACCAAATTGGATACCTAATCCTTCTTCCTCTGTTTCGTCTGTAGGTAGCAGATTGAGAAATCATCGGAAAGAGATAAGTGTCACCCTGGGCTGTTCACAATTTAGATCACAGTCAAAACAGACCTCAGGGACACGGCTGTATGTGGGTATCAATAGTACAGCTCTTGCTTAGCGGATACACTAGAATCTCGGGGGTGATCTCTAGGACCACACACCAACCCTAAACAAAAACCCCACAAATCAAAACAACAGGGACAACTTGGATGCTCACTTGTGCATTCTGCCACAGAAGGGAACAAATGTTTAACGAGTTTGCTTCCAGGAAAGTTAGATCCTAGGGACTTCTGGTACCAAAATTTCTACAGACCCCCCTTCTCTATTTTGTTCGTTCTCTCCTTTGAACTTGTGTTTCTGCAGGCTACCAGTGAAAAACTCCCCCTACATATTTAACCTCCACATTCCACTCTCTCTCTGTCTCTGTCTCTCTCTCCATTTCTCTCTCTGACTCTCTCTTTCTGTCTCTGTTGCGCGCGCGCACACACACACACACACACACACCGCACATACACACATATACATGCACACACATATATGCACATTGATCTTATGTATTTTGTTTCTGCAGTAGTTGGTTCAAATTTATCTGTACTTGTGTAAGCTTGAGACACAGGTAATGTCCCAAAAACACAAATAGAAATATTAATTAATTTTAGAAGAGGTGTGTCTCCAGAGAGAAGCAGAAAGGAACATTTATAAATATTAAATTACCATACGGACTTATACTGGAAGCTGCCACATATAAAAGGACATTTTGAGAATTCCTGGGAGAGTGGCTAGTACACACATCATTTTGTTTAACTGAGTGAAGGATTCTTATTAAACTAACCTCTGAAAAATATTAGCCTAGTACTGATTATAGATCATGTCCCAGGTGCTTGTCAGAACTCAAATAAGCAAGGGCTTAGCTTGATTGGCCTCTCTCTAAGTGTTGTTTGGCAAATATTAACCCCTTACAAAGTAAAAGATTAAAGTTAAACAGTATAATTATTATTCCTTAGGCAAGACTGAAGGAAAAGTACTGAAAAAGAGGGATCAGAAAATGGAAGGATTAGTTCATTGGGGCAGGAGTCCGGAAGAGGCGGATAGTGAGACATTAAGCAGGCCCTGGGAAACTGAGAAATATTGCTCTTGAAGTAGGCAGGTTTCGAAGAGTTTCTGGGCATGTGATAAGTCAGAAGAAACTCTCTCACCTGAGCGCCACTGTGTGGCAAGGCTTCAGGGGAGCAGGCAGGCTGAGAAGGCTTTCATTAGAATCATCTGTGTCATTCCGCAATGTGATGTCAGATTCCCAGGTTGTGCCCTGAGTTTATAGCACCATATTTTGTAAGAGTGAGACTCAAGATCTGATTCTTTTCATCAATGCTCAGTGAGTCCTAGATCCACTAGCATTGAACAAGTGGTTTATAAGACACTAGACATCATGAGTTGTTCTGACATAAAGACAAATGGAAGTTTGTTTACTTGGAACTCGGGCTGTAGAAACCAGAAAGTAGAAGTTCGTTAGTATGCTTACATCTCTTACAAGATGACCTGCAGAGATTTATTGCTTCTTCAAGTTAAATGGATGCCTACTAATACTAAAACTAATAATCCAAATATGAATACGAAAACTGCTACCATATGCTTTTTATTTATTTTTTTCTTCTTTTTAAAACATATTTAGTCATTCTATACAAACAACAGGAAAGAATTGAATAGGTGAGAGGAAGGGAGGAAATTTCTGGTGCACACACAGCAGAACAGCTTGTTGATGGTTAAAACTTTAAATGAGCATCTGTGACACCAAATAAGGTGGCTGGCTGGTTAATATTTAACAACTAGCCCTCTGGGAAAATATCATGATGTGTACTTAGCTGATGTGTATGGTATGAAATACTTCTGTATTGGCGAACTTGATGTTATCAGTAGCTTAATGCCTAACTAGCAGAGTTCCTAAGAGCCTAGTAAATCGGTGCTTATGAATGAGGAGCAGCTGGCTCCACTGATTTTATATAAGTACTCCCATTTTGTCAGTGTTGACGTTGGAACTTATTTATTATATGGAACAATACAGAGCATGGCCTCGTAACCCCTCTCAGTTATTGTATGCTTCTGTACTCCCTTGTTTTGTTGTTCTTAGTGAACCATTATAATTTAGATATGCTAACACGGCCCATAAACTGTTCAAAGTGTTTTCCTACCTTTGTACACATGTGTGTTTTGAAAAATAACAAGGATACTGTATAGCAAGGGGAAGGCTAGTAATAATCATGAAATGAAATACACTAATTGAAGTTCTATATCAAAGTTAAATGGTGTCAAAATATAGGAGGCTGTCTAATTCGTGTTTCGACATTTTTCTCTTTTGGAAAATAGCTTGGTTTGGAGAGTCGGAGGTTTCTGGCTCAATCCTTAGAATATTCCTAATAGCTGTGTTTGATATTCACTGAGAAGTGGAAGCTGATGTGCTCTGGCAGCCAACAGGTCTGGCAGGAAAATATTTGTATAATTGAATTGTATAATTGAACGGAGAGGAAAGGCATTGAAGAAGTCTAGCAGAATTTTAAACAGCACCTAAACACCCAGAGGAACTTTCCAGGTTAGAGGGAAGAGTGTGAGGACGATCGGATTAACAGCTAAAGCTCTCTCTGAGGCTGAGTATTTTGTTGCCCTGCACCCTCTCTCAGCTGCCTCTAAGCCTCTGGGCTTTCTCCCTCTACCTCACCTTCTCCTGAATTGCAGTTGGTTATTGTCAATTATTTATTTTCTTCTGAAAATATTATTTTCAGAAAATTTTGAAGAATTGTGATTTAATTTTTCAAGTGTCATTAGATTGTTCTTCTCATGAACAATTTCCCTACACTCGTGTGGATTCATTGATTGAGACTGATTGAGATACATTCTAGACATCTGGCTTACATATAGCTGTGGTCCCCACTCATAGGTTGAAGTCCCAGTGTGACTGTACTTGGAATTAGGGGCAAGAAGAAGGTGAGTGAAGTTACTGTTCTAGTAAGGGTTGGACACGAATCTGACAGGACTAGTAACTAGATCAGATCAAGAAAAAGCACTAGTGACCTCATCTCTTCTGGCCCCTTCGCTTCCTCTAGAGGAAAGGCTCTGGGAAGACATAGCATGAGGAACGGGCATCTGAAAGCAACAAGAAGCCCTCATCAGAATCTTTGATTTTGTACTTCCAGTTTCTAGAAATACAGAAAATAAATCTCTCTTGTATTTTATTCCTCAAGACACCCTGCCTACAGTATTTTACTGTGGTAGTTCACGTGAACTAATTAAAACCAATTATCGTTGTATCAGACAACTTTCAGTTGTTATGAGAAATACTTTGGAAAGTGAAGTAAACAGAAGATAGTTTCATTTGTGCTCATGGCCTTGAGATTTGGTATCCATTTGGATCTGTTTTTAACTAAACATATGGTATGGAAACGTGGCAGAAGGCAGGCAGTGGACCTCAACCATTTACCTCGTGGAAGTCAGGAAGCACAGGGTGAGAGAATGCTGCCAAGCATCCTAAATACCCTGTTCCTCCAAGTCATCTTTGTCTACTTAAAGTTACACTGTGCCACAATAACCCGTTCAATTTTGAATCTATAAATAGATCAATCCATCCATGACTTTAGAGACTTCCTGATCTTTGACCTTCCAAAAGCTCCATCTCTGAGCACATTTGCAATGGGAACCAGGCCATGACACTTTGTGGAATATTTAAGATTTAGACAATAATTTATACACCACAAGAATGGTAGTGCCTGGATTTGATTCCATTTTTCTCACTCAAGAGTTCAAGATTTCATAAGAATATGTCATAAATGAAATATTAAAATATAAAGACTGAATATTTCTACCAGACTTATTTCCTAAAAGTGAATTCTTTACCTATACTGTTTTTTATCCTCTTCCATGAAGCTTCTGTGTCTCTTAATCCACTAGAGCTGACACAACAGGCTGCTTGAAACTGAGGAACCTGTGAAAGACAGAAATTGGTGTCTTAGAATTCCAAGGACTAGGAAGTCTAAGATCAAATCCCTGGCTTATTTCACAAAGTGGTTAGGTGTTCTTCTCCTCTTCCAAGATGGGACTTTAATTTTGAGTCTTTCAGAGGAAAAGACTGGGTTTTTTTTTTAGGGTCAAAAGATTTGGAAAGACTAAAAAGAAAAGCCAAACCCCATGTGATCCATTTTATAATGGACTTAATCTGTTTGTAGGCATGGAGGTGTAGTCCTGATTGTCTTTGATAGGACTTCACCCCCAGCACGGTAGCCTTGGAGATTAGTTTTCTATAGACACCCCAGTGTAGAATACAATGCATAAACATGTTTCTTTTATCTAACCGTGACTTAGTTTCTAATGATCCCATCCCTCTCTCCCCCCATTTTTGCTGCCTGCTGTTCTCTCATCTTCTGGTAACCACTCTTAGTTTCTTAATTGCTCTTAATTTCAATAACAGTTTTGAGAATCCACAGATGAGTGAAGTGTTTGTTCTTCTGTGCCTGGTTGATTTTACTTACTGAGGTCAGTCCCATCCACATTATTACAAATGATAGGATTTCATTGTTTTTACAGCTACATCATATTGAATTGTATACAATGTTACATTCTCGTTACATCAAGTGTTGGATACTTAGGCTGCTTCCAGATCTTGGCTATTGTGAAGAGCACTGTAACAGACACAGTACAGATGTGTCTTTGGCACGCTGACTTAATTTCCTTTGGGTATATGTGCAGTGCTATGCTTGCTGGATTATATGGTAATTGTTCTTCAATTCTTTTATTAATCTCTCTACTGCTTTCCGTAATTCCACTAAGAGTACGCTAATGTTTCCTTTGACTGCATTCCCACCAGAATTTTGTCTTTTTATTAACAAACTCTAAATGGAGTGATTTCATGCCTCAGCATGGTTTTGATTTCCATTTTAAAATTGTTATTGATGTTAAAACTTTTTTCATATGGCTATGGCCATTTGTGACTTTTTTGGAGGGAAACATCTATTTTGATGTACCACTCAATTTTTTCATCTAATTTATTTAGTTTATTCTTAGCTATTGAGTTTTTTGGGTTTTTTTTTTGTTTTTCTTTCCTCAGATTTTCTTGTTGTATTCTGGATATCAACCCTTTGTGAGACGTATTGTTTACAAGCATTTTCTCCTGTTCTGTAATTCTTGTCTAGGTTTCCTGGAACACAAAGGGTGGCTTCCGTGGTCAATACTATTCTTCCCGTGTGTGCTATATCTGTCTTCTTCTTATCCTCCTTCCTCTGGGAGCTTAGCTCTTTATGACCCCTGCTTTGTGCAGCTTTTTGAACTTTGAATCTTCTACCTCACTTCTGTTTGTAGTAGTTTTACACTTTTCCCCTAATAGTGCTTATCCTGATGTGTTAAGGATTCTTTTTTTTCTTTCATTTCCTCTTTGTGTGAAGAGAATTTAATTGAGTTAATACAAATTTATTTACTAACGCTACAATTTCAAAACCTTGATTTCATTAAGACTATGTTTTTATTCCTATCTTATAAATACTACCACTGAATTTTAAGTCTATCAAACTTATCAGTACTTTTTTAATGTTTTTAGACTAATATTTGGCATATTTTTAAAAGCTCATAAGTAAAAGACATCAAATAGATGTAGATGAATTTTTAAATAATATACTCAATGTTGTCTTTAAGTTTTGGCATTATCCTTAGGAAAATTATTTTCCAAATAAAAAGATCACTTACTGCACAATAAACTATTCAATTAAAATGACACATGATGAAAAATTCCTGTCTTCATAAGATTTGCATAAAATGGCATCAGTCTAGTTGAACTCTCCTTTGAAACCTCATTTGAAGAGAACACAGATTTGTTCTTGGGTTCTAGCTAGCATATCCCTGAAATCTAAAACATATGAATAAATATGTATGTTCCATAGTTCAAGTCCTTTCTTCAGTTCCTGCATGCTATTGTTATTTTTCTGTTGATTTCTAAGAGTTGTTTTTAATTATTTATCCAAAAATGTTAATTATTTTCAACAGGCAGGTCAGTATGCCATTTTTGTTTTAATTTATCTGAATGGGTTCTCCTGATCCAGAGGCCCCTGAATGATTCTAAGTTGAGGCTGACAACATAAAGCATATCACAGATAGAAGATGGATTAGTTCTTCTAGGCTCACTTGGTCTACTTGTCCCTGTCCCTAATGAGGGTGCTTTGAACAAATCTCCTTAGAAAAGAACATCACAGATAAATCTCCCACAATAAATATTTTCCTTCAAAGGTAGGCAAAGGTAGAATTCTAAAATACAAGGCCTTCACACTTGTCACACGTCATATGGATACAGTTACATGCTTAATTATATTTACTACTACGAAAGCTACTGGTGTATTAGTAAGTCTATATTGGCACCAAAAGAGAGTTCTTTCATTTGTGGGACCAGAGTTCTTGGTAGCGAGCCAGTGTTAGTTTTTGCCAAAATTGTATCCCCAAATAGGTATATCTTTTTTTTTTTTTTAAGATGGCTCATATTTCCGATGAACATCAGAACATTAGCCCTTTTCTCTCCAATGGGAGACAGACAGATCTTTAGCATACTGGGAAACTTATACAGACTTAAAAAAACAATCTGTATATTTTATTAATTTAAATCTATATGAAAATTTTTTCTCTATGAGAAAATTAAATCTATGAGAAAATTGTTTATTTGAAACTAATATTCCATTGAAATGTCTTATTATGGGTTTAAGGGTCTGGATAACCTGGTGTGTGTGGGGTTGGAAGACACAGGCCTTTAATTCGGACCTTGAGGCGAGAAGACACACTTTTAAGATGGGCCATACCTTCCGCTGGGAGTTGATATAAGGACATAGAAGGGAGTAAATCACTGCCTGCTTGCCTTCACCTTGCTAGCTATCCATTCCCTCATTGGCATCGGTCGGAGCCTACTTCTTCAGGATGCCAGCATGAACTGACGAGCAGCTGAGACATTCAGCTTTGCAGACTGAGCAACTAATGGACACTTGGATTTCCCATTCACAGCTAGTTATCATTGGACTAGAGGGACTACAGTCTGTAAGGCATTCCAATACACCCATAAACATATATATATGTAAATATACATATTATATATGTACACATATATAATATTTCTTATACATTTTTATTTGATTTATTATTTGATTTTTTATTTTATTTATTTATTATTTGATCTATTTGATTTATTGTGTATATATGTGTGTGTGTGTGTGTATTCATATATATTCATTCCATGCATACTGTTACTCTAGAGAACCCTGACTAATACAACCATCTGCAAATTTCAAAAACCATACCAAACAAGAGATGCCAGAATAGAAGAGGGCTTGCTTTGGGATTTCATCTCAATTAAGCTTGAGAAGGGGCACGGCAAATCTGTGGAGTCAGAAAGCAGCACAAAGTCCCTCACTTCCTTTGGGTGACTAAGAAGTAACTGGCTACACACATATGCATAATTTATAACAAAATGGAAAATTTGAAACTGTCATTCAGGGTCAGAACTGCAAAGGTGTACACATTTGTCAGAATTCATTGGTGTGCATACACCTGATTATTTGCGTATATGGAATTTTTCCTCAATAAAATGAATGGCTGAAAATTAAAAAAAACAAACAAACAAACAAGCAAGAAAAGAAATGTCTCCTTAAATATTATGGAGACAAAGCAAAAAGAAACAAGTTCAGAGTATGAAGGTGATTATTTTTAATGAAATACTGTATCTAACGATTAGAAATAAAGTAAGAAGGGAAGATAATGCCTTTTTTAAAAATTAATCTGAGCCACAATGCTAGCCAAAAGCATTGCTTGATTTAGGGGCCTAGAGACAGGTGGATGTGGTATTTAATCTTGGCTGTCAGTTTCACTGGATTGAGAAAGGTCAGAGAGGTTAGTATATCACGGCTCCTGGTATGTCTGTGAAGACGTGTCAGTCGGGGTCAGATCACAGGACAAATATGAGCACTGTTAGGAGGTGTCAGGACTGCTGAAGGGTGTTCGGGGCAAGAGGGTCCAGGGCATCACACAGTGAGCTGTATCCTGCCTGCCCCCTCCTACCACTCTTCATTGCTTCCTGGATGCCATGAGCTGAATGGCGAGCTGTCCTCCACCAAACCCTTCCCGCATGGTGTTGCTAACCTCTGAAACCGAGGAGAAATGAACCCTTCCTCTCTTACGTTGTTTACATCAGGTATTTTATCACAGCAAAAAACTAACACGTTGTGGGAAAGAGGTACAGACGAGTCCTTTGACCATTTTCAAGCCATCAGTTGCTATTCGCAGACAGATGATGACTTTTATTCTTTGTTCAGACTCAAATTCTACCTGTTGTAAACTTATTGTTACATAAGGCTAAATACAAACACATGCTCTTATTAGGCCTGGAATATTCCTCTCTGTTCTCTGTCTCTTTGATAAGCATGAATATCCCCATTGAGGCTGATACAAGGATAATTTGATGGCCAGTAACTGATGGCTAGTTGAATGCAAGGACAGAGCTAATTTCCAAGTGGAGTGTGACAGCATAGGCCTTTATAATCCTGGTTCTGGATTGATTCCCTATTTGGGCTTATTGATTATTTTGTTTTCCACACCTATATTCATATATCCTTTCTAGCCAACCACATATCTCACAAAATGTTGATTTTAGCAACAACAACTTACTGGTAAGCTTTCTTCTATGATTGAAAAAACTTCTTGTAAAGATTTAATGAAACATATGTAATTAACCATAGTTTCCCAAGTAGGGATTGTTGTAAATCTATTTAAAATGACATTAACTATATCCACTATAAGGATTTAAGTCAAACTATACTAGCTTATGCTACACTGCTTTCATTGGATTTAAAAGCAATTTATTACACAATTAATATAATATTTCAATCACAAGCAGATTCATCTAGAATTACTTAACCCAGAGGAGTTGATCTGAACCACTGCTCAGGCACTGGTAAGTACTGTTAATGACTAAGTAAGTGTTGCTGCTGCTCTCTCTCTCAGTCTCTCTCTCTCTCTCTCTCTCTCTCTCTGTATGTGTTTCTGTTTCTTTGTGTGGGTGTATGTCTCTCTCTCTCTGTATGTGTCTCTTTTTTCTCCCTCTTTCTCTTTGTGTGTGTGTATGTAGGTGTCTCTCTTCTCTCTCTCTTTCTTTCTCTCTCTCTGTATATGTGTGTGTATGCATCTCTCTTCTCGCTTTCTCTGTATCTCTCTCCCTGTGCATGTCCTGTGTGTGTGTGTGTGTGTGTGTGTGTGTGTGTGTGTATGTGTCTCTTCTCTCTCTCTCTTTGTGTGTGTGTAGGTAAGTAATTCCTTTTCCTTCTCCTTTCAGTTCTTAGACAGAAACCTTGGAACAAAAGATAGATTAACAGAAGAAAAGCGTATAAATTGAAATTTAATTAAATAAATATTTTAAATTTAATAAGTTTAATAAATAACTTAAATAAAATATACATTTATTATCTATAAATGTTATGTGACCAAGATTACTTACGTGGTGACCAAGTTAACAGTGGATCTTGAGTGCTTTATACATTTGATATAGAGTGCAGAGCTGTGGAGAAATATGGCAAGGCAAAGGAGACCTGAGCTAAGACTCCTTCAGTTCCTCTCAGCATCATTCTGTCATTAGCAACAGGGGGTCTTTTTCTCATGAGGTAAGAGGGACCCTTTTACATGAGGATCCCTCCATCTGCCTCAGAGAGAGTCAGAAAGTTTTTCTTGCACCTGTTTTTCTCAAATACTTTCAGCTTCAAATATCCAGTTCCCCAGGGTGCTATATTTGCAGGTAGCATGTCTTGAACTCCCTTACCTGCCATGATGAAATACAGACTCACGGCCCTCTTCAGCAGAGGTGCCCACAACCAGCCAGAACATTCAGTCAAAATATGCTATTCCAGGCTTAGGACTGCTTCTGTCTAATATCAAACATCTATTTTATTTAACCGCCCAAGTAATAATCAAACCTCTTTATTTCATGTATCCTGTGACAGTAGCCTCGGGGAAGACACACTTGACATTTGCCGTCATTAAGCATTTTCAGTTTTATTTTTCCTGATGCAGATGAATAAAGTGGAAGGAAGTTCAGTCCTGAGAACTACAGCTTTAAAAGAAGTCAACGTTACACGGGACTGCTTAGGAAACGTAGCAGCACAGAGAGCGCTCATGATGGAGACAATTAGGAACAACAATTGTAACTTTCATACGTAGCACTCATAACACATCTCAGTATGGAAGACTGTAACTAATGCGTCAGATACTCATCTGTTCTGCACCACCATTTTGGACTCAGACCTTAGAGTGCAGCAAAGCCACAGCTAACAGCAGGAGAGGTCAGAAATAGTAACCACGGATTACATTGCACGTGAAGTTTTGAATCATTCGGAGTCAAAGCCCAAATATTTAATTTTGAAGAAAAAATATATTATGTAAAAGTTATATATCAGTCATCACAGCAAATTTTCTTCCTGTACTTCAACATTTCCTATAGATGGCACTTGAATCATTTTGCTTATTTTGTTCAGCTGTGTAAAGAATAGCCCTTCATTGCTGGTAATATGCCTTGCATTCTCCAGTTATAAAGCCATTTAGGGAAAACTTCTTAGTTCTTATTATAGAAGTATGAGCCTTTCAGTAGCCACAGATTAAATTATATTGGGCACATCTCCAGAAAAGTAATTATGACTTAGTTAAGACTCATTTTCTGAAACATTTATTCTTTTCACTTCCTATGAACCATGTTAAAGGCATAGTTAATATTGGGGTTGTTAATAAGTGTCTTTTTTCCCTCTTATTTGTTTTGCTTTAATAGCTCACATGTCCACAAAATAGCCAGCCATCATGATAAATCAAGTCATACGAAAACTAAAGTAACATATAAAGTACAATAGATTAATCCAATAGGATAAAATCAAAATACTTCATTCTACTTTGAAATTACCAGCACAGTCAGAATATGCTGACGTTTTAAAATAATGCAGATTTGGATAGCATGGCTAGTGCTTTGTGTGTGTGTGTGTGTGTGTGTTCTGTCAGTGTGTTGGCAGACAAAAATAAACTACATTCTGTTTCATAAAGGATTTACTCAGGGGACAAAACACAGAAACATTTTGGTGAATTTAATTGGTTGGGAAGCGACCATGGGTTACCTTTTGGGGATGCTCTGCCCAATGGGTTTGGAAGGAGCTTGTGTGGAGACGCACAGGGATGTACTCTTTTTAGCAACCAAGAACAGAATGTTTAGGGGGAGATACATTAATGAAAGGGGAGAAATACTAAGGGGATTCTTGTATCATAACCTTTTAAGTACCTTTTCTCTCATGGAAGAATGAGAAAGTGAGCATTAAAATCTATAGTGAATTCTTTTCTTTAGAATCTGGCAAGTTCTCTAATTTCTTTTTCGAATCTTATTATTTTTGCTGTTTGTTTTTCTCCCTCAAATAACTTTTCACTTGCCAGTGGTGGTTTTGAGATGTCCTTGGTAGAAATATTTAAATTTTTCCATCTGCCTGGTCGGGAAGGATGAGGGCCACAGGAAAGCTGATCTCACATGCTCTTCCTCCATCTTCTGTCTGTGTCAATTTATCAATCCAATCCGGGGAAACTTTGAGAGTCTACAAATGCGATAATGCATTCTACATGTAAAATATGTCAAGTTTCAAATTATCACACATGACATTTTAAGTGATCTGGATATCAATTCTGAAAATAGACAGAGTACATCGTGCTAAAACATTAAAGCTATCTCATATTTAGAAAGCATTAAATGTTTTCTCATTTCAGCTTCCAACAAATTACCAGAAAATCAGAACGATTTTTCTGAGATAAATGTGAGTAGTTAGTATTCACAGAAGTTATTCAAGGTCTCTTAAGACCAAAGAAATACAAATTAAAATTAGTAAGAACCATTTTCACCCATCAGATAACTGAGAAAGCAATATGCTTGATTTTATCCAAGGCGTGTTCTGGTTGAAAGGTGACTCTTGTATACTGTAGGTAATGTTATAATTTGTTATATCCTTTCTGAATGACATTTTGGCACTGGGAATTTATTCTGAGGACAGAAGATAAAATACATAAGAACACTCTGTGCATATAAATGAATGTTAATACAGGGTTATTAAATATTAGAGATATCATTTTTTCTGAGCAAGTGCATTTTGAAGCAGTCATTTTGATTTATGAGGACATTTTAGATACTAAGACTTCAGAAAAATAAACAAAGATGAAGTCTGGGATGAGAGCTTCTCTGGTCATCTTATTCTGTGCACCTGTAGGATTTTAGGCAAGAAACAGGAAACACTTTTAAGTCACTATTATTCTGTCTCTTTGCCATAGTAAAACATAGTTCTAGCTGGCACATAGTTATACGTATTTATTTAATGTGTTTACTTAATAGCAATTGTTTTAGGAAACATTTTTGAAATAACATTTTTATTATGAGATTAGAAGCTTTTTTTTTTTAATAGTAAAAATGAGCCTACATGGAAATAATTGACTTTGCAGATCAGTGCAAAGCCAAAAGCATACTCAGAGCCTAGAGTTATTTTTAAAACCACTGAAATGTACGTATCGGATTGAGCTGGCTTAGGAAATGTCCTTCATTTTGATTTTAAGACTTGATGACCCAGAGGTTTCTTTAGCTTTATGAGTTTGTGGTTGGTTTAGCAGCTATATTTGTTATTTGAAGCAAGTGAGAAAGACGGTGTTAAATGTGCCTCAAAGACGAATTGAGGTTTTAATTATGATAGGACATATGGAGTGAAGAGACTCGGAACAGTTCAGCTCTAAACTAAAGAACTTTGCAGTGAATCCTTTTCAGAACAATAGCGTGTATGCCTTCTTAATTAGGAAAGTGTTCCTGTTTGTTTTCACTGGGCAAACATTTGCTCTCACAAGTTCTTATGGCTGCCTCACAGTAATAAACAGGAATTTTCCCTTCTAAGCTCTGATCTCTGCTCTCCTGCTTTTAGCTAAACTGACATGATCCTATCAAATCTATGGGACATTTTTTGCCAGTATGCTATGCTATGGATGCATATTTTGTGTTGTAAATTAAAAATTAACTAAGGAAATCTAATCTAACCAGTTTGATTGACCTTTGGAAAATTCTTAGACTTTTCGAATTATTAGAGGTCAACTTTTGAAGTAGTGAAAAACTCTTCTTCAGGAATGTAGCATTATTTTTTTGCTTCATCTCTTTGGCTACTCTTTAGCCCTTTCTCCCACAGTTCTCATGCTGATCTTCCTAAGGCATCTTGTACTTTCTAGTGCCCTCTCTTCCCTCCTTGATCTTCCTTTTTGTTCTTTTTGATTATCCAGATTAAAATATTGGTTTTGTATAGATAAGGAAATGGGCATTGTGACCTTATTTGAGTAGTAAAATGCATCTAACACACTATTCAAGAACGAATCAGTCATCACAGTTCCCTGACCTGCATGGCTCTCCACAGTGGTGACAGGAAATACCTGTCTCCAAGACATGATGTCCTCAGGGGAGACCTCTGTCCTTTGCAAACAAATCCCATCAGCTACCGGTATTGGACTGTGGCCTCTGTCCACCCAGCCACAATCTTCACTGCTATCATTTCCTCTCGCTTTCTAACCTGAGAGGGGGGCATTCCCAGGATTCAGTTTCCTTACTCACATCCTCTGCCTAAGAGTGGCTTAAAATTGTAGTTCACCTATGACCCCTATAAAGGCCTACAGCAGACACAGTTCTCCAGTCCAGGCTTCTGGGCATCCTCTCTGACATCACTATTACTACTTACTTTTCAAACTTGTTTATTTTCTCCCTTGTCACAAGTCCCACTTTTGATGTCCACCGTTTTGTTCCTGTATCAGTACGCCCCAGTCACCCAGACTCAGAAAGTCTGATATCCTGTCCTTTAATCTGACATTCCTTTGCCAAGTCTCCCGAAACCACTTCCTGCCCATCCCCACTGATAACAGGCTGGCTACATCTGCTGTGAAGTCTGTTATCCTGGAAGAATTACACAAAGACTAGTTTTTACTCAGTGGACTGTTAGCCTTCTCCTCTTCCCTGATCACCCAGCGTTGTCAATCTTCTGTAATCTTACTTGCCCTCAGGATTAAATCCTTTAGCCAGCATTAGAGAGTTCAAGGAGTTTGCTTTTTATACATCTTTCCAGGTAATCTACTTTTCTCATGCAAACTTTCCATTCCAAACCAACTTAACTACTTGCTCCTCAGAGAGATCGGTTCCCTACCAGGGCCCCATATTTTTGCTTGGTTAGTTCTCTCTACCTAGGGGAAACTTTGGCACATTCTTCTATCAACATCCTATCAATTCTGAAGGGCCCAAATCAAAAATTGAATTTCCTTTCTGTTCGTAAACTCTTACTTACACTTGACATTTCTTATAACACCTGATCTTACCATTATAATGCTTTGTTTTTTGTATATTTTAACACTTTCATTTTTAATTAAGTTGAAGTTACTAGTAAATAATTTACTGTTGCAACATGTAAATTTCTAGATAATAAGCTTATTTTCTGCAGTTGATAAGGGAGGTCAATGTTGGTTTATTCATTTTTCTCTAGAGACTGTCTTTTTAAAAATGTTTCTTCTTTCATAGAATACATCCTGACCTCCCCTTCCCCTCCCTCCAAATGTCCCAGCCTCCTATCTCCTCTCTCCCCCCAGATCTACCCCCCATGTTTCTCCTCAGAAAAGAGCAGTCCTCCCAGGGTTACTGCTTGATTGCACATAATAAGATGGAACAAGGCTGGTGGTGAACTCCTACATTAAGGATGGACAAGGCAATCAGCAGGAGGAAAAGGGTCCCAAGATCAGGTACAGGGTCAGAAACACCCCCACTCCAACTTGAGTTCTGCAAGAACAACAAGCCAGAAATTCATAGGTATATTTAGGGGACCCTGCAGGTTCCGTGTCTGCCACTTCAGTCTCTGACACCATCCCAACCACAAAACCTTGGACCTATCCTGTCTTCGAGATCTGCTTGGTCAATAGAACATCAGAACCCACTCTGAAGAAGGGAGCCCAATCCTGACACTGCAGGGCAGACCAGGAGCTAGAAACTAGATAGCTCGGAGAAGATTTCTAACAATAACCTGCTCTGTTCATAGATCGGTGTCTAGCCCAATCATCATCAGAGAGGCTTCCTCAGGCATCTGAGGGGAGCAGAAGCAGAATACTGGGGAAAAACATCATGCAGAGCTCCAGTAACCCCATGAAAGATGGGAGAAGAGATTTCAGGGACCATAGGGGTTGAGGACACCAGGAGAACTAGCCCCACGGAGTCAACTGCTCAGCACTCTTAGAGATTCTCTTTTATACAATACTTCTTTGCCCCTTCACCTCACGAATGAGACGTGAGTCTTTGTCTTTCTTTAGTTTTGAGATTGTAATATATTTACAGCATTTCTCCTTTTTCTCATGTCCCTCTAATCCTTCCATGTACCTGTATTTGTTCTCTTTCAAACTCATTGCCTCTTTTTTTCATTTGCCATTGCATGAAGCTATGCATATGTATATACATACATTTTTCTAAATGTAACCTGCTCAGTCTGTGTGTATGTATATATATGTATGTCTTGTGTGTGTAAGGGTGTGTATGTATATGTGTATATATATGTATGTATGTGTGTGTGTGTGTGTATGTGTGTGTGTGTATACCTCTGTGTATGTTTTCCGGGCTGACCTTTTGGTATTGGATAACTAATAGCATTCTTCTCTGGGGAAGACTATTTCACTCTCCAAGATTAAAAGTGAAGGGTCAGCAAAACTAAATTATAGACTTTACTGAGATGGTGTGGTCCTGGAACCAGTACCGATCTTCACTGTTCAACCCTCCCTACCCACGACTAAGTGTTGATAGCCGAACTAACAGCAGATTTCCTTTCAAGTCTGAGAGCAGGAGTTGGAAGAGGCAATGAGAAATCCTTCACAGTGGCAGAAATTGCTTACTAAAATGCCACGCTGCTTAAATTTTGACATGAAAACCAGTTTTTGGAATACATGGAGTTCACATTCTAAAAAGCAGTTCAAATAATTGTCATTGTCTCTTTTGTTATATATATATATAACAAAAGAGTGTAGGAGAGCATGACCAGCAAATTATGCAGTTGCCAACAGACAAGCTGAGTATTCTGAAGTATAAAGTGATTTTGACTTATATTGAAGGTAACGTTAAGAAACTGCTGCTCTGGTGTTGTAACATCCTAGAGAATCTTCTTTATATAATATTTTCAAATTATTTATCTTTACCTATTTATTGTTTATCTAATAAATTTATTTATCTACAACTAGCAATATTAGAATCCAATTTTGCATAAACTGATTTCATTAGGTATTCTCCACATAGTCTAAGCATATTTCCTAACTTCTCTTTATTGAGTTAATCTGGAAAGCAGAACTAGCTTTCACTCACTGTAACTTGCCATTCTGATTCTATTCCCATTGTCTTTCTACCATCTGTCAAGATGACTGCAAAAGATATAGGCTATCTGATCTTAAGTCAACAAAGTCAAAACAAACAACACCTTCTTTGACAAAGTCAAAACAAACAACAATTGTGGGTTAAGTCTACATTCAGATAACAGTCTCCTAGGATGTACTCATCTCTGACTACTTGGACTATTCTCACCTTGGAAATAGCAAAACAAGGCAATCTAATGCAAATGTGTCTGGGTTAAAGCAGTGGGGTATTCAAATTACTCTTGTAATTCTAATGGTGGCCTAAGAAAAATGTCAGTGTCTCTAAACTTTAGATCTCAAGATACTTGCTTCAAATGCCATTTGAACATCTAGATTTCATAAGAAGCATTTAAACACATTAAACACATTGATTCTAAAATGATTTCTATAGCTAACGTCCCAAGTAGAGGTTAAAGTTGATACTCTCGTGGAGTTTCCAGTACTGAAGTAGCACAATTTTCTTGGCAGTTTGTAATTTTCTAAGCACGTCTGTGAGTTGCTTGCAGTCTGCATTTGATAGCTAAGACTTCCAGACTTTGCTTCTGAAAAACTTTTGATCGTTTCTTTGAAAGTTCTGGCTTTAGCTGATGATGTTTATCAGTAATTAGAAATGAAAGAACCACCATCTGGTCAGACTCTTGCAGTGCTGCTGAACAAAATGGGGTCTAACTTTTAAGTAAACATGTAAAATATCTGTGTCTGAATGGATAGCCTATGGAATTAAACATCTTGAAAATCATTATTGAGGGTTGTCGTGTTAGATATTTAACTGAAATTTCGTTACTTGTCATAGATTCTCTATAAAAAAGGATAAATAGACCTGAGTGGATATCTATTAGTTATGAATTCTCTTTGCCTAGTGGTTCCTTCAGTAATTGTGCCTCTATATCCAGGTAGTGTAAGTCAGATCCAGCGATCTGTACCTCATCCCTCCAGCCAGTTCTTACCCCAAGGGTAGAAACAGAATCACAATAAGTCATCTAGAATTACCTGGGAAGTCATGTGACTCTTGCCGTGTAGACACTTTGCCATTTCATTTTCTAGTACTGAGGATCTTTGTGTCTGCAGAGAAAGATACATCTTTGGTCCTGTGTATAAAGAATCCCACTGAGAGTGAAGCCAGCATAGAAGCAGATAAATAATAGTCCATGTGTGTTCCTTTTGTTCTTAAGCCGATTTTAAGAGGCCCTTTGAGATCTGTAATAGAAAGAATCATAAATAATAGTGTTTTGCCATTTTCCACACAGGTGGTCTACATCCTCTTCTAGGCACACGGATGACGTGGCTGTTCCAAGGCATCAGTCTCTGTTACTCCGTGGTCAGAATGCTACTGAGCACGGCTCATGGAATACAAGCACCACTTACTTAAAGATGACACAGGGCTATGATTCTAAATTATTCATGAATAATTCATGTGTTCATGTATCTAAAAATTGCACATCCATGAGTTAGTGGATAGAATAAGAATTTGTGACTAATAGATGTTTGGGTGTTCTAGATATTTGACAGTCTATTGTATTTTTTGAGTCTTCCACTTCCTTTTCAAATGTCCCACAAAGGATAAGCAATCATTGTTGTCCAACAGATATCAACATGTATCATTTGTTCAGGTAATCTTATTTGCGTAGGTTAACTGTGGTATATAAGAATATTCAGTTTTTTAATTCTAAATGTGTTGGCTTGCACTGGCTATGAATCCTGACATTACAGCTGTATAAACCATCAATATCACTTAATACTGATTGATGGGAGCTATAGAAAAGAATCCCTGGCTCTTGGCCACCAGCATGTAAATCAGAGCTTCCTGATAACTGCTTTCACAGCCCAAACAAGGGCTCTTTCCTCCTTAGCCCTCCACTGTGTTTTGATAACCCTGCTAGTGCAGGTCTCTGCCTGGAAGATACAGATAAGGGAATCATAGGAAAACAGTTTGTTTGATGTTTAGGGAATTCATGAAATGCTGTTGTTTGGTTAAAAACTCAAGGCCTCCTAGCTTATCACTGTAATATGAAAGTGACTTAAGAATTCTTTTTAAATAAAGATATTCCATAACTCTTCCCAACGTGTCCTCAAGTGAATATAATGGAAACCACGCTGTGAAGTTGAGAAGCAAGGTATGATTCAAAATGGATTGTCTTCATGAATTCTAGTTTCAGAATAAGAAAGTTAGGTGTTCATGTATCTAACAATTGCACATTCATGAGTTAATGGATAGAATAAGAAATTTGTGACTATTACATGTTTGGGTGTTCCAGATATTTAACAGTCTGTTTTACCTTTTAAGTCTTCCCTTTCTTTTTCTTTTTTTGCTTTTCCAAAGCAGAAAATAAACTCTTCCAAAAGGTATGATTCAAGAATGCAATATTTATTGGGACGTTATTTTTAAGGTCACATGTTTGTTATAGTTTCAAAACTTTCTTAATACCGGCCTTCCTTGTATTTTCATTTTGTATTCGTGTTATTCACAAGTATGAACATATGATTTGTTCATGATTGTTATCATCATAAGCACAATAAATGATTACTTGTAAATCTTTTAAATCTTTAAAATGTTTTTTTGAGATATAATGTAATTATGTCATTTTCTCCTTCCCTTTTCTTCTTCTAAACTTCTGTATAACTCCCATCTAGCTCATTCAAATCCATGGCCTCTTTTCTTTAACTGTTGTATATCTATCTATCTGTCTGTCTGTCTATCCATCTGTCTGTCTACCGTCTCTGTCCATATATATTTATCTATCTATCATATTTATTTATATATATATTCTTAGATACATAAGTCAAACCTGTACAGTCTTTATAATGTTAATTATATGTATATATTTTTAGGGCTAACAGTTAACATAAGCTCCAGGCCAAAGGTTGAATTCAGTATCTTTACAAAATTATCTTAAAGTGTGCCTGTATCCCTGTTATTCTAATTATATTTTCTTTTACTGATTAAAAACATCACTGTTTTTGTTTCTGTTTTTTGTTTTTGAAAATCCAGTGCTTTGGAATTGTGATTAAATAGGTAAATACAAGTCAGTATTAATTTTAAAGCTTTAAAAGAATAGTATAGTGTATAGTGTAATTTGGAGATTTAAACATCCTGTATATTACATGTTACATTAGCCTTTGCTTCCTAGATGGCTGTAACAGAATGACGGTTTCCATGTTGGAGTGTTATAAATACAGGGACAAAGAGATTGAATGGGGAGACATTATTGGTGAAATAAGAAAATCTAAGAAGCCAAAACACAGAGAGAAGAATGGTAATCGACTTAGTAAATCCTAGAAAGCCAATCCAATCAGGACAGGCAATCAAACAAGGGGAGAAACCCCTTTCCACCCAGAAACTGATGAACAGCTGTGGAGCTGTGCTGTGCAGAGAAAAACTGCAAAAGAAAGCCCTGATGGAGTATTTTAGGAGATTGCTGCTGTTCTTACCCAGTGACAGCTTGTTCTCCCTCATGTAAACAGGAAGAAAGCAATGTGTAAACAGGAAGCCTCCTGTTGGGCTTCCATATCCTCAAACAGAAGAGTAAACTCATTTTTTCTGGGGAATCTGAATAGTTTCCCCAAGAAGAGACTAAGTGTCTTTGAATGATCAAATGGACAAACAATAAAAGCACACACACCTACAACACCCACTAGATAGAGGTTCTCTGATTTCTTAACATTCAGTCACGGACTTGAATAATCATGAATTAGCAGATGTGTCAAAAAATCCTCTAACAAGAAAGACACAAACCAAATATATATATACTTATCTTAAAACTGAAGAAAGTAGAGTTAGTAGGTAACAAGGAAAACAAAGGAGAACAAAACAACTGAAAGCCAATTATTGTTAAAAATCCAGAACTGAAAATGTACATTGTTACCATAAAAGAAAAAGAGATTATAAACGAAATATTACAAACAGATTCATGTAAGAGTTCTTGAGGATTCAAAAATACAAAGAAATAGAAATGAAGTATTTAAAAGGAGGGTTTAAAGGTTGAAATGTTTCTTCTAGGAAAAAAAAAGAAAAACAAAATAATAATCCATTAAGAACTAAATGAAGGAGAGAAAAGTTATCATTACACACAGGAGATGTAGGATCTAAGGGGTGTCAGGAGAACAAAGCGATACAAAGTGAGCACACCAAAGAAATAATTTCCTGATATCCTCAGCACTGAGAGAACTGTGTTTCTACATTTAAGAATGCCCACAATGTGATTGACATAAAGTAATGCAGCCTGAGACCCAAGCATACTATTTTAAAATTTCAGAACATTAGGGAAAAAAAAAATAAGATAAAAATTACTTTGAAAATTTCTGCAGAGAAAATGGATTCTAATTTAGAAATCTGTGTTCAGCAAACTGTCATTCACACTTTAGAGTTGATTGAGGACATCTTCTGAAATGTAGTCTCAAAATCGTACCAGCCTTGTTTTCTTTTCCAGGACATAAACAATGAAATAGGTACAGGATCCAGGAAAGATATCTGATGTCTTTCATACTAAGAGAAGATCTTTGAGAAAATTCAATGTAAGAATCACTTTCTATTGAGGCACAGGAGCAAACTCATGAATAAACCATTTTGGAAAAATGTGCTTGAGTGTTTATCATGTTTGAATTAACTTAGGAAGATAAAGCAATGGATGGGGGAATGCTTTGGTAATTAATACATTATTGGAAAAAAGCATACAAAAATTAGATGCGATTGTCAATGGGAAAAAATGAGCAGAGGAGGGAGGGTATCATATACACACACCAGACTACAGCTGAAAAATAAACAGAGTCAAAAAAATTATGATGTATTCTGGGGGAAGAGGTGGATGGTAGATAAAGACTATAAATGAATGCGACCTGAGTCAGCTTCGCGGTGGAAAATTAACAGTGTCTAAACTCAAAAGTCAGGAGAACACAACAGAAGGAAATCAATAGACTTCAATAGAAAAAAAAAAAATCTTTAAAGGATTTTGGAAGTGGTTCTTTCTAGAAATCTGGCAGTAGTGACACAAACCAGGCAAGAGATGTGCTAGTTTTTAAAAATAGTTGTTTATTCTAAACTGAGTGTGTTCAACTTACTGGCATTGTGGGACAACAGAGTTGAGCTACCGAAGTATCTTCAGAAAGGGCGGTGATATTCTAAGTTTCTAACCTTGTGTTGGTGCATTCATAACTGTCCTTATTTATAGCTTTCATAGCAATAATATCATTAAAATGAAAAGCAAGTAATAAATGGTTTATTTTGAATTGTTGAGTCCAAAATTTGCCCCCCAAGAACCTGAAGACCTCTTATGCAAAAAGCAAAGGGACTTTTATTCTGCAGAGCAAACCAGCATGCTGGGGTCTGGCACCATGTGAGATGACTGACAACCCAGAAAGCTGGCCACATGGATTTTTAAAGGAAGCAGGGGAACTTTCTGATTGGTCAGAACCTGAGTACTGGATTGACTCGTTAAATGTTACAAGGAAACAAGGGTTTCGGGGAAAGCAAGTACTTCACAGAGTACTTAAACAGAGAGGCCAGGTCAGTGCCTTCAACACTAGGGGCGCTGGGCCTCTCAGAATAACACATAAATTTTAGAATACAATTTTCTTGATTCCATCGCTACTCCATGTGTTAAGATGCAGTTGCTACTAAATATCTGTATGAGCATGTATACGTGTGAACACATAAATACCGATATATATCCCGTTTCTTTTATTAATTAAAGTAATGCCTCAGTGACCAGCCTTCATTGTGTGACTTCATCCATAAATCTTTATACGTGTATATGCTCACAGCTATACACAGTTACTAGCTTATCATTAGAAATTACGTTCTCCTAAAAAGGAAAGAACAAACACTTCCAAAATTATAGTAAGCACATGTAAAGGACAGGCATGCCCCTACCGATTGGCTATCACCCAGTTCCTTTCTCTATTACCTTGTTCCTTCCTTTAAGAAGTCTTCGAGAACCATGTACGAGATGCTGAGGAGGACTGACTATCTGCTCTCTGAGTGCGTCCCTAAACTTCTGGCATTTGTTAGAAGTGACTTTATGCTTCTTGCCTTTCATTTTTGTTTCCGTTGCCATGGATACCACCCTAGTTCAATATCTTGAAGACAAGCTGCATAATTTCTCAAAAAATGTTTACAAGTCCAAAATCATCTATCACGTGACTTTTCCTGGAGAGATTCGAACAAACATCTATTTCCCCAGATAGGGCACTGACAACATCTAAGGAAATGATTACACCCAGATCTAGTTATTTGAACCAGTGAGTTTATTGAAGTTACTTCCAGGAGCACCAAGTGACTCAAAGGCAGCTCAATCCCTGAGACGCCCACCCCAACACGGGCTGTGACTCAGGAAAGCTGAGTTCCTGGAGTTCCTTGCTAAATTGCGTCTTGTTTTGGGGACTTCCTTTGAACGTTTCCTACAATTCCTGGACCTTTTGTTTTCTTTGCTTCATGAATCTTAGAGCCTTTCTTTTCTACTCCAGGAAGGAAAACTTCAAGTTGGAGAAAATAGATACACAGCAGTGAGGGTTTTGCTGATATTATGTGACTTCCTACGTTACCCATGTTTATGAAGAAAAGCTGTTTCGAAAGCAAGGTCTCAGTACCTGGAACTTCACTTGCTAGTGCTTTCAGACCAGTGTCTGTTGTCACTACTTTGGACAAGATGATGGGTCATCTGTAAAAAATAATTATTGATAAAAATACTGGAGTCATAGGGGTTAAACTCTAAAAATTTGGTGAAGAAACTGCCTCCTTACTTCCATAAAAAAAACACAACTCTGTTCATCATTCGATTTTCTCCTTTCTAGGTTTAAGAAATACAGCTTAACCTTCCAAACAATTGCTTTTCATTTTATCAAATGCAAATGTATCAGAGGGAATAACAGTTTGATGGATAATTGCTTTTGTACTGGTAAAAGAGATCTCAGCACAGCACTCTTCAGATACATGCTCTAAGAGTCTTGAATTCTTAATTCCTGCACAGCAATGAAAAGTTAAGAAAGATTGTTTTGGACAAGTTAGTTACAGGTTGTGTTTAATAGGAAGAGGAATATTAACACTACGAGGAGGAGGAAGACACTGTGGAACTGCACATTTGGTCAGCTTACTGTAGCAGTAGCATTGCCCAGCACAAATCATTGATTCAGTTATTGTCATTGTACATTCTGTAACTGAGCAATGAAGTATGATAAGAGCTTAGATTTATAAATAGAAATACGGGCTCATAAACAACAGCTTGTTTGAGGAGAACTTGCCTCTCTGAAACCATTCATACGAATAACCATATCTGTATTTGTTGACATTTTATGATTCAGATTTTAAACAGAAAATGCCATCCTTCCTTTATCTAGCTGAGCATGGACCCGTTTACTGATGTTTAATCATAGGCAGAAAAGTAATGTTGATGGTATCATGCCTTAAATAACAAAATTTTCTTCAAAGTGAGTTTTGTTTTGGAAGAAAAAGTTACATGTCTGTGCTTGATTCCTTAGCAAATAATGAACGAATCTTTAGATCTTTTTATGTGTATGTCTTTAGGTATTGGAAAAGAAAAGACATTTCTAATTTAAAACACAGAGCATAACTGTCCCATTTCTCTGCTTTGAGAGCTGTGCTTTCTAAGCTTACCATTTAAAAATTGGCCTTTGAATTACTGTAGGCAAGCAAAAAAGAATTTCCTTACATCTCATTTGTATGTGTGTGCGTGTATATATATCTGAAAAGAAAAGTAATATACAAGTAAAAAAAATTCCTGAGTACTTTTATCATCACACCATTTAGAGATGCTATTTTTTTTATAATCCATGAAATAAAAGAAACAAGAAGGTCAGTAAACCTTCATCTCGGTCATTTAAAATATTTTCATGATGAACAAGGAAAAGAAAACAAACTCTCTAAGGTATAGGTTGTGAGTCACAGAGCTTTAAACAAACATCTAACCAAGGATGAAATAGTCACATACTTTGTCTCACAAACATAACTGTCATTCTGTATGGAAAAACAAAATTAAGTTCAAATTGTAGCAAAATCTCTTGTCTAGCTATCAGTTGTCAATAGAAAGATTTGTTAATATGCTCAAATTGGGAGTGATGAAATCACAATTAGATCCTAAGACAATATGGGCAGGAAAGGAATTTGATGGCACATCCAGTGAAGGAAATGTGCTGATATTTATCAAAATTTCAAATGTTCATTCTCTTGTCCTAAGATTGCATTTAAAAAAAATATGCATTAGAAAGCAGGCCCAAACCTGATAATCCCAGCACTCAGGATATGGAGGAATTCTTAGTTATCTTTGGCTCTGATAATGATTTCGAGGACAACCTGGACTATGTGAGATCTTGTCTCAAGAAACAAAATAGGTGCATTGCTCAGCCTTTATCAGAGAAGCTTCTTGCAGTAAATGGTATTTAACACAGGGACCTATGACTAGACAACATGTAGAAAGTGAAAGATTTTGGAACATTCAGTCATAAATGGGGTACCTTTGTTTAACACTTAGTCTCAAGACTCAGGGAGCTAAGCAGAAGAAGAGACAGAAGTACTGTAAGAGCCAGAGATCATGGATGACTCCAAGAAACAGCATCTTGCAGACACAACAGGGTGCATACATATATGAACTCACAGAGAATGCGACAGCACACACTAAACACGCACAAGTTTAAACCAGACAAAAATCCCCAGTGCTGAGAAAGGAAGTGGACACAAAGTCCCACCCCTAACTAAGAAGCTTTTGTGATTGATATCTCCTGGGAAAGGGAAATCAGTTTTTTTCCAAGGGAGCTTCCTGGGTAGAGCAACCATATTCCAGGGCAGACCCTATGCCGGAGAGTGGTTGGCTCACACAAAATGGAATCTACTTTTATGGAATATTTTCTTCTTTTGTTTTTTTGTTTTTTGTCTCATTGGCTTTTTGTTTTGATTCATGGTTTTTGTCCTCTTTGTTTTTGTTTTAAGAGGGGATAGAGAATATGAAGTTGGGTAGGTAAAGAGATAGGAAGGATCTGGGAGGAGAAGTGGGAGAGGAAAATCATGATCAAAATGTGTTGTATAAAATTTTAAATAAAAATAGAATAAACTTTACTCATAAATATCTGAATATGCAAGAATTTTGTTACTGCTATCGCTCTTTGGTAAGTAAAATAATATACTAGGAAATATCTTAAAAACTGCATCAATAGATGACGACTGTTAGCATGGTGTTGCAAAGTAAGATGTAGCAAATCTATGGCAGAGAAAATCTGGAGTATATGCGAAGAATGTTTATTATCAAACAGGAAGAACTGATAAGAGTGCAGTATCTTTTGTGAGATTTTTGGCTTCTTTTTTTTCTCCTATCGTTTTTAAAGGTTTACATGGCATTTTGGAAAGGTGGAATACAGAGATGGCTACAGAATTTGTCTTGGGAAGGGAGGAGGGCTTAAATTTTACTTGGATGGCTTATTTCCATGTACCTTTATTATTATTTATCATGTAAACAATAATACATTTATTATTATTATTTACCATGTTTACTACTACTACTACTACTGATAATAATAATAATAATAATACTAATAATAAATAATAATAATAATAATAACAATAGTTCTTTGCAAAAATGTTGTCACACTCTGCCAGGTTAAGACTTAAAAGAACAAATGGCAAGCATGTTTTTGTGATATCATGTTGCTATTGACTATTGAATTTTAACGTGCCACACATAACAAATATTCATTGTCAAGCTTTGGAGATGAAAGAAAGCAAAGAAAGAGTAGGCATGTGGAACAAATTTTATGACAGAGGCACCATAGGGATAGTACTACTCTTCATTTTTGTGAGTACTTGCAATAGGCAGGAGTTGTTCTTAACGGTCCACACTCATTAATCTCCTTGATCTTATGCCTGTCATGGACATCTTATGCTGTGTTGCAGAGAAGATAGACCCAAGAGAGTTAGAGCAACTTGTCTAAGACCAAAGAGTTATTAAATGGCAGCCCACAATTCTAATGGCTGCAAGCACTGTCCTTAGCAAAGCAGAGGGACTCTTGTGTACCACAGGTGAAATCCTGCCCTTTGTAATGTAACACCTCCAATAAGAGAGGCATTTTTTCTCTGCCAAACTGAGGTCCTATTTTGGATCTCTATTCACATTTGCAAATGACTGTATGGAATTATTAGAGCTATTTACTACCTAATGATACTGGAATGCCAGAAGAACAAGGCATGAATGAGAGAAATGCCAGGCAAAATTCAAGTGTAGGACAGTGGCTTGTCAATTACAGTAACAGAAATTGGAGTATCAAATAATAACGTATAGATGATTTTAAAAATATTGATATTATTGAAGTTTCAAAGTAAAAATATCACTTCCATGAATGGAAAATCATCAAATAAAACATAGAATATCCAACCAAAGATATTAGAAATGCAGAAAGCAGCAGACAGAGAAGAGTCCTAGTGTAAGACTTTACCACACACTTACTCACTGTGAATCACAGCTACAGGGCATTGGGAACTGGTCTCTGCTGGGCTTTATAAACTGGAGTGGGAAGGTCACATAAGAGAACACTTTAAAGCACCAAAAAGCTTCCCACCTCTCAAAGAGAGAACCCTGTTTCTTCTGCATGATTTCTTATTCCGGGGTGTGACATCACCGTTCTTCCTACAGTTATATTTAAATTAAGCAACCGAAGAGAACTGCTTTTGTCGAACACCACCCAGGGAAGTATGCTGCAACATCTCCATCCAGCAATAACATTTTTGCTAATAAAATAACGAGGAAAAAGGAACCAAAATGGAATGATAATTTGCTATAGGTAGATTTAAAAATTAAAAAATTTATAAAATGTTTGGTGATCATGGGAGTTTGATGCTGAATAGCTATTATATTATTATATTATATTATATTATATTCTAGAACTGTGCAGAAATGCAAACAATACTACCATTCTTAGCAAAGTGGAGAAAAGTGTCTCTGCTGTATGGTAAAAGATATGTAGTCGCAGTTACGTTTTATATGTCTCATCCGGATGCTAGACCAGGGGGCTATCATCTTCCTACAATAAGGAGTTGACAAAACCATGAGGGGAACCAAATATGTGTAGTCTGTACCAGAGCTCATCCTAAAACATCAGGAACATGCTAAGAGGAGGGCAAGCATAGAGAACCATGGGGGAAAAGATCTGCCTGCCGTGTTTACTGATATCGATTCTAGGTTTTCCTTAGAAATTCATTAATGATATCCTTACATCAAGTTACTTTATATTTTTATTGTTTGTGGAAGCCCTTTATACATTTATCATTAATTCAATTTTTGCAAATTCAAATCCTATGTTTTCTGCATTATCATTTCATTATGCAAAACTTTCTAGTTTCTTAATATAGTATTTTCTCCTTAGTTTGATATTTTACATTGTTTGGTCAAGTAAGAGTTTCGGTGTATAACACTCCTTCTAATATACATGATGCCCAGGATTTGAGACTGTTTTGCAAAATGCTTGTGAATTCTCTTTTCTTGTACCAAACACTGACTGGAGTTGAAAGCTGAGTTCCTTAGACCTGATGAGAAATTAAGTTCAGTGAGTTTCTTAGTTTGGTTTCCTGGAAAGCTAAGCTCTGGGACAAATGTTGAGAACAGATGGTTTGTCTGTGAAATATTTCCAAGAGGTACCAGTGAAGGATTAGGAAGAGAAAGAGCGAGGGGAGAAAGGGAAGCTAGGAGAAAAGAAAGATGAGAGGGAAAGGGACACACACACACACACACACACACACACACACACACACACAGAGAGAGAGAAGAGAGAGAGAGAGAGAGAGAGAGAGTGAGAGAGAGAGAGAGAGAGAGAAACAGAAACAGAGAAACAAGGCATAACAACAATCTGGGTATAACAATCTGGTATAAGAACAGGAGATTCCTGTTATCACACACACCCTTCATGCATCTAGGGAGTTGCATATTTATTTGAGGACTCTCATTTCTCACATTTAGGGAATTTCTCTGGGAGTATAAAATACCAGCCTTTTCTACTCTATTCTGTTCCAGTAAGCACAGTTCTACAGCTCTAAAGAAGTCTCTATTGCTCTGGCTAGAATTTCAAGTACTGTGTTGAATAGATAAGAAGAGAGTAGACAGCCTTGTCTTGTTCTTGATTTTAGTGGGATTACTTTGAGTTTCTCTCCATTTAATTTGATGTTGGCTATAGGTGACTGTGCTCTCATAAAATCAATTTGACAATGTTCCTTCTGTTTCTATGTTGTGGAATAGTTTCATGAATATTGTTGTCATGTTCCCCTTTTTTGTTTCTGATTTTGTTAATTTGAATATTCTCTCTTTATATTTTTAGTTAGTTTTGATAAGGGTTTGTCTGTCTTGTTGATTTTCTCAAAGAAACAACTTCCTATTTCATTGCTTCTTTGTATTGCTCTTCCTTTTTTTTTTCTATGTTATTGATTTCCGCTCTCACTTTGATCATTTTTTGCCATATACTCCTCTTTTGTGTGATCATGTCTTTTTGTTCTAGAGTTTTCAGGTGCACTGTTAGGTTGTTGGTATGAGATCTCTCTAAATTGTTTTAAGTAGGAATTTTATGCTATGAACTTTTTTCTCTAAGCACTGCTTTCTGTGCAATTTTGGAAACACCCTGGAATCCACAAGGGTGATGCTAGCAAGGATGACTAGTAATGAAGCATATGAACCTGAACAGGCCATCTTCTATAATCAAGCAAGGCTTCTAATGGAGGACTGGGATACCAACCTCTACACAAAACCTTTGACCTCTTACCTGGCCTGCTGCAAGACATGCTGGAGCAATGGAAGTGTGTGGAAATGGTAAATCAATGACTGACCAAATTAGGCTCATGCCACAAGAGGGAGCCCACATCTGGCACTGCCTGGTTGGCCAGAAAGCAGAGGCTGGGTAGCCCAGAGACCTAGAGTAGAACCAAACATGACTTGCCAATAATAAAACAACAACAACAAATCAATGAAATGATTCTTTTGTTTTGTTTATTTTTTAACACGATACTTTTATTAATTATTTGAGTTCCATGCAATGTACCCAAATCATACCCTCTCCCGGGTCTTCCCTCCCATCCCAGCACTATCAAAAAAAAGAAAAAAAGAAAAAAAAATTAAGTTAGGCCTGTGTAGTGGGAGCATGGATCATGGGCATGATCCTGGTTTTTGGTGGTGGTATACAACTCAGATCATAAACAACCTACTTTCCTATATATTAACCTAAGACTAAACATGAAAATGTTCAATCTGAAGTTGGGCTTCACTGCTCAAACACAGCATACAAGCACCCTGGCATCCCATAGGCACCTGGTCATCCCATAGGCCCTTAGAGTTCATACAGGCACCCTGATAACCCTCCTGGCTATCTGGCATGCACCTGGTCATCATGAGGGCATCCGGACATCCTGCTTACATCTGGACATCTCACAGACACCCAGACCTCACACAGGCACCATGGCATCTTGCAGGCACCTGGCCATCATGAAGGCACCTGGAGACCATGCATACACACAGACATCTCACAGGGGCCAGGACATCCTCCAGGCATTCAGGCATCATGCATGCACCAAGCTTTCATATAGGGACCGTGATATCCCATAGATATTCATCCAAACTGCAGGCACTATGGCATACTGCTGGTGCCCAGACATCCTATAGGCTCCTGGACAACATGCAGACACCTGGACTTCAGGCAGAAACCTGAACAGCATGCAGGCACAAGGACATCATGCAGACATCATGACATCCCATAGGCACCCAGCCAATTTGTAGGCACCATGGTATCCTGCAGGTACTCAGTCATCCTTCAGGTACAATGGCATCCCAGAGGAACCTGGGCATTATGCAGGTCTCTGGATAGCATGCAGACATCAGGACATCTAGGATTCCGGTAAATTCATAGATCAATGCCTAGCCCAACCATCATCAGAAATGCTTCCTCCAGCAGCTGATGGAAGTAGATCCAAAGACCTACAGCCAAACATTAGGTGGAGCTTGGGGAACTCCGTGGAAGAAGGGGAGTAATGATTCTATGAGCCAGAGAATTCAAAGACACCAAAAGAACATGACCTACAGAATCAACTAAGTAGGGTTAATAAGTGCTCACAGAGACTGAAGTGGCAATCATGCAGCCTGTATGGGTCTGCACTAGATCCTTTGCATATTTAAGGTTACTCACCTTAGAGTTCTTGTATGATGCCTGACAGTGGAGGTGGGGTGTCTGTGACTCTTTAACCTGATCTTGGGACCCTTTTCCTCCTGCTGGGTTGCCTCTACCAGTCTGGAAAGGAGGATTGTATCTAGTCCTGTTGTATCTTGTTATGCCCCTATCTGGCTGATATCCCTGGGTGGGCTGCTCTCTTCTGAAGGGAAAAGGAGAAGAGTGGATCTGAGTGACAGGGAAGGATCTGGCAGGAACTAGGAGGCGTGGAGGGAGGGGAAACTGCAGTTGGGATGCATCCTAAGAGAGAGACATAAATAAATTTAAAAACATCCTTCTAAAACTCCTAACCAGTGGCACAAAGCTCTGAGCTAGGCTGCTTACATGTATTGGGAATGCCCAGGACGAATTTTGGTGAATGCCAAAGACCATCAACAGCACCTATCACTAAGACATCTGACTTTCATTAGAAACCTAAAACCCTACTGAGCGCACGGTGGATATATGTGCTCCAAAGTATTTCCCTGAGCTACTGGAACTGAGGATGCTTCTCTTGTTTTTCAAGCATATTCGCTCTCATCACACCCCTGTCTTTTCACGTTCCTTCCATTACCCACCTATCTTTTTCTCCAGTCTTCCAGGCATACCTGTCTGTCCTGAACCCCAGAAACGAATACATGCTTAGTTATTTCCCTGGAGCCTCATTAGAGCTCCATGCAAATTGATTTCCCAGAAGTTTCTTAACATTGTCTAACATTTGCATTCTCACCAGTAACTGGAACTACATCCAAACTGAGAATGACAGTATACGATCAAAATGAAATTTATCATTTATGTCTTTTCTCTCTCATGACCTCTGCCAACTGGTATTTGACTCATTCAATATGAGGAGATAGATTTACTTGCAAACATTTTTTTTTTCCTTCCAGGTTTCCTTAGCTACCCATAGCAACTGGCTTCTTCAAACTGCTAGCCTTAAATACAGACTTAAAGTGACAGCGTTCCTTTAAATACAAAGACAATTAATAACCTCTCTCATGAATAGATTAACAAATGAGTATTTTCTGTTTCTCCTTGTCATCTACATTCTCCTCCAATTATTTACTTATAATGATTTTGGAAAG
Source organism: Cricetomys ansorgei (assembly GCA_026225945.1). Lineage (NCBI taxonomy): Eukaryota > Metazoa > Chordata > Mammalia > Rodentia > Nesomyidae > Cricetomys > Cricetomys ansorgei. The sequence goes on from JAMJFZ010001074.1 coordinate 3,602,506, forward strand.
AATACTTCAAAGGACTTAGGCTTTGGGCCAAGTGGCACTCTGTCAAAAGTATTCAAGGACAGAAGGGAAAAGCTGGGAGTAGGTGACTATTGAAATGCCCTCCCTTCCACTGAATTATTTTAAACCTCAAGGCAAACAGGCTAGTTTTTCCTTGTCACACTTCCTCCAGTTTTATCACAGAAGTACTGGGTGGCAAAGGACTCTAGGGAGGTCAACTCAGAGGGGCAGATTAGCAGCTCTTGGCAGAATAGGAGGAGATTCTTACAAAGGGGCACAGTTGGCAGACTTGTCAGAAATTGACAGTATGTGAAATCGACTCGTCTAGGGAACTTTCCCAATTTGCTACAGATGATGGGTAACATTAGGTGTAAGCACTTGCTTCTTGGGTCGTATGGGTTCTCTTCATCCTGGTGGCTTTGGGACGCCTTATGACTAATATGTTTCTAGATACACTCGTGTGTTTCTACTTTAGTGCTTCATTTGTAGTACATTTAAATTACGTGTGTGTATTGCATAACACAACTCCTCTGTGGCCATGATTCAGATTTTCTTCATAATTAGAGAAAGTCACATTTTTCCTTCTCCCATAGTTATACAAGTGAATAAAGATTAGGCTTTCAACTTCCAGCTCATTTCTCTCCAGGTTAAACCCTTGTGTCTCTGTTTTGTATCTGATATATATATGCATGCCGCTACTGACGTATTCTCACTAGCTTTAAGTCCTTTCTTCCTTCACAGAACATGCATGACACTTATGATTCACTTTGATTAACTTTTAAAAAGTGTTTTTATTTTTGAATTTTTCACATATATTTTATTTTTGTTATATACATTCCTTTTCTTTAACTCCTTCCAGACACTCTCCACCTTCATACCTACTCAACTTCATTTTTTGTCTCTCAAAGCACCATAAATAATGGTAAAAAACAAACAAACAAAAGAAAAGAAAAAAAGCAAATGCCAATAGGACAAAAAAAACAAACAAACAAACAAACCCAAAACTAAACAACAATAACAAAATCTTCATGTGTGCCTGCACACACACACATCAAACTATGGAGTCTGTTTTGTCTTGGCCAAACACTTCTGGGCATGGGTTCTGCTCTGAAGTATATTTGACGTACCTGGTGACATTCCATTAGAGAAAACTGATTTTTCTCTCTCCCAGAAAGTGTCAGTTGGGTGTGAGACTTTGTGTCCACCTTCCTTTCTCATGGAAGCTTTGCTTGGCGTTTTGCTTGGTTTGAGCCTAACTTGGGCATACTGTCCAGTCTCTGTGTGTTTATATGTGTATCAGTCCCATTGCATCTGTAAAACATTGTTTCCCTGGAGTCATCTACCACCTCTGATGGTTATAATCTCTCTTCTTTTCCAGATATTTCTCCATGTTCAATAACATTAGTGACTGGTGTCTTAGGCAATAGGGTCTTATCATCAAAAGTGGAGTTAGCCTCAACAGTCTTAAAAGCCCAGAATTTAGGAAAGGAACAGTGTGGTAGAGTGTGCAAAGTCTAGATTTTGATTACAAGCATGATTCTGAATCCTGGTTCTGCCATTTGGTTATGTAAACTGCAAGTTATAAAAACTCTTTCAAGTCTCAAATTCCAGTACTTGTATATATTCATCTACACTTCCATTAAGGGAAAAGCGTGTCCCTTTCCGGGCTATTGTGGCTCCTGGTACCTCTCACTGTCTTCTTTTATTATGCCACAGTTTGCCATCAAACCTCCTGATTATCCAATATCATGATGGGTAAAAGCTTTTAGGAGATATTATTGCTACAGTATTAAGCTTTCTTGTTTCATTAGATGTATGCCACAGGAAAGGAAATTCAGGAGATAGTAAATTCAGTTGATCCAATGTGTGGAATTTTAAGGTAATAATGAAACAAGTGTTAATTGCTATAAACCTTTAAGACCACAAGACACTTCAATAAATTTTTTAACTTATTTGTTCTTATTTATTTTTACTAATAGATCTTTTAAAATTATCTCATACAACTTATACAATACATCCTGATCCTCCTCTTCCTCTCCCTCCAACCCCAAGTTCCCCCATCTGCCCTCTCCCCCAGATCTACCCCCGTCACTACTCATAAATATCGTCCCCCTTCTACCCAGAAAAGTCTTGTCAACACACAAAGTCCCCGATCCCCCTGCTCTTACCTCTCAAACAGAGCATGGTATAACAAGATGGAACAAGGCCAGGCACCAATCCCTATATCAAGGGTGGACCAGGCATCCTGGCAGGAGCGAAAGAGTCACAAGGAAAGGTAAAAAGATTAGTCAGAGACTCTTCCATTCCAGCCTGTAAGAATTTTTCAAGAACACCATTCCAGACAGCTATAAGATATATGTAAGGGAACCTTAACCAAAAGACGATTTCTAATGATGTCATGCTCTCCTCACAGATCGGTACCTAGCCCAATCTTAACCAGAGCAACCCCTCTAGCAGCTGATGGGAGCCCATGGGGAGGCCCAGGGCCAAATGTAGTTCAGGGAACCTTAAAGAAGAGGGAGAAGAGAGATGGCAGTGACCAGAGGGGTTGAGGACACATGGAGAACAAGCCCCATGTTGTCAACTCTTAGGGGCCTAACCCACTCTTGATGTAGGGATTAATATCCGGCCCTGTTCCATCTTATGCCCTGTTTGAGCAGTAACCCTGGGAAGACTGCTCTATTCTGGGGAGAAGTGTGGGGATAGGGTGAGTGGGGGGATGGGAGCAGAGGGTATATCTCGGGGAGAAGGGAGGAGGGGGGATGGGCATGTATTGTACAAAAGAAGAAAAAATTAAGTTGATGGTATTTTGCTCCTGCTGAAAAATAAATATATAAATAAATGTGAATGGAGTAGTTCCTGCATCCAGGAAAGGTGTCCTGCAAGTCTTTTCTGGGCTCAGTATTATCACAGGATGTTGAAGCAGAATGCTCTAGTTTCGGTCAGCTTGCACTTTCTTTACATCTTTCTTTTAGCTCACTTTAGCATTCCTCAGTTTCCTTTGAAAACAATGCCTGTATTTTGTATTGTGTCTTTAATGTAGTTGTGCTTTTTAGCTTAAGAAAAAGTTAGCAACTTCCTTCGGTTAAAGTAGATAGATACGCAATAAACTGCCTATTTAAAATGCACAATTTGAGAAGTTTTATATGTTTAGGATTGAGGAAATCTTACAACAATGAAAATAGTGAATATGTCCGTCATGCCCAGAAACTGCCCTGAGTCCTTTGACAAGGCTCTTCTGGTTCCTTCTCTACCCTATTGTAAGTCAAGCACAGCTCTGCCTTCTGTACTGTAAATAGATTTGCATTTTGTTTTTTAGAGTTTTATATAAATGAAGTCACCCTGTGCTTGCTCTTTTGTTTTGCTCTTTCAGCCAGCAGTTATTTTGAGATGAACAGTTGGATTATTCCTGGTTATTCTTAGCTATTCTGAATATAGCTTCTTTGAACAGTTATGTACATGCTTGTGTGTGGACATATGTTTGTATTTAACACGGGTAAATATCTAAGACTTTGTATGAAACTGCGAAGCCATTTGCCAAAACGGTGTACCCTGATACATTCTCGGCGTTGTGAGCATGTGATCGTGATTATAATATTCTTGCCAACACTAAATGACAGCCATTCTCTTAGGTGAATCTCATTAGGCTTTTCCTTCGTTCAATTTTTCTTCCAAACATAGCTCAGAATAGTTTATTTTATTTCAGTTTTTCTTCCAGTGCTGGGGCTCAGACCCACTGTGAAAGCCAACCAATGAACAGTTTCCAGCCTTTTCTTAGGTTGTCGTTTACTCTCTGACTAATGTTTGACTTTTTCTTTTTAAATCTATTTCCTTCTTAGCTGTGGATCTTTGGAGACATGTTTTCACATTTTCTGTTTTTGTATTTATTGAACTATTTGATTCATTTGCATTGCCATTTGTGTGTCTTTACACACTTTTAATGTGCTTTTTTTTTTTTTATAAGGTGGTATGTTCTGAAAGTACTGTTTTTCAACCCACTGATTATCTTTCTTCACAGTATCATCTAGAGAGAAGAGCTTCTGAACTATATTAAATGTTTTCATGGAGTAATATTTAGTGTCTAAGAAATTGTCTAAATCAAAATTGTGTAGATCTTTTTTTCTGTATCTTCTTCCAAAAGTTTTGTTGTTTTAAGTGTTACATTTGTCTGTAAGTCCCTCAAGTTAATTTTCACATAGTACAAACTAAGGATCAAAGTTCATACTTTCACACAGGGATGTTCAATTGTTCCAGTGATTGTTTCTTCCAGAGACTATTCCTTCTCCATCTTTGTAACTATTTAACTGTTGCAAATCAGTTGTCTGTATTTGTAAGAATATATTTCTAGTCTGTTTTCTCTGACATGAAGAGATGGACATGGTGGTCTGAATGTTCTATAGATTTCAGAAAAGCAGATCTGGGACTAGAGTTTTTGCTGGGAGATAGAGTTATTCTGGATGTTTTATTTTACTTTTTCTTGTATTTGTCTAATTAGTTTATTCCTTAAAGAACTGTTCATTTATGCCAAGTTAACAAGAGAATTCTTATGAATCTGTTGAAAGAAAATCACCTTGTTATTCTTTTTGACAGAATCTATTGTAACATTACTCCCCTAGGATCTGATGTTGCTAACTTTTTTCTTTAAATTTTCTGATCATTTTGCCTAGGATTTAGCCAATTTTTGATACTTTCAAAGAATTGCTGTTGGTGTCATGGATGTATTTATTTTCTTTTAAAAGGAAAATAGGGTTTATTTTGGTTCCCAGTTTGAGAGGATAAAGCCTCTTGGCCAGGAAGCCATGAGAGTGAGAGTAGGGGTCTCACTCTGGGGTCATACATTAGAGGCAGCAGTCACAATGTGTCATAGTTGAGATGCACAGGACAACGGGTGGCTGATCTCCTGGGGATTTATTTATTTATGTATGTATGTATGTATGTATGTATGTATGTATGTAGATTTCCAAGACATCTCTGTCATAACTCTGGCTGTCCTGGAACTCACTCTGTGGACCAGGCTGGCCTCAAACTCACAGAGATCCAGCTAAGTTCAACTATACAAATTCTGAAACTAAACAAATATTTAAAGTAATGTATACTTGTGCTGGTAAAATTAGTATGTACATTGGCATTGTTACTTTTTGCAATGATCTATTCCTATTTGTATGCTTACTGTTATTTTATTATAAACGTACTATTATCAGGTGTGTTTTGAAGTTAACAGATTTAATTTTACACAGCTTTTCCAGCACCATTTGTACAAAGGTGTCAGCTGTCAGCTGTATGTTTACTTCATATCAAAGCACATCTTACAACGTAAAGTCTTGTGTCTATAGACACACCTTTTATGCAGAGATAATGCTTAGATTAACATATAGACATTTAACTTCACTTACATATGTTAACATGGTAAGAAATTGCATTTGGCAGTTTTGCTGGATAAAAACAATATTTCAGTTATAGTTTTCTGAAAGTAGACAGCTTATTTTGATCCATTTCTGGCTCTTTTTCATGTATTCATTTAGTGAACGAATAAAAGAATAATTGAATGCTTGAATGCTTCTGTAAACCCATGACCATGCATTTTATTATTTCATTTATAAACTTGCAAGATTTCATTCCTACAGAACATATGAAGATGAATAAATCACAGTGCTGTTGTCATAGATTTGATGGTATATTCATAGATTTGGTGGTGTGGTGTATGCTTCCATCGGTAAATACACCAGATAGTAAAAAGTGAAATGTGTAAAATTGATGTCATTAGAGAGTATAACATTCTATAGTGTGTGCTCTCAAAAATTAGGCAATGGATTTATCCATTGAGAAGCATTTATAATATAAACTAGATTTTGAGATGGATTCAGAAATATAAAAAATGTGTGGGTCGATAGAAATACACAGCAAGTAAATCCCAAGCACGGAGAAAAACACGCTAAAAAATAAACCAGCTTGGATAGCCAAAGCGTTCCGGTTGCCTGAGGGTTGTGAAGAGAACTAACAAATGATTTAGATGATAAAACTGAAGCCGCTTGAGAAACAGAGCTGGAGCAATCCTGTTAGCAGCCCTGAAAATGAACAAGATGAGTCTGTTGATAATGTCCTTAAATAATAATAGCGTATTATTGGAAATGTTTGTATCAAGAACTGGCAGCTATTACTAGGAAAACAGTGAGCAATGTTGGAGGCTCAGAAGCCAAGTTGAGGCTCGAGTGAAATAATTGCGGGAATCAATAGAACAGGAACCAATTGTAGAGAATGCTGAAGACGTTGTAGAGGTAAAAATTAGAATTGATGCTTGGTTAAACATGGGAAATTAAAATAAAAGAGAGGGGGTTTTGTTGCAGATAAAAAGTTTTACAATTTTATTCAACTTGTAAAAAAAAAACAAACTCAGAACACTGACGATGGAGTATGTGAGAGCCCATGGTAATCTGAATGTAAGCTGTGTCCTTAAGGTATGCGCACAAATATTGAGTCCAGAAAAGTCACAACACCACGGCAGGGTAAACAAAGTGTTGAAAAGCACTCCCTTTAGTAACTACTTTTTTCCTGTAACATTAGTGACTTGGACATTCCCAGCTGCAGGGCTAGTAGAATATTTGTACAACCAATGGAATCTGGGAGTCCAGTGAACAGCAGTAATTAATCACTATAAATATTCTGCTCCTTCTTAACCTAGATTCACACTAGTTTGTTAAAACAGAACCAGAAACAGATCTGGTTGCCCATACAAAATTAAATTGTGTTTACTCTGCCAAGTAGAAATGGCAAGAAAGAACACTGGAAATGTTCATAGCAAAAATGCATGACTATTTAAAAGATAGGTTATATTTTACAAATGCACACTTAGGAGTCCTCCTGCTGGGTCCAAACAACAACAGTAAAACAAATGCACCTAAATGGACAATAGACTAGATGGTATTTGATACAGATACAGATATAGATTTGATATAGATATAGATTTGATATAGATATAGATATAGTTTTGATATAGATAGTTTTTAAAATTTCCAGCAGTCACTTTTCTTTCTTGCTCATTTTGGAGGAATGTATCAGGCACAATTCTTTTCTTATGTTCAAATTAATATTGTTTCTAAGGAATCGATCCTGATTTCAAGTAATTCCAACCATTGTCTGTTTTTTTTAACCAGTGTTTGTTCCTTGATTGTCTTTAATTTGACTTTTAATGAAGCATATATTACCCCTTTTGTCATCACCAATCAAGTTTTCATGTTAAAAATTATAGAATTATTCACTTGGGACAACAAAAATGCATTGAAGATGAACAAATTGCAACAAAGACAACATGATTGTGTCTGAAGACAGCTGCAGTGTTCTTTAGTTTGTGTGACAAAACAAACCACTTTTTGTTGAGTTCATATGCATCTATCAGTTGTGCTTTTATGAACACAGGTGATGTGTATATTCTGTGCCCCTCAGACATCTGTTTTTTGAGTGCAGACTGGGGTTTGGTCTTTCTTTTCTTACTAGGTGGATAAGAAGGTATAATATTTAGAAAATTCATTCTTTTCTTTTTTTAACTAAAAGAAGTAGTAGGATTGTTGTCATGATGATTTCTGCAGTGTCTTGGCAGTACTGAATTATCTCTATGACAAAAATGACAAGAGACAGTCCCAAGAAGATTCTTATGAGAGAACTGAGTGAGAAAAGGCTGACAGCTGGCTTTCTCTTGGTATTTTATCCATCTATTATAAAGAAATATTTCCTTGAATAGGGGTGATGACTACATTTGTCTATAGGGATTTCAACAAATATTTACAATGTTAGTAGGGATTACGGTAGTTTAGTAAAGTGCTAGTTGTAGGTTTTCTCCAAAATCTTCCGAGGAACTGGATAGGTTTTCAGTAATAGGTATTGTTTCCTTCTTGTTGAGTGAGTTTTTAAGGTCAATTTGTGAGCTGTTGGTTACTAGTGAGATATCCATGCCACTATTGCACCCATAACATTATCATGCTATGCTAGTCATTGTTATGGTTCAGAGGTATCATAGCTGGGTAGGACAGTCCTTTGGAAGCTTGCATGACACTTTTTAGTACCATGATTTATTTATATTTAAAATAACAAAATGGATCCAGTTCCAAATGAGTCAATGACGGACAGGCAAAGTAACTAACCAGAGGAAGAGTTAGGAGAGTGAGTCAGAGGGAGGACATACATAGCTGTCAAGATAGAAAAGAGGATTCTCAGCTCAGGGCATAGTTAGTTACAGCAGGCAGTATGAGGCAAGCAGTCTGAAGCAGACAGATGCGGGACAAGACACAGAGATAATGAGTCAGTCCGATTGAGGTGCACTGAGGCTGACTGAGGCAGTATGGAGCAATGAGACCTCAGGGAAAGACAAAGAGACACAGAAGCAGCCCAGGAGAAGAACTATTAGATAGGAAGAGTGAGACAGTTTTAAAGCTAAGCAGAGCAGTTCAGTCTGAGTCAGTCAAAGAATTAGCCAGAGTCAGCTGCGTCAACTTTTGTCTTGCTGGGTTTTTTTTTTTTTCTTGTATATTATGGTTTCTGATTTTGTGTTTTTAATTTCTGCAAATGTGTGTTCCTTATGTTTTTTATTCTTGTTTTTGTTTGTTTGGTTTATTTGCCTGTTATTTTTCTAAAGAGAGAGAGAGAAAGAGAACAAAAGGGGTGAAGTTAGGTAGGCAGGGAGGAAGAGAGGATCTGGGAGAAGTTGGAAGAGAGTAACTGTGATCAGAATATATATTGCATGAAAAAAATTGTTTAAATATAGATATATTTAGAAAACAATATGGCTCTTATTTCTACTAACGGTACAAAAAAATATACACAGGAAAGCCCTCAAAAGAAAAGTTATCCAGTTCCAAATGTCAGTAATGCATGGTCAGGAAACCCCAACAAAAATTATGTTCTATGACCTTCTTCATTCTTGTAAGCTCAGCTAGGCAAGCACTTCTAGCATAGAGTTAGAAATACTATCCAATCATTTTATCTCTACAGTTCATGCCATTTAATCCATATGTTACAATAAAATCATTTTCAAAGTTTTCATCCTGTGCTTGAAAAATCGATACCCAATGTAAAAGATAAGTGTACTTTTAAAGTTCAGATCTGCATCAACGTTTCTATATACTGGGGAGGCTTATCAGGACAATTGTCCACTGAAACCACTCTCCAGCTTGATAGAAGAACATTTCTATAGGAATATGTCGCAACATTAACTCACTAAGTTTTATAAGTTGAAATTGAGAGTCTCAATTTCTATACCATGTGAGTTATAGTTCCCTTTCATAGGTACACACCTAAAAGGATCAAGGTCAGCATTCTAAAGAAATACCAGCATATACTTGTTCATCATGATACTTCTCACTATTGTCATGCTGTGAAATTGACCTAGAAGGTCATCAATGAATGGATGAATAAAGAAACATGCTTTGTATACACAATGGAGTACTATTTAGCCATAAAATTTGTTTGATGATTTAGGGAAGTGATGGAGCTAGAGATCACAAGTTAAGAGGAGTTAGACTCAGAAAGACAAATGCAGTAATATCTTCCATATTCAGAATTATGATTTAACAAAGGATGAGAAAATAGAAGGGATGTTTGAGAAGAGGAAGGGGATTGAGGATGTAATAGAAACCAAAGTAGGTAATGGAGGTCAATGTGATAAAACTATTGCATTTTTTCATCTATATAAAGATCATTAATGGCCATCATTATTTCGTATAATTATTATACACTAACCAAAGTTTCAACTTTGAAAGCATAACCTGTCTTTAAACAAAATTTCATTTTTTCCACACTCACATAGAAACTTCTTGGACTCAATGTGAACTTTTTGCCCAGTGGTTGCAGAATGACTGAACACACTGTTTCTCCAATGTAGGCCCTCCTGCTCCTCAAAGGGGCCATTTTGGGTGCCCACATACCTGGTGGTTGGAGTGTAGTGGGACCTAGGAATGGGTGTGAATAATCTTTCTGTGGATTGGGTTTCACCCAAGGACAAAGTAGGAGCTGAGCTTCAGAATGTAGCCTCTGTACTCTCTTCTAAGGAGTTTTATTTATCTTTAGGTTAAGTAACATGCTAGAATATGTAAGCAAAATCCCTGGGGCACATGGTATAGAAGTTAGAACAGATTGCACAGAAGCAAAGCTTGTACAAGGCATGTTGTGTGCCTACTGTTCTATGACTATCCCAGGAGAATACACACTTAAATAAAATGTAAATGTTCCAATCCTAAACTGATTTTTCCCCCAAGGGGCATAAATATTATCCATCTGGAAGTATAATTACCCATTCATGTGAAGTATGGCCCCTCCTTCCTAAGGGTCAGTTGATTATACTGAAACTTCATCTCTTTAGGCTTGACACAAACTCACTGTGGACTGACATTTTAAAAAAAATGAATGTGACAAAAATTTGCTTCTTGACTATCCTCCTCCTGAATATCTAGTCTGCAGAGAAAATTCGTCTAAGATTTCTATCTTTTGATTCATGATACAATGCTCAAGTAATAATTGTGTACTCATTTATTTTTGTGTTTATCAAGTCAATGAGGACTTAGAAAACACAAAATCTCAGAGGTAGACTCATCGCAAAAATCACTCAGTTGATAAAACTGCTTCATTTGTATTTGTATGAAAATAAAGCACATACTTTCAAATGTCAGAATATGTGAGAAAATTGAAAATATAGCACTGGTAGTGGTTTACATTCCTGGTCATAATATTTTTGGAACTGATTTTAAGATATTTGAAGAAAGTTAACTAAACCAATTTACTGACGTTCTTTAATAAGCCCAAGATAATTCTCATAGTTGAAATGTTTTTTTCTGACTTTCTGAAAAAAAAAAAAAAAGCACATGCAGGTGTGTGTGTGTGTGTACATGTGTGTGTGTGTGTTCTAAATCAAGACTTTGTTTTGTGAGATGAATGTAATGTAAAAATTTTAAGAAGATTTGAAGGTGTTTGTTTGAAGGTGACTAGGGTATGAGAGCAAAAGTATTTCCCCAGTTCCATTGGACCCCTAAATTTCCATGGTCCCATGCATGTTATCAGCACCTCTTCTGCTACCCCTACCCTTACCTTGGTCTTCTTTTGAGTTCACAATTTTCATGCTTGACGTATCAGGCATATTTGAGATATGATTTTTTTTATATCTTTTCTCCCCTACTTCCTTATAAGCATGTAAATGTTCAGTGCAAGATGCTCCACATTGTGTTGTTAGAAAGAAGACCGGGGAGTCACAGTATGTGTTTCAGCAAGAGTTCAGAATAACTCCAAGACTGGCTGACTGACAAATGAGGAAGCACTCAGAAAACAACTGCCTCTCCTAAAGTCTCCCCTCACCTTTTAGACTTCCCTTCTAAATCAATTTCAATTTTATACACAAAGAATCATTATTCTGCATGTATTCAAACTTATTGAACTCAATTCAGTTATTCAGTGTCAAGGAGTCTGTTTTGGTAAGTGTCAGCGAGTTAAGGATGGGTACTGATTTGGTGCCACTAACCCATCTCAGCAGTTGTGAGAACAAGCGTGTCAAAGGTATCAGCATTCGTTAGATAGTCTCACAGACAGACTCTTCTGGTAGAGTAGGTGAGGTGCTTTATTTTCTAGAACCTACTAGTATTACACATGAAGAGCTTACCTTGAGGGCATACAATGCACGCTTTCCTACTAGTTATTATTTACTATTAAGGTCTATTTAAAGTAAAACCAAAAGTGTTAGTTGGCTTTGGGTCATTCCCAATAATTATATACCATACCTTATTTTCCAAAAAACTATGTGGAACACTTTGGAATCAATTATTCATCTACAGCAAGTTTCTGGTTTCTATTACTATTTTGTTACTTTTCTCATGACTTCTATGAAAAACACCTAATAGTCTATTTAAGAGAACAAAATTTTATTTTGGTTCATGGTTTCAGAGGGTTCAGTGTAGAGGAATAGCCCTGTGAGAAAGCTAGGGTCTACATTCAGAGGTCTGTGTGGTCTGGATGGAATGTAGACACATATTTAATCCTAGTATTGAGAAAGCAATGGTGGTCCACACCTTTAACTCCTAGAAAAATCAGTGGGAGCAGACCCAGGACGCAGAACTGAGGAGTCAGTGTCACACCAGAAGCGACCTCTGAGATGAGTCAGAGTAAATGGCAGACAAAGTGACTAATCAGAAGAAGAGTTAGTAGAGTAAGGGCATGCCCAACTCTTAAGAAAAAAGGAGGGCTTTCAGTTCAGTAAAAGACAGTTACATAGGTATAAGAGTCATTCAATTAACAGAGTCAGTTAAAAAGAGTAAGTTGAAGAGTCAAAAGTGTCAGTTGAACAGTTAGTTGAGAAATAGGCTGAAGAGTCAGTTAAATGTGAAGAGTCTGAGTTCAGAAGGAACTAGTCAGAGTTGTTTAGTCAGCAGTAGGTCTCAGAAGGCTGAAGACTTCTAGGTCTGGGCTAGCAGTTTAAACATTCTAGATTGTACCAAGGCTGAAGCCTTCTAGTTCGAGGATTAAGAGTAGATTGTAAAGAGGACAATATGCTCTAGAGTTCCACGGCTCTGGGATAGAGCTGGTGATTTAATTAGACAAAAGAATAAATGATTTTAAACCTGAATCTACAACAGTTCAGTCCACCAATGAAGTAAAGGCAAGGTAGAGGAAGCAAAGGAAATGTTGACTCTCAGCTGCTTTTCTCCTTTTGGCTTAGTTCTGTCTAGGCCCGCAGTTTGTGTATGGTGCTTACCTTCACTGTGGTCTTACCTTTCTCATGTAATCCTCTCTGGAAGTGCCCACAAAGACCCAAAGACCCAGAAGTGCGCCTCATCCGTCTCCTAGGATATTCAAATCTAACTACATTGGCAATGAAGGTTAAGTATCGACAGTCTACTCCTTGCCAACTTAACACCCAAGTATATTTAATATATACTTTAATTTATATTAATTATATGTATATAATATATAATATATATTTATTTTATATAATATTTATATATATTAATTATTTAATTATATTACTTTAATATCAAGTCCCCTTACTCCTGAAAGGTTTATAATGATCTCAAAATGCAAATAATAATCATTCTTTCTCTATGAGTTTCTGTAATCTTAATAGTTCCAACATATTCAAAGATTCAGATTCAGTGTAACTCTGGAACAAACTATTAATAGTAAGCCCCCATACAAATACTTTTAAAAATTAAATACATTCAATAAACAATGAAATTGACTAAACATTCCTATTATAATGTAGGATGATGAAAGCATAGGAAAAAAAAAGATGGGATCAAAGCAAAATTGAAACTCAGTGGGCAAGCATTAAATCCTGTGAATCTATTCCTGGCCACAAGGTATGTGCTGTCCGGATGTGAGCTAAAACAGTGCCGGGCATCGCTGTTCCTCTGGCTTTGCTGTTTTGCTGCTTCTCCTTTCATTGCCCATGGCTTTGCAAAGCCTATATTTCATTTTGTGTTTCTGATATTTCTAATATCCTGAGACCTCCACAGTAACCTAGCTTTCACCTTAAAAGCTTTATATATTATCTTTTAATGGGGTGCCAACAGGTGATCTAAGTCAGCTATATAATGCTTATCCTCTCAATATGTCCTTTGGAATCTTGATGTAACTCCCCATGACCCTGTTCTATGATTTCTGTTCTGTGATGCTGCAAAGTAACTTCATGTTGATAAGGTCAAGAGGCCATGGTCTTCTAGCTTGAACATTGTTATAGTAACCTCTGAGGGCTTCCGTATTCACTTCTCTGTGTGAATAGGGCACTCTGCTGTATCACTTCTCAATTGAAAGTCTTTAAAATGAGATTATACTTTACATTATGGATCTTGTGATTGGAGTGGTCTGTCAAACATCCTAGCAAACTGGTGCAACAGGTTTGACTTCTCATTACTGATGCAAATGTCTTTATGAAGCATATCTTCCTTGCCTATAACTTCAAACTTACCCCTTTTCTGGAATCCCTATGTAGTTGAGGAATTCACCATTAGATCTGTCATAATTTCACTCTTCCAGACACATAAGGATAGTGTGTGTGTGTGTGTGTGTGTGTGTGTGTGTGTGTGTGAAGTTTTTCTAAATAACCTCTTGTCTTGAACATCATTGTCTTGACAAGTAAAGAACTACTTCTTTTACTCACCATGCTATTCAAAAAAATTGGCATAGATTGTAACAAAATATGAACCAGCACAATGTGGGATATATGTTTGCATGTAAGTTGCAGATAGATCACAGTGTTGTACTCTGAGGTTAACTAAGATACTCTTTCTCCTGTTTTATCTATTCTCGTTCTCAAAAGAAAGTCTGTTAATCTTAATGACGTTATTAAATAGTCACTTCTTCCCAACCACCAAAGTAGCTTTTCCTTCCTCATATTTTTGTAGGAATCTTTATTATGGAGCAAATGAACAGCTAATTTATCACATGTTGTATTCTTTCTTGGAGTGTAGAATTTCTTCTTCAGGGTTAGTATTTAGAGTTAATGAATTCTCCATATATTAATTTATCTACCAGCATAGAGTTGAAATACATATAGTTACCATGATAGATAAATGGGTAGATATACATGGATGGATGAATGCATTAATGAAAGACAGAAAGTTAAAACAGACTTATATTGCTTGGAGCTGTTACAGAGGTTAATTTTTCAACAATTCATGACATTATCTAGTTGTTGAAAATGGATTGTTTTCACTGGGAGTATTTCAACCATGAATGCTCTCAGGGCAAGTAAACCATAATAATACAACATGACAGGAATGTTTCTTCCTGTGGCACCAAAGAAGGCTAAATAACAATGAAGTATACAATAGATTGATTATCTTCTTTCATGATTTCATTTAGTGTTTACCATGAGACATTTTCTGTCTTCCATGTGCTTTGAGTTTGCATCAGGTTCATGATTATATGACACAAGAGGTTAATCATGTAGTGAAGCAACTAGAATTTTTTTTAAGATATGCAAAATTCCATCCACGCAAGACTGAGATAATTTAGAAGGGAAAGATTCTTGGAAATAATGATTGAGATGCCAAGGCCTCCTTTCCATGATTTTATTTTACTAAGTGATAGAGACTTTGTCTGAGAAGAAGAGCCCATGTCCTGATGTAGTAGCAAAAAATAGTACAAACATTATTTGCTTCAGGACATATCAGAAAATACTAAAATTGAAGCACTTATATTATAAGTTGTCAATTAAATGATTCTAGCTAAGCCTAATCAAAATTAAATTATTCTTAATTTCTCACGTAGGATAAGTACATCTTTAAACTAGAAAGGAATTTTTTTTTATTACTTAATGGATTCCCGACACTAATTAGGATACTCTAATTATAGTTTAGTGGATTAAAAAATAGTGTGGCTCAGAAAATCAGCACAGTAGTTATGATTTTAAATATTAAAAGGAGAAATGACTTTATTCACAGAACTCCAGTCCTTCTCAATGTCACTTAGGGAAACACTTCATGCTACCCTTTTCTTTGACTGATCTTTTAATTTCAAGACACTTTCCTTCTGGCCTAGTCTCCTTTGAGCTATTCTCAGGAACTGATTCTTTTAAAGCCACAAATCAAACCATATAACACTTGTGCTGAAAACCTCGCATGACTTTCTATCTCATTGAGCCCTAAAGTCTAACAGAGGGAGATGAATAGAACAACAGCAATGTATAGCCATGTATAGCCATGTATAGCCTTTCACCACTAATGTCCTCCAAGGCTGTGAACACACCTCACCTTGTCTTGGAAGAGCAGAGGGTATTTTCCTAAGCATTTCATTATAAATATTCTTGAGAAAATGTTAAGAACAAAGGCTTCCAAATGCTTTTAAAAACTTTTATTTAGCAGATAATAGATATCGTCATGATGTTTCCATACACCTGTTGTCAATCTTGGATCATATTCATCTTCTCTGTTTTATTAATAATCCTCCTTTCTCTTTCCCTTTCTCTACCATTCTTCTTCTGCTTTTGTGTCATATTTAGGTAATTAAATTTCAATTCCACACAAAACAGGGAACATTTCACCCCACTTTCCCTCTACCATGTACTCGTGTGTTGTCTCTCCCATCCCATTATTCCATTCTAGGCCCTCAGTATTTCTTATTGCAAAATATGCAGAAATATGAGATATCTATGGAGAACTGTTTACTAACAGGCACATATTTGTTTTTCTCACCATATCTCTCTTCTAAACTATCTGAAATAAGAGTATTTCCTAGCCCTCCACTGTTGTGTTTCTCTATTCTAGACATAGGAGATACTCCACATGTACTGGTTGAGCAAATAGACAAATGGCTGTGTCTTCTTTACTGGAGAGTACAAAAAAAAAAAATAAACCCAGCTAGCAGGTACCTTCAGTTCAAAGATAATAGCATAGGACAGGCTTCTCCTGTAACTAAAGGTATTCAACTAACAATCTCACCTCTTGCTTCCTAGGATACTGACAGGTTCATGATTATAGGGATTGAAAAATTCGAGGTCTCTACACAGAAAACTGAGACATAGGAAAATACATTATTCAGATTCCTCTTTGAATCCAAGGAAATTCAACTACAACAGCAAATGGTAGAAGTTCAATTTGTGTCTGAAGGGAGAATAATATTGCTGTTTCAGTTAGAGGAATAAGCTTGTGTGAAAGCTAGGAAAGGCCTATATTCCAGGGTTCTACATGAAGAAATAACATTGGCCTGTGTGGTCCAAATGAAATGTAGGAAGTATGATGAGAATGATGGTACACAACTTTAATCCCAATTATCAGAAAGCAGGGGTAGCAAACACTTTTAATGCCAGTATTCAGAAGGTAGTAGTGGTACACACCTTTAATCCCTAAGACAGAAACAGTATGGAAAGAGTTACAGGAGTCTCAGAAGGAGTTACTTCCTATTGCAAGTGACATCTGAGATGAGTCAGAGTGAAGGACAGGCAAAATACCTAATCAGAGGAAGAGTTAGGAGAGTGAGACATGCCCAACTCACAATTAAGGTGAGTTCAGCTCAGAAAAGTGTCAGGTACAGAAGAATCAGTTACAGTGAGCAGAATGGGGCAGTGAGAGCTCACAGAGACCCAGAAGCAGTCTGAAGAGTCGAGCTAGTGGGGGTGACTCAGTTAGCAGTAGAGGCTTAAATGTTCCAGTATTAGGCTTAAGACTAGATTGTATGGAGGCTAAAATGCTCCAAGGTTTCATTACTAAGGACCAGTGATTTAATTAGATGAAGGCATCAATGTCTACATCTGGCATGACTCTACACTTACATTTCAGATAAGTGTATTTAGGGAAAGAGAAATAGTTCTCTCTCTCCTGTTCTACTTAGGCTTCCAGTTAATTGGATGAGGCCCACTCACAGTGGAGAAGACAATCCTACACAGAGACACTTTCAGAGACACACCCAAAAGACATTATTTGTTGGTGAAGTTTACTTCTAGTTATGTTTATGATAATTGTTTGTACATTGTTAGGGGAAAGGGCTTTATATAAATATGTGAATAAAATACTTCCTTCTGCATGATCTACACCTGCCTATTGCTCTCTAGCAGAGCCATTGTGAGTCACTGAGATCTACATGTGAAGAGCAAAGTTGCCGTGGAGGAATTCTTGTAGTCCCTCTCCCACAGTCTCATGCAACAAAGAGAGAACACTCCCCTTGGGCTGTGAGTTCCCTCACCATAAAGATGACATAGCTCTGCTGCTAAAGCACTGTTGGATAAGACTAAACTACAGGTTTCTTTCATTATGCAAACAGGTCTTCAGATGAGAGGGTGAAGTTATTGTAACACCTGAGGAGCTTCTGTATCAATAAAAGCACTGGAGATTAGATGAGCAAGGTTCCAATATCCAGGATGGTGATTGCCACTATAGACATTCCCTCTGCTAAGATCCAGCAGGGCTTGCATCCATGAGAGTGTCTCCTTATCTTCTTTGCAGATGGACATAATAGTTACTTGTACAAATGTTCAGTGTGATTCTTTGCTACTCCATACACCCATTGAATTGACACACATTAAGTAACACATTTGGAATCCAATCAATTTTTAATGGAAAAGATTAAATATAGTGTGTTCAGATTGTTGTACTCATAGTCTTCTCTCTCTCTCTCTCACACACGCACACGCACACACACACTCCATGATCAAAAGTAACAGAGTACTAATCCCTTCCAGATTCCTCATGCCTGTTGATATTGTTATAAAAACCTCATGATTAAAGTAAATTAAAATACTAAATTCATAACTAGGAAGAAGACAACTATTTTTTTAATACAAGATTAATGATGAAGAGACTTTAAAGTATCTGACTGCTCATAGAGTTGACATACTGATAAAAATCAAAGCATTGTACAATGGAAATTAAAACCTTTGAATCATAGTTATCACAGATCAAAGGCATTGGAAACTTTCTGAACTAATGAGAACTAAAATGGAAAGTTCTGGGGCACTGGGAGTGAAATGAAATATCTCTAGAAACCTGGAACATTGTTCTGTATGGAAGTGTTAGAGCAGAGGGATTGCAAACACAATAGCATTCCTTTGTGTGGCTGGGCCTTGTGACCCATTTCTGTCACCTCAACACTCAGAAGGCCAAGGTAAGGAGGTAGGAGAACTGCCATGAGTTTGAGGTCAGCCTGGGCCACACAGTAAACTCTAAATCTGCCTAGGCTATAAAGTAATATTCAGTTTCAAAACAAACACAAACTAACCTCTCCCCCATAAAGCCCAAAATAAATGCCTATGAGTGAAACCCCCATACCCCCCAAAAAATAGTAAAAACTTGTTGACTCCCCCCAACCTTCATCTCTGAATCATGAGGCTGGGGTCCTTCCTGGCCCATCTTCTTATCCTGAAGAAATAATAATTTCGACGCCAGATTATCCAGATCATAGAACTGAATCTTATTTTATTCTTAGTTTCTTTTTTAATAGCTCTTTTGCAGAAGGTGTTTTCAATATTCGTTTCCCTTTTTCCACATCTAATAAAGTAACGCCAAGAAATAAGTCAGAGTGAACAATTTCTTTGACTTGTTTAAGCTTTTTTTTTAAAATTAACAGTTTGACAGTTAAACTTACAGCCTCATATATAAAATATATTTTTTAAACAACTTCATAAATTACTGTCATTATACATGATTCTTTTAGGAAAAAGAGTTTTAAAGTGTCTTTTTCTCATTGCTTTACGATTTGAGAAGAATCAGAATTGCACACATTAGAAATTACTCAAGGTTATTTTTCTTTTGTTAAAGAAGTATTGCTTTAACTCATCAAAACTTTGCAAGATTTCAATTTATTTTATGGTTTAACTCCCCTTTGGGTAACTTATTCATTGCTTCCTGGAACTGACCAATCTTCTAGGTAGAAATGACTAGGATTCTAGAAATGACTCATCGAGTCATTATTTTGGCCTGAAAATCCTATTTCCAGGGGCTAGAGAAAACATGGATACTGACACACCCATAATGAGACATATGTTAGCAGCAGGACTGAAGTGTTTATGCATGAAATGTTCCTTTGGAAAGGTTTCGAATATATATATATATATATATATATATATATATATATATATATATATATATATATATATATATATATATGTGAGTTAAGTATGGAGTGCTCTGGTGGATATGGTCTACTTCAGCTCTGCTGGGCAGGTTATGCAACTCCTTAATGACGGACATGAAGGATGCTTCCAAAGCTGTGGGATAATTACCCAGCCTCTGAGACAGGAGGAGAGTTCAGGGGTAGTCAGCCTAGACACTAGGAGTCAGAACCCCAAATTCCCAGGGGCAGAATAAGAATCAAGAATAAGCTGCTACAGTAAGCAATGAATAGAAACAAACAGATTTGACATTGACCTTTGAAATAAATGTAGACTTTTGGATGAGATCTGATTGATATAGGCTTGCTGGCTAAGCTTATTTTTAGAACTGTTCCTCACAAAACTCTAATATTTGTGTGTATAAAATTAAAAAGCAAGAGGAGAATTGACATCTCTGTAACTTGAACTGTTCTGTCTGTAAACACATACCCACTTAGTCTGGGCTACTTCTGTGTGCTTTAAGAAATTAAGTCTCTCAGTGTTTCCTCGGGTTTATTGCTGGGATCAGGATGGTATTAATGTTGCTAGTTCTTCTACTGGGTAGGCATTTTCAATTCTGTTGTCTATTTAATTGTACTTGGTATGCTTACACTTTCATAATCTTTATTTTGACCTTGCATCTTGCACATCCTGTGTAGTCTATTAGTGAGAAATCCCAGTGATCACACAAGTCTCCAGCATGTAGAACTTTTTTCCTACTACATTGACTTGGTTAGGCTTATATTTCAATGAAAAATAGCATCTATATTTATTTTTTAAATGTAATTACAAATTCATATTCTAATTGTATAAAATGCTTTTATTATTGCAGATCTCTTTTTATGATCATATAACTTTGTTTCTCACCCCATTGTTAGTATAATATTAAGTCTATCTATCTATCTATCTATCTATCTATCTATCTATCTATCTATCTATCTAATCATATATAATATTCTCTGTTAGTGAATATCCTGAGGTAATCAGAAATGATCTATAATATATTTTATATGTAACTTTTCATTTATATAATATATTATTGAAGTGTATGTGTGTGTACTTGTCACATTGGTTTAATTTTAAAAGGTGGTTTATATCTGGAAGTATGACTCATTTTTCATTTCTAATAATCTTTGTGTCTTGTTTATCTACTGGTTTTAATGGAATTTTCTCATTTTGCTATTACAGTGAATCAGGGAGGATCCTATTGTTTATTTGTTTTGATATTTACTTTTTATTTCAAATACCTGCTTCTGACTCTCATTTTGTAACTTTTAAAAATTTGTTTTTCTCCCTTGTTCTAGGTTCTTCCTACAGGATACTGAAGAACAGAGAAATCTAATGACTAATCCTTCAGGTCTCTTGAGTGGGTATTTGACCCCATAGAGAGGCTGTGTTCATTGCCTTCTGAAGTTTGCTACTCCCTGGAAACAGTAACCATAGAAATAGCCAGAAGAAACTTGCTGGTAAACATTTTTCATGGAAGGGTGTCAGATACAGACAACTCCTTTCTCATATGTAGCTGCAAACATTAGTGCCTGACTCACCTGGAAAGTGTGTGTGTGTGTGTGTGTGTGTGTATGTGTGTGTGTGTGTTTGTATTTTTCTGGTGTGTGATATGTCTGTATGGTGTGGTCATGCATGTGTTTGTGAATGTTCATATGTGTGTGTGTTTGCATGGTATGATGTGGTATGTGTATGTATTCCTGTGTATGTGTCTGTGTGGTGTGTGATGTGGTGTGTGTGTGTATGCGTGTGTGTAGGTGTGTATGTTTGTCTGATGTGTGGTATGTGTGCATGGTGTGGTGTGGTGTGTGTCCTTACATGTGTTTGTGGCTATGTGGTGTGTGTGTGTGTGTGTGTGTGTGTGTGTGTGTGTGTGTGTTTGTATGGTGTGGTATGTCTATGTATTTATATGTGTGTGTTTCCCTTGCTCACAGTAGATAAAACTTTAGTGGTTATTTCATGTTCTTGAATGATCAAATGACTGTTTCAGGATATATTTCAGGAATTTATTGAATATCTTTCTGTTTTGTTTTGTTTTTGATCTTCTTTGTCCCTTACAATTTGCTTTTATATGTTTTATTCCCATATGACTGGGAAACAAGGAACACATTAAAGCAGAAACTTCATGCACTATGTCGACTTAAGAACTTTTATCCTGACAACATTTTGAGTGTGTGTGTGTGTGTGTATTTGATAGGAGGAAATATCTAACCCATACATCTTCTCTCCCCAATAGATCAAAATAATTCATTTCACTGGCTATTTCAGTTAATCCTGTGTGATGTCTGGATAGGATTGGTGTGTAGCTCAGGGACCTGCTGCTGCTCCTCCTTCTGTTTGTCTCCCCCTTCCCTTCTTCCCTTTCCCTCCCTCCCTTCCTTCCTTCCTTCCTTCCTTCCTTCCTTCCTTCCTTCCTTCCTTCCTTTCCTCCCTCCTTTCCTTCCTTCCTTCCTTTCTTCTTCCTTCTTTCCTTCCTTATTTTCTCTCTCTCTCTCTCTCTCTCTCTCTCTCTCTCTCTCTCTCTCTCTCTCTCTCTTTTTCTTTCTTTTTACAGGGTCTTACTGTGTAGGATTTGGGTCAGAGAGATCACTTCCTTCTGCCTCCAGAATGCTGAGGAAAGAAAAGACATGCACCACCACACCTAGGTGCTCTTCCTCCTCTTCCTCCTCCTTCCCCTTCTTCTATTCCCCTTCCTTCTTGTTTCTTTTTAACTCTTTGAGACTCAAGTAAGTGTGAAATGGTTAACTATACTCCAATTCAACCCATGGTGGTGTTTGGATGCTCTTTCATTCTTTCTGTGTGCCCTGCCTTGCCCTTACAGCATCAAAATCTATACATTCTTAATTTGGGCATGCTTCTTTAAAGAGATGTTGTTGTGCATTCATTAGTAGGTTTTTGAATTTTTTCCTTCATTAGTATTTCTCCTCCCAGTTTTGATGCTCATACACTGGTATTTTCAGAATGTCAACAGGATATCTGCAGGAGAGACTAATGGCTGATATAGAATTCTACAGAAAATATTCAGAGCAGTAAGTGGTCTTGTAAAGATCATCAATCCTCACTTGCCATCAAAATAAAAGAAATGGATTTTCTGACCTGACCTTTAGATTTGTGGAGGAATGTGGCTATACCTATATCTAGGATCTAAATAAAGGAAATAAGAAACAGTACTTGGTGGAATACGCTATCTGCTGTCTAGCTGGATTCAATTCTATGTTAAAGTCCTGTTAGTTAAAAATTCTTTAAAAATCCTTTGTGAGTTTGAAAGTGGAATGAAGAACACACTAGTTATCTGGAAAAGAGGTGCTGTCTGAGTTGATGTCACAAAAATGAGGAAGAAGAAGGAAAATGGACAGCATACTCTATTTCCTATACAGACTTGAGAAAGTAAAGGACTTGCTGTCTGATGCACACCTGGTGTTTGTTATCCTAACAAGTATTTCCTTAATAAGCCAGATTTTTCTGTTATTTAAATTATTCCCTTAATTCATTCAGGTAGCTGGAGTAGCAAGTCCTGGTATCAAATTTGCCTTTTTTTTATTACTTTGATGTCTCCAAGGTTGTGCTTTAAAAAGCATAGCTTAGGCAGCTGTGAATATCTGGCTCAATTTAATGTCCAATTTTAGGTACCAGGGGGTTTCATGATACCTCTTTTTCTCCCTAGAGGGTTACTTTAATTGCAACAGGAGCACTGACGTGGTAGCATACTTAACATTATTTATCCCTCATTTGGCACACTAAGGACACATTTAGCTAGTGGGAGCATCCCAACCATCGGTTTTGGTTTCTAAAGAAATTAAACGTTATTCTCAGTTCTTCAGATTTCTTACTGAGCTTCTCTGTAGCCATAATGAGCTATTCACCTTCTCAAAGGAACACTAAGTATTAATAACAAATTTCCATTCTGCCCAAGGGACCAAGATTTGGTCTATTTCTAGACATACTAATTTTACAGATTTGCTGAGTGAGGTATAATTTTATTTATTTATTCTTCCATATTTCTGCTGTTGGCATTGTTGTTAGCATTTCTAACAAAATAATAATAAATAGCACTGTGAAAAAAGGCAATTTCATAACTTTGTCTCTACCATTATTTTCAGGTCTTCTGAGTTTATTAATTTCAGTATACATGCACACTTGGTATAGCTCAAGTTAAAAACCCAACCTGTCTCACATACAATAATGTCACAAATGTACATTCTTCAGTGTTCTTCCCTCTGTCTCACTTAGTATTGCTTTGGTTTTTACAGTTTGACATCATGAGAGATTTACTTCTTTGAAAGTCTATAGTTTTTACTTGTTGGGAAGATAAGACTCTGTGTGTGTGTGTGTGTGTGTGTGTGTGTGTGTGTGTGTGCATTTTACAGCTACTCTCTGTATAGAGTAACTGAAAAGAAAATAGCAAATATAACAAATTCAATTGTATTTAAATAGAATTACACATATTTTTAATCGGTAGTCCCATTATAGGAATAATGACAGTGGGCTGTTTGCATTTTCCTGTTGTCTTCATTCTTGAAAGCAGCTGTCTCATATTTCCATGGCATTTACCAATAGTCACTATACAAACCAGTTCTTCTTTTTTTTTTTTTTTTAAAAAGTCTTTTATATTGTACCTCAAATCTCATTTTGTATGAGTAAACCTTAGTCTGCATTACAGTTTAACTGTTCCCATCCCACCAAAATTATGTTGAAAGTTATTTCTAGTTATTTCTAGTATTTGAAATGGAGTCTTCTGAAAGCGATTGGGCCATGAGGGTAGGACTATTGTGTTTATAAAAAGACGTTCACTTCTTTTGCCCTTTAGCTATGTGAGGGTGTGGCTTCTGCTCTGAGATACCAGGATACAGCAATAATGTTATCCTTGAAGCACAGACAGCAACATTTACCAGACAGTGACCCGCTGATACCTTAAACTTGAGACTCTCTGGCCCTCATGCTGAGAGAGAGGTTTCTATTATTTATAAAATATGCAGCTGAAAGTATCTTATTAGAATAAGAAAATGGTCCAAAACATCTGTCCACTGAGACTTACTGGAGTGCAATATTTGATTAAATCACAGACATGGAACAGAAAACCACAGACCAGAAGTAGTTTATCTCAGGTTTGAACACACACAAACACACACACACACATACACACACACACACCAGATATTAGTTTTAAACATTTAAAATTGAAAGACTACACACAGAAATGTGGATTCCTTGCTTCCTATGAGTTGAGAAAGCAGGTAAACTTGGAATACAATCTGATATAACAATTGGCTTAGTGTCACCCATTAAATAGGAACTATGTTTTTCTGTACCACCATCCCCATTTCCAGGTCACCTGGGCATGGCTGCTTTCACTCGCCAGCCTCTCTCCTCATTCTGATTCATGACTCTCTGGGAGTTAACTGTTTCCTCCTTACCATTTAAGCTCACTTATTCCTGAGCTGATGGTCTGGGGTCTGTGGGCACACTACTGAAAAACTGCTTTCCTTTACCTAGGTTTGTTCTGCACTCCTTGTTTCCTTGCTGTAGCTTCAATATACTTTTTCCTCATCAATATCTGCAGTGGACTCTTGTCCTATTCGCATACACCAGATAAACCACTGATAATTTTCTGAAGCGTCATAAGATATTACATCTCATTGAATTCCTTGTTCAGTGAGAGGTTTTCTGGTCCTAAAATCCCTTTTAATTCCCATCCACCTTTGGATATTATTTATTGATTTTTTTAAAAAAAGAAATCAGTATGCAGACTACATACTTTTGTGTAGTCTGTGTATCCACCAGCACACTTATCTTGAACACCACTCTATTAAAATATTTATCTCATTTATGACCCTTTAGTTCATTCATTGATTTGTAGCTTTCAAGGTCTTCCACTCCTGGATAGGTCCCTGAGGGCAAGGACTGTTGATTTGCAGGCTTAATATATATATACTTAACCACAAGTTCCGTATCTAACAGGAGCTGGAAATACTGATTAAGTAAATGATAGCCTACCTTAGAACCCTCCCTTGAGTTATTGCACTCTCTTACACTTTATTCAAGTCATCACAACTTGATGGTATGACTTCTCCCCATTTTTCCTCCCTTGCTTATTTTCTTCCTCTTCTTTCATTCCTGCAGATGCCCATGTGCACACCAGCACACATTCACATGCCCATAACACCCGTACAATCACATATCACAATAATGCTATTTATTATTATCCACTAATTTGGAAAATTACAGTAGCGTAAAAATAGAGACAGATTATTAGCATTAACATCAGACAGTATTTTCCATGGTTTCTTATATAGTCTAATGAATCTTAAACATTGCTTCAAGAGCAAATAAAACATTGATAAACATAATACAGAGATAGAATTAAAAAATGGAATTTTTAGAGGCTAGAAAATTAAGTGTGGGTTATAGAGGTAGTGCGTGTTCAGTAGAAAGCAGAAGGAATTTTAGTTAAGGGATGAAGGAAGTAATTAAGACGCATCTTCATGATTACGGTATTACATCCACTTGAGATAGTGGACCATGACTACCCTCATCTATGAGCTCACTGAAGAGCTGTTTGTCTTTGTGGGGCAAAGCTGACAGCTGACAAAGCCCAGCTGACAGCTAATGCCAGCATTTAAATGCAAAATCTGACACTCAGGCTTCCCTGAAATGATATTTTGATTCATAAATTACATGAATATGGCTAGCACTATTCATTTATGAAATAATGCACCTATCACTTAGTGATGCAATTGAGAACATTTTTTCACTTTATTTAGCCACTTCCAACTCTACTGCGTGTAACTACGACAAGAATAAAAGTTGATTAGACAAGGAGTGGCAAGCGGGAGAAAGCCTTTCCCGGCACGTTGCCCGACATGTGGCAGAAAGATGGAAACACGGCATTTTTATTTCCTGTTGAGGAGATGGTTCATGCTTAGGTGGCCTGTTTCTGAGTAAAAGTATCTTTGTAATACTGCATTTCCATAAAAAGAAAAAAAATAGGATCTGGGCCAGGAAAACATATACTATTGACTGAAAAGAAATAAAATATATTACCACAGCATGCTGAGATAGCTCTAACTCTAAAACATAGAGAACAGTAGGCCTTGTGAGGTAGGAAATTGTGCCTGTTTCTTAGCTTGTAATTTCTTCCTGTTGGGTCAAGATTAATGTGAAAGTAGCTAAGATCGTGTTAGCAGCTAGGTGCTTTAAGACTTTCTAAGCTTTATTTCTGCTGACTATGTTATTTATGCTACTCAACACCACTTGGAGCTGTGCAATTATCATGGTGTTTCACTGATGGGTACTATGAGGCCTTGTCATGTTAAGTGACTTGCTCAGTGTGGGAAGAGTGTCCTCAATCCCAGTGTGTCTGATCCACGCTCCACCCATTTCTCCATATTGTACTGCCAACTCTTTTGCTCTCATTCTTATTATCTACTTAGCTTACAGCCCCTGGTGCTTCTTTGGGTGTGATAGAGTGTTCCCGCTCACTGTCTTCCTAAATGTGGGTCGCATATGCTTCATTTCCTAAGCCTTTTAGACTTCTAAAAATGTTTTGTGGTTTTGCGGTTTAATCTGGAGAATCTGGTTTTGATGTGGGTATGTTCTACCTTTTTAGGAGGCTTAGAGAGAACACATATCTATTCACTGGCAATGGAGAGTGTCATGTCGTCAGACTGTCCATCATCTGTGAGCTCAGAATGTTTCCTCTGGTGCATTTGTTCACAGACGCTGACTGAGAAGCAGCTCATCTTAGAGTTCTGTGAAGACTAACGTGTCAAATCACAAGAGATGTGTGTTACATCTGATTCTCTAGGATGTGGTATTGGGGATCAAACTTAGCAGTTTGAGCAGAAGGCTGCTAATTTCTCATGTGGTCTTCATCAAAAAGCTCAAAAGCAGTGAGCAGCGTGTCGTTAAAGGAACACGTGTCCAGTGAGTTGTGAGTTACACAGCCAGATGGTCTAAGCTCCCCACAGACTACTCCAAACTCAGATTCATGCTTTCTTCATTAATTTCAATTTTTACCTAACATTTTTTTATAGGCATTAAGTTTTCCTGGAGGTGAAAATATTAATTTTAAAGAAAAGCAAAAATATTTTTCCCATTATTCATTTTGCAAGAAAAATCTAATCTTATACTTTCAACAAAGTAAGTGCAATGTGTACTATACATGCTCATGGAGTTTTCAGTCTGTCAATTATTAGAAATATTTAATTCCGATCACCAGCCTTTTACTGAAGTTATGCTCCTCTTCAATGGAGAGTTGTACAGACAATCTTGATGCCATATTCTATATACAATATGAAACTCATTTCGTAAAGTTTCCTTACTTTTCCTTGTTGCTGAGTCTCTTTCCCTGAATCCCATACAATGCTGATATTGTTTTTGGCCATCTGGACTCCTTACCAGCTTTATACAGGAAAATACTTAGATTGTATCTTCAGGTTAAAAATTTAGTACTTGAAATAGAAAGTAAATGGGGCACAATGGCTCTAAATTAATACAGCTACCAACGGTGCCATCTACAAAGGATGAGATTTAAGCAACCACAGTCAGTACCATAAAAGTGCTTTGTTTATGATAAATGAGAACAAGAAGAACCAAGAGTAATAGATATAATTGCAAAATATTTGTATCTTTTGAACACCTCCTCTTAGTTTGATGGCTTGGAACCACGATGCAGTTCTGAAGCAGCTGTCAGAGATACACTATGGAAATCAGAAGGAAAAAAATGAATCATACCATAGTTTGCGTTTGTATATTCATTAGATCAACAGATTCTTCGTCTTTTTTTCCCCATAGCTTATAAGTGAAATTATTAGCATAGCACAGATGGCCAACTGAAGACTGCCTGGCCTCTTCACACTCCAGGAGCAGACCACTGTTTGTGCCACTCCAGGGGTCCTTTGTGCTCCTCTCTTCACCTGTCTTTTTTTCCTGTCCTCCTGGGTCCTCATATGACCCTTCTCTGCTGGAAAGTCATCTCAGGCAAATTTATGTTTTCTTGTCTCAGATAACTGAGACAGTGTTTACTGATACAGTGTTTAATATTCCTTGCTTTGCTTCACTGTCATGTAAATATACATTCCTAGATAAACAGTCAGCTCCTTGAAGACAGAGATCCCATCATGTGAATCCCTCAGCACTAAGCAGAGCTTCCTTCTCAGGATGAATTATTTGCCATAGATCACACTTTCTGTTCCTTCATTTTATTATTTAATTGTCAAGACTCTGTAGACCACAAACAAGGTGAAAAACCCAAGACTTCTTAAGAAAGCCATATGAATCTAGGACATTTGTGTCCTAGTTATTTCCTATCTCAACGTACTGAGTTGGCCATGCTGTCAATCACATAGACTGATGGTTTGTTAGATGGGCAGGGCTATTTTTGCTTGTTGGGCATTGCACCTTCTCTCATGACTTCAGTGGAACTAGAGGGGAAGGGCACCAGTTTCCTCTTCCAACTTCTGTACTGGCAAGCTCAATGAAAAGAATTGTTTTTGTAAATGTTTCTTTATAAGAATGAAGAAGTACCCCTTCTCTCAGTGCACAAAAGAAAGAGAAAGGCAAGCTGAATGCATTCTTTATGATGGCACTTTTATTTGAGAAGTCTCTCTTTCTCTGTCTCTCTCTATCTCTCTGGGTCTCACTCTGTCTCTGTCTCTGTCTCTGTCTCTGTCTCTCTCTCACACACACAGACCCTCAACATAGATGAGTTCAGACTGGATGCAGAGTAAATCTCAGTTCTGGTCGATTTCACAAAGTGTTCTAATGAGAGCTTTGAGAAAAAGTTTCAGAAAGGTGGGTCTAGCTCAGAGTCATAGTGAAGAAAACCGGTTAACATCAAGTAAAAAAACACTGTCTCCATCATTAACACTTTACGGCATAATTTTTTATGTATTAAAATTACTGTTGATATGCTTCATGGTCAAAGGATATCTGAGCGGAGTAACAGTGAATTTCACATGAGGAGTGCAGATAGCTGAGTTCAGCTCACAGAATATTCTCTGAGAAGCTGTGAAAAATTAGGTACAGGCCTGGTTTCTCTAGCTTGTAATCTTACCAAATACTTAGTAATCAAGGAAGGAGATTAGCAAGTTCAAGGACGCTGGGACAACAAATATGATCTTGCCTCAAAATTAAAATTGAAAAACGAGACTCATAGAACTCAGTGGTGGAGTATTTGCCTAGTATTAGCAAGCTCCTGGGTACCACCCTCCCATCTATACCCCCAGGTAAAATAAATACAGAGTTTTGTGTGATTTGATTCATTCACATAAGACCCTGGTCCTAACAGGGGCTGTTACTGACAACCAGACTCCAACAAGGGATTCATTAGATAGGTTAGACCTACATGGGGGTGGAAGAGAAATGGAATCTGCAGCCTGACATTTGCAATAGTACCCTAAAGGCTAAATCTATTTGAGAACATTGTAACATTTGTCCAGCCTCATCTTCACTTTCCTTACCTGCTTATAATATGCTTTCTGATTATCATCAGATCTGCCTTGTCTTTCCTTAAGTGCCCATATACTGCACAACACTGGCTTCTAGGTCCGGTAAGTATTGGAGGGAATCTAACAATTACCCTTGAGAAACCAGGTAACTTTGGGATTTAAATTGAGGACTGATGTGTTAGTATTGTAATACCATAACAGTATACTTGGGAGACTGTATTTTGGTGCTGGAACAAAATACCTTATACAAGCAATTAATTTAATCTGGCTCACAATTTGAGGATACAGTCTATCACAGTGGAGAAAGCATGGCAGCAGGAGAGTGAGGTGGGTAGTCACGCTGGGTCTGAAGTTAGGAAGCAAGGTGAGCCAGGCTCTAAAATCTCAAGCCCTCCATCTAAATAACCCACTTTCTCTTAAAGCTCAGTCTACCAAAGTTTCCCAAACTGTCCAAAACGGTTTCATCAACTGGGATCAAGTGTTCAAACCTGTGAGCCAACTGGGACATTTTATTCAAATTAAAACATGCATATTCAGTCTAAACGAACAAATTAAGTTATAATAATAAATAATAAATATGCAATTTATATAAATACATAAACATTTAAATGAAATATAAAATATAAAATTTATAAAAATACACAACAAATATGAAGTAGCAATTTATAAAGAGGAAAAAGTTGATTTGGGTTTGTGGGTCGGAAGTTCCAGTTCAAGACTCAATGACTCTGTTGCCTTGTGCCCCTGCTAAAGGTGATACAGCACACTGGGAGTGTGTGATGGCGCGAACAACTCATTTTAGGAGCCAAGAAGCAAAGAGGGAAAGAAATCTTGGTCTTAGGCTTCCCCCATTGGCTTACCATTTTACTTCCTAAAGATGCCTTCCTACTTTGCCTTCCAGTTGTGCCTTTCTGGGAAAACAGCCTTTTATTACACTGGTCCTTAGAGGGAACTGTCCATATTCATGCCATGGCAATTTTATCCAGGCAGCAATTTGTACTAGTCTGTGTGTCTGTCCTAGAGTGAACTTTTAGTCTCCACCCTACTGGGATGGATCTCCAGGGCTTTCCAGACCACAATGCCCTAGTCTGGGATAAAGGTGGAATCCACAGTTTGCTTGAAACTCAGTGTATGCCTTTAGAATCTGCCTAGCATGAAAATAACCTTCCTTTGGTGGGTAGCCTGTGTGTGGCAGGGCCTCTCTCAACCCAGTTCTTTCTCTTCTCCGTGACTTCAGAGGGAAGGTGGGGCTCATTTTAGAGGGCTGAGGTTAGAGGTTTCTCAGAAACATCTGCTTCACAAAGCAGCTACTCTTTTTGGTTGAACGACTTTGAGCCGATTTATTTCATTTTCCTGACATATCTATCTGTGCTTTGTAACTTGTGAGCAAACAAACAGAAACAGAAAGTCATTTTTAAGTTAATCTTATATTTTGGTTCAGGATTGGGAAAACAGTCTCTTCACACACTAGCTATAGCCTCTGGCATAGAAATCGTGCCTGCTCTTCCTGCACAGAGCAAATGATGTTCTGTTAACAGGGATTCAGGGCAAGAGAGAGAAAGGGAGAGAGAGAGAG
This sequence comes from Cricetomys ansorgei, assembly GCA_026225945.1. Taxonomy (NCBI): domain Eukaryota; kingdom Metazoa; phylum Chordata; class Mammalia; order Rodentia; family Nesomyidae; genus Cricetomys; species Cricetomys ansorgei. The sequence goes on from JAMJFZ010001074.1 coordinate 3,634,085, forward strand.
AGAGAGAAAATAAAGGTCAGCTTCTATTTACAGGTAATCCTCAATGTCCCCTCCCAGAATCTCTGTTACTCTTTCTCTTTTATTATTTTCTTTCCCATGTGTGTCACAGCCTTCAGACGTTTCAGAAACACTGAAGCCCTACATTCCTACATTTTCATCAACAGCCACGGATCATAGCACAATTTACCAGTATTTTACTGCAGTGTCCTGAGCTGCCCAGTCACCTCATGCTAAATTTAGGTTCAAATAAAGAGAACATTTTAGCTGCAGCGCCACTAGAAAGCAGTTGAAATAAGGTCAGACAGACTTATAACTTTGGCATTGCTGTAAAGTGAAAGATAGCTTTGAGAGTTGTTCCCTTGTTTTAAGTGCAACATGTTTTCGGTGTATAGATGTTGATCCTTTCCCAAGAGATCTTGAATAAACAGAACACTTCTCAATGTTTAGTTCCTATCTCAAATTCCCCACCAGAAGCAAGGTTGTCGGTATCATAGCCTTAACATAACCCTTGATGAGCTCTTTCCACCACTGACAGTATCCTGTCCAGACAGCATCTTTCTCTTGGTGAGTACCAAAGCACCTGAGGATGATGCTTGTATCCCCTGTACAATCTCCCAGTGCTTAGTGGACTGGGGCACTCATTGAGGAGGGGGTGCCATATCTCTCAGTGCTGTAGTCACTGGTAAATTGTGCTTATTCACCCATGATTGTGCAAGAACACTAATTAAAAGCTGTCACACACGCACTTGCACACGTGTACATACGCTCATACACACACACACATGCATACAGGACATGGAAATGTGTGTGTGTGACTTGGGGAAGGAATGGGAAGGGAAGACATGGATGGAAGGAATAAGAGAATAATGGGAGTGAATGTGATCAATGTGCATTCTGTGGATGCGTGGAATTGTAAAACAGTAAAGAAAAGGTCAAATACCAAAACAGGGAAAAACAAAAATGCTCTTTGAAATGATTTGTGCTTAACATGAAATTGAAGTCCTAATATCTATGTTTAAATCCAAAACATTAGTTTTTGAGCATGTACTTAACACAAATTTTAAAACAACACTATGTAAACTTTCAAAAGTAAAGTTTTTCCCTTTTGTGAACTTTATTATAATAAACCTTGCAAATGAAAACAAAAGCACACATAATGTAACCCTAAATATATACATCTCTGTGTACTTTATACAATTAGAGTATCCTGTGGTGCAGAGGCTGTGTAGTGTCACTTTGGACTTTACATTTTAAGGCTGAATATATTTTTATGTAGGTCTTCACAAATGGACTCATTAGGTGATGGACATGAATTATGAAGGGGGATATGAAGCCAATTGTTTTTTCTACTTTAACACTCATGGATTTTATGGATTTGGCAATGGGAAACTTTTTTTTGCCTCTATGACCTAGTTTTCCTTCGGTGAGGCTACCAGAGTTTTCCTGTGGAATGTATCAAACACACTATATTCATTTACAAGCACACACATAGAAAAATACACACATCTGTGTCAAGTGCAGGAAAGTATATACATGATCGTAAACTGCTTTAGTTATTCAATAATATATTCTAGGGAATTTGTCTGGTAACACCCAGGGAGCTAATACATTCTTTAAAAAAGAACTGTGTACTTAAGAATGTACAATTTTCCTAAACTTTTTACAATTATAAATTATATAAGAAGGATATTTAGTATGTCATTTTTACAAAAAGGAAAGTATAGGTAAAGCATAAACATCAAGAAATAGAATTTCTGTGTGAAGGCATGGAGTGGCTGCTCTCTGAGAACTTTTGCCCAACCAACTTACAATGCCTATGGTGACTATTTCCTTGACAAGCCCTATGATACGTAAGTGAAGAATGTGACATTATTAATGGCAAACACTTGCATAGTACTTAATATGTGCTGGGCACTGGTGCCTTACATATTTCATCTCAAATAAGACTCAGAGCAACCTTTTGAGGGAGGTCCTTACATCATCTCCAATTTACAGTTGAGATAAAACATTGACTCCCCTCTCCTTTGAGGTCATCCTGCTGATAAACGGTAGCTGGTATCTGAGCCCAGGATGTCTGGCTCCAAGAATTAGATCTTGTAACCATGACCCTAAACTGTGCTAAGCAGAACAATTTTTTTCTTAAATGTTCTACACTTGATATGTAAAGGACTCCCCAAGAAATAATGATTCAAATATTGAATAAGGATGAATGTGTCAGACCCTACTACTGAAAAGTTTCTTTTTCTTTATAGTGTCTGAGGCACCTTTATCATTTATAGAAGATTTGAGCTCACTGGCTCACTGAGTTCATTCTGATCATAAGAGAGGTGGCTGTCAATGTCCATGTAAATAAACCCTTAGGTGCCCTGCCCTCTTAGTTCATCAGCCTCTCCCCCCTCAAATGTCTGTGATCTCATCCAATCTTAGCTGTCTTTTCTTGAAGTCATAACTAGGGTTTAAATTAACCGTCACCATTAACCGTGTCCCCTTTATCATGCAAGTTTCAAGATCCTATCCACAGTCTAGTAAGTTCCATTTTTCTCTCTTCTCTAATGCTCCAACTCTATTACTGTGTTCAACTTTACTGACCTCCATTTAGTTTTTCTTCTTATGCTTCAGCTAGTTTTCTCAGATTTAACTATTTGTTGCTGCACTCTCTCTTACCTATATTGTATCATTTAATAAACTCTATGCTAGTTTTTCACCTTTCATTGTATTCTCAATGAAATGGTGTCAGAAGTAAAAAGCCCACTATACAGCAAGGTTGCAAGTATGTAGTTTAATTACAGGAACTCTCGGGAGAGAGTGTACACTTATGAGAGCACTTGTTTTTTATTTTTTTATACAAACTTTGTTCCTGAGCAAGCAAAACAAGTTAAAAAAATCAGAATTCAGGTAACAAAGCCATATCATAACGTTTTAGAATTTCTATCTATAACAAAGATAAGAATTCTAGGTGAAATGTGGTTAAGTCAGCAGCGACTCTGGAGAGATGTTTTCTCCTTCCTGCTGTCCTTTGAGGGCTGAGTCTTGGGCATTGGATTAGCAGTTATACAGACATCATTCCTGTTTTTCCATACTTTGTCTTGGTTTACTGGTTACTAGAAAGAAAACTCTTGTATTTTGAGAGCCAGCGGTTTGTGAATTTAAGACCCAGCATTTGAACCTTTTACTGGTAATAAATGAAATAAGGGGCTACGTGATCATCTATGACTACTTTCTGGTGACATGGGGGTGTTGTTGTTGGGGAGCCAAAAAGTTGAAATGTTGGCCCAGGCTGGGAAGAGCAAAATCTTTCACTGCTGTCCAGGCTCTGTGGCTGGACCACTTGGGGTAACAACTTTGAAGCTGTCAGGAATGCAGATTCAGAGGAAAATTAGAAGCAGGAAGGCACTGGTGTAGTTATGTCTTGATGACAGACATTGTTGGCAAACAACTGCAGAGAAACTAATCATGCGTGTTAGGTGTGAGTTCATAAAGGAAAGGCAGGTGGGCATTTAACCAAGGCTACAGGGAAAACAAGATGCCCAATCATCCAGAAAACAGGTTACAAAGGTACAAAATAGAGCCAGGCTATAAGGATCAAAACATCAGACAAGCTTACTAAAATGCAAATGAAATTAGATCACTTGCCATTTCAAATCCTTCGGACATCTTACAGTTTCATTTGGGGGAAAAAGCAGGCAATTTTAAGTGATGGTACAAAGTAACTGAACAGCTTCTTTGACTATATTTTATATTTTCTCTTCTGCTTTCTTGCAATACTGCAGGCTACCTTCTGGTTCCGGCAGCAACCTAGCCATGCTTCTAACCTGAGGGTTTTTGTTTTTCGTGTAGCACTGAGGATCGATTGGAGAGCCTTGGAAAGGCTGGTCAGGTGCTGTATCTCTCATTTACAGCCTCAGCCGTCACACACTCAAGTCTTTATCTTTGTTTTATGTTCTTGTAGGTTAAGAGTCATCTTTCAGCTAGAAGGAAGAACGCTCCTTGACTTACACAATCACCAGCTAGACAGAGTTGTTTGTAAAAGTTCTGTCATAAAATATGTAAAAACACTCTGTTGATTTTTTTGATGGTAAGTTCAATGTTATATTATTTATTTCCCTTAATAAAGTCAATGTTTAATCAAATTTCAATCACTTATTGGAGTTAAATTGGGAGCTCTTCTTCTCTTTCTAATACTCTCTGATACATCAATTCTTGATTTTTAGAGATTGGAGGTGTACACAGATGCCTAACATAGAAATGCGGACACATTTGTCTGAGTGGTAGGCTTTGTAAAGATTTAATTTGGCTGAAAATGTATCTTTTCTATTTTATTTGGTGACATGTTTGTTCGCAATTATAAAAACACATAAGTGAAAATAATGATTGAGAGCTAAAGGTTGCACTAGGTAAGTTAATAGGAAAAAGAGTTCAGTAGTCTAAAACACAATAATGCTGGGTGACACCCTGTACTGTGTATCTAAAAAACAAAGAGGAGGAATATGAGAAATAACTATGAAGTCTAAATATGAAAAAAGTATGGCGTGATACATATAGTGTGATTCCTACAATTTTCATAAAGAATTTGATGCAAAATAATTATCATTGATACACTATAAAAATAAATAAAACTTTTCCATTTAGTGTAACAGGAGCCACAGTGAGAACTCAGTGGGGAAAAGGGGGATTTAGCGAGCCACTTAACTTTCACTATGTTTTTTACCGTTTTATCCTCAAAATATAGTTTTTGTTTTTATACTCAAATTTTAATTTGCAATTAAATATCGAACTGAGTTATCTGGAAGTAACTTAGTTGTTGTCGGGTCATAAATATCACACCACTTTTACGCCTTCTTGTACGTTTAATGCTGTGGCCAGTAGAAATAAAAACGGGGAAGAAGCAATCAAATCAAAGGCAACTTGACAGAGGAGCCCTTTCTTAGTTCCCTGAGAAACCCCATAGTGATTGCCCTGCCCTTTGACCCAATTATGCCACTCCCAACAGGTGCCCAACTTACTCTAAGTTCTACTATAGATACTCTTTCAAATACGTGTTTATTTCTGCACCATCTGCCATAGTTAAAGAATCAAACCAACCTAGAAGTCTACCAACAGATGAATGGATGAAGAAAATGTAGCGCATATACAAAATAGAATTTCATTTTGATAAAAGGAAAGCTTTAATCATGGCATTTGTAGGATGCTGGACTAAACCGGAAATGATCATTATATCAAATAAGATGCACTCAGAAAGAGAATTATTGCATGTTCACTGCCAGATACAGACTGCAATTTTTGTTTATTTGTATCAGTGCGTGTGTATTGAAACTAGAAAAGTGCCTGTGAAAAGGGGAATTAAGATGTTAAGATAAAGGGGAAGAGGTTAAGAAAATAAATGTGACATTAAAGAAGAAACTTGCAGGGAGAGGAAACCATCCTGCAGAAGGGAGGTGGAAGCAAGATTACGAAGAACCAAGTCTATTTGAAAATGTCCCGCTAAACCACTGCTTTGTATACAAATTTTTAAAAAAGTAATAAAAAATACTATGGAGGAATAAGATTCACAGGGAAAAAGAAAGGAAGGAGTAATATATGTGTAATTCAGGGTCATGTTCATAAAGTGAAGGAGGGTATTACAGGAACTGAAAGAAGAAAGAACTTGTCAGGAGACATTAGGCAAAGATTTATGATCCTGGTCTGTTTTTTCTTTCTTTCTTTTTTTAATGATTTTATGGTTCCTTCCTGATGGAGGTCCTCCTGTGGAGGATGGTGAGTACAGGAGATAGACCTGACCAGGTGGAGCAGGAACCTCAAAGCAGCAATTTCAAGAATGTCCTCCTTAGGGGCCAGAAATGCCAGAGGAGAGTTACTTTGTTAGGTTGTAAATGAGCACCTTTGTGGAAAAGCTATACTTCTGCATGTGACTGAGAGCAAGCAACTGGACACTGGTTTGGTCAGCTAATTGACCTCTTACTTCCCCTACCTCAGCCTAGTTTCTGCTGTAAATCCTCCCTCAAAGCACCAAACTAACAACAGCCTTACAGTACAGTGTTTGCTGGATCTCCTTCTGCTATATGGGAGCTATGCTATCCCATGTAACCTATCACCTATGAATTTATAAAAACCTTCTATCTAAAACTGAAAGGAGAAAAAAAAAGGAAAGACAATAAAATCCATGTTTGGTTTTGGGAAGAATAGAAGAAATTAGAGGTAAGATATGTGTAGAATAATCTAAGCAACGCATACCAGGACGCTTTAATAAAGCCACAAATAAGAAATTGGTGATATGAAAATGTTTTAACTCCTTAGTTATGAGTACTTTCAGTTCCAATACCCATGTTGGACATCTTATACCACCTGTACTTCCCTCCAGATACTGAGGAAAGGACCTCTTCTGAGACCTCCTTGGACCCCAGCAGACACATGTCTTACACATATAGATAAGTAAAAACAAAACAAGTATTTATAAGCAATATTTTAGGAAGTCAGGTTGAAATTAGCATAAAGAATAATAGAAATCAGTAAGACTAGAGGAGAAGCTTAGCCTGAAGATTAACATAGATATCCAAGCCAGGTAAAAACTTGTAGGTGTTCTTAAAAGACCACCAAACCAGGTAACAGTAAGATATATGTAGGATACCCTTCAGAATTCGTGTTTGATGGTTTCAGTCTCTGTGAGCATCTAAGAATCCTGGTTAGTTGACTCTGTGGGGCTTGTTCTCCTGGTGTCCTCGACCCCTCTGGTCCCTGCAATCCCGCCTCATGTTCTTTATAGGGTCTCCCCACAAACTCCTGGGTCTCTGTATCTGCTCCCTTCAGCTGCCAGACGGAGCCTCTCTGATGAGACTGTGTTAGGCACCAATCTATGAGCATAGAAGGATCTCTGGCCTTTTCACTTTGGGACCCTTTTCCTTCTGCTGGGCTCACTTCCTCCAGCCTTGATGTAGGGGCTGAGATTCGCCTATTCTTTCTTGATAGGCTCTGTTTGAGTGTAAGCCCTGAGAGGCCTGCTCTGTTCTGAAAGGAAGAGGGGATGGTCTGGGGGCTGGGGTGTGTGTGGGGAGTGTAGTAGTGTGGGAAGGGAGGATGGAGGGATGGGGTCTGGATGTATTACATGAATGAGAAAAAAATATATAAATTCAATAATAAAATAAAGAAATCCAAACCGGAATATTTCAGTGTTAAGTTAGAAAAAATTTCTTATAGAGGAAAATGAATCTAAAATATGCTAGAAAAGATGAAACACTCTTCTATAGAACTAGATGGTATTTTAATCCTGCAAAAATAATTTCAGAATAGTAGAGGTTTCAAAATAATTTTTAATCTTCTTACATTGGACACACACATATGCATACGTATACATACATACACACAGACAGACACACAGACAGACAGGATATGGGATTACATCAATCAATACCAAAGCTGAAGAATGAGAAGCAGTCTTCCAAAGGTTTTGGTAATGCAATTTGACATAAACAGACAGTAATGACTGAAAATCTATTATCAAGGTTGAACACATTTTTAGAACTTATTCTTTAAAAAGCTGATAAACAAAAATAAATGTTCAATATATAAGAATAATTAAGGAATAAATCTTTGATAAAAGAGAAAATGAGAATGAGAAAAAATGCAAACGCATGGTTTAGTTTCTTTGAGAGGAGAGGATAATTTTATGGGACTCAATATACTTCTTTATCCTTCACTAGGGACATGGGAGAATAAAGCATTGTCTCTTTGTCTGTTTCTTCAGGGTTGGTGCAACCTTCTAGGATAAGGCTAATAAAAGGGAGTAGAGTATAAAGTCTCCATTGATAAGGGCAGGGTATAAATCCAACCTGTAGAGACTAATTCTCTTGCCCTTCGCCCCCACATAAAGCACCAGAAGACTGAGAGTCTGATTTTGCTCTAACAGTATTTCCAAACAAAATGGGGTGCTTTTACCCTGTGGTGCCATAGAAAATAGATGGAGTAACTTGAATGAGAAACTGTATCACTTATTTCATAACAACATTTTCTATCAGGTGCTGGTGAAATAGCAATAAGTCAGTACCCAGAAGCCATCTCTTGTGGTTCTCTTTACAGTGTCACGTTTTCCTCCATTCAGTGACACCATTCTGGATCTCCATCAGAGGTCCTTTTCACTCTCCTAACCTCTCTCTTACCGTGCCTCCAGGGAACTGGTTCTCCTTCTTTAATTATTGTTTCCCTTATCTCTATGTAGTTTTCCTTATGATTCATCTTTTGAAAGTAGTTCTTCTTGTCATATTAGCACAAGTCTTCCAGATTGCAGTGCTTGGTGGTCTGTCCTACCAATCTATAACCAGATAAATAAGATCTCCTAACATGTCTAATCTCTGATGAGTAGGACCTCTAACTATATTACGCTCCATGGGGAAGATACTATCTAGATAGTGGGTTTATGTATGCATGAGAGAATTTATGAGGGTTTTATTCAAGTTAGAGAGACACAGGAGGAGAATCTTATCAGTACTGCTTTCAAAAGGATGGAAAAAGAGGACTAAGAAGAAACAAGGAAATGAAGTGTCAGTAGACGCTGAGAGTAAGGACACAGTACCTCATTCTCCTATTTTTGAGGAACTGAATCCTTTCAGTAGTCTTATTGAACAAGGAATCAGGTCTTTCCTTGGAGGCTTATAAAGCACAAAGTGTCCCAAAATAAACCTCCTTGGTATGTAGATAATTTCGAGGGGAGGGAAGTTGCTGGAAGAAGGCTTCTTGACATTTTATTTTATTGAAAGTACAAGCTTTTGAAAAATAGGAGACTCTCCACAAATCAGCTTTCTATGAGAATTTTATGATCATTGTGATTGTTAGTGTTAATTGACAACCTGATAGAATCTGGGATCACCTGTGAGATGGGCCTCTGGGCATGCCTGTGGAGGGTTATCTTGATTATGTTAATTGAGATGGGAAAGCCACCCACTACAGGCACCATCTCCTGATGGGGGGGAATCTACCTATATATCTATTTATGTATCATCTGTCATCTATCTATCTATCTATCTATCTATCTATCTATCTATCTATCATCTTCCTATGTATCTATAAGCAGCTTTCCATATGATTTTTGAAAAGTTTTTAGAGTTATTTACCCCTCATCCAACTTGCCCTCCTATACCCTACCCCAATTTAATCTTCCTTTTTCATTAAGTTTTTATGCCCCAATTTAATTTTCCTTTTCCATTAATCCCTTTAAGATTTTATCCCACTGAGAAAAAACAAAACAAAACAAAACAAAAAAAATACATGATTTTTGCCTTTCTGTGTCTGTATTACTTCTCTCAGGCCAAGAACCTGTCACTCCAAGATCATAACCTAAAAGGGAGAACCTATTACTATTATTCCACTAAATGGACATGACATTAAGCTGACTCCTAATAACATACTGTTATATCTATAGATCAATGCTTCTTTCAACCCTCATCAGAAAAAGTTCTATTTTCAGTAGATGGTGATGAACTCAGAGAGACGCAACTGGCTAAGGTGCAGAGAATAAAAGTCCCTGGAATGATAAACCTTAATTGGAACATCTGTATCACATCTCCTGTTCCAAAAGTTCAGGGGTGATTTCAGAAGAGGGATATAAAAACTGTAAGAACCAGAGGAGGTGGATGATTACAGGAAGTAATGTTCTGACACAACAGTACAGCTGCATACATAAACTCATAGCAGTGGTAACAGCATGCACATGACCCACCCAAGCTCAAACCAGACAAACCTCCTAGCATGGTGGGCGTAAAATTTAACCCCTATCTGAGGAGTCATTGACAACTGACAGCTGCTTGCAGAGGAAGAGCCAGTTTTCTTTAAGAACGTTGGTGCTGGCAAGCCAACCACACACCAATGGAAGGTCACACATCCCAGAATATTTGATAGCACAAATTAGCCTTGATGGTAAGCAAAAAGGGACACAAAGTTTGATATATAAAGACAAGAGTGGATCAGGGAGGAGGTGGGAAAGGGCTAATAAATATTATATAAAAAAAAGACATTGTAAAGGATCATATATTAAACGCAGGATAGTCTTTTCTAGGGAAATGTTAATTACTAAAAGGAATCAAAATATGACTAAACATAAAAAATGGTGAAAGATATTCTAAACTTGTTAGACATTATCCTTATAAAAAATCTCATGACCCTTTACAAAAGACAAATATGTTCTCTTATTACCATGACTCACAGTGCAAGATACACCAATAAGTGGAGGGTTTCCATCCACAATTAGCTGTAGACAGTGCTGTCATTAGACTGTGCCTTAATGGGCAATATTCCATCATAAGAAAATCATTTGTTTAAAACTTCAGCTATCATGAAACTCAGAACTTTTACCAAGGTGACCGTACCACAATGAATAAGGTAATGCATTTTGATGCACAGAAACAAAAGAAATGAGATGAAGTGACCAAGTGTGGTTTGGTTCAGATTATTTTATGTTAGTCTCTGTGTACTGTTACTACACTGACTGGATCTTCCTTTCTGGAATTGAAGGCCTTCTCTGCAAATACCTTTCCTAGCTGTCTACATGATCTTTCATCCAATGCCCTAAGTTTGATCTCCATAGAAACTCACTTTGGACCATTCACTGGTACATTAGAAGTACAGGACTCAGAGTGAAGGGGTCTATCCTAGGCAAGAAACAGAGGAGGCTTACAGTTTCCCCTCATATCAGTGCAAGTTTAAACACCACTTTCCTATTGGGGGCGGGCTAGTAAGAAGTTTGAGAAAGGATCTTCATTCGTTGCCTATTTCAATTCACTTGTCCTTGATTCTTCTCTGCATAATGTTCCAAATAATTTACCTGCACCAAAGATTTTGCTATAGGTGTTTTTGAGACATACCAAGCTATGGTGTAAGACGAAGATGGGGATGTCCTGAAAGGAAAAGCAGACATGTGTTCGGTTTAGAATCTAGCTTTCTCAAAGTCACAGAATAGGAAGGATTTAAGGAGCTAAAATTACACCTCATAGAATTTTATATCTTTGGAAGTAGGATGAGGAGCTTGTACACAGAAAATAAAAATTTTCTTCCATATATATATAAAATTTTTAATTTTTTTGTTCTTTGGTAACAAGTATAATTTGAAAACCTCTTGCACATCTATATGCTATTTTTTAAAAGAAAATAACTCCCTTTGCTATTAATACTTTCCTACATTTCAGATTTTTGAATGAAAGCCTAAAGATCACATTTTGGAAAAGTCAGGCATGCAATGACAGAATCTTCGCATAAAATACTTTTGGCGTTATTTTTTTTTCAATAATTTTAAAACTTATCATTCAGGAAGAGAAAAAAAATCTATGTTAAAACTCACAATTTCAGAAAAATTAACACTTCAGAATATATCAATGACACTTCCCTTTTCAAAGCGACAATTTTGCCTAAATTCAAATTTTAGAGCAAATTTTCTAAATCTATGTGCATAAAAGCAAAGTGTGGTGTGATCTAGAGTGGAGACTTCCTGTGGAAAGTATTTAAATTATAAAATTTGCGAGGAGAAGAGAAAAGTTAAAACCAAAAGAAAAGGGATAAAATGGTTAATATCTGTGTGTGACAGCATTGTTTAGTGATTTTTATTCCTAAGATTAGATCTAATCATAGGCTGTTTCATACATATATGGGTTGCAAATGTATTCATATATACAAACCCATATGTATACAAATACACACATGTGCTTACAAGCAGAAACATATCGTATCATGTTCGTATGTATTCTGTTAACTATGGATGACTAAAATCAGTTTTTCCCTTGCTAAAAAGTCTGCCTTTTCAACCTTGCTAGAAATAAACAGAGATGTAGATCTGAGACAAGGTTATCCAGCCTAAGGAGAGTGATCTGCTCAGAATCGAGAGTCTCTAGTTCTCTGAGACTAATCTGGATCTGTGCGATTTTCTAAATTCAATCCCAAGATAGGAGATTTAGTACACTGAGCAAGAAAAGCAAGCACAAGCTGGAGACAAATTCAGACAGACAGAAACTGGCATGCTTTAACCTAGAGTGTATTGCAACTCTCTGATGCATTCCTGTTTCCCTCAAATGTGAAGAAATACCATATTGGTCTGTCTAGTACAAAATTTGAAACGCCAATTTGGTAAAAGAAAAAAAGATGTAACAATTTTAATCAGACTCTATGCTCATCTTTGCTTTGAGTCAAGAGAATCATATATGAATACCAGCTAATTGTCAATAGGCCACGTATGCCTTTTGTAGAGCACTGGTAGGTATAGATGTATAACGTGTTTCAGAATTCAGAGTCTATCCTGCTTTCCTTTGGGCCAGGGGAAAAGAAGATAATGGCACAAATTTAATCTGTGTTCCACAAGAGGAAATAATGTCCAAGAACCAAATTATTCCTCAAAAGCAATCAGTTCTTCATCTGATCCATCACATTACAGGTTTTCCTCTATTGCAAGAACTAAAGAGGCATAAAATATGAAACACGCCTTCCAGTGGAGGAACGGGGACTTTTCTGTGAAGTCTGCAGCATCTGCAAGGGCGTGCACAACCCATTTCTGCTCCATTGCTAGAAAGCACTGAATGAGGTGACATTTCCCAAATTTGCTACAATCTGCTATTTCCCATACTCTGTTTTACTTTACCATTTTACATTTGTAAATAAAAAAAATTTATACAGACTTGACAGTTAATGAGAATAATTTTGATCAATAAGATTATGCAGTCAAATTCCAATTAGAATATGATTGACCCTAATGACCTTGTTTGGTGATTTCTATTCTCCTACCAGCTCATGTGTTGCCAAATTTGTACTCTGTAGCAATGATACAATATTTGGAAGCATTGTTTTAATCGTCAGTCCCAAGAGAGCTAATCTGGCTCTTGTTATGCAAATGTTGTTAAAGGCACACAATCTCCTTTACTCACAGAGCCCAGTTAGGGTGGGAAACAGAGATTGGTACAGAATTAGGTTTTGGAGGGTTTGCAGAGTCATGTCTTTATAACACAAGAAAACAGGACTGTATGGAGACTATAGAAAATGTAATCATTTCTATTTTCTCTTTTGCCTCATTGGGAATTAGCGCTAGAACATCCAGCAGACTATTGTGGCATCTAGAGTTACTGAGAAGCGGCTCTCTGTAGGATACAGTTGGTGTCTAAGTCGAACATTTCACAAGAAATCCTGTTAGATTGTTCAGTTGCAGATTTGTTGAGAGACAGCAAGGCTGCCTGGAGGCCCCACCCCTCTGGTATATGGCTGGTATGGCAGCTAACCAGAATGGCTCTGAGCCCAGACCCAGGCGCCTCAGCCTCCACAGCCTGGCTACTGAGACAAGCACAGTGTGCAACTCAGCAAATCTTGGTTGCCAGCATTTCAGATCATGAAAATTTAAATTCTGTTTTCAAAAATTTACTTGGAGCAAGCCATGATCGGTTCATAGGAGATCTATGTTTTCCCCCTTTTCTATGTTGCATCTAAAGAAGAAATGTTTTCCACCAGTTTTGTTGGAAGTAGAGCACCCAGAAGGGGAAAAATGAGATATGATAGAAAATTGCAGTAAAAATAATCAGAACTCAGGAATGCTCGCTACTGCTCCATGCTGTACAGCAAACTGACTGGTGTGTGCTTTCTAAAGAGGAATGGTTATAAAGATAAAGCTGTCACAGGTTTATACATCAAATATGAATACACAGTCATAAGAAGTTGGAATCTCTAACCAAAGTAAATCTATATACTATCCTTGACTAAAGGGTAAAGCATAGATGCTTCTATAAATGTAAAACTAAAACCAATATTGAAATAGTCAAAAGGACAGACAATGCCTACTTTAAATACCAATCAAACAAACTTTCTAACTCTACATTTTAATGAGGAGAATAATGGCATATTGTCATCAAAACAAATGTTCAGATAAAAGTTATTTGGTTAAAAATTTAAAAAAAACCTAACTTTTATGTAGAAACAAAAGTGGAAACTAAATGATTTTTAGAGTCTTCCTGTAAACATGTAATTGTATATTTACTGCCTTGATCATCGGGTGTGTATCTGTATGTATGCTTGTGTGTAGATGTGAGAGTTATATTCCTAAGAGCACACTGGAGGCTTTCTATCCTTTACGCTCTCTTAATTATTAACAACATTGTTACTGGAGCCATTCAATGGAGTCACAATAAAGAACTGAATTTCAGTGTGCGGGAGTTTACAGATTCTGGGTTTCACTGTGTTTATAGTTTCTTTCTTTGCAGCTTTCTTCTTCCTCACTGAATCTAATATTGATTTCTCAACACCATGCTAACGAGGAGGGTCATTGCTGACAAGACTTGCGATTTTGAAATCTTTAGAAGGTCCTTGGACTGTTAAACAGGCAAAGGCTTCTGTGTATCACACTGGAAAGTGTCAGAGGTCCAACAGCTAGACGTATTGTGCAAGTGCTCAGAATTAGACATTATTTAGCAAATCCCACTCAGGCAAAAGGCTTTTAGAAAACTGACCTAGGTGGTCATAGGTACAGCCCTTTTCTGTTTGGTTTTCAGCTAGGCCTTTTTCTTGGCGTTGGGTTGCAGTTTCTCTTATGTATTTCAATCCCTACCCCATTTAACCTTATTTTTGCCTCTCTGTGTTTTGTTGGTTGGATACTCCTATGATATTCCAGTTACTATTGCATCAGTTCATATGTCTTGCCAGGAGAGTCATAATTGAAACTTGCAGCTTGTTAAGATAAAACTTAGTGGGGCAGGAAAAGATTTTCTGAACAGAACCTTAGGTCAGGTATTAAGAAAAACAATTGATTAATAGAACCTCATAAGACTATAAAGACATGATTTTTGAGTAAAAAGACAGCCTACCGAATGGAAAAAAAATGTTTAGCAACTCTACATCTGACAAAGGGCTAATATGTAGAATATACAAAGAACTCTAAAATCCTAAACACTGTGAAACAAGCAATGCTATTAAGGATGAGACATGGAACTAAACAGAGGGTTTCCAAAGGTGACATATGAACACCTGAGAAACACGGGTTTTATTTTGAGATGATAAACCATATATTTACAAATTCTTCCTTGCTTTGCCTCCCTCAAACTTTCCACTGTACACTCTTTGCTATCTTTCAAATTCATGTTGTCTTTTAAAATAATTATATATACATATATTATACATACACATATATGTATGTGTGTATATATATATATTTTTTTTCCTACATATAATCTGATCAGTCTGTACAGTGTTACTTTTATGCATGTTTTCAGGGATACTTTCAACATCTTCATTCTTTAAGACAACCCAAATAAAAACTATTTTGAGATTTCATTTTAATCCAGCCAACAAAGAAACAGTAAAACATTGAAATAATAAAAATAAATAAGCAAATAAGCTCATCACCACCACCACCACCATCACCCACTACATCAATAACAACAACAAAAACAAATGTATGCCAAGAATGGGAAACATTTATTCACTTTTAGCAGGTGTGCAAACTGATTCAACCACTGTGGAAATCAGTGTGGAGATTTCTCCAACAGGTAGAAGTAGATATGCCATATGGTACAGCATTTACCCATATAGTTCCATATCCTATTACAGAGATATTTGCTCATTCATGTTTATTGTTCCATTCATAATATCCAGAAAATGGAAATGTCCTTCTTGTCCATTCAACTGCTTGAATGGGCAGTGAAATTGCAGTATGTTTGTACTGGTTGTACAATGGAATTTTTTTTAGCTTAAAAAAAAACCTTACAAATACTGGGTAAACAGATTATGTGGCCATTTAATATAATGTGTCCCAAAAGTTCTGGTATTTGAAAATTTGATTCTCAGTTGGTGGTGCTGTTTGAGGGAGTTTTGGGAGAAGCAGCCTTGCTGGAGAAAAGATCTCCATAGGGTGAACTTTGAAAGTTGAAATTCTCCTGCTATTTCCACCTAGCTCTTTTTACTTCATATTGAGTTTGAAGATGTGGGCTCTCACCTTCCTGCTCCAGCTTCCAAGCCTGCTGTCTGCTGCCTGCTGCCTTCCCTGCCACCTGCCACCTGCCACCTGCCATCATGCATTTCTACCTTGAAGGATTTTTGCCCCTCTGGAGCCATAAGCCCCCCAAACCTCTTTCTTCTATAATTTACCTTGTTTAGGCTATTTTATAACATCAACAAGTAAGTAACTAATGCAAGCTGGAATCAATCTTTCTGAGTGAGGTAACAGATCCAGAAAGACAAAATCATGTATCTTCTTTTACGTGGGTATAAGCTTTGGATCTTTAGATAATTTGTGTTTCTTTTGGAATACTCAGAGAGGTCAGGAAATTAACAAGTTTGGGGACTTGCAACAGAGATAAGATAGAATGAAGTAGTATGAAGAGAGAAAGGGAAACATTGAAACAAGAATAGATAAATTGGGGTAGAAAAGGGAGGGCAATGTAAAGGAAGGAATATAAAGAGTAATAACTAAGACTTAAGACCTTTATTACCATGAGAACATAGTAATATGGAAGATTTCTGAAATACATACATATACACACATACAAGAAAACTCAAACAGAGTTAGTCTACAATGAAGTGACAATGTCCATAGTAGACACTCCAGAAAAACAAAATGTCCAGTAGCAGGAATGGGCTACTTCTTTAAAAGTTGTTGGCCAGTGTGCCCCAATATACCTTCAAACATTAGAAAACTGTTACCAATGTTCTTTTTCAACCTCAGAACTTGATGATCAACCCTATTGCTGTACTTTAGTCTTAAAACACAGAGAAAGTAAACTAGCACAACTGGAAAACTTTATCCACACTGGCAAACTTCACAGCACTGGGAGGTGCTATGCATGCTACCAAAGAAGCAGTGTTATTGCTTTACAATTCCATTTAGGGTTTTATTATCAAATAGGTCCTCTTGGAGCATGTCTGAAGGGTGAGCAGCATTCCTGATATGTAGAAGGATTTCTCAACCATCAGCA
Organism: Cricetomys ansorgei; assembly: GCA_026225945.1. Classification (NCBI taxonomy): domain Eukaryota; kingdom Metazoa; phylum Chordata; class Mammalia; order Rodentia; family Nesomyidae; genus Cricetomys; species Cricetomys ansorgei. The sequence goes on from JAMJFZ010001074.1 coordinate 3,651,001, forward strand.
GCCCCAGGTAACATAACTATACATATTTGTTTCTATATAACTGTAGCTATGTACATATATGTATATAAATGTACATATATAGACATATGTATACATATATATATACATATATATGTATATAAACTATAGTTATGTATAATAACTATACATATTGGAGTTGAGGTGCTTGCTTCTCAGCTGCCAAGGGCCTTGTGACTTTGCTCTCCAATTTTGCTTCTCAGTGCAGCTCCATGAGGAACTGTGCAGCAGGGAAAGGTGCTTTTGGTGTGATAAGTCTTCCATTTTTCTTCCCCTCTGTTCTTCAGGAAGTGCTTCTCTAGGTTTCTCAATTCTCTCAAAATTTATTCTCAAAATTCTTGATGTCTTGATAAGTCTTAGGATAAAGGACTAAGTGCCACTTTTCAAAGGATGATCTGTGTGTGAATTACAATGTTACAGGATGAAATCCTCCACCCCCTTTAAGGAACTTCATGCATCATTGGGTAGGTAAAGGAGAGACTCTAAAGGGAGACCACAGAAGGTCTACTTGGCACACTGCCTTGCTGCCTTTAAATCTGGTTCATCCTCTCTCTGTCTTTCTTTCTTTGCTCACCTCTCCAGCATGCATTAAGTGGCTCAGGAATTGCATGCATGTTTCTTATTGAATTTATTCAGCAAAAGAGTGATTTTAAGAGACAGGTTAAGTTATTTTTGTAAAGGACTCACAAAAATTCTGCATTAGGTGCGGGATAAAATCCTGAGCCCATAGCCAGTCTCTTTCTTTGTATATCTCTGTATGTTTGAATAATTTTTTGCTGTTTTTACTTTACTCTAGGTTCAGAATCACATACAAGTATCATAGAAGTTAAGTTTTATACTTAAAAAAGTTTATACTTAAAAGTTTTCTTAGAAATTCCAGGGGAGAGACAGACCAATATTAATGTCAGAACTTTTCATTTCTTTTTCAAAAAAATCATTTTTAAATATCTGTTTCTGAAGAGACACTTCATTCATCATCCGATGACATACTTTGAATTACTTAGCTGACGCTGTTAGTCTTTGAGGACTGAGTGATTCCTCATAACTACTGTGTTGTGAAGCATGAACATTTCACATCACCAAGGCATTTCTCTATGGAATCAGATTTCTTTTCTAGAAAAGTCCATCATAGTCTTGGTGACTTGTTTTCACATTTTCCAAAGTTTCCACTTTTACTTATTTCCTTATTACTAATAAGTCATCATAAAATTATTTTCTTGCATAACACAGATATCTTTGGAAAATGTACTTGCTAACATGAGGACTTGCAGGCACATAGAAGAGAGCAAAAGAGAACGATGCTAATACTTTTCAATATTTGACTTTGATTTTACTTTTATTTTTTAATAACTTATGTGTGCATTTACTAGGAATGGTCATAAACATTTTATAATTAAAATGTTATAATTAAAATGTTATAATTATTGCCCCATTAAGTAAAAGGTTAATGCAAAAGAGTTGTTGACTTCCATTAGCAAGTAAGTCAAATGGTTTTAAAATGATCTGTCTTCATTTATTCCGTAACTATGTGTCCCCTTCTCCTATGTTCTTGAGGGGAAGAAACAACGATGGTAAAAGGAAGTGCTCTTTTCTGCCACTGACTACTTAGAAAGACAAGAGTAGTGAAAAGAAAAGGCAAATGAATTCATGATCATTCAAGAAAAAAGGAAAGAAACAGACAAATAAGAGCAACTTCCCAAAGCAACTGTAACAATTGACCTGCCTTTAAGTGAAAATTTGGAGAAGTAAGTTTCCAGCCAAAAAAATATCCCTAAGCTAAGATCTGAAGAATCGAGAGGTTTATAATGAAGCAGGATTTAGAAGAATTTTATAAATAGAAGCTAGTGATCTGGTATTTCAAGAGAGAAGAATCTAGACATGGGAAGAAAATAGCTTGGAGAGAGCTCAGAGAAGCAGTGTGGGGCTCATCATCATTGATGAGACAGAGATAAGAAGGACTGGACCAAGTGAATGATGGTGAAGACACTATTACTCTTTGCACTAAGAACAATAGAAGTTTAATAGCTTGGTTATGAGAATACATGTAATTTGATTAGTCAAGTTTGCATTTTTATAAAAATATCCCCCTATTGATCATGGAATAGTTTGGACTTGGTTACAACAATAAACTCATTTACAATAAACTCATTATTTTTCACAAATGAACAATTATAAGGTTTTGATAAAGAGAAAAATGAGTAATACATTTTATAATGTTATTAAGGACTCTCTTTTGCTCTTCCCTTCTTCTACTTCTCAAATTGTAATTGATTCAAACAAAGTTGATTAACATTAAATTTAGCAAAGAAAAATATTTAGAAAAAGGATTTTCTAAGCTTCTCTTACAAACATGCATAGAAAATAGAATTCTTGTACATAGTGTGTAGAAATAGTAATAAATAATAACCAACAGGTATACAGAATTATAAATGAGAAACAAATGTATTCAACCAAAAAATATAAAGTTGTTCAAGGAAGATGTGCGGTACTTTATTATTTATGGAGGTATTTCAATCATTGGTTATCTATCATCTATCCATCTGTCTGTCATCAATCATCATTTATCTAAAAGACACAGATTTTATAGAATCATGAGATCAAAAGAAGTACCTCTTTCCGACACACCAAAATACCTTGGACAAATTTTTATACTATTTCTCTTAATGATAAGACAGGCACATCTTCTATTAATTCTTGTGCCTATATTTTTTTTACAAATACCAACTTTATTTCTGGTATCTGTTTTAGAGGTAGGACAGAACGGGAGAGAAAAATATTTTGTTCCTATGAGTCTTGGATTCTCAAAGTGTTAGTCAGATAATAAAAGAGATGCAAAGAAACATCTGCTATGTTAGACTCTGCAAGGAAATGAAAGGGAGACTGTAAGCGCATGATGGGGCTGCTTGATGGTAAGTGCTTGATAGGTAGAGTGTCGGGGGTGTTTCTTTACATTTTATAGACTTAGGAATAAAGAATCACTACCAGCAAGATCATTTTTGAACAGGAAATAATATTAATACTCTAAGTCAAAGAAAATATTTTCAATATTTTAATAAAAATATTTTATTGGAAAAAGACAAAAAGTGAGTTATGCTAATGGTTAATATTTTTAGCTATCAAACTCAAAAACTGACTTCTTGGTACTTGATGTTAGAATGCCCAATGCTGGTGGGCCCTGACTTCTGCCGTGCTATCCCTTCTTCTTCTTTAATTGCTGGAAGCAGATCTGCTTCTGGCTCTTGCAGAAGTGCCTGCTAGCTGATGATTATAGACGCTGTGAATAGCATGGTTGGGAAAAGATCCACTTCATTTGCAGCACAATTTAATTATAAAAGGACTTTTAAAACTAATGTTTCCTTGTTCATTTCTTTCTCAATTTTGGTCTTTCTCTTTTGTTTAGCAGATGTGTTTTCATTATGTACCCATTTGGTAATTTTGAAACAACTTCACAATAAAGTCTATTTTCTAAACAAATCTGCACATCCAAGCAAACTACGAACTTGACTTTAAGCTTTATGTCTGTAACAATCAGAGGATACTCTTGTCAGAAATTACCTTTCCGAGATTGAAGATTAGATCATTTTCAGTGATGGAATTCATTTTCAGGGTAATATAACCAAACACTATTACCTATCTTAATAACCAGAAATAAAAAAGATGTCATATTTATTCATAATTTCTGTGATTTCTAAACATTAGCAATTGACTTTTCAGTTCAACAGTATGCTAATTTTCTCAGTCAATCAAACATAGTTTTCATATAAACACACTTGCATATCTCTCATTTTCAGGAATATACAGACTTTGTTTTTAAGCACATCAAATCATTCAAAGGGCTCATAGTGGTTGCATTGTTCTCTCTTATAGAATGAAGAGTTGTGTTTGCCTCGACTGTATTAGTTGAAGCTCTGGCTCCACTGGTTTTGAACATGGAAGTTCAAAACTTTGGAAGTTAATTATTCTGTCTACTCATGTAGAATGATGTTGTTTACATGAACACTCAGTGTGATGCTGGATGCCTACAAACCCAGAAGAGAATAAAGTCTACCTTGATAGCACATGGAGTTTTGGAATTTTCATATTTATAATTGTGTAAAGTAAATTTCTTTTGTTGATTATCCAGTCAATGCTATTTATATATGGCAGCCTGAATAGACTAAGAAACATGTTATACTGATCTGTTAATACATAAAGTTTTCATTATACATGCATCAATATGACACAAACACTAAATAAAGTTTTTTTTTTCCTGTGTAAGACATTAGAATAAGGAAGCAATCACACAACTATCCATGTGGCAAGGTACACACAAAATTGGCATTCGAATCGTGTAAGCCACAGCAAGAAGTTAAGAACATTAACAGCACACGGTCAATTCTCCTTGCTGAATCTTAAGATCAGAAACGTAATGCAAATTCATAGTTCACTTCAAAGTTTACTTAGCTTTCTCTCAATACCGTTTGAATTATTAGGTGCTGTTTTAAGGAAAATCGATAAAGCTGACATCTCACTATTCCAGTGATATTTATCATATGAATTGAATTCTTATGTTAAAGAGAGTGCATGGATGTTTAAAATAATATGTTGGACCACCATGTGAATATCCAACATACATCCCTAGAATCTATGTGGGATTATTGCTGCAATACACATTTTTTGTATGAAATTCTAAATACTGTGCATGATATGGAAAGTTGGATTTTAAAAGTTGTAAAAAAAAACAGCAAGAGTTAGCTTCAATTACTAAAATAGCATAACTTTCTCCAAAGATTTATGAAAATGCTAAAAAAAATCCTATGCATATAAATGCATCCTGTCTTTTAATAACGGAGAGCAGAAGGTAAGGTCATATTGCATATGTTACTGTCACCTACAGACTAAATCTATGCGAGGGAGGAGTTACCTAGTTCTTGAATTATAGTTAAAATAAGCAGGTGTTTGACTCTTCCAAATCATTTTTCATGTTCATGTATATGGTTCACAGTACTGTGATAACTTTCTGTTAAATTTGTCTTGAATGATAATGGCTGGCTCATTACTAGACTTCTCTGATTTTTTATGTGTGTACCAGGAGAAGATAGTGGATATTAACTTAGATTTTAACCATGTTTTCTTTCTAAAGTGATTACATTAAAGTTTGCATCTATCTGAGCTATGAATATTATGTAATTAACATACGATATATTGGGGGTGTTCAAAATAGAATATAAACCATGACCACATAAAGCCTAAAATGTAATTCTGAAAAAATCTACATCACTAAGAAATCAGATAGGGCATTATCCAAAGTGCATTTGTCAACTAATTCATGGATAATCAATCTATGTTCAGGGAATAATAACGCCACCCATTCAAATTCTGCCCCAGAGGTATACTATAACTAATAGGTATACTGTAACTAATTACAAGCAGGCACAGAACAGTCTATATAATCACACCTTTAACTCCTCTGTTCTTTCAGGAACTCTAATTATCAATTAGTGTAAGTTATCTCTCAGAGCAGACCCCATAGGCCAGGGGCAGAATTCTCTTCCTCTAGTTATATTGGCAGCCAGAAATCATTTAAATTAAAATGCTGGGGTTGGCAAGGATAAAGTGTGCCTTGTAAATACCTGTGCTAAGTTTTGCAGATGGAATAGCTTTAACTTAACTAAGCATGACTCATTTCTAATATCCATGACTGGAATTAAGAAGTCACTTCTTTAGTTTATCAAATATCATTTCCAGTCTCTACACTAATTAGTAAACATTTACTTCTTGATGAAAAATGAGTTTAAAAGCACTTTGAGCTGTCTCTAGTATGGCTTTGGGGAAAGGACCAGAATGGTTAGCATAAAGATCGTGGCCTAAACCATGAGTGGGGAATTCTCCTATAATCCAAGCACTCAGAATGCTGAGGTAGGAGGATACTCAGTTTGTCTCTCGCCTGAGATAAATGCAAGACCTTGTCTTAGTAACAGACCTAAACATCAGCAGCAAAGGATTCAGGCTGGCTTTATAACATCACACTACATAAAACATCCCTCAAACTGAATTCACTAGTTTCTAACTCATTGTCTATTAGTACATGAGTTATGTCAACCATGTAAATTGAAATTGAGTGTAATATAAGACAGTGATGTTAATTGCAGTGCCTTTTATTGGAATTTTTTTCCATTTCTTTGTGCCACTTTTACAGTATGCTGTGCAGTGTATTTGGTACATGCATATTTTTCAGACAAAACTTGGCCATGTACTTCCCTAAGCCCCTGAAATGTGAGTAGGAGGCTTTTAAGAAGAGGCTTCAATGCTTCTCCAAGGCTCTTTCCACACAAGTACATGACTGACAATGTGCAAAGCAGATGATTCAGAACATCTTGAGATGAGAATTAAAAAAAAAAAAAAACATTGTGTAGAGCCACGTTCAGCTTCCAAGAGACATAACCTGAATGAAAACCACACACATAAATATTGCATATAGAAGTAGCAAGTGGATAAATTGATGTAAATATGTCAGCCTCAAATTCAGAGTTTTATTTTGCTCATTATGACTATATTTAACCAAAATATAGCCATACAGTATCCATTAAGACACACTTCTATTCTTGAAGCATTTACATTGGAGTCGGAGATTGTCTATACGCCAATAAATTCTCTTTTTTGAGATTATAATATAATTACAACATTTCTCCCCTTTTGCCCTCTAAATCCTCCCTCAAATCCCTTCCCACTCTCCTCCATGCTATGGCCTCTTTTTCACTAATTGTTACTGCATGCATATATACATGTGCACATGCTTCTGTATTTCTCAATATAACCTGATCAGTCCATACAATGGCATTTCTATGTATTCTTCAAACAACAAAATGGTATCATACACATAAAAGATATACAACTACAGCATAGATACAACAAACTGCTCTAAATGAAAAGTACAATTTTTGTATGGTTTCTCAAATGTGGAGGGTGGATTTGCAAACCCCTGAGCTTAGGTTGTATCAACTCAACCTCTTATTAGCTTTGTGATTTAACCGTTCTTTTCTTTCCCTCTTATTGTCACAAAGATAACCATAATAAATAATAGTAATAATATGAAAAGCAATATAATCCAGAGGGTCGAGTGAAGATTAATGGAAGCAATGTGTTTAAAGTACTTATAGCAAAGCAGTATATTATATTAGTATCTTTGTTATGATGATCATTTAACTGATACTTTCAGAATTACCGTTTTCTTTCTGTGGAAGAGTAGTAGTCATAACATTTTCCCATAAAGAATGTAGTATGTATTTTGTGCTTGTGTCTTTGTGCATGTGTGTGGTGTGTATGTGTGTTTTCATGTGTCCGAGTGCAGCCATGTGTGTCACAGCATGTGGATATTCAGAGGACAAAGGTGAGTGTCTATCTTCATCTTTCACTTTGTTTTAGATGGTGTTCCTCATGTTCTTTGCTCCCTACATTAGCTTAGCTGGCCAACAGGCTTCTGTTGATTCTACTGCTTTCGCTTTTCATCTCCCAAAGAAGTGTGCTTGAATTATAGATGCCCACACTACTAATTCTTATTTTACATGGGCAACTCCAGTCAGTTCACCAGGTTTGCCCAACAAGCACCCTACCCATTGACCCACCTGCCCAGCCCTGTTCTTAGATCATCTCAATCAGATTTCCTAATATTGCTTTGAGACATTTTGAATTTTTATATAGAAGGGAGAAATATAATTTGAAGTTCATGATGTTGGCATACTGGTGATATACACTACAGTCTTCAGTTTATGTTTGTTCATAAAATTTCCTTAGCAATCTCAAATATTATTCAGATTTTAGTGAATTTCTTCTGTGTGAGTGATATCTATCAATTTTTAAAATGGTATTTTCAACTTGTTTATTAAAAGTAAAATAATACTCCTAATTATTCTAAAATAATATTTTAATAAGGTGACATTATTTTACAAAAAGCAAATTGACAAGAAGTGATATTTCATTAAAGAGAAGCATATCATTGTCTTGTCTGTGCACAACTGTGTAATAATTGTTTAATATTGCCTCAGAAGGTGTCTGGGTATTCGCAATGCCTCTGCACTGCTCTTGCTATAATGTTGTTCTTGCTAAAGTATAAAAGAACTTGACTTCACAGATTTATAATAATTAAGCAAAGGAATATTTCAGTAGTATTTCTAAATAATTGGGGACATCGTTCTTTGTTAACTCACTAGAAAATGATATGTGCTCATTTCTGAACTTTCAGTTACATTGTAAAATGGTGCTTTACAGTTTTGTATTAAAGTCCATAGGATATCTTGCACTTTGCATGGGTCTATTATAGATCTATCTGTAATTGTTTTTTAAAAACATTGCATATTGGTTATTTGCAAAATGTCAGTTCTTTGATTCTTGTAGCGTTCTCAAGAATGGTTAAGTTCACAACATAAAGCAAAATCATATTCATTGATAACTCCACTATAATTCCATCATAGGTATCTTTATGTTTTTGGAGTATTCTAGAATTCACAATAGATTCAACTTTCTAAAAACTCAGGGTTCCCATTGAAGTAGTATTATTATTTGAAACAAATATACTAAGTTGTTTTCCTAAAAGGAAGGTTTATTTATTTTTGAGAACACAAATGCAAAATAGCTGAGTCTTAATAATCATAATTTGCTCTCATTCTCCTACATCAAAATAATTTCCCACAAAATGTGAGATAAATTGTTTCCTAAATATTGCCATGATGCTTCTAGGTGTGGATGCAATGTTTTATGCATGCATTTAATGCAGTTATAGACTATTGCAAGCATATATTCTCAAGGGTAGAGCCAGTTAAGATTCATTTGATTAATTCTTTAAGTAAAACTGAAGCATCCTTCTTGTTTTTAAAACAGTCATACATGATGATTAATATCATTTGCTACCAATGCCTTAAGACACAAGTAGTTTTAGCTAAAGCTGCTTTTTAAAATCAGTGCAAGTGTCGGGATAATAAAAACAAAGAAAATAATACCTATAAACATTGCTATGCTATGGAAAGAGTTTGGCCTCTCAGACAGTCTGGGAATAGGGTGCTGTGTAAGCTACTCTGTAGTGAGATGCTTTGTCAAGAAGGTTTTTGTACTGTGCAGTCTTCCTTATGGTTACATGTTGCTTCTACTTCTGGGAATGTTTGGGAGGAGCTATTTAAGAGAGTGTGTTCAGTTGGAAAAGACAGTTGGTTGGTGTCAAAGGAGACAATGAGTTTCAGAAGTTGGTGACAGGGAAGGCAGCCAGAAACAAGGATCAGAAAAAGACAGTTCCAGGGAATAAGAAAGAAGGCAGACAGTTGCTGGGAAGCCTCATAAAGAGAAGAGTTATTGAGATAATTAGGGGGAAAACAGTTAATGAGATAAAGGACTTAAAAGTCAGTCTAGTTCTCCAGGTTTAGACAGATTGAGACAGCCAGAAAGGGCTGTAAAGAATTCTTCCTTCCCCTTTTTTCCTTCCTAACCTTTTAGAGCTAAAGGGGGTTTTAAAAAGTTACAAGTTAGGAATCTTTCTCAGTAACAGTCAACAGCTGGGAGAGAGAGGAACCAGAGTTGGGGAGGGGGTGAGGGTGGTGGAGTTACTTTATGAATGTGAAAAAGTAACGGTTACAAAAGGCTTGAAAGCTTAGATACAGCATTTAGAAATGGTTACAGTCTTTAAGAAAACATTTACATTTTGGCCCCCGAAGAAAGAAGACTTTAGAGCTCAGATCCAAGTGTCATAAAACAGCTACATTTTATGGAAACATTTACACCACTCCTTGAGAAGAATGGCTTTAGAAAGAGGGCTTCCACTTTTGTTTTTGTAATAATCCAATCCTTAATGACAATTGCATCTCTATAGAGCAGCTAGCATGTACAGTACATGACCAATACCCTACAGGTGTCATGTCTTTGTATACTCTACTCATTCATCAGTGAGAAACTGGTAGTCTTAAAATGCTAAGCAATATTCCAAGTTTCCTGAGTTTGCAATTTGTGGAATTGTGACCAGACTCTTGAACATTTAAATAAAAGTAAAAATCTACTCATTCTTAAGCACAAAGTTAATTGATTTTTTTCCAATAGAAATACACATTCAACATAAATTAGAGGTGATTCATGGATCACAGAAGTCCATTTCTACAGAGAATTGTTATTAAATACACCTAGGTAGACTTTTCCTAGTTTGATTGCAGTGAAACAACATAGAACCCATTTTCCTGTAGAAGACGCCTGTATTCAACCTGATATTGGATTTTCTGTTTTTCTATTACCCTCCACTCCAAAACTTTCGAGTCTTTCATCCCATGAATAAAAAAAAAAAAAAAAAAAAAAAAAAAACCTGGCAGAAAAGGATTGATGATCTTTTTTAAAAGTCTAGATCTTTTTCTGAGACAGCTGGGATTTCTGTGGTTCCACATGTTCACTCAAATCTTTCAGATGACTCTAGGTTAATCAGACACAGCTTCCTTTTCCAGAGTCTGCTATTTTCTTTCATATGTTAAGCCTGTGGGAACAGGAACTTGTTTCATCTCTAGACTGAATCCTCTGTGACATCATCAGTGCTATTCCAGATAAGCAAGGCATGGTGATAAGCATGTCCCAGTTACCTTACTCTGCCAAGGCTTGATAACCTCACAATCTCTTCATTTCCTACTTGGGTTGATTCTTCCCTTTTAGATAAAGCTCTTGCAATCAATGGAAACTCTGCTGCAAGAGTGGGAACAAGGTATCCAGTAAATTGCTGATGACTGGGTTGAGGGAACACAGCTGTGTCGATGATATAAGGCACGTGAAGCTGTGAAAGTCTGTGCTTTCCTCAGAGGGAAGAGCACATGGCTCCTGAGTCTGCCTCGCTGCCATTTCCCACTTACCTCTAGACATGAACTTATGACAGACGAATACATATTGCTCACGAAAACACTTTCATGTGGCTAGTATTCATTTATTGTGTTACATCCCTGGGCACTTACTTCAGACACAGGGTTAGGAGCTGGAAAATAGTGGTAAACAAAACCACAGAACCCTACCTCCAGAAAGCTTGCTGTTTATGGAAGATGTCTGCTATTAATTATATAATAAACTCATAGTCATTGTCCACAAGCAAAATCATAATATTCTTTTTACCTTTGGTTATTTATAGGAAATTTATCTCTGTGAAAAGGATCATCTTTTATTTTAATTCTGACCTGTCAAAACAATCCCTGAATCTCATGGTAGGTCTTTTGATTCTGAGCTGCGGCCACACAGAACACCTTCCTGTACTATGGTTTTCATTATGTGAAAAGAAAATCTTCCCCTTTTCTTTCCCAGGGAAGTTATTCATCCCTCACATCACAGTTCTACTGATTGTGCGCTGTTTATCTTTCTTCAACTCCAGCTGAAGAAAATGAATCCCACCATGCTCTAATCCTGACAAGCACATAGGCAGCATCTCAGTGCCTAGAATACAGTGAACTTGGTTTAGAAGGCTGGAATTTCTGTGCCTAGTTGTGGGGTGTTAGACTAACTGCTTGAACAATCTAATCGTCAACCAAATTATGGCAGGTTTACTACTCATAGATGTGATCAAACCAGAAGACCTGGTGTAGAGTATTCACAGACTTTGTTCGATGTTGATACCCTAGTAAGTATATTTATTCTAATTTATTTATAAGATTATTTTTTATTATTTTTCTTATTATATATAATATATAATTTGATATATAATATATTATATATGTAAATATAATATATAACATATACAAATATAATATATATAAATGTAATAATATATACTATATAAAATAAAATATATTCCTTATTATTTAATAATAAATGACATTTATTATTAGTGTAATTATTTGCATATTCACTTCATCATGAATGTGAGTCAATATCTGAAGCTTGTTAAACTGTGTACTTATCCCCTTTCTTGTTTCTGTGATCAAACACTTGACGAGGACAGCTGTCAGGAGGAAGGCTTTATCTTGACTTACAGTACAAGGGACAACAGTCCATCATGATGGGGAAGAAACAACACGATTACAAGCCAGACTCTCTTTTGGTCTCTCTCCCTGACTCTCTGCTCCATGAAGGCAGCCAAGTTGTTCTTACTTCTCATCCATATGCATTTGAATCTTTGCACTCCCTGAGAATAATTTTTCTCAGGTGTCTTTCCAGATTCTCCCTCTATCGCCTTGTCATCAGTGAAGGTCCCCACAATATCGCCACATCTATCACCCGAATTTTTGTATTATTTTCTTACTTCTTATTTATTTATAGCCTCATTGCTCTGCATTTGAATTATCACTAACTTCCCTTGTTAGAACATGCACTCTCTGAAGGAAACGTTGGAGGATGTTTTTATTTACCAGCTAGTACCTCAGCCCCTGGGAAAGTGACTGATGTCTAGTTGTCCTTCAGCAGTTAGTTACTGTTCAAATGAAAAGGATATAGTCTTCCTCATCCTTGAAGTTTCTTCATAATTTATTTACAGAACTATTGAATATATAATATTTTAAATCAAATGTTCAATAAATGGTAACTTTATTAATGGACAGTTTCATCAGATTCTGTTCTTCCGGTGTTAACAAAAGGTGATTTTCTATGTGAGTAAATCTATTTTATGGGGCCAAAGACTCTTAATGCCCAAACCATGACCACTTTCAGAAATACCTCATGGAAGTATCTATCATTTAGTGTTCTTCCTTAGCACTCACCCTAGAGCCAGAAACTAGAAAATGTTATATGTTTGTTCTTCAGGGTGGGTTGATTCCTCCTGAATCTGGAAGTAGGAAATAACGTAGAATCTATCTATGTAATTGTGAAAATTTTATCTGAGCTTTCAAATCATAAGAACATTTCATCAAGATACAGAGATTATCCATGACCAGCTTTTCCAAGAAGCAGTACTATGTTTTCAAGGGCTTAGAACAGATAATTCCAGTACATTGCCCATTTTGGTGAGCATTTCTAAGAGTTGGTTTCTCCCTTTCCCAAAAGCTATTAACCGTCAAGAAATAAGTCCCAGACAGGTTATGGTTCCACTATTCCTTATTTGTTCAATATTCTAAATTCTGTGTTTTGTGGCAATGATTTTTAAAAATGCACTCTCTGAACTTCATTCTTTTAGAACATTCTTTCATACTCCACATTCCCTTATGTAGTTTTGTCCTAAATATTTTACAAAAAAAAATTATTCTTAGAATAAGGCAGACATCATATATAAATGAACATAATATACAAATGCACTGAGAGGAAACACAAATTTGTGCAGTTATAGTGTAAGTCTTCTTTGGAAGTGAATAAACAGACCGTTAGTAGTGAAAAGATGGTGGTTAGTCTGAGAACTATATATTACCAACTTCTAACTACTCCTTTAACTGATTTACTATTGTAATATCAAGTGTAATAAAGCCATTAAACATAAGGGGTATGACTGTGGGTTGTAATTTGTTGAATTTACATGATTTTCTTCTCAAAGGATAAAGCCAGAATTATATAAACTAGAGTGGTTGGGCGATGTGCAAATGAGAGTGTTTTGTACCCAGTCACAGGTATTTCTTTATTTCTGAAAGACCTGCTCCTTTTTCTTTCCTTTTTTAAAATTAGGAAGGAGGTTTGGGACACATCATGTAGTGGTGTTCTAGCAACCTGATATCCATTGGCAAGACCCAGGAAAACAGAGATCTAGATAGGTTCACCAGCATGATCAAAAGCAAAAGTCTAGTATTACAAAGGTATGCGATCCCCCCTCAAACGTTAAAGCTATTTGCATTGCTTTTGGTTACCTTCCAGAACTTGATGGTAAGATCCTATTGCTGAAGACACTACTTATCTGAGGCACAGGACATGGAGAAATCAAATTGTTACTGACGTGGAAGTTTCATCCACTTCATTATACAGTCTTTGGCATTTACCAGGGAAATTAGTGACTCCACAGGGACATTTGTAATCTGCCTGGAGGGAGCCAACTGTAGCCTCCATGAAGCAGGTTCCCCGAATAGCCTGAAAAGCTACAGAGATCTTTATCCCAACATCCACAGATGTTGCAGCACTGTTTAATGAGAAACAAATATTAGATGGCTCGGTGAGTAACACATTTTGTTTAATTGATCTAGATGTTGGCCAGCCACCAAGGACAGGTCATCTATATGATGTCCTTGAAGTCATTTGTACAGTAGAACATGTTCATTAGGAACTGGTGAGTTTGAAGTGCCAACCTGGCATTTTGATTGTGAAAAAGCATTAGAGAGATCATTCCAAAGACCACTATTGGAATCTGTGATGATATGAAAAGGTATATTATTCTATGCTGCATATTTATCACAAATAATGGAACCCAGAAATACAAATTCTGCACATCCTCTCTTGTATATGTATGTTACCTGTGATTCTTCACATGTATGTTTAAGTTGGAGTATCCAGTGAAGGCAGTAAAGGAGTAAGGAGTTACAGGTAGTATTTCAAGGAAAGGAAGACAGAACCCAGAAGGAAGAAATGGCAGTAATGGAACACGAAGAGTTAAATTGTCTGAGGATGGAAGGTGTCTTGGTTAGATATTTGTCAATTTGACACAACTAGAGTTTCTGGGAAGAGGAAAGTCGCTTGACAAAAACTGCCTCCATCACATTACCAGCAGACAAGTTTTAGGGCATTTTCTTGAATAATGATTGATATGAGTGGGCCTAACCCATTGTAGGCAGTAACAGTCCTGAGCAAACTGTTCTGTTATAATAAATCAGGCTGAGCCATCCATTAGAACAGGTCAGGAAGCAGTATTACTACATGGTCTCTACTTAGTTCCTGACCCAAGGTTCCTTTTTGAGTAGCTACACAGACTCTCCTCTGTGGAGGTATAAGCCAAACTATTTCCTTTCCAAATTCCTTTTGGTCATGGTCTTTATTACAGCAGTAGGAAAGTAACTAAGACAGAAATAGATACTTGGAGTGAGGAATTGATGTGATAGACCTGGTCGTATTTTTTGGGGGAGGATTGGGGTGGCATATGATCTTTGGCCTGGAGAAACCATTGTATTTTCTCTCTCAATAGGCTGCTGTGTGGCATCTTAGAAGATAAGAATGTCAAGAACTATCAGTGTAGACCATGGAGGCCTGTCTTTGTGAAGGAAACAAAGACTTTCTCAGGGGCTGGTTTCGTGATATTTTGTATTTAAGAGTGCATGGTTTTCAGTTGGGGGCTGAAGAACCAGCTGTGATTAACAAGAGACCAGCCCCACTAGAGTGTAACCTCTGCTCTCCTGGGATAATTGATACTGTTTAGCTGAAGCTGAGAAATCAGCTGTGGTGAAGAAGAAGCAAGCATCAGTGAGATGAACTCTTCTGGGACTCTTGCTTTAGAGCCACCAAAGAAACTGTGGTCCAGATGACAAAAACGATTTTAAGAAAATTATGTTATTTTTACTTCCAATTGTTGGACTTTTAGCAGTATATTAAATTTACTTTACGTTTTATAGCTGCTTTGAAATTCTTACTGGGTTCCTTTGGTCTCTATTATGTAGGTTACTGTGGCCACCATTTTTTCCTTGTAGAACAGTAGAAATAATTACAAATAGGATGAACCAGATTGAATCTTTCTATCTGAACAGGTCAAATGACGTTTTGTTATGTAAATTTCCTTTCTTTATCTTTCCTAGACTGTATAAATCTGGCGCTAATAAGTTAATTTAGGATGTGATGTGATACAGAATGTCTGAGACCCAGGGTGTGAATGGAAATCTTATTTGTAGTTAAATGTTTTCAGGCTGCTTTGTCATGAGAACATTGCTCAGACGAGCATCAGCATGTGACCTCTGACACTGTATTTTTCTTATTTTAATTCAAGGTTCTCAATTCAGCACAAGTACTTCTCAGGCTACACATTACAGTCTCAAGATGACCATAGTGTTCTCAATTTTTTTTAATTAGAGAAAATATAATCCTCCCGCTGAGCTGGTTATTGTAGTGGTTTGCGGGCTTGATGGCTGGGTGGAACTATTGATTGCTTTTCTCCCTTGACAGCTAACATTGGAAACGATAACCTTCCTATACTAGAAGAGCGAGTCCTCAGAGAGGAGGCTTCCAGGTCAGTTCCAGCTGGAAATAAACCTTAGAACACATGAAATGAGCAATTGATGAGTAAAGAAAACAATGCGTCTTTTTTTTTTTTTTTTCTTACTGGTGAGTTGCTATTTTCCGATCTGCTAAATAGGGCCATTTATTCATACTACAAGCGGAGCTGTTTCAAGTCTAAGAGTGAATTTTCTCATTTAGTAGTATCCACATTCCTAACAAGGATGTGTCTAGTTGCCATCACACCTGTGACTAAATTTGACCTTGACCTTGGAAATACTTCCCTTGTTGGGTGTATTCATTTAAAAACGGTTATTTTACTTTGAAATGTCTAATTTAGTATATTTAGCCTAACATTATTAATATATACTGACTCAGGAGATACTCTCCCCAATACCCAAATCAGGAGGCCATTTGTAAGCCATCCAAAGACAAGTGACTTCAGGCATGAAGCCTGGGCAGAGGCTCTGAAACAGTAGCCAAAGAAAACTACATCTTGTTAAACAGGCATGCTACTGAGAAACAGTTGCTCTTTTGAGCAGTGAGCCCCTGGAATGTATCCAAGTTTGGGGTGACATTAAGCAAAATAAGAGTTAAATGGGGTCCTTTGACTTTGTTCTCCATTGGTCTTGGAAGTTAGGCACCAGCCCCCTCACCGGACTGTTGGGACTGGAACCGAAAAGCAGCTGAGGAGGGCAAAGCCATCTGCTACCAGGATATTTCTGTGTGCCTGCTCACAGCTGCATCCTCAAAGAGGAAAATGAAGGCACATTCACTCATTAATCAACCAAGAGGAATCATACGCACAGAAAATAAGCTCCAATCAAGTTGCTCCGATGTGTTTCTCCTTAAGCACAATCAGTAATTGCCTGGAAATGAGCCTACAATTCTTAGAGTTGGCCCTGGGCCTCTGCTCTCTTGTTTTTGAGTAGCAAGAGTCGGTTTCCCAAATCCTGCCGATAGAGTGAGCTGTGGATTTTGACGCGTGTAGCCACTTCTTGCTAAACTGGCAGGAGAGGTAATGGAAACCGAGTTAAACTGGTAGAGAAATCTTGTGATGAGAGCGATATACCTGGGAGTGAGTGGAGAATAGTCCATCTCTTCTAGTAGAACTTTATTAAAGTTGGCTTGCCACGTGCTATTTTATATCATGTACAGTTTTCATTTCTATAAAAATATATTGAATACTGAAATGTTACAGATGCCAGTGAGACACTGGATTTCTGCATTGAGCTGAGCTTCTTATGAGCCTGAGAGAAGAGCTATTTTCAGTCTGGGGTGAGTTATCAGGCGAGGCTGTGCTGTAGGATCTAGATGGCAATTCTTCAGCGCATGACTGTGCTATCTAAAGACGGTCTGAGATACTGTGATTTGTTATGCTGTACTGGGACTAAGAGGACATCTCTGATCTCATCCTTTGTTTTCCTTTAGAGAAAACCGAAGATGCAGGGGCTGGGGGCTGGGTATAAGTTGTACAAGTTTATTCAATAGTGAATCAAGAGTATTTCCCGAGTGTTTGGATTCTTGCTACAGTGCTTTGTTTTGAAGTGAATCTCCAGATCATTTATGTTCAAATATAAGAGCCAAAACATACTCAGAACTAAAAAGTAAAGAGACTTTTAACCTCACATCGAACACTTTGCCTTCTTTCCCTTTATTGGGAATAGTCTATTTATAACACATTGCTGTAACAAAGTAAGTCAGATTAAGGCAATGTGTATTCTCCATGCAGTGGAAGCGATAATGCTCCCAGAAAGAATTTACACTGGATTCTTCACACTCTGAATTTTGTGCCATGATTTGGTAAGTTATGGGATGGGAAGTTTAATTAGAGAATAAGAAGAGACATTTTAAATGTATTGTTAAGAGCTAATACCTATTACGTTTTTTTTGTTTGTTTTCAGTTTTTAAAAATGATTTATTTATGTGCATGGGTGTTTTGAGAGCATGTATGTAAGTGAACCATATGCATGCAGTATCCATGGATCTGGGCATTGGATCTCCTAGACCTAGAGTCACAGATTGTTGTTAACTGCCATGTGAGTGCTGGGAACTGAACCCTGGTCCTCTGTAAAAGCAGCTAGTGCCCTTAATTGCTGAGCCACCCTCTCCAGTCCTGTGTGTTTATTTTAGATAGGAGTTCTACATATTGTCTACGCTATCTCAAACTTGTGATTTTTCTCTGTCAGCCTCTTGAGTTCTTGCATACTGAAGATTAGAGGCCTCACTGACATTTGCTAAGCAGTGTATAGCCATGCCCTAGCCACTCTCACCCACTCTTTAGATCTTTCTCTCATTTTCTCTCAGGCACACTCATTTTTTGAGATTATAGAATGCCATAAAGGTGGTAGAGATTAGAGTAAATAGCACACTAGGTAACTTAAGCAGGAAAGCACACACATTCTGAAACGGAGCTAGAAGAGAGCAAAAATGTAGTATAAGCAGAACTGAGTGGGCTTGGCTGGGGATGTCTCCAAGAAATTCAGCAAAATGAGCTGCCATTCAATTCGGCAGGCAGGTTTCAAATCAAACTTTGAATTTGGACAGGAAATGGAGTCCTTGTAAGCTCTCATTTTTGTTTGTCTCTGTGATCAAAACCGTTCACAATAGTACCCATAATCTCATGGAAATAGCCACTCTTCACATTTCAGTGTTTCCTCCTGCACATTAGCCACAGGACTATGAATTCAAGTCACATCTAGGAGATAGAGAGGGAATGGTTTGCTCAGAGTTCAGAATAGCGGGGTCTCATGGTCTGTGAAAACTTAGGAGCAATAGTTGTTAACACCGTGAACTTGCCACACTAAATAATATATCCATTATTTAGTAAACAGTAATGTATCCATCTTCCTTTAGCGGGCATACTCTCAGGCGCCGCCATACTAAACTGATTTTTTTTTTGACAACTCTGATTATACTGAAAATGATTTGCCTTTTGCTACTACTAAATATCCTTAATATCCTTTCATGTTGTATATTCCTACCCTACCATTATTTGTTTACTTAAATGGTTTCTTGTTTCAGATTCTATAGAATGATTTCTTTAAAAACAGAGAACAAGGGACCTCATTTTAAATTCAGTTATTAGTACTTGAGAGTGAAACTATTGAGTAGAACTGTGTGGAGCAATATAGAACACATTTCCTCTTTTTGTGGCTTTGGTTTGTTTCTGTGGTTTTCTTTCTTTTTGTGGTTTGTTTCAAACAAGGTCTGATTATTATAGCCTAGACTGGCCTCAAAATTTTAATGGTTGGTTTTGATTATCAGTCAGTTAGGATCTATATCTCTTGGCACGTCTGTGAGGGTATTGCCAAAGATTAACTGAAAAGACCCACCCTAAAAGTGCACAGTGAGTTCTAATTGGCATTAAGACATAAAAATATCTAAAGAAAATTAAGGTGTGCTTATTAACTTTGCTTCTTTAATCCGAACACATATGTCATTATCTCTGCTCCTGCTGTATCCTCGATGACCCCAGACTTCTAGCTACTTCAGCCCCCTTCATGGTTTTAATACCAAGATTCTCTAGGAAACTTCCAGAATTTAATCTCAGAAAGTGATTCCTCACACGTACAGGATTGTAGACTGAGTAGTGATTGGTTCCCCTTTCTTTCCTGCATGCAGAAGGTCACTGTTGGACTACTCAGACCCTATCACAGAAGCCTATTTCATAAGTTCTCCCTCTTAGTACTCTTTCTGTGTCGTCTTCCTCCCTCTTCCCCCATTGAGTTCTATTCTGTAGAGAAACATTTAATCTTTTAATCAAGCAGCATGGCTACTCTAGCAAAGGATCTCATCGAAAGGCCTGTATGAAGGGATTACATTCAGAGGCCTGTGCAATCTGGAGAGAATGCAGAAAGAATATTTGTGTTTGTGCTATTGTTTGTGCTCTGTTTGTGCTTATGCAGGGTGTAAGTGATTTCTATGGTTAAGGCAATGTAGTACACACCTTTAATCCTAACTCAGAAGGAAGTGGTAGTACATGCCTTTAATGCCAACTCTGAGATGAAGAGGGAGCAATCAGTAGAGGTGGAGCTCAGTAGAAAGAAGCAGGGAATAGAAGCAGAGTGTGGAAGCAGAGCTCAGACAGAAGCAAGATGGGAGAAGCAGATGGGTGGAAGCAGGCAAAAGGAAGAGCTCAGAGAGAAGTGAAGGGTTAGTTCAGTCAGGCAGTTTGAGTGCAGTCAGCTCACAGGCAGTTCAGAAGGAGAAGCCGAGAAGACTCAGTCCAGAATAAGTGGAGAGTGGGAAGCAGACGGTTTATGATTTACAGTTTGGAGTTCACAATGCAGATCAGAATGAAAAGAAGTAGTTCAGAAGACAGATAGAGTGAGCTCAGTCAGTACTAAGTCTCGGAGGCTGAAATATCTTGCTTTACAGATTAGATTTAATGGAGGCTGAAGCCTTCTAGAACTGGGGATTGAATTAGCAAAGAGTAAACTGTCTTTTGCAATGAACCAAGAAGAATAATTTACATTTATGCTTACACTATTTTTTTAGAAAGCATTGACAAATATACTTACAATCCTCCTGCCTCAGTTTCCTCAGAATTAGGAATATATATACATATATATATATATATATATATATATATATATATATGATAAGGCTTTTAAAACTTAGAATATTTCATTTTAGAAAATTATGTCTACTAAGAATTTTAACTGCACTGTTAGACAGCAGACACTTCCTAGCAAGTATGCCAAGATTGGAATCTATTTCCAAACAAAGTAATAAAAAATATATATAAAACAATCCAGGGCAATTTGATAGATCAATTATATCTTATTGTTACTTTAATTTGTATCACTTTGAGACTGACTGTGTTGCAGTATATACTAGCATTATTTCAGTTCTTACAGTAAGGCTATTAATGTTCATCAGTTTTCATGGAATTTTAATAATCTTTGCCCTCTTAACTGAAGTATGTGTGAACATATTTAGGGAATCAGGTAGGTGATCTTTGCTCTCCCTGCTGTCCTCCAATTTCAATCCCCCAGTCATATGCCCAGCCTTGTAGCAGATCAATTTCTGCAGACTTTCCTTCCTTTCTCCCCCTCCCAGGGATCTACAGAGATCCTGGAGGCACACCCAGCCTTTTATCTTCTTGTGGATCCATCAAATGTCCATCCTGCAGCCCATCCCCAAACTCATAAGCAAATTAGTGTCAGGTCCCTATACCTAGAAATACATTCTACCCAGAGGCCCCAGTGGTCACATCTGGAAGAGAATCAGAAGCACCAGGCAACCCAAAGCCAGCACACTCTCCTAAGAACCAGAAGAGAGCAGCAGTAATCAAGGAATACAACATAAACACAATACAGACAAGACTAGATACCAGCACCTAGAACTAAAGCATCTCAAACTTAGATGTCTCGACACCAAAATACAAACACAATCAAAGCAACACATCTCCACTAGAGTCCAGTAAATCACTATAATAGGCACTGAGAAATGAAACATAGATGAAGCGCAAGACAAAGACCTTAATATAGCCTTTAAGAAGATGATAGAAGTCTTTGAAGAGGAAATAAACTAATCCCTTCAAGATATTCATGGAAACACAAACAATGGAAGGAAATGAATGAAACAGTTCATGACCTGAAAGTGGAAATTAGAATTTTTTTAAAAAAAGAAAGAAAGAAAAAAGAAAACCTGGACTAAGGATATCTGGAAATGAAAAATTTAAGAACTCAAACAGGAACACAGAGGCAAGCTTCACCAAAAGAATACAAGAGATGGAAGAGAGAATATCAGGCATTGAAGATACAACCAAAGAAAAAGATACTTCGGTAAAAAAAACTGTTAAAATTGGGTTGGAAATTTGCTGGGATTTCAGTGAATTTGTACATTGCTTTTGGTAGGTTAGCCATTTTTACTATGTTAATCCCACTCAATCACTAACATAGGTGATCTTTCTATCTTCTGATACCATCTTCAATTTCTTTTTTCAATGTTTTAATGATTTTATCATACAAATCTTCCAGTATTATATAATATATATTATATGTTATTATATAAGACATATAATAATATATTATATAATATATAGCACATATATGTACACATTTGAGGCTATTGCAAAAGGTATTGTTTCGCTGATTTCTTTCTTAATCCTTCTATCTTTTGTTCACAGAAAGGTTACTAAATTTGTTCTCTGAGAAAAATCACTAATATTGACAAAATTGTTAGCAAATTGACTAAAATGCAGAGAAAGAATATCCAAATCAACAAAATTAGAGATGGAAAGGGGATGTAACAATAGATATCCAGGAAATCCAGAGACTCATAAGGACATAATTGAAAGGCCTATACTGCAAAAATAGGAAAATCTAAAAATAAATTAATACTTTTCTTAATATATACAACCTACTAAAGTTAAATCAAGTCATATTACCAATTTAAACAGACTTCTAATCCCTAGTAAAATAGAAGTAGTAATGAAAAGGCTCCCAAACAGCTGGACAATAGTGGCACCCCCCTTTAATTCCAGAACTCCATAGGCAGCAGCAAGGGGAGCTCTGTGAGGTCAAGGCCAGCTGGGTCTCCAAAACGAGTTCCAGGACAGTAAGAATTACAATAGAGACACCTTGTCTTGAAAAAACCAAAGCAAACCAAAGCAAAACAAACATTATTATTCTTTTGGTTTTTTGGGACACGGTTTCTCTGTTGTATCTCTGGTTGTCCTGGAACTCACTCTGTAGAACACGCTGGCCTCAAACTCACAAAGATCTGCCTGCCTCTGCCTCCTAAGTGCTGGGATAAAAGGCATGCACCACCAACACCTGGCTATTTAATTATATTTTATACATTAGATGCCTGTTTGTTTTCTAAGGTATACAGGAATGAGGTGAATACGGGAGGGGAGTTGGGAAGAAACTGGGAGGAGTTAGGGGTGACCATAATTAGAATATATTGTATGAAAAAGAAATCTATTTTCAATAAAAGCAAAAGTTATTTTTTACTATATGATGCATAATGAGCAACATTTTTGTGTTTGTTTTTACACTAGAAAAAGACAGTATCTGAAGACAGTATAATATAAAATCCAAATAGATTGAAATCACTCCTGAGCATCTGGAGGAGGGTCTTAGCACAGGTGGAAAAATCATTTATATTTGTAGGAAAAGACAATCTCTAGTTCATTTGCATTTATATAGCTCCTAGAAGTAGAAAAATGAAATATCAGAGTCTGTACAGCTGGACTGCTAAAAGGTGAGACCTAAACGTAGATGACTTGTTTGAGTGGATGTATAATAAGGTTTTGGAGAAGCAAAGGTACGACAGAAACTATTTATGTCTCAAAAACTATCTAAACTGCTCTGTTTAATAAAATGAGGGTTATTACATTTTCTGCAAGACAGATTGTGAGGGCTGTTTAGACATCTGAGAGGTCTAGATATTAGGAGATTTTGAGAATAGAAAAAGGACACACACTAGGGTAATATAGCACTTTATTATAGCCAATATTCAGTGGTGACTGAAACCCAGATTGGAATCTACTGAAGAATGTTGAGATGAAGAAATTCAGGAAAGTGATAGGAGCAAGCTTTGGAGAGAATGGAGGCTATATGAAAGTAAGATCAAGTGAGCATAATTGTAGAGGTCCCATAATGCTCATCATATAAAATGCAAAAAACTTAGCATGTGTTTTTAATAATATTTTTGCATATAAATATTTGTGTATGCACACACACATGTGTATGTGGGTGTGTATGAAGAGGCAAGAGGACAATCTCTGCTATCATTCTTATGTGCTATCCAGTTTGTTTTTGAGATGGTGTTTCTCATTGACCTGGTATTTGCCACATAATATAAGCTATCTGGCCAATGAGCACCAGGAATCCATCTGGCTTACCAGAACTGGGATTAAAAGTAGCACCCTGAAGTCATCTCTTTTTTACTTCTCATTTTCCCTTTTATGTGGCTTCTAGAGATCAAACTCAGGTCCTCATGCTAGGAAGACAAGAAGTTTACTGATCACAGTATTTCCCCAGCCCTGGTTGTTATGAATTTATAGAAGTTAATTTCATCTGTATCTAGATTATTTATATTTAGACCCCTTTATTTCTTTACCCTTTCCTGATCATCTTTAATTTAATAAGAGGTACAATATAATTGCATTAATTGTCACATACGGTATGTTTAGGATTAATATCCAATAAGATACTTGATAACATTTTTATGTTTGTTATTTTACTATATCCAAATTGTTTCCATGATTGAAAAGTTATATGTCTAGTCATACAAGTAATGGTTAGACTTCATATTCAAAAATATTGGAATATTGGTATTTAGTGTTTATCTTTAATATTCAATGTAAAGTGAGAAATAGTAGTTAGAAGCTATATTCAATAAATATTTACCCATATTTTCTTTCCTTTTTTCCTCATTGTTTCAATCCTTAGTTTGTTATTATCAACATTTCAACTTCTTGCTTTGGTTTGATTCCCACTTATCCCTTTTGGAATTGGAACATACTATCATCATATCTAAAATAACATTTTAGAAAAGTTATTTGAACGTCTGCTGATGTGGCCATCTGGTCTACCCTAATCTCCATTCTCTCCTCGTATCTCATTGTGTCTCCTTGTATGAGACTGGATCTGTGTAGGACTTTTAAAATTTCTCCCAAAGTATATCCCACACAAATTGAATATTTTCAGATCTCTTTGCCTCTTTCAGTCAAGTCCTGTATGAATTATATCTTGAAAAACTTAGCAGAGGACTATTTTATTAATAAGCTGGTAGGTTATCCCTGAACTCATGATTCTCTTCCTTTAGTCTCTGCCTGCTTAGATTCCAGATTTAGATCACTGTACTTAGCAAGCTTTTGATTTTTGATGGCAGCCTTTGTGGTTTCCAGACATGGTTTCCCCCAGTTTTGCATTTCTTTGTTTAGACATCCATGAATGACAATGAGAAAACATATGTTTTCATATTATCATTGTACTCATTACTCTGTGTTTTACTGATTTAACTTCTCCAAATTCTCAATTGTCCTTTTAGGTATTTCTAGTAAACAAAGGATGTGTGTGTGTGTGTGTGTGTGTGTGTGTGTGTGTGTGTATGTGCTTGTGCAGTGGTATGCTTATATATGTGAATGTTTCCTTTAAAGACTTGCAGCTGTTGGAAGGAAGCTCTTGAGTAATTCTATAATTATAGTGTACTTTATAGCCTTAATGAATTCATGCAGTTTTATTTTTCTTTCTTTTAAAAGAATCCATGTAAGTGTACGAATAAGTGAACTATTATGACAAATTATTGATTCAGAATTTTCTAAAGTTTATATAAGCTTACAGTCTCAGATATGGAAAACACCTTTAAATAAGTCAGGAAATATAGCATTTATGATCCCTAAGAGAACACCCACAGTAGCTGCCAAAGGTAGTAGAGCAGAATAAGAGTTATTATTCTGAGACTGAGTTCAGAATCAGTTTAGGGAATAGAAGTATACCTAGGATTTTTAAACTCTTTATTTCACTTGTGTATATCTTGGAGCTTCTGTGACTCTAAGATTTACCCAGTATAATTTTTATTTAGTAAAACTGATTCTACACAATAATAAAGAATCTCTGGCCTCTGAGGGAGTGCCAGTGAGCCTACAATATTGGCCTCCTGTACAGCAAGAATGTATACTTTGTGAAAAACATTGAAGCAATTTATATAATTCAATATGGTACTTGAAACTCTGGAGTGATAGAAAGAAGTGTTACTGAGTTAATATAATCATGTAAGATTACTATTTGATTTACTTGAAAATTTAATATTTATGGTTTTGAAGAGTTGAGTCCATAGTAAGGGGGACATTTGATATTTTTAGACCATTTATGTTTTCATTTTTATTGAAAATATTTTTTTCGTACACTATATTTTAATTATAGTTTCCCATTCCTTAACTCCTCCCAATTTCTCATCTCCCCTTCTATCCAGATCCACTCTTTCTGTCTCTCCTTAGAAAACTAACAGTTATCTAAAGTATAAGATACATAATAAGATAACACACACACACACACACACACACACACACACACAATCAGAATAGGACAAAGCAAAAAAACAGAAGGACAAGAAGCAAAGAAAAAGAATAAGAAACCCATTCACATACACAGCTGTACCAACACACATATGAACTCACAGAGAAGCATGGCATGCCCAGGATCTGCATTTGACTGCGCCAGGTCCTTTACATATATATTATGGATTCTAGTTTAGTGCTTTTATGGAATTCTTCAGTGTTCAAATGAACAGGTCTTTGTTTCTTGTGCCTTCTGTCTTAGGCTCTTTTCCTTCTGTTTTGTCCAATTCTGATAGTTTAGTTTTTTATTTATCTTATAATATCTTATATATTATCCCTTAGAAGTCTGTTTTTGATAATGAGAGACAGAAAGGGTGTGGATCCAGATGAAAGGGGAAGTGGAATATAATTGGTAGGAGTAGAGGAATGTGAAACCGTGATCAGGACATATTATGTGAGAAAAATATCTATTTTTAATAAAAGGAAAAAGCTTTCATACAAAAATAAAAAGAATATAGTCAGTATTTTGGAAAAAAGGAAAAGTCAGGTGGGTGCTGTTGATCTCCTGCCTTTTTAAGTCGCTTGCTCTTTCTCTCTTGCCAGTCTCAATATCCTTTTCCTGTCTGCATATTTAGTGTTTTGATTATTAAATGACATGAGATATTCTGTGTTCTGTGTGCTTCATGTTTTAAGTCTCATCTCCTAGATTAGGGAGAAATTTCTTCTATGATTTTGTCAAAAATATTTTCTGTGCATTTGAGTTTCTTCTTCTTAATATACCTATCATTCTTAAAGATCCATTTATCTATCTACTTATTTAGTAGGGTCCCAAATTTTCTGCATGTTCACTTCTCAGTTTGTCTTTAGATTTAACATTTTCTGTGACTAAATAATCCATTTTTTCCCTCTGTTTTAGAGACTTGATATTCTCTTTTCTACTAGGTTCAATCAGTTTAATAATAGTTTCCCCTGAGTTGTTTGGCTACCTGAGTTTTTCATTTTGAATTACCTTTCATTTTTTAAAAATTTTCTCTAGAGATTCTTCTACATTTGTTTTACATCTTGGATTATTTTCTTTATTTCACTCAACGAGTTGCTTTGTTTTTGTGGTACTCATTTAGGCATTTGAGTTCCTTGAACATATTCATCATTGCTGTTCTGAAATAATTGTCCCATGATTGTTGACTAAGTTGCTTTTGACAGATAGCAATGAAATGGAGTGTTAATTTCTGGAGGAATCATAGTGTTTCGGTTAATCATGTTTGTGTTTTTGTCATTGGATCTAAGCATCTGGAGTTAAGTCGTTGGCAGTGTTTCTTCTGGATATCTGGTTCTCTTTGGTAGTTGGCTTTTTGAATCCACGTTTGTTATTACCCCAACTTGTCAGTTTGTGAACCAGTTGACTTGTGATTTGTGTTCAGCCTGGGAACAATCTTTGTTGATTTATGAATGAAATGTCAGACCGAAGTGGTATCAGCTCAGCTGGGAATTAGGTGTACTGTCTGAGCCTAGAAGTAAGCCTTCTGTAGTGTGTTGACTAGTTTTATGTCTACTTGATATTAGCTAGAGCTATTAGAGGGTAGTGAACCTCAATTCAGTAAATGTCTCTATAAGGTCAGGTTGTAGATAAGCCTGTAGGACATTTTCTTACTTAGTGATTGACATGGAAGGCCCTAGCAAATTGTGGTTGGTGTCAACCCTGGGCTGGTAGTCCTGGGTTCTATAAGAAAACAGGCTGAGCAAGCCATGAGGAGCAAAGACAGTACGTAACACCCCCTCCCCCAGCTTTTGAATCAGCCCCTGTCTCCACGTCTCTGACCAGTTTTGAGTTTCTATCCTTACTCCTTTTGATAATGAATAACAATGTGGAAATATAAAGCAAATAAACCCTTTCCCCACCAACTTGCTTTTGCTCATGGTGTTCTGTTGCAGCAATGGAAACCCTAATCAGGACATGTAGGCTAGAAAATCCCTCTGCTGATCTTCAGAAGTTTGTAGAGGGCTGGTCAGATTGCATCAGAGGCAGAGTTCATTTGCCATTTCTTTTGTGATTTTTTTTTATCAAATGCAAGTAAGCGATGTGAATTATTATGAAAACTGTACCTACAATATCCATTTCATCTGCATCTTAGCCACCCATTTTGTTCTCACTAATTGTATGTTTCTCCCTACTATACTGCAAGCTCCCTAAAGACTGGATAGGTGCTGTTCCTCTTTGCATTTTTAGTAACATTGAATGCTATTTTACAGATGCTCAAATATGCTAAATGTACAAAGAAATGAATCCAAAAATTCTAATTCTGCATTGCTACTTACAACTCTAAAAGAGATTTAAATCAACTTGTGAAAGCAAGACGGATATATAATTGCACTTATTGAAGTAAAAAAAATAAATAAAAAGAATACGTGCTATAGTCCCGTTTGGAGCTGAAATTTCTAGAATATTAGAAAATTAAGGCTACAGGTTTTCCCACACAGATTCCCTAGCAATTGACATTTCTTCTCATTTAGGAGGGATTTGAATTGTGACCAAGTATCTTTGTATATAGTCCACTCAAAAGATTATTGTGGATTCATTGAAAAGAGACTGCATATGAGAAATGCTTTCAGCATGACAATATTTTGCTTGTTTCTTAACATTGACAGGATATTAAAAGCATAGTATAACTTTGGCAGTTCAGTAAAAGAGACAGAAAAGACAACTCTAAGGTATGTTAGATAGAGCAGCATATTACAATGACACCCTCAAATCCTTCATTTGATATTATGGGCTGACTCAATTAAGAATTTATAGCAGGTGTGCACATGTGATCTTTTGTTGCCATCTGTGATCCACCTGCAAAGTTGCAAATTATTTATATAAGATTGCACTGATCACTCCTACCAGCAGGGTACTTACCATAGCTTGTCTCTGATTTCACAGAAACATTCTTCAGGGTCCAGTAAAGGATTAATGGAAATGAGCTTCTTGTGCATCGAATGAGTATTTGTGATGAGGTACTCACAAATGTGTGCTGCTTGAGTAAGATAATGTGAATGGTGATGCATGACCTAATTGGTCTTGCTTTTATATAAGCTCATACTCTTCATTTTTTGTTTTTATTTATGTGTTACCTTTTACTTTTTCAGTTGCTAGTAATTTCGAGGATACATTTTAGATCCTGTCTCTGTCTTTAAAAAATTTATAGTCTTTAAAGGAATTATATTAGAGATTATTAATTGTTCTGTTAAGACACATTTGTTTGCCTGAAGTGGCATAGTAGCTGCTGGAAATGTGGGCCCTTCACTTCCGTACCCTTATACTTTCATCTAATTCGCATTCAAATATGATCTTTTTATATGCACTGCCATGTGAGAAAAAATTAGAAATGGCTTGTGGCTTATCTTCACAGAACTGTAGGAGGTGTTTGTGGAAAGAACTGCAAATGCAACGAGGTTGCCCTAGGATAGAAACCTGGACTTGATGACATGCCTGAATTTAGGTTCCTGTTCTGTTTTTACTAGTTGAGAAACATTGGGTAAATTACTCAACTTCTCTAGGCTTTTTTTTTTTTTTTTTCCTTTTCTGAAGCTAAGAACAGAACCCAGTGTGTACGGCTGAGAAAACCAAGTAAAATGTAGTCAAAATGCATAGAACATATTTGACCTGCAAGATGTCCATTAGACTGTTGACTATTATGATTCCTTTGCTTTGTGAAAAGTAAGTTCTATATTACACACAATGTAATTGTTAAGGACATTTCTTGCCAGCACCTAGTTTTCTCTCTGTAAGAGGAACTCATCTTTTGTCACACTTGACAGTTTATTCGTGTCAACCACAATTTTTTAGGACTTAATCTTGAGTATCACAGAACCAGGTAGAAGTCCAAAGTACTTCTGACACTACAATTGAATTGACTCAAACTATAAAGTTTCATTCTCTGAAAGTCATCAAAACATGATCACAGAGGCTGTTCTTTGAAATGCAGACGGTGTTTGCCTAACCTTTTGATTTGTAGTTAGAGCTGAGAAGGATTTAACGTTTCAAGATCTTTATGGAGGAATGGCGGCATAAGCTGGCACAATTTGTAGGTCTTTCCACGTGGGCTGTTATGTTTGGAAGATACAAAGATTTCAGCTGTTGTGCTGTGCTATCTGTGCATCAATTTGTTTCAACCCAATAGACATCTGATAACTGTCGCCTCCCTGAGCTCTAAGCGAGTACATTAACTAACATGGAGATCAAGCCGTTTATTAATCATGCAATTTATTCACCTCACTGCTGCAATCGTTCCCCAGTAGCAGCCAAGATGCTACATAGAGTAAGTTGACTATGGAAATGAACAAAATTGCACCTTAATGACCTCCAAGAGCTAATGGAGACCTCTAAGTGCCTAGCTAAATATCAGTGTGGCATGTTTGCTGGGGAGATCTTGGCTCATTATTCCACTCTGCTGAGCTAAATCATTTGAGTTCTCTTTATTTGCTGTTGGCCTTTCCCTTTCCCTTTCTCCGCTCATGCATAAAGGATATTGATTTAAATAAAAGATACTGTACACATGCAGTTTGTCAGGGAAATCTGACTCTGCAAGTGTAATTCCAAAGGTCAGAGTTCTTGCAATGGTTGATTTACATTAATCTGTTCTCGAGGAAAATGTCCTACTTGACTAAATAAATGTTTTCTTAAAAGCAAATCCTATATTGCTCCTAGTCATCTAACATGCTTTCCCAAAGCCAATCAAAGGGGAAAATCATATTTACTGGAAAGCCTTACACTTGGTCTCATTCCAGTGTAGTACAATAGATGAAACCTCTGGAAAAAAATACCAGTGAACTGAATGTAAAACTGAAAAAATTTGGATTTTCATCCTAAAATTATCCTAAAAGTTTTCAACACAGTGAAATAAATAGTTTTAATTTTAGGGACTATTTTGCAATTTTTTTCTTGGAAAATTCAATTTAAATGAAATCTACAGTTAAATTTGAGAGGATGTGTTTACTGGTGTATAAAACTGGATAAAAGTTTAAAAGGTGATTATATAAAGCTACTAAAATAGTAAATAATTTCAGTCGTTTTCCCACACGCAATATGTAATCTGCCCTTAGGTATCTTTATTTTTGCCTATAAATTTACTCTTTAGTGCTCATTTACTTGTGATGTTAATAATCATTTTATGAAAGTACAAACTTCTGTGTGGACTTTTATTTACCATTTCAATACTCTCATTACTCTGTAGGGTCAAAATGAATTAAAGTGAAAATGAATTAAAATCTTGAACGTTCATGATCAAATTTCATTGACACTCCTTCAAAATACTTTCTGTACTATCATGTCTTTGGTAAACCTTTTGCCAGACATATTTTGTTTCATGTCTAACTTTACTTTAGACAAATTATGAGATGTGGTTAAAATGTACAACCTTAAAAATTGCCGGTAATAACTGTGATCATGCTTTCACGCTCATACTCCCTCAATTAAGTACTGTTATACTCTCCTTCATCATCATGAGGGACCTTTGAAGGAGACTGACAAATTACTATAGTTATAGCTGAAAACTGTACTTAAGAGAAGTTATGCAACACTCAAGGACACAGAGCCAGGATGAGAATCTTGCCTTCATGGCTCTTCAATGAAAAATCTTAACCACTGAATTGACTTGCATCTGACAAGAGGCAATGCTTTATATGATATAGAAAGTTACTTGATAAGAGCTCAATAATTGGTAGCTATTAGTATATTTCATCATTTCTTTGTTGTTTGAAAAAGCTCATCCTAGACACACAGAACTCCAAATAAATATGGAAATTACTGAGTTTTAATTTGTCCTGGTAGTTGATATTCTGTACACATCCATTAATTCAGTTATTTCTATGTATCTTAATGGAATACTTTTTTTGTTCTCAAATTTTGATTGAAATTTCTTGAAATTTCTTTGTGGAATCGTCCAGAATTATAAACATGTTCAACAGATATGTATTCTCAATAGTCAGATGCATGCTACCACATGGCTTACAGAATCAATTACACACATGGGATGCTTGTTTACTATCCCATGCTGATAAAATCTCTGTAGATGTCTAGTACCTATCTAGTTAATAAGCTCACATTTATTCATGTGAATTATTCCCTATTCTCCTATTTACATTACACCATCCTTTTTCTTCTTTGGGTTGACGCCAAATTCATTTTCCCTAACAATATAGAACATGTATATAATTTTATGCCATTGTACAAATTATTGTTTGCCTCTGCCCCCATGTGTTTCTAAAATCCTCAGTAACATTTCCCAGGAGGAAAATTCTAGAGCCTAGATGGGTCATATAAATTGTTTTCTTGTGTATGCTACATTATTTATAATAACTTTCAATGAAGGTGAGCATAGCTCTTTCTTGTTTCCTGGTTCAGGGTCATTATATTTTCTTTATAAATACCCAGAGCACAGAACACAGATACAGATTTGTGAATTTAGTAAATTTGGTGCACTTGATATTTTCAAGGAAAGCATTCCATCTTAAGATTAAAGTTCAAGTCATAAAAGTTGAATAAATGAAATGAAACATTGTTGGTTCTGACATTTCTTAAATTGTTATTTATTGAATTGGGGGACACTATGGAGAAATGTGTGACTGGGATAAAAGATCAAATGGCTATTAAATGCTTTCCAAAAAGATTTACTTTCAAAATTTGTGATTCTGTGTATATGTATTTGTGTGAGTGTTTGAATGCAGATATCAGAAGTGCAGGAGTTACATGCTTTTCTGAGCTGCCCAATATGGATGATAGGAATCAAATTCTGGTACTATGGAAGAGCAGGAACGATTTCTTACTGCTGAGCCTTCTCTCCAACTACTAGACAATTAAGTCTTTGTGATGACATTATTTTACCAATACTTACTGTACAACAAAAGGCTATATATGCATATACCTAAAAAGCATAACTGATTATTTAGAGATCTGCATGTGTGCATTCATATAAGTGAATATATACATATTTGCATATCTAGTGTATGTGTGTATACACTAATATATACTATATATAAATGTGTTATATAAAATGCATATATACATAGTCACATAAATTAAGAGAAATATTATGGATAATTGTAGACAAAATATATTACTATATATTATATAATACAAAATATTCCATATAATTCAGTGAAATAATTCCCTTAATGTATAGAATGTATAACTTTTATTGTTTTATCTTCCATTATGTTACTAAAATCTACATTTTCTATTTATCTGTGCAGTTGATGCTTTCAACGAAATAAGACCTAGTTAGAGAAGGTTTTGCCTTGTAATATACTTTCAATTATTTTAACAGGATGGGATATATATTGAATGTTTGATTAACTTTTAATTTAAATGATAGAACCTGGAGAAATGTGTCCTCTGCAACAACATACCATGAGCTTCTAAGGTATTTCTTTGTTGTAGTGTTGAGGATTGTACGTGTGAGACAAATGTCCTACAATTGGTCCTTTTATTTACTTAAACTGAGATATTAAATTTTGCTTTATCTCTTGTTATTTAGGAGTGGTAGGTGCTGTAGAGATTAATTAATTCCTATAGACCATTAAGTCTGTATTATTTATTTTATCTAATGTGTTTGTGTTTCATAAATGAACAATTAAAAATATTTAGCAATACATTGATGGAAATCTAAAAAGATTTTTTTTTGTTTCACACTCAGAATGTACCATGACATCTTAATGAGGAAAAAATTATTTTTGACTTGGAATGGGGTTCGCCTTTAAATTTTCATAACAGCATCTCTTACGTAGCCTGAGGTAACCTCTATGGTATAATGGTTTATAAATACATTTGAGTTAGTTTAGTGGTAATTAGTGACACATGAGTGAAGAACCATATTTTAAGTTCATGGATATTGAGCTTAGTGGATGATGTTTGGCTTTATAAGTGCCTGTTGGGGGCTGTTATGAATAATAATGAAGCAAGAACATATATTTTCATCTATAGTGAGTGTCCCAAGGCTGTGTGGCCTTGGGAATCCTAGCTGTTCCTGTTCCACTGCTTGAGTGACATCCCAGCTACCCTCCCCAGCAGAATGGAGCTATGATCAGCATGTTGCTGCAAGGATCATTACCTTCTTGACATTCTTTTCATTGCTTCTTTTTCTTTGAATTTCTGTGAGAATGAATTTTATTCCTTCTATAACTATAATCCATCTGCTTTTGACACTTTTATCAGTAATTACAAAAGAGCCAATCGTTTGAAATGTGAAACAATTTAGATGTTGTCTAACTGAACTGTGGCTCTCACTTCAGTAGAACTTCTGAAACAGAATGTGACCTGCGAAGTTTCCTGCCTTGTTTCATTACTGCCTGGGTTCAACTTTCTTTAAAAATCCCTACACTAGAGGTAACCTTACATGCTCTTCTAACTCAGGATCCCCCATCTCTGTTTGTGTGTCTTTTCTACTTTGTGTTCTTTCAAGCATGTAATACTCCCTGACATTATGATATTTAATTATTCATTGCTTTTTGTCTCCTGAGTGGGATGCAAGCTCTATGAGAATAAGAATTTGTTTATTTTGCCACCATTGTATTTTAGTATCAGAATTCTATATGCCACATTTTGCTGGATCAATGGTTAGCTTGTGAACTATGAGAATATTGAATTCATTTTCATATATGCATATATTCTCTTTATATATATATTTATCTTAATGTGTGAATTTACAGTATATATTTATCTTATGTGTGCATATATGTATTATATATATCCATGTATGT
Source organism: Cricetomys ansorgei (assembly GCA_026225945.1). Lineage (NCBI taxonomy): Eukaryota > Metazoa > Chordata > Mammalia > Rodentia > Nesomyidae > Cricetomys > Cricetomys ansorgei. The sequence continues at coordinate 3,685,802 of JAMJFZ010001074.1, forward strand.
TGTATATATAACATATGTTATGTTATATATATAGGAAATGTATATGTATTTACTTCATATATTATTATATATATATTCGAGGTTGATCATTCCAGCATAGATAATCTATCAATTATCATTGATAATTCAATTCTAGCCATATTAGGTATTATATATGTGAAGATGAATAAAATAGAATTTCTGCCCACACAGATATCAAATTGTAGAACATTTATATTGATGTAGTTTTCAGAGGAAGAATTTTAAAGCTATAATTTCAGACAGGCCCCCTATTACCCATAGAAAGAGTAAGCATCATGAAAGCCCCCCTTGCAAATCATAGATTTATGTTAGTCCTAAGATTTAAGACATTTGTGCCTGCCATTGTTAAATGTAAACATATCAGTGAAGAATGGAAATATATAAAGTAGAAAGCATGGATATTAGCATTTTATTAAAAGTTCAGATCAAATCTCCTATAAAGCTTGTATATTAGTTTATATTCAAAAATTTTCCATAAGGGGCAAAATCAGATCTTTGGACGATTTGGGTGACATCCATAACATCGGGTGCCTCATTCTCAACACAAGGTAAGCAATAAAGAAATAAATTACCAGAGCATGGATATGCATACATTAAGGGAAAGAAAAGGTCATCCAGAAGTGCGTTTTCTCCAAAGAAAATAACTTGACTTTTCACACAATGTTAAAGTTTTTTGAGATAATGGTAGGCACACACATGCGCGCGCGCGCGCGCGCGCGCGCGCACACACACACACACACACATCATTTTAGTGACAAAAAATATGAAAACTAATGAGCTTCTGGTCATGATTGTCTGTTACTGAACACTTGACATTTATGTTTTTTCTGATCATTCAACACGCTTTTCTTTCTTTTGATGTCTACATTTTGTTTGGGATCTCCTCTTTTATTTCTTTTTTTCAAGTTCTTGTGGCATAGTACACACATGTACTATCTTCAGCTGAGGAAAAGAAGGCCTCATATAATCCAAAAAGAGCAAGTCATTTCTCTGGACATGATGGTGCTGTTAGAGTGATTCAAATCGTATGACACACATGAAATATTGTAGCTCTCCATCATTCAATGAGAGAACAGGGATAAATGCTAGTGACTTCTTCCATTGATTCTCAATTAAAAGGAAAAGATGCCAAAGTTGCTTCACCCATTGTACTGTGTAAGAGCCTGTTGGTAACTGAAACCAAGGCAGAAACGCTTGAAAAGGGAGCAGAGGGTGGATTTTGGAACCTGTTGTTGGAAATTTGGCATGAGGGAGTGAAAGAAGCAGGGTACCGCTTCATGAACTTTATATTACTGGGTTCGTAAAGAGCCTATTTTTATTGATTATGCATGCTTGGAACTAAGGTTAAGTTTATTTTCTTGCTACATAATCATTGTTCCTGATATATTTCTGGTTTCTCAGCTTCAGTTCTTATAGTATCAATAGAGAAAGTCACATGGGTAGATGTGTTGGTTTGGTATTAGTCTCATTTTAGTTTCCATGACAAAGCCATCAAAACAACACGGGCAGCATAAGAGGTTTATGAGCCCAGATTTTGATAGAGGCTCTCAGGTTGAAGTCTTGCATTCCTAAGACTTTCTGTAATTGATTTCATTAATATTTCTTTCTTTTATTTTCTTTTTCAAATTTTTAGATACAAATTTTATTATAGTTATATTTGTTTCTTGAATAATTGTGAAAAGTGAATTCACATGGTCTGCAGCAGTGCACCGAGCTCAGAAACTGTTACTGCTCAAATGAGTGTTATGCTCATCAATATTGTGTCAGGTAATCACTTAGTACATACATAGGTGTGGTTGCCATTATATCAAAATAGAGTGCTTCATGCATCATGACTCTTATAATAATTGGCAGATGACAAAATGGAAAGTTTTGGGAGTGATTTGCCTCCCAAGGACAGGTAAAAGGATCAGAGACCACCCCTACCCCAACTTTAAGGTGTTCTATAAGAACACCAATCAAGGACTCCTAGTAATGGGGGACAGGGAGCCTGAACAGGCCATTTCCTGTAGCCAGGCAAGACTTCCAGTAGTCAGACTGGGCCTCAAACCCAGCCACTAAATCTTTGATCTATAACCTAACCTGTCTGCAAGATCTACTGGGGCAATGGAAAGGCAGAACCCCATGCTAAGGGAAGGAGCCCATGCGTGACATGGCAGAGCTGTCCAGAAACTGGAGACTGAAGAGCCCAAGAAAATTCCTAATCATATTCTGCTATGTTTATAGATCAGTGCCTAGCCCAATCATCATCAGAGAGGCTCCCACTGTCAGCTGATGGGAGCAGATGCAGAGGCCCAGGGCCAAACATCAGGAGGAGATCAGCAAACCCTGATGAAGAGCAGGAAGAGGAATTGTAGAGATCAGAGAGTTCGAAGATATCAGGAGGTCAACCTTCACAGAGTCAACTGACCAAGACTCAGAGACTCACAGAGACTGAAGCAGCAGATATGAGCCTATGGGGTCCCCTATATATGTCTTATTGTTATCTGACCTATGTTCTTAATGGTTCTCACTTTTGGAAAATGAAGGTGTTCCCTGGATTATCTCTTTATCTTGAACATGAAAACTCTTAGTAGAGGTTGAACACACTTCTGTCCTTGGAAAATACAGAACAATTTATTTGTGAGAGAAGAGGAATAAACTTTTTCTCTGGGTCTCTTTTGTTTTCTCTGTGTCTAACATATAATGCATCATTAAATATATGGCATTTTTCAACTTCTCCTCATCATCATCACAGTATAGGAACAGGGTTAAGTTTGTTCTTTTCAGAGACATGCACTTTATTGGGTGAGCTACTTTTGCAAGGCTTGGTGTTACTGCCTTTGGTGTAATGCTTGAGAAATTCTCAGGCTAGTGGGCTTTGGGGCTGGTATAATTGCAGGAGTGGGACTCTGATATATTAGCAGTGCCTTATAGAACCGGATCAAACTCTCAGTTCCCAGTCTCTGTTGAACTAGCTACTGCTTTCCTCCACTAAAGTGCCATTAGCACTTTAGATGAATGGAAAACAAACTTGAGGGAAGGCAGAGAAACAAACATGATTCTAGCCCTAATGTTTGAAAGGATCATCAGAATTTCTGAGCTGAACAAGCAGCATCTGGGCAGACATTTTAAAATAAGAAACAACTGTTCTCACCCTTGAATCTCCAGCTTCTTCCTAGGACTCAGACCTGAAATCTAGTTCTTAGCAAAGTGAGGGAACTTTGCATTTATGTGGCATGTCCCAGTGGAACAATCTAATTTCTGAGTTCTGTGGTCAGTTATGAGTTTCTGCTTCCAATGGCACAGGGTGCCTCTTAGCAGGAGGTATGTCTTCAGAAATATCCAGGTTCTTTTAGGACTTCCTTGTGATTTATGTTTTATCCTAATTTTAAGTTCAAAGGGCCAAGGAATGATGATAAGCATAGAAATTAAACATGCCACCCCCTTTCCCTATCAATCTGTGTAATTATTGTGAAACCTAGAATTTTTTACTTCCTCCAAGTAGTTGGAGTAAGTATTTTCAAAGAAATACCTAATGGCCTCTATTAGAGAACAAATTTGTGTCTTTATTCGTCTTTCATAAAAACTAGGAAATCAACGCACATTGTTATTTCAAAAAGATTTATGGTGAATAATTTATAAGATGTCAGGCATTATCAAAAGTCCAAAAATTATAGCCTGTTTGTTCTCCTACACAGATGTCCTATTCCCTGAAATGATTCAGCACAGTTGGCTGCGTGAGTCAATCCTATTAATGTCTGCTCTTTGGTAGAAAGTAAGTGGTCATTTGAGCCTAGTAAAGGAAAACAACAATCTTCACACAGAGACTGACAATATTAGATGCTGGATTTAAATTCGGTAGGTGTGAGCTGTGTGACAATTGGATGAATGCTCTTCCCAGGGAAGAGAAAAGTTTAGACAATAAAAACATTTTTATTTTGTATTCAATAAATATGCTGCCATATGCATGCCATATTAAGCTTACTGTTTAACACTTGGGTATACTGTTACTATTAGTGGCAGTTATAACAGATACACATTAATTAAATATTTTACAATACTAATTTTTATCTATTAGAATAAAATAAAATCTCTTTTGAAATGGCCTTTGCAGAGCAGTTTCATGTAGTATTTACTGTGTGTTTTCCCTGCAGTAGAAAAACTATAGACTTGGCAGCATTTTATCTTTTTTGCTTGTTATTTGAGTGACTTTTGACAAACATTGCATCTAATTTTCTTCTTGATAATCTGAGAATACAATTTCCTAAGCTTTAAATTTTTTGGAAGATTACATGAAATCTTATTCATTTAATCTTTGACAATGGGTACCAACTATGTAACATCTACCATGCAGCCATTCTGAAATAAGATCTGCTTATTTCACATGCTATATCTTCTAATATTGACAGCTGGGCTGATCCAAAGTTTTCCCTGAGGTATTCAGACAGAACACAGCTCCTTCTCTAAAACTGGGAATATGCTTGCCAGAGACAGTATTGTCCTGGGGCCAAGCCATTGGGGAAGTGTCCAGGTTCTGGTTCTGAGAACCCAATTCTTTCACCATTACAAGGCAGTACATCAGTCTCAAGGCAGGCTGTATGCTCAGTCTGTAATATTCTTGAAATATCCTGTATTCCCCTTGTGCAAAATTGCTTGATTAGATTCCCACTAACTTTGTCCTGTTGTATGAAAGTTTCTGATAGCTTCATCCCATTTCTCCCTGTAGAAAAGTATATAAAGTGCTATGCTTTTTATTAAGATTCCTTAGCATAAGGCAAGATCTCTTGATCCGAAACTTACCTAACTCCTTATCTTCTGATTTCCTGGTCTTCTCTCCCAGGATCCTGTCACTGAAGAATGACCTGATGTTCCAGGTCATCTATAGAATTATAAGATGTTATAAGAGCATGGTAAGTGTATATTTTTACTTTTAATATAAAGGTTTTATTCTATGAGATAAACTGTTCAATGTGATAGTCTTACACTTAGCAACACTTTAATGACATTTTAAATTCATCAATTCATTTTCCCAAAGTGTTTTTGTATACTTTAGAGAGTCTACCTACAGTTCTCTGTGAAGATAATAATTACTAGTAAATTTGTCAAATGATACTGCAAATCCTTTATATTTCACCCAGTAATTGACTTCCAATAATGAAAGAACCTGAACATCCTAGTTATAGCTATATTCAAGTTATAATGCCTGAGATGTCTACAGATTTTAGGATCTTCCTTAAGAAACGAATCCAGTGTCAAAAATACAAAATTTGTTTCCAAATGAATAGACTTAAACAATTAATTATAAATATATAAAAACCCACCAGATACTACTAACAACATGATATTCAAATATTGGCTTAACTTCTGAAGCTACTGTTTTCCCTCTACTTGTGGGTCCTACTCTGTGACCTCCAATTCTTTTGGCAATGATTTTGAAAAGTCATTTTCTCCAGAGACAATGGAATTCAGCCTCTTGAGACGTATATATAGTTAACTGAAATACTGTTTCACTTTTCAATTGGTAATTGAAAAAAAAAGTTTCAATGTCATAGTTCTTTATTGATAATATCATATATATTTTCAAGATTTCTATCAAGTCTGAGAAAACTTCTACTAAGTATTTTTCATATGTGAATAATACAATTTGGAAGAATTTCATGTGCGGTAATCCATTTCAAGCCATTTCTTTCTGCTCCAAGCATTATCAAGTTCAGTTATTGGTTGGGCTTTTGTCTCAAGACATAGCATTAAGTTGGATTAATTGGCATAAATAGATTTACAACAAGCCATTGTTATACTGAGATGGCTACTGATGACTTAACCCTTTATAGTAATGACCGAACTGGGAAATATATCTCATTAAACCCCAACAAACCATGCCCACATATGTGAATGGATTCCTCAAATTCTCATGACTTTTCCAATGATAATCTTTCTTCAGGTATGCAGGAGAACTGTGTCTAGAAAGGAACAGTGAAGTAATTTCTGAAAAATATTTTCTCTAGGGAAGTACAAAAACTACAAATGTTTATGTGAACACACAGCTAGGAATCCTTATTTCCGGCACCCTCCAAGGGCTGTAGAGGAGCTGGTACAGATCTAAAGGCCAAAGTGGGTCTTTATTGCCCTCTGATAGACTTTCCTTTGGGTTTAGCATAGGCCTTTTCTTATAAAATAGGATATTTATTAAATGTTGTTGATAAATAGTCAGTATTTATTGGTTATAATTCTTGCAATAGTCCTGTGAAAGGATCACATTTTAATGTGACAGAGTTGGTTTTGTTTTCTTAGCTAATGTTTTTATTTCCAATATTGTCTGTATTAGCTGTTTCACTAAACCACTATTTCTTAATTTATTGATGCAGTTAACCACCTAATGTCACTTCATTAAGTTAACTGCCCTAAGATCTACAGATGATTGGAGATGTTGGAGACTTGCCCTGACCTCCCTGCCCCTCAAATTGTGGCTCTATTTTTAACACACAAGACAGGATTACTAAAGTCATGTTCTTTTCTAGATTGGTTTTTTAAGATTGATTTATTCATTGAATTATTTTATGTATATGAGTCTTTTGTCTCCCTGTGTGTATGCAAAGGCACCACATGTGTGTAGTGTCCACTGGGGGCAGAAGAGGGGTGTCAGATATGCTGGAACTGGAGTTACAAATGATTGTAATACACATGGGTTCTTCGAATCAAACCTGGCTCCTGTGCAAGAACAGCATGTGCTTCTAACCGTTGAACAGACTTTCCAGCCCCTATCCTAGTAGTCTTCCTTTTTGGAATTCCTACCGTTTATCCTATGTTTTACTCAGAGCTACACAGAAAAATCTCTGCTTTTCAAATGCCTTACATTTCATTTTCTAAAAAACAACAAGAAAGCACTTCTAATATTCTCTAACATTCTTTATTTTTCAAGTGGCGATGCCACATCACACTAACAGTATGCAGATTCCAGAGGCTGTCTCTCTTTCTGCTCCAAGTAGCTTTATAATTAAATGTTTATAGCTATGTCCCCTGGCAGAGACTGACACAGGACCAGAAAATATTTGAACATCACCAGCGGTCCTGAAGCACTGACTCATTACAGGATACATGGGACTATCAATGCAGCTCATTTCCTTGCATTGTTTTTCCTAGTTTTCTCTTCATGTTGAAGACACTTTCCTTTTCTATCCATTTAGACACAGTGCTAATCATTCCATGCCCTCTTCCATATCAGTTTGGTGAAACAGGCTCTGACTGATAAAGCACTGCAATTCCCCAAACTCATCACTGTGACATTGATGGAACATCAATCATTTCAAAACAGCCATTCCTGTGAGGGTCTGTTTTAAAAAGTGATTTTTATAGAGCAGTATTGGTTTGTGTATGTGGCATATATTTTCTTTATTCCAAAGAAGAGTCGCTCAGTTACAGGACTAGGCTATTCACCTCTGAAACTAACAATTTGGAATTGAAAAGCATTCCTCTGAATACAAAGGCCTGACATAAACATAGAAAGAGCCAGACTTTGTTATTTTCTAGTTAATTAAGATAGAGGAAAAATCAGGTATCCCACATTGAAGAAAGCCTTAGGGGAATTTCTGCTAGTTATGTGGAGAGTTGAGGAAGCCCCAAATGAATGAGCTTCTGAGTGAATGTATGTTGTTGACATGGGCGTGGTCATGCCAAGGACTCCAATGCCTCAGCCTCATGGGGGCAGCAAAACCTTTCCCTTGTGAGACTCATAGAAATGGCAAAGCCTTCCTCAGGGGTCTGAATATAAATGTTGACAGTGTTTTCAGAAAACATGCACAGTAGCTCCACTCATTGGGTATTTATGGTCTGAAGACTATTCCTGTACAGAAGCCACTCCTACCAAGAGTGGCTAAACTGATCTCCTGGACTCATCTATGTGCAATAAACTCATGTGTCTGTACGTGTTTGCCATTTCTTCATCCCCTTTCTCCCCTGGTCAGGTCAGTCCCTGAAACCTTGATGAATGTGTTCAGTTCCTATTCCACTTTATAACAACATTTCCTCTCAGGCAGTTGTTCCATTTGTGGTAAAAATGACCCCCCAAAGGGAGTTTTAGAGAGCTAACTTGAAACAGGAAGTTTGTAAAGGTTAACCATGAATAATGTAATCTTCATTGGAACCTTCCATGGAAGATTGGAATTTTAAAGACTTCGATAGGTAATAGGAATGATTAAAACCCTGTTCCTACAGAGTGCTCCTAAATAATACACTGGAAACTAACAAATTTGTAAACACTCATTCAGCCCCTCTAAGATCAAGGACAAGCATCTTGTTTCTTAGACATGCCTTCTCTCCTCCTTCAGATGTCTCCCCTCTGCTTTGATAAAATCTTCTTTGGGCATGTATCCATCTGCCATAATTCTTCACTGTTCCTAAAACTGTCATGATATTGCAATGAGAACTCTGAGGAAAGCAAAGATCTGCAGTCTTTGACCTCAACTGTCTAGAAAAGGCTAAGTATGGAAATATGTTTGAGGACAGGTGCAGTGGGATTGTGTTCTTATACAGCAGAGCATGCCAAAAGTTATCACTGAAGAAAGGAAAATGCAGCTTTAGCCAACCTTTCAGAGTGACATTTTAAAGTAGCTCTTTACATTAGCAAATCCAGTACATACTTCTTAGGGAAATCTGTCCTCTGAGATTCTATTTTGGCAAGATAGAATAACAAGAAATGAACACATGAAGAAGATAGTTCATAAAACAGACTCCTTCTAGACAAACAAAGAGATTTTCAGAGCCAGGTTTCCACTTTAACTCATTGATTTACAAGAGTGAATCCTTGGCTGTGATATAATGTATAATTGACATTTGCTTCCATTATGAACACTTTAGAAATCCTCCGATCTAGTTTCTGAGAACTCTGCTATCCAAGAAAGAACAATTAGTGATTTAAAAGATTAAATTCAGAATCCATTAAAAATTGTAGTTAGCTACTTCATGGTTAATGGCAGTTTTGAGGTATTTAGAATGTTAGACCAAACTTAAAACTAGCTTATATATAGAATAGCGATTCTTATCCTTTTTATGCCATAGAACCTTTGAAAATTTGATGTAATACAGATTCTTTTGAGAAATGTGTATACATACAATATAGATGTTTCTTTGAATCTGTAAATAAAAGCTCTCATTTTTATTGGACCCTCTCTTTGTATTGGGCAAGTTTGTTAGTCCATATTTGATTAAAAATTTGCATGACTATGCAGCCTTGGGGTATCCTGGTACATGTAGGAAGTCTGGGCATCTGTGGGATGCCCTCATGCCTGTGGGAAATGCTAGTGCCTGCAGGACATCTAGATGCCTGTGGGAGGTCTGGGTGCCAGTTTGATTCCATGGTACCTGCAGAATACCTTGGTGCTTGTGTGATGCACAATGTACAGATGTTTACAGGTTGGTCCAGTGCCTGCAGGATGTCCTGGTGCCTGTGAGATGTCTGGGTACCTGTGGGATGTCTATGGGGCTTGTGGAATGTCTTGGTGCTTGCAGGATATCAGGGTACCTGCTTGGTGTCTGGGTACCTGAGCAAGATCTGGGTGCCTGCCGGAGGCCTGGGTGCCTACAGGCTTGGACAGTGAGGTCTGACTTTGGATTGACCTTCATCATGCTTATTCTTGGGCTAGTATGGGTCAGGTGAATGTGCATCATCAGAGCAGACTGCTGCCTCCAGGAACCATGGTGATGCCCATGATTCATGTTCCTGCTACACTGGCTGGACTTAATTTTCTTATATTTGTTTTTATTTTGGGAGGAGTCACAGGAGTGGGAGGGTAGAACAGGGAAGAATGGAAAGAGGGTGCTATTGATATACATTGTATAAAAATCAAATTATTAATAAATGTATTATAAAAAAAGGAATTCACATGTCACATGAGGACTATTTTTTTGTTCGTGGTGAATACTGATGGCATCTGAGATGAAAGCACTAATGGCTCCTAACTTAACCCCATTTACCCACATCTTGGTGTTTATGCCTTCATGTAATTTTCATTATTTTAGTTTCATTTGGCATCTTTGGTTATTTTGTCTTCTTTGTTTATGATATAGGGTCTCATAACCTAGGATGGCCTGGGCCTCAATATGAGACACGGCCTAAACCAACAGTCCTTGTGCCTCTACCTAGTAAGCATTAAGTTTATAATTGCACACTAAAATACCTGTCTACTGGCTCACATTTAATGATGACAGCACAAATGATTGTTGTGATGCAAGTACAAAAGACTACACACTTGCATTATCTTGTCCTTCAGCTCTTCTAACTCTTAACTCTATATTGATGGAGGCAAAAGCTAAGCTGTTGCCTGCCTTATGGAGAAGACCACATGGCCAACAACTCAGAGTAATCTCCACCAACAAACAGCCAGGAAAGTAGGATCCCTTCCCAGCAACCAGCAGCTAGATGAATGGTCAGGAAAGTGGTGTCTTCTTGGATGGAACTTTCAAGAAAGTCATAGCTTCTACTGTGATTTAGCTATGTGAGATTTTAAGCCAGAGGACCAAGTCAAACTACCCTTGGATTACTAATGCATAGGAACTATGAGGGAATAAGTGCTATTTTTAGCAACTAAATTTCAAGGTAATTCATTATATAGCTTCATGTATATATATATATATCCATGATAAAAGATAAAGTCAGGAAGACAGTTTGGAACTGCATCGTAGAGAGCCTTGAATATCATGTGAAGGAGCAGTAGGAAGACTAATGACCCTTTCCCTACAGTGTCCTCTTTGTAGATCCTGAAACCAATGAACATGATAGGTTGTAAGGCAAGAAAGACTAGAGACTGTAGAGAATTTATGTTGCTAATGCACTAACTTTAAATTATAACGTTTAGCTTGAACACTTGGGTAGGGTGGAAAAACAATGGTCCTTCAAGAAAAATGCAGCAGAATTAGATCAGGAAAGGGGCACATGCTGATAATGAAGGTATAGTGCAGAGTAGCATTGAAGATGGGCAGCAACCGTGAACCATGCAACAGGGGCAGTTATAAGACATGTCAAAAGGCAGGGAATCTGTCTTTCCCATAGAATTTCAAGAAAGGACATACCTCACTTTAGCTCAGTGAGTCCATTTGAACTTTTTACCTTCAGAACTATAAGATTACCAAGTGGTCTTATTTTAAAATTTAAAAATTCCTTTTTTTTTTTTTTTTTTACCATATTATGCTTGTTTTTATTTCTTACTGGAATCTCCTACTCTATCTCCTTAAGAACTCCTTGAGTACAAACCTTTCATCCTTTAGTACTATAGCCAAATAGTAAGCAACATGTTGGCTGAATCAAAGGTTCCAAGCTCTTTGTTTTTTAGAATGTTAAATAAAAAACAAACAAACAACAACAACAAAACCAGCAACAGCAACAACAACAAAAACCCTCATGATATCATTCGTGCATAGAAAAAAAATGACTACTGGTATTTTAATTAGTCATTAGTTACAACATTAAACTATTAATATAATAGTAATGCTTTCAAATTATCCAAAGGCTGGTTTTAAAATGACTCCTTAGAAAGAATACAGATTCAATAATATGGACAATAAAATAAAAAAGAGTGGGGAGGGAGGAATGAATGGGCAGGGAAACAAAACAAAAACCACAGAGATTAGTATCTTTGTCTAACAAATTGGCAAATATTCCCAAATATTCCATGAAAGCTGGCCTCGGAATCCCAAGAGCAGTTCAAAGTGCAGAAAGTTGGCAACTGAAAATGGTGCCTTATCTTAAGCACTAGGCAACTTGGCCTGCTGGAACTCATAGATACCATTTCAAAATAACTTTTGAAGTGCTTTGGACCTGTCTGGCTTCTGACTCACACAGTCCTTATTACCCTAATGTTAAAGTCTGTCCTTTTGTGTTCTATGATTTTTATTCTATTTACTTACTGCAGACATTATTTTTTTCATAAAATATAAGTTATCTTTTAAAAATGCCACTTATGAAAAAGGTCATTCTTGACATCATTAAATAAATATCTTTGCAATATTATAATTACAGGATACATGACATTTTATTTTGTAGGTCTTTATACCTGTAATTTGACCACAGAATTGCTATTTTAAGGATAGCAATTACTAAAATAATTGAGCACAAAAGAGAAAACAAAGAAAAGTAGAGGAAGAAAGGTTATGCTGACCCGAGATTAAAATACTCCTTTCTTTTCCTGCCTAGTTATATTTTCTCATATGCTAATTATACAATTCAATAAATACCTAAATACATTACTAAATATGAAATGTAATTTATTCTAAAATTTTTATTATGTATCTGGTTTTCACATTAGAAATAATGTAAGCAAGAACAAGTAAAATGCAATCATACAACAAAGTAGAGGAAGCAAATGTGTAAGACTTACAGAGATTCTACTCAACACAAGGTAACTTTTAGATTGGGCTACCAATGGAAGCATCTGAGATTTCTTCAAATACATATTTGTTTAAATGGTGAGTTGATGTGTGTCTAGAGATTTTTTTGTTAAGAATAATACACATAGACATGAATGTATTTGTGTGAAAATACATAATTTTAAAAAACTAAATAGTAATGTGCAAGTTCTCTAGAGGAGTAGATTTAATAGATGTGTATATCTTAAAAGGGGATTGATATTGGCTTATATGAGACAGGCCTGGTTGTCCAATTGTGACCATTTTCACACTGGAGCGACACAGAACTTGTAGCTTCTGAGTCCACGAGGCTGGGTGGTTCTGCAATCCCAACCTGGTTTTTGAAAGCTTTAGTTAATGTTGGGAGCTTACGGGAGGTGGGTTCTGGTGTTTCTGTAGGATAGCAGCAGCAGCAGCAGCAACAGCAGCAACAGAGTAGATGAAATCATGAATTGAATGGATGGACTCACCAGCCAAATGGGAAGGCAAGAAGGAAAAAAGCAAAAGTTCTCCTCTAAAATCTCTTTATCCTTGGTTTGCAAGGGGAAGGTTCTACCCACATTCATGGTGGATCTGCCCTCTTCAGTTAATGTATTTAAAAAAAACCCTCATAGAGAGGTCCAGAGATTAATTTACTGTAGATCATTCTTCTAGCTGTGCCCAGAGGCTTGTCTCATGTGGGACTCTAGCTCCCATCAATGTGACAACCAATACAAACCTTCAAAATGCTTTTTCATATATAATATACAACAAGATCAAATTCCATCTTGTGTAACATGAAGCCTAATTTTTATTATGATTACTTTACCTGTACTGTGTGTTTTGGTCACCTGTTCACGTGTACACATCTCCAGGAACATATACTCCGATTGATCAAACTCACGAATGTTGAAGCCAAAGTTTGAAATTTCAGAGTTTTTTTTTTGTGACTTTGGATAATGTACTTCAAATTCAGTTATTGATTTACCAGTTCAAAATAATCCTGTTTAGTCCTTTCTTCTGAAATTTGATGAGAAGAGGACACTAAATCTCTATTTTCGTTCTCCTACTTTAATTCCCTTTTCCTTTTTTGTTTCTCTTAATTGGTCCTAAATCACCCAGTTCCCCTGTTGTTATGCTTTGATTATCCACACAAGAAATAGCCCAAACTAAAAGTTATTTCATATGAGTGATTCTCTTATTCTCTTGAGTACTAATTCATTCTGGAGAGAGAGGGAAAAAAATCTATTGATTACATGTGAAAACAAATTTATGAAACAAAGCATAATGAAGACAATTACTCTCTTATAACAATTCTTGAGCATGCTTTCAGTCTTGTAAAAAGTTGCATTGTAAAAGAACTCTGGAAACAGTGCTACTGACCTACACAGTATTTATTTACTATGTGAATGTCAGCAAACACTTTTTCCTCTGAGGGCAGGTTGTCAGCTGATATATCTTTGTATTAATACCATTTTGAAGGAGTCATGGAGTTAATTTATTCTTTCAGTCTCTTCTATGTGCAGATTGACAGCTAGACTGATAGGAGGAATGTAAACTCGTGTTGCTTAAGATGAAATAGTTTGTGGGGGATTTTAGGTCACTCTAATTACTATTATTAGAACTTAAATATAATGACAACTTGCCTTTTGATTCACAGACTAACGATATAAAGAGATTTGAAATAAGAGACAAACCTTCAATCCTAAATTCACAAAGGGTTGAATTATCAGTCACATGGATAAAAAGCAGGGGCAAGCCCTGAGCAAAACTGATAAAAATAAAACATCTGAATTTCCATCCACCCATAATTATGATGGTCGTGATGATTAATCATAAACCCTGCCCCAAGCTTGTTGAGATTTAGGGACAGGTGAAATCAGAATAATAGTTTCCATACAAAAGATGCTTGCTAATAGATCCAAATGAGATGATTCCTTTTCTAGCAACTGCTGTTACATGGAAAAGGGCTCCTTCCTGATTCTCTGGAGCCCTGATTTGTGGGAACATCTGCTTCCATTGGCTCTGACAGGAGTGCTTTCTTCAGGGAGTTCTATTCTCCCCCCTTCCCATCTAATTATTCAGATGCTTCTCTTCCCTCAGCTGCTTGCACCAGAGCAAAACTGTGCTCAGTAATTTCTCTTGAGATAAAACTCTACCAGCAACTTGCCATAGATAACACATATGTGACAATGTGAAAATATAAACAAGAAATAAAGAATACTGAACAGATTAAGCAAAGAAGATATCTATGGAAATAGAGTTTTTATTGCTTTAACTATCTAGAAAATGGACCTTTACCATCTCACACATAGTAGGGACTTAAAATAGCACTTATTGATAGAATTCAGAATTGTAGTTATGCCTCTTTTTAAGAAAATACAGTGTAATCAATCATAGTTTACCAGCTGCTGAATTGGGCAGTCTGACAAATTTGGTAGCTGGTTATTCCTTAACACCTTGAATAATCTGGGGAGGTTTAAAATATTGATGCCTGTGTTCCCATCACCAGGCATACTAATTGACTCTGGCAAGTATGTGGGCTGGGATTCGAGACTTCTAAAATATCCCAAGAGGTGTGTAAATGCAACAAATGGATCGAGGGTTGAAAATCACTGCCTAGATTAAAATACCTAGATTATAATATGTAGTCTTCCTAAAATTGGGAAATTGGGAGTCTTCCTAAATTGATATCCATTCCTTATATAGAGACAGTATCTGACAATTAAACACAGAGATAGCTAATTTGATCAGTCTAGCTAGCTAGATTGTTTCGGGAATCCTTCAGTCTTCTCAGTATTGAAATTACCGTTGGGTTTCCACATCCACCTGGCTATTGTGTAGACGCTGGGGATCTGAACTCCAGTCCTCATGCTTGGGTAGCCAGGCCTTACCCATTGTCCATATTAAAACACAGAGTGATATACCACTGTTTCAGCACCCAATACCATTTAATAGAATGTCATCAATGCATTTTTTTTTTTTTGGAAAATTAAAAGCTTTGTTGAAAGGGTACTTTCTAAGCTTTCAAAAACTTGGTTTTCATGCTATTCTCAGAAAATACATAGCTCTAGGATATATGTGCTGAAAGTTTGTTAGATGGGCTGTAAGGCTCCTTTTTCCTGACACATTTTAAGTGATAGCAAATGTATTGGAAAGGAGCAAATGATGCCTAATTTTTCACCTCTCACATATCTAAAGGAAGGAACTAATAATTTAAACTAAGATTTGTACAGGTGTACTGGCTGAACTTGGGTTTGTAAGTATGGTCTGTTCATTTTTATGAAGCACTTATATATCTTCAACTTTTATTTCAACCCGTGAAATAACATCTGGTGCATATTTACTTCATTATATGCTAACATTCCTAAATTTTTACCTTGGTAAATTTAGGATTAATTTATATATCTTATGTGTTTCAGAAAATATTTCTATTTAGAAAACAAAATTCCTTACCAGTTAAAAGAACCATGACACATGTCAAACAAATGGGAACATAGCTAAATGTAATACCTTAGTAAAAAATGAAAAAAAAAAGACTCATTTCAGAATGTATTTTGTGTTCACTTCATCTAAAAATGATGCTTCCTCTTTTGATACGTGTCTCCTCTTTCTGCTAAACTGAACAAAACATCTGTGGACGTGCATTTGTAAAGCTGCTTTTCAGAATTTTTAGGAGAATTCAGCTCCTCTTCATTTTAAATATTTTATGCTTAGACATTCATTTTAATCTTTAATTTCTCAGTGTTTTACACTTAGAAGATGTTTTCAAGGTCTTCCTTCCAGAAACTATTTGCAGATAACTTCTTATAAGTGTTCCTTCTGTTTCTGTGGCATTTCTGAACAATGACAAGAAAGCTGTGGTCCAGAACCCAGTGTTCAGAAGGGCCATACACCTCATCAAAGGCTCTGTTTGGTCCTGAGGTTCTTTTCTTTTTATTATTTTTCTTTCTTTTCTTTTCTTCCTTCCTTGCTTCCTTCTTTCCTTGCTTCCTTCCTTCCTTGCTTCCTTCCCTCCCTCTCTCCCCCTTCCCCTCTCCCTCTTCTTGTCCTCCTCCTCCTTGTCCTCCTCTGCATCCTCCTCCTTTCCTCCTCCTTGTCCTCCTCTTCTTCTTCTCCTTCTCAATAGGTTAATAGGTTTCAAAAAAATGAAATATCATTTGACACAGGGTCTAAAAATTATATAGTCAGTTCTACAGCCAGCTGTTGATCTCTTAAGAGCATAAGTATATTTTACTTTCATTATAGTGCCCATATTCTTGGCATATAATTATTGCTCACTAAATATGTCCTAATTGTATGGGAAAGATGCTTTTATTAAATCTTAGCTGACCCTATCCAGGAAGATCAATAGTCTAGGCCTGGAACAATCTCTTTGTATGTAAATAATTTCACTGTGGAGATGGGATTTATTATGGAATTATATTGTGGATGTTAGTCAAAGAAAGGGAAGAACAGGAAACTTTTTGGGTAAATTGACATAAACCATTTTAAAAGTTCACCAACATCAAAGATCATTTGTATAACATTAATAGTGTTTGAGTTTCATGCATAGTGTCCACAGCAATAGTTTAAATTGAAAATATAATACTTCAAGGAATATCCCACTGATGTTTCTCTTCTTTCTTAGTTAAGTTCTGGGCATATAAAAACACAGCTATCAAACACAAGGTTTTATATAATCAGGTAGCAAATGCAAAAAAACCTTGCTCTTAGTGATTAAGAAGGCAGAGAGAGAGAGAGAGAGAGAGAGAGAGAGAGAGAGAGAGAGAGAGAGAGGATGAATTTTTACCTTAGACTCAAACTGAGCTTGCTTGCTCTGTGGGAAACCTTAATCAGTTCATTATAGTGTTATTTCCTCTCATTAAAAAAAATGAATTGCATTGAGAAATGAAAAGTAATGAGCAAGACAGGGGTCTTGGGGCTTTAACTTGAAAAACCAATATATTTTAAGCAGTTTTTACAAGCCATCAAGCTCATCAAATTGGAGCATTGTCACCATAATTAATAATTATATTAGTGTTTGTGAGCATGTTTAATGTGGGAGAAAAATGCTGACTTATGATTTGGAAAGAACATACTTAGTGTGTGTTCTACACAGGTTTATTGGTTCCATATGCATATTACTAAACCAATGCTGCTTTCATAACTGAGAATTGCATGAATGACGAAGGCAAGTACTTAATAATGCAGTAAGATGATCCTACTGGTGTGTTCCCTTTTAAATGTTGATCATGTCTTTTATGGTTAGAGAATAAATAAACTATAAAATCTTTGGCATACGGTTGCCATTTAGCTTTTGCTGATATCATATAATTGAAAGAAATAGCCTTGCATTATGTTTTGAAGACTGTGCCCAGCTATGCCTAGTAGGAGACATTGCAGTGGCAAATGAGGAAGAACATTAACAATCAGAGCTGACAGAGAACTTGCCCTGTATAGCTGAGGAGGTAGTTTCTAGTCACATGATCCAGGTTACCAAACAGGAAACCTCCATTTGCCATTGATCTGCTCAAGTGCTCTGGTGAGAAATATTACAAAATCAGTTTTCCACAGAAAACGTCATGATTTTGCTTCTGTTAATACATTGAAAAGGACAGTCAAGTAAAATTTCAAGATAAGACAAATAATGAACAATGTTTTACATGTGAGCATGATGAATTTATATGAAAGAATGTCAAATGTGTTGGAGAAAACAAATTCCCCCAAATAACTTAAAACTTCTTAGAGAAATAATGGCAGTTGGATTAAGTCATTATAATTCATAGTACAGTATCAAAGTATTATAAATAGTATGTACACATATATACATATGTATATATGCATAGGTACATGAATTTTTGATATTAGTCATTGCTAATGGAGAGAGTACATTTTTATACATATGTGGTAAACTATAGTTATTAAGTTATTAATGATGAGAAGTCTGATGAAGATGAATTAACTGTATAAATCAGCAAAGAGAAAAGTCAACACAGGAAAATTGTTTGCCTTTTCCTGTATGGACAAATTATGATACAATATGGGGCACATACAATGAAAATCTTTTTCCTTTCAGACAACTTGCTTCTTTCAAGGAAACCATGTGAGAAGACATGGCGGCAGTAAGTAAGTCTGGACTGCAGAACATACTTAAAACTGAAGGTGAATCCTGTTTCCCAGTGTCACACTTGTACAATTTGCCTACTGAACTCTTTGAAAGTCCATAGAATCCTTAATTTCACACCAGGCCTTCTTATATCTCCATCAAACTCCTACAAGGAACGCATAAACCTGCCTCTAAATTAGTAAATGGCTTTCCTGCTTGTATGTGAGAATCTTGCTAATTCTCACAGAAAAGCTGATGCACGTTAGGGCAGAGGTTGAGGAAAGAGATCCACCTGGGCTTGGCCAAGCAGACTAGGCAGAGTTTGCCTTCTAGAAGCTTCAATTAGAACATCCTCTTTCACCCTGTTGAGTGAGAAAGGACAGAACCTGGAGGCCATTTTTTTTTTTTATTTTTTTGGAAATGTTATATGAAATTTGAAAGCAGACTTCCTATGAAATGTAACATTTTCTCATTAAACTAACACCTGGAGAGCCTCTGTAGATGTTAGTTCAGTGAGCTTTGGTGCTTTCTCTTACTGCATTTTTCATAACGCACAAAGTGTTCACGTGAGCATAAAATATTGGGCTCACAGTTTAGGTGACCTGATTTCAATTACCTTCTAGCAATGATGGCTGCCTGGTCTTCAACAGGTTTCCCTCTGCCATGTACCAGTATTGCCTCACTTGAAATGAGCAGAGTGAAGAGTCTTTTAGATGTTGTTAATTTCAGGTTTAACTGCACCAATGAAAGGGAAAGGGACAAGCCAGGCTTATTAAATTATTTCTTGCCCTCTTCTTCTAATCAGTGTTCTATCTCCGTACACATCCCACACATATAAACACTCGTACATCTTTGAGACTGAATGGAAAATATCTGTGGCCAACACTCCAGGCAAAGTACAGTAGTATTTAGAAACTTCTAAAGTATCTCTGTGTAAGTCTTCACCCAAGCTAATTTTCCAGTCACAAGATATTTATTTCATTTTGGATCTTACTGCTTACTCTGTGTTTATACATATATATTGCACACACCCTTTGGTCAAACCTAAGTTTACAGATGATTTTTGTTCTCATCAAAGGGTCCATTAATTTGCTTCAGTTCATAAAAGTCTCTGTTTGGTTTATAGGAAATATGTAGAGAATGTGACCTTTAGAATTGAATTTATTCAGAGTAAAAGCTAGTATGTCAATAGAACTTTCCTCTGTGGCTACACAATAGTTTTCTTTTTATAAAAATTATGTAGTGCAAATGACTTCCCCACAACAGTTTTAGACTGAGTTCACTCCTTTTTCACAGTGTGCAAAACTGAATATTTATTATTTATATTTTACTTCATATTTTAAACCTGGTTGCATGAAAACTCTTATGGGAAGTTGGAGCCACTCCTTAGGATGCAAGCTTTCTACAGAGGCTAAAAACAAAGGGCCATTGAGCTCCATAGTTATTAAATTTGAAGTTGTTTCTGTTTCAAAATGCATGGCATTTTGTATCATTTATGATATTTTCCTCTTAAAATTTAACTGGCACTGTCACTTTTCCCTCTCATTCCAGAAATAAATTTCAAGTCACTTTAACAGACAAGAGTCACAAGCAATAAATGGAAAAGAGAATATAGAATGGTAGTTTAAGATTGTAGAGGAGTATTTAATCATTTAATCCAGCAACATGGCTGCTCTGGGAAAGAATCACACTCAAGGCCTGTGTGATCTGGCTGGGATGCAATACATGCCTTTAAGTAAGGCAAATCAGAAAGAAGTGGTGGCACATATTTTTAATCCCACCTCACTGAATGCAAAAAGAAGCAGTCAGTTCAGAAGTAGGTTGCAGTTCTCAGTTCATGGTTCTCAGTTCAGAGTCCACAGTCAGTTCAGAGTTAAGAGAGAAGCAACAGAGAATGGAAGGAGATTGAGTTAGAGCATGCTAATCAACTGAGAAACAGAAATTGAAAGGCAGAGTGAAGTACAGAGTGAGTACAAGCCTTTAATCCCAAGTCTCAGTGAATCAGAGTGAGCACTCGGCAGAGTGACAACTGAGGTGAATCAGAGGGAAGAGCAGTCAAAGTGACAAATCAGAGGAAGAGTTAGCAGAGTGAGTCAGAGTGAGGACATGCCTAACTCACGCCCATGATATAAAAGCAGGTGCTCAGCTCAGAGAGGCAGTCACTCAGAGAATCAGTCAGAAAAGACACAGAGGCACTCCAGTAGAGTCAGTGTCAGACAAGAAGAGTGAGTTTGGGAGAAAGAATCATCTAGCAGTGAGAGTTAGTTTGAAGCCTAGCAGATCAGTCCAGTCAGAGAACTTTGGGTACCCATCCAGAGTTAGCCAGAGTCAGAAAAGCTCAGACAGAAACAATCAACTAGCATAGAATGTCAGTTTGAACCAGTTAGCTTGGAGAAGAGTTTAAGTCAGAACAACGAGTGAGTTGAATCAGCCAACTTTAAGAGTCAGTCGAGTTCAGTACATCTCTGAGTTCAGAAAGAGCTAGTCAGAGTGACACAGTCAGCAGTAAGTCTCAGAAGCTGAAACATTCTAGGTTTAGGTTCACAGATTAGATTGTATAGAGGCTGAAACCCTCTAGGATGGGGGATTGAATTAGAAAGAATAAACTGTCCTTTGCCATGAACACACGAGAATAAAGATCAACAATTACATCTACATCTACATAAAATAGTTATAAATACTATCCATGACTCTAGGGTCACTCATAGAATGATGACTCTTGTTATCAACTATTTCTTTTATGATACCATGAAAGCATGCGTGTCTATAGTAGATTCTATGTTAAGTAATGTAATATGTATAGAAATATTGTTCACTTTTCATCATAGTATTTAAATTATGTTTAACTTATAGGATATAAAAGTGAGGGGTAACCATCATGCATGGGATTTATATCTCCTCTGAGAGAGTATGCTATACATGTTCTCTTGTATGCAGATATTTGTACATGTTAAGCTTAAAGATAAGCCTATTATTGTCTCTGTGCATATTAAATATTACTTAAAGACATGTGCTCAATTATAAAGCTGACCAATGGTAGATTTGTGAGACAGTCAATTTTATGTTATCAACTTGGCTAGTTCATGGTACCCTGATATTTGCTCGAATATTATTCCAGATGCTCTGTGAAGATATTTTATGTGGCATTAACTTTAATTAGTGGGATTATAAATGTTGATATTGTGGATAAGAATTGTCTAATTATTTGAAAGCCATAATAGAAAAATATTGAGTTACCTAGAAAAAAGAGTTCCATTGAAACACTTGGATGTGAGTACAACTTCAAGTTTCTTCTTTTTATCTACAAATAAATCTCTGCAGATTAAAAAAATGGCACATCATCCTGCCAAATACGTTAATCAATTACATCAATTAATCAAACTAAACTCTTCACCTAATCCTTTAACCCCTTCCCCAAACCTACATACACATTGCTGGCTCTGTTCTTTTAATTTTCTGTTAACAATAAGAAGGCCTAATGGAGTTTATGAGACAATTTCACTAATGTTAATAACTTATATAAATAATTTAATGGAGTTTCATATGGTCTAACAAAGGCCGCATACATGTTGGGGAACCAGAGAACCTAGTAGCTCCTCAGTCTAAAAAATTAGGAATCTAAGAAGATGGGGGGGGCAACGATTCCATAATATGATTATGTTTTTCCTAGAGAAGAAAGTTCTGTATGAGAAGAAAGGACAAGGAAGTTAATATGCTGCCAAATAGGAAGTCATGGCTAGACAATGGGGCACTAATGTCAGAAATAGCTAAGGAGTCGTGCATCTCGGTGGTGACTAAGTCTTGTAAGCAAAATAGCCTTCAGAACTGCAGAATATAGGAGAAAGGAGGGATTTGAGAAACTGGGAGTTTATACATGATATTTCCACTCCATTTGGTCATTCAGTTTGACCGACTCAAAGATACAGTGACATTTAGTGCAGATCTCTGAGGACAATAGATGCTTCTGGAGTGGGTCAGGAAGTGAGAAGGGACATTTTAATCATACAGAATAGCTTTTGCAGAGGATCAGAAATAAAAAAGCCAAATTATTGAATAAAAATAGTGATAATAGGAATAGTTTATCCCAGATGAAACAATACACTAAAGCCTTATTCTGAGAAGAGATCCTGAGTGGCACCGTCTCAATATAGTTAGTAAATGTTTGGAGATCAGTCTTCCTTTCTCCTTACATAACCATTCAGTTAATTATAAGTGCAAGCACACTGGTTAAAATAATACACAGCAACTCTATTTCAAAAAGTCATGTGACAGTATTAAGCAGTTTTAATATGACTGTGTTCTATAGTCTTCTTTTTGAGTCTACATAATGGGTGAAAGAATTCTTGACTTGTGGCCAAATACTATTAGCAGTGAAACATGAATGTATGTGCTTAATTTAGATCTTGGGAATCATGAGACAGCTGGGCGAAGGTTATGCTTTTCCCTCTGTACACTAAAGAACATGAACAAATGGCTTTATGAGTGCATAATTCATAGTGTATTATATCAGTCTATCTGAAAAAAAAAAGAAAGAAATGTTGGTAACAGTTTGGCTCGAATTATCCTGTAGAGTGAAGTGTCTCCGGGGCAACAGAGCATGAAGAGCCCACTGCTAATGACAGCCCCTTTTCCAAGCACTCATCTAGCAAGCCTGAGCCCTGTGCACTGCCTTGGGCTCATGGGGGCAGTGTGATGTTGAGCAAAAGGGACAGCGACTGGGTTCACAGTGACCAGAAGAGAGCAGGAGTTAATGTTGGATCACAAAGAGGATTGCCTGAAGTGGCTCTTAGGCTGCTGCTGCTCAGTGGAGCAATTTAATAACGTAGGCAGAAAGCCATGCTTTGGGCGGTAGTTGCCTCAATACGGGGTATGCCAGTTTCTGGGATTTTCTGTGGTGTGACTTACAGCAAAGTCTTCCTCATTCGCTATTTCTAAAGCCCCTGCAAAAACTGGGCTTCCAGACACATATCCAGCCTGCTTAGTACTCTCCTAATTGATCTCCGTCTCCTCTCTTCACTTTTTAAAGAAACATTTCAACATTCTGTTAAACTAATTGCATTAATTTGGAAAAGAAGTATTGCCATCTGTTTTTTTTTTTCTTTTTAATATCTACTCTTTCTTTCTTTGATGTAGCATACTGTAGCTGAATAATGCGTCTCCCTGCTTCTCTTGATCCTCAATATAATGGTGGGACTAGATTTTGCTCAAAGGACATGAAAATATGCAAATAATTAACGGGCCACAGGTTCTGTTTCACTGGCTATATTCTGGCTCCCTTTTTCATGCCCATTGGAGTATAAATGGTGGGTGCTGTATCCATAATTTGAGGCTAATAGGCAAGCAGAGCAACCAGACAGAAAACGTCCAAGACTCCACCAACACGCTGCAGCCCCAGAAGCACAGGGTTTTTTTTCGTTTGTTTGTTTTGTTTTTTATTTTTTTTCAGTTGTTGGATGACATGGGATTAAACTTTGACGTTGTTTAAGCACTGCTATTTTGACCTTCATTGTGGTAACATTAATCTTCATTGGCTTTTCATACACAAATTTTCCCTCTGAGGAAGGCATTAAAAGTTCTCCCAAATCTAGATCCAGTCCATATTTTCAGCTCACTTTTCTGTCACTTGGTTATGGATTTCCTATTCCAACCCTCAAAACCTTCCACATTACCTTATACTTTGATTTGGTGCTTTCAAATATGCGTTACCCCTTTCTTAGAATAAATGCTTTTTTACTCTCCCCTAACTCTTTCTCAAAAATTTTCCCTCTAATTTTTTTTTTTTTAACATGTAACTCTGGTGTTAGTATCTCACTGTTCTGATTCTGGACGTTTTGCAACATTTTCTCTGGCACACTTAACTTCTTTAGTGCTCCCAGAATACTCTGCGCAAGTATGGGACCCCCGTATCTATATCTCCTTGCAGGATAATCTCTACTCATCTCCCTCAGCATGGCTCATCTCACTTTATCTCATTGCCCAGAAGTAGACTACACAGCAGCCCTCTGCCCTGAGCTGGAACAGGGTAGCATGTGAAATAAACGGTCAGTAACCTGGATGAAAAATATTGCTTGAGAGTATTCAGGAGTAAGCACTAAATGAGATGGGAGTTCACTCATCAAAGAAGGGAAGGTTTGGAAGTACTTTCTGTTCTTTTCTATATGCTTGCCTTTGCCAGTGGGGTGGGGCTCAAGAAAAGAGCCCAAAGAGCATAAAGAAAATGCCTTTGCTTAATGGATTGAGGGTGAAAAAAAAAAAAGTTCCAGAGAGGCTACATTCACTACTGTATACTTTTAGAACTTTGAAAACTAAGGAAGTGTGCAGACAAAGCCCATGAGGGATAGGAGGAAATGGGGCAGTGTAATCCTGATAAACAGGCATGCCTTGTTTTTACTAGAAGTAGATATGTCCTTCAGTTTATCTCATTTCGAGAGCTCCTTTGACCTTGCTTCCTGACACCATGGACTGTGTAGGGCTATTTGGTGGCCAGTAAAATAAGTCTCAGTTTGTTTTCCTTCTAATTTATTGTGTGTCTAGCACTTTGCTTTGAACAAGAAGATGTTAAAACCCTCAGTTGTCAACATTCTCAAAGAATCTAATTTCCATTTAAGAACACTCTCCTGAGTCAAACTCCTTGAGAAGGACACAATGGGATGGAGTTTATAAAATCTAGTTATGTGAAAAGAAACAATGGGAAAAACACACCGTGTATCTGTAAGGCTATAAACTGATTTCAAAAGTCAGCTTTTTCCTGGAAAAGATGCGATAATTTGTATTTGTGTATTTCCTTCCAGTCACTGAGTGAATAACGCAGTATAGAAGGCAGGTAGTTTTACGAATGGATTTAAGGTCTTCACACAGTGCAATGCTTAACAAATACTTGACGTTTGAGCTCAAGTTTGCAGGCTATGGCCTGAATGCATTCCATGGTGGCAGGATACTTCAACTCGTTTGCATTAACTGCCTTGGGTATTGCATGGAATTCCTATGACTACCAACCTCATAAGCCTCCTAAAAGAATTAAATGAGATTAATATATGAAATCTTCCTTTAGTGTTGGCATATCGTAAGTACCATAAATATTAGGTCCATCGATTCTCATTTCACACAATATTTATTTGTCAATTAATATTCTTTTCCTTGACCTCTTCCATAGTCTGAGACAATGGACTGTTTCAAAACTTATATCGTAGAGATTGGCGACCTTATAAAAAGAGAATATCAACAATCCAATATCAGATGCTGTGGAAAGATTAGATGTGAATTGGGAGGGTAAAAGCAAGCTCATGTCTAAGAACTGACCCTCATTTCAGTTTGCAAAAAAAAAAGATTTTTTTCTCTCTCTTTCTCTCTTTATTTTTTTTTGTTGTTATGTCTGAAAGTGTGGATCAGACTATCATATTGTGAGATTTTTGTAGATGAACAAATAAATAAAAAACAAGGTGGGGAAAGGATCATAAAATTAAGCCACATGGTGTTTTGGCACATATCTTTATGTTGGCCACCCCTGAGACAGCACCACCAGGGTTTGAAATGGATTCTTGCCCAAATTCTTCATGGTATAATTTTAAAGATTTTAAGAAAAAAATATGCAGCCACAATGAACACACCTTCTGTGTTCTATGAATGGGCTGTTTATTGCAGTGGTTCTGCACAACTAGAACAGACTGTTCTAAACCAAATTTATGCATGGTCAGGAGGTTATATTTTAAATCGATTCCTTGCTATTAAATCTACTTTCAGCTACATTAATGTACAGATATTGCTGTACTTCACTGTATAACTTTAGAGGAACCTCAAGCATGTCTTTAATGCGGGGTGTGAAGGAATCTGAATGCTCTGCTTCCCTTTGCTCTTCCAGCCTATTTCTGACTGCAGGAAACAGCAGCTCAATCTTTGAAGCAAGGGCTTTTCCTCTGCTGCTAAGAGTAAATAGCCCCAGAAAGCTTCCTCGCTCCAAGGAAGTCTGGATAAATCTGTGATAGGCAGCAGAGGGCTGTCTGTTGTGCCTGTCAGAATGGCACCTGAAGGAAGGCGGCTGACTCCTGCTGACTGATAAGGCGAAGGTTACTGAGGCAGAGATAAAAAAGCTCACTAGGTCAAAATATATTGCAAACCGAAAGATCCCAACAGGAGTTTTTAGCAATGCAACCCCAAGCCTTTCTCTGAACAAAATGACATTCTGTTCTGATTTTTGAGGGCATATAAAGAGTGTACTACATAAGTGGAATGAAGGTACAGGACACACACACACACACAGCCTCTCCCTCTTTTTTTAGCTGTAGCTGGCTGTCGCCTTCTCCAGTGACATGCTTGGAGAAGAGAAGAAATCACTGCAAAAGAGAATGGACAAAATAGAGTGGTTTGTTGCCTGAAGCAGGGGCTTTCATTGTTCTTGATACTGGTGTTCTTGGTGGTAACGTGGTGCTGCTGCTGTTAAACGTCAGTTCTAGCGCTCTAAGCTCTCTAGATGGATAGAGACATTAAAGAGTCTAATTGGCTCATTTCTGCAGTTACCATTGCTTACACATTTTTACACCCTTACCTGCCTTAGGTAAACAGACACTACTTACTTTGGAGCATCTCCTTCTCCCAGTGGTGCCCACCCCATCCCAATGGTGTTTTCTCAGTGAAGAAGTGATACCTTATTTTCTATGGTTTGCATTGCCCAAATAAATATGTTCCCCAATCAGCAAGATACAAAAGTATAGTGTGGTTAGACTTTACTGTAGAGGCTTTGTATAACCGTATAACCGAATCACCACCCTACACTCCTCCCATCCATGTTTTCCTTCACCTTCTGATCACCACATTTACACGCTTCTCAAAAAGAATTAATCTTGCGTAACATTAATCGGAAGAACTAGACATACACATATGTAGCATAATATGTAAGTTTAAATGGCCAATGATTATTACTCCATATTTCAAAATTAAAACATCTATCTTGCTAGCCTCATCAATAAGCCATTTTTATATTTATTTCTACTCATGCTAAGCACTATTCCTCTCAACAATTTGAACTTAGTTTCCAGTTCAGGTCAGTCTTCGTGAGCAAAGCCAACAGAGGGAGCTCTTTGTGTGAGCATCCCTGCAGTGTCAGGAAAAGGAACTGAGTAAGACATGTGTGTGAGGGTAGAGTGTGTGTGCGTGTCCCCTTAGAGATGCTTGTGCTTACTAAATGTAAAGGCAAAAAGATAGGCTTCTGTGTTGTGCGGTTTTCTGCATAGAAAAGAAACCATCTTTATGGAAATGAGGAAACGGTCATTTCAAAGGGGATAGAAGAAACAGTATGGTGGTGCAAACATTTAATCCAGGAAGTCTGAAGGAAAAGACACAATAATTATGGGTTCAGAGCCAACCTGGACTACAGTGAAACAATGTCTCAAAAACAAGCAAACAAATGCAAAAAATAAAAACCCCAAACTAAACCAAATCCAGCATAAAGGAATGGATCCACACTTGGTGATTGGATGGGGAGACAGGCATCCCAGTTATCTCCAGGTATAGGAATCAGAATCCAGAGCTGGAAACATGGAGCAGGGAGACACTGGCAGCATGGGACTATGGCTGCATGGGTGAGCTCCGTGCCAGGGAGTAGTCACCTGCTGGATAACAGAGTTATGAAAGAAATAGAAGATTCTTTTGTTGGCTCCAGTACAGGTGTTCTTACAATAGATTCTAGAAGCACTCAAAATGATAATGATGTTTGAGATGGAAAAGATTTCAGTGTGATGGCAGAATTGACAAATGCCACAACAAAAAGAAAAGGAAAATAATGAATGAGCTTCTTATAGACCCTTTTAAAGTACAAAAGGTGAGACTTGGAAAGGTGAGGTTTCAGGGAGTCTGTTCAGAGTGGGTATGTCTACTTGCCTACTCTGCTGCCATATCTCAATCAATCATCCAAAAGGACTAGAGAAAGAGTGTCAAGTGTATTGTTTGCATACACCTCAAATAGTGTCTGTATTTTCTATCCCAAAGACAAGGAAATTGGACTTTCAAATATAGCCATTCTAGTCTCAAAATACCCAAATCACACTGTTGTTGGATTATTCCCCAACACATCACTCTTTTCTTGTTAAAAACAAGTATGGAAAAGCACAAAGAGCAAGTACAAGGTCAAAGACCTTTCTTCCACAGCTAGGAGAAAATCCAGGCTAGATGCCTTCC
The DNA here is from genome assembly GCA_026225945.1 of Cricetomys ansorgei. Classification (NCBI taxonomy): domain Eukaryota; kingdom Metazoa; phylum Chordata; class Mammalia; order Rodentia; family Nesomyidae; genus Cricetomys; species Cricetomys ansorgei. Next base: position 3,714,438 of record JAMJFZ010001074.1, read on the forward strand.
TTATTCATCTGAGGCTCCACTCAACTGCAATTCACTAGAGTCGGTCACCATTTCTAGAGATCCATCCCATTAGACAAAGAAGTAGCCTCCTGTTTGGCTGGGTAACCTGCAACCATTTAAATAACTCTAACTGAAAATTTAGGCTGGCATAACTCTAGTGCAAGAGATGAGACAATAAAAAGATGTCACCACAGTGAACATTCCTGTAGCATTATGAAAGCCATGGCCTCCTGGGATGACCAGGGGTTAAGGGATTCTAGGTACAGTAGGCTTTTCCAGACCCACACAGACCATAGCTGTGTGGAGTTCCTCTTGATTTCCTTTTTTCTTTCTTCAATCCTTTCCTTCCCTCTTCTTATTCCCTTCCCATTTCCCCTCCTGATCCTTTACAGTTATTTTCCCTTCCCTCTTTCTCTTCCTTCTGCATCTTCTTCTCAGCCATTATTGATCTCTTTCTTTAAACATTGTGTATTTTAAGTTTGTACTATGACAGCATGAGGACAATAGGAGGAATAAGACATGTTAGTCTTGATTCCAAACCATGATTGTTAAATAAAAAACACAATAAATGCAGAAGCTTAATGCTTAGATTTGTTTTAATATATGTTATATGTGTATTTAGGTGTGCATTCATGTCTGTACATATCTATGTATATGCATTATATATATATATATATATGCACACACACACACACATATATATGCACACACACACACGCACACACACACACACACATATATATATATGCACATACACATATGTGTATAAAATTACATGCATACATACGTATTTTTTCTAGAGGAAATAAAATAAGGAACTGAGAGAAGATTCGGGCACAGGAAGGCTGTTTGATTCCTAGCATTGAGATTCTAGTTTTAGGGGGAAACAGTAAAAGATGATAGTTATAATACTAATCTTTCCACAACTGAGCGCTTTAGCGTAACACACCAAGAATACATAGCTACAAAGTGGGAGAAATTGTCTCTTGCCACTGGATGCTGTAGGATATTGTAGAATGTTTAGTGTACTCTTTCAGGACAGATTGAGGAGTTAGATTTGTAAAATCTATATAAAATCCAAAGCATCAAACAAAATATCTTTATGATTTAAACTTTATATACTCTTGGTATTTGTATAATGTCATAATGTTTGAACCTTGAATAACTAACTCTTTTGCAACAACAGTAGCAGCAAGGTTAAGTACACAGTTCCCAAATGGATTGATGATTTTTATTAAAAGATAACTCATACATTGAAAATCACTTCATTGGACTGCATCTCTTCCAAATAAATATTCCTGACGTTGAAGTGAATTTCACCTCAGTCACAGTTATTATTTCAGGACTCATATTATGATAGAGGCCAATTTCATTTATATTTAGACAGTGTGACATAAATTTTAAACTACCAAGGGATATTCCAAAGACAAGAAATAATATTTGAGTAAGAAAACCATTGCTCCCATCATGTAGTTAAAGGGGAAAGTGTATTTAGACTAGTAGGCAACATAGGTGATGAATCTGCTAATATTTTAATGTTTATCTCTTTACCATGTCAGTGTATTTCTCTCTTCTCTCACAGATGTATATCAGTGTCCTGGAGAAAGTAGTAATGGAATCTCCTATCAGGTTTTCCAGACACATGGTCCTGTCTTTCAAACCATTTTCTCTTTAATAATGTACGACATGAACCATAAATTATTACTCAAAGATATATAATGTAAATTTGGATTTATGGATAATTCTTGATTAAATTATCCAATTAACCTGCTTTGAAGGGAAAAATAAATCATACAAGTGGCATTGAGAAATCAATTCTGTTACTTTGTTTAAATTTTTATTATGTTTACTTATTTATATTGTATATGTATGTGCATGTAGGAGAGTGTATCTATGGAGGTCAGAGAGCAACTAAGGGGAGTCAGTCCCTTCCCTCTACCCAGGGATCCTAGGGATTCAGGTCCAGTCATTTGTTTGGTGGCAAGCCTCTATAACCACTGAGCCACCTTGTCAACCCAGTCTTGACTAGTTCAACATTTCCTGGTGAAAGCATTCTTACAAAAAGCTAATAAAAATAGAATACAAAGTTGGGTAGGAAATGAAGGGAAGTGGAGTTGGGCAGAGTTGGAATAGGGGATGAATATGATAAAAATATATGCACAAAATTTTCAAAGAACTAATAAAATTTAAAATAAAAGAAATTCAATATTTAAACATTCACCTTCTGGGGTTGATTGTACGTCAATTGCATATGTCTGAGACTTTTTCAGGTTATTCTGGTTCAATGATGAATAATGGGCAGAATTGGATACTTAACTCAAGTATGGAAATTTAATTTACTGATTACATGGGATTGTACAGGGGGATTTGTAACTGATTAAGCTTTAATTGTGCTAATTGAAGATCACCATGGCAGAAAAGACAGTTTCTGATCTATTTATTGTTAAAAATCGGATTCTTTATTGTATTGACACCATACTAACTTTGTGTGCGTACATGTGTGTGTATGTGGTGTGTGTGCAGGTGCACATGCGTGTTTGTAGGAGAGTATACATGCATGCACTTACAAGCAAGAGATCAAATCAGGAGCTGTCTACTCCACTGTATGTTTTGAATTTGCCTAGAGTTTGTCAGGTAGAAAATGCTACCTGTCTGGCGAGCTTTATGTATCTGCCTGTCAATCTCTATCAAAAATCACAAACCACTCTCCTTGGATTCTGAGATATGGAGCTCAATTCCTTGTACTTTCATGACAATCACTTTATTGAATGAACTAATCTTCTAGCCCCATATGTATTTGTTTTTTTTTCTTATTTTTGAGATTATAGTATGATTACATCATTTTCCTTTCCTTTTCCTCCCTCCTGTATCCCATATATCTTGCCCTGCTCTCATGCAAATTGATGTTCTCTTTTATTATTGTCGCTACATGCATACATGTATATACATAGATTTCTAAATATAACATGAGTGTGTATAATGTTACTTGTATGTGTGTTTTTAGGTGTAACCATTTGGTGTTGGATAACCAACATGGCACAATAACCCTAATGATGCAGTAGTGGTGCAAATAACATGGTGTAACCAACAACTCTCTCACTGGAGATGTAAGACCTTGTTCAACAAGAAAGAAACCATGCCTGGTACTAGAAATCTAGCCAAATCCTCAGATATAGTAAAGCAGAGATCTTGGAGAAGAATTTATAACCACCACTGTATTAAACCAGAATAAACTCTAACATTTTAAACATTTGTCCTCATACTTACAGATGAGTAGAGTCCTCCGTCCACATCAAGAAAACTTCTTGATGTAAGAGATGGAGACTATTACAGAGATCACAACCAATCACAAAGTTGTGGGGTCTAGTTCCAATGAATATGTCTATAGAACACATAAGACTTCAGGAAGATTGTGGAATAGGGGACATGAGCTGAATGAGGATAACAATAGAAGTGGCAAAATGGATGGATACCCACAAGTTCTAAACCATAAACAAAGAACTAGAGTTATCTAAGGTATACTGAGAATGGGAGAAATAGTCTTCCCCTAGGAGTAAATGTTCCATTTACTTTTTAATATACTATTTACTTTGAAGCTTGTCTTCTACTCAATATTATATTAACACATATTGTGGTGGATAGAAGAGAAGATAGGATAACTTTCAATTTTTTTGTTATACCTATCTTATCCATAGAACATTATTTTTTGTGCTTTTCCTTTTATCTTTCTTTTCTTTCTTTCTTTTTTTAGATAGTCTCTTTACATAGCCCGGCTGTCCTGTAACTCACTGTGTAGAGCATGCTGGTCTCAGACTCACAGAGATCTGCACGTTTCTGCCTCCAGGAGTTCTAAGATTAAAGACATGTGTGACCATGCCCAGTTTTCAGTGTTTTACTTGAACACACATAATCAATAAATGTTCCTCAACCTAGGATGAGGTGTATTGCAAAAACGCCTATTGCAAATTGAAAACACCATGCTAAAAATTGTGGTCAACGTACTTCATCCACTCAACATCATAACTTAGCTGGCCTACCTTCAAAATGCTCAGAGGATTATGTCATCCTACAGCAAGGCAGTGCCATCTAAATATTCCCAGTTTTATGATAAAATGTGACTACGTCAAGTAATTTGTTAAATGTCTATTCACAGAGTACTGAAAATTAGTGAACACTGGGGAGGAGTGGTTGTTATTATTCATGGTTGTATGCCTGGGACTGTAGCTTACCATTACAACCCACACTGCAAGAAAGTTTCACAGCATGTTAATACTCAGGGAAAGATCAAATAAAAAATTTGAAATATAATTTGTATTTAATTATTTTTGGCTCCCAGAACATCATAAAATTGAAACTCTGTAAACAGAGCTACACTGAGCATTAGATTGTTGATGTCAACATTTGTACTGGTAAACTCTGTATTTCATGCTTTGTACATAGAGATAATCAATTCATCATGCTTTTAATTGTTACTGTGATGTGTTGGGTTTGGTAGCTACCATTTATCAAGTTGTGCTGTCAAATGTATCATGATACATTCATTGGTCAGTCATTTTTTGAATTAAAGTTTGATCATGTAGTGATCGATTTGCACCCATTGATTATTTAAAATATATTATTAAGTATTGCAGATGAGTTAAATTATATAGGACTATATAAAATATTATAAAATACACAGTGCATAACTGCTTAGGTGGAGGTACTTAATTATTATTATGTCTATTTAAATATGAAATGAAGCACATTTTCAATGAACATTGAATTAAAAAGAAGAACAAGACTATTTAACTGTTATGGAGAGGCCCTTAGGTCTAGATAGAAGTCCTAGATCTAAGTTTACATAAAGTCCTATAATTTGGTCAAAATCTAGCACCTTTGGCTTCTGTTTCTTCTTTTACAAAGAGGGCATATTAATCTATTCTTAGATTTGGCATGGATAGTATATTCATTGGGACTTCTTGACTCTGTTCCATTGTCTGACACAGGATCCTATGTGTGGACATTTTTGTTGTTGTTACATAATTTATATTTGTTTCCTTTCTTTCCACCCCTAGCTCAATCCTATAAACTGAGAGTCTGAAGTCAGATTTTTCATCTCTGTACCTTCAAATATCATATACTGGCTGGCATAAGATAAGTCCTTCCATTTTTCTGAACTAACAATAAAATCACCAACAAAACATTGATTGAATATTTAATTTTCCCTGAGGATTAATCCACTTGTTTAAGGATTGTCTTATTTACAAAATACATTAACTTTTCTGTATAAATCCAGAGAAAGGCTAAATAAAATTTAATATCTCATAGGATCTGAATTACTGCACAATGCAATAATTCTGAGGTATAAGTATATGATATTAAACGTGAGAAGAAGCACACACATGATTTAATAGATTTTCTAGGATACACAGAAAATTAGAATGAAGGTATTGGAGGAGATTATGTTCTGAAGTTTTAAACTGGAGTTAACTGTATAAAATCCATTTAAGAATTCTTTAGAATCTATTAAAGTAAACAGGTAAGCCATCATCTATAATATGCTTCAACCCAAGTGGAAGGTCTCCCCCTCATTAGACTTGACCTATGCCACAAAATCTACCTTTAGGTCACATTTGATTGTCAGATGTTTCCTTCCCAGCAAGATCAAGAAGGAAATGTACTGAGGAAGAAGTCAGAATCCCAAGGAGTACTTTATAAAGCAGAAGAGCAAAGAGCTTTGACCTCCAGATAGAAAAATTCACAAAATTCTCTGTTCGTTATTATTTTTTTTTTCCTCTGAAAAATCCTCTCAGTTTTCAGAGACAAACTTTTCTCCAACTCATGCCACTAACACCTTCCTTTGGACAGGATCCATCTAATTCAGCCTGGAAACTCATGCTGGCTACTAGGCATTCAAAGACCCTGTGGCCCGCAGACACCAACTGTGAACAATGAAGCTCCATGATAGTGTTGAAATGCTTTAGAATGTTTATGGCTGTGTCCCAAAGTTAGAGAAATAAGCTGCATTGTGATCTATTGTGTCAAGAACAAATACACAGTCAAAACAGTATTTGATTAAAAATGTAGTTACAAATAGTCGCACCTCTTCCTACCCCTCCATTTCTTTTGTGTCCGGGAATATAAATCTTTTTAAGTTTCGGATCACTCATTTATATGCATTAACAGTTCTAATTATTATTTTACTCTTATGTAAATATTGTACTTGGAGTCTCGGATTCATATCCCAAGCATAGATCATTATATTAATACCATTTAATAGGCCTCTTCTGAGTATGCTTCTGATGTTGGGGGAGCAAAGCATTTACTTAACATAGCTAAGCACAAAAACAAAACAAAACAAAAACAAAAACAAAAGAAAACACCAAAGCCCAGCAAGTAAAATCATTGCTGCTTTTGTGATTTTCTACCTCTTTGCTTAATTTCATCAGTCCTCAGGCCCAGGCAGAAAATACTCCTACTAGAACAGCGGCACTCTAGCTGGTCAGATTCACTGGTCTGCAGGCCATTTTTGCAGAAAGGAAATGCTTTGAAATTTTATTTGGTTTGTCCTCTTAACCTTCCCTATATCACAAAGAATGGTAAACTATGAAATGTGTAAATCTAGGTAGAGTCTGTCAGTTGGTGTGATTTTCACTTAAATCATTCCTGTTCTTTTTATCAGGCACACACATCCACTAATTATATTCCTGTTGATTCTCAACCACTGTGCTTAAGCGATTGTCAGAATCTTGTCTCCTTTCTGGCCACAGGGAAGCATTGTTTGAGTGTAGCACTGGGCTCCTTGCTGCTGCTCCAGTGCAGATGGCAGTGGGTTGAACTTACCTAGCAATTCATCATTGTTACTAACACCCCAATGTATAGGCAGAAGAAGGTGATGGGGTTTTGTATAAATATGAAAGAAGATGACTCAGATCTTTAAGAACATTAAAATAAAATTATATCAGAAGCATTCACCATATGCCACGGTTAAAAACCAGATGTGCTGACCATTTGGTGATGTGAGCATGCCTACCATCCTTCCATAGAAACAGTACTTTCAAATGACTCCGTTAACTTCTGCAAGTTATGAAAAAAAATAAATGATATGCCTTTTTCAAAAGTGTTCTCTCTTTCCTGCTACCAAATTCAAATAATAGAAATAACTCTTTGAGTAAGTGTACCTTGCTTACTGTGGAAAGCACTTTCCTTGGCAGCCACGGGGAAATGCCCAGTATGAATTATAGGTGACTGCTAGAGGAGAATCAAAGAATCTTATTTTCTCCTTCAAAATCAATAGAGAAATTGCTACTTATTCCAGGCATTCCCGACTTTGTAAGGACAAATGTGGCAGTGCATTTTGTTTCAGAGTAGATGAGACATTTTTTCCATTGGCAGATGCTGTAACCCTTCACTTTCCCTCTTCGAGTGAAATAGTCCTTTTGCATCTCAACAGCAATATTTTCACAAATAAGCAATAAGTTGCTTGATCATTAATTTTGTGAAAACTAGTATTGATACAAGTAATAGAAAACATTACATTCTGGATAGTAATATTTTTACTGGAATTTAAAAACAATATTTATAGTCATGCATTCAAAACTCAAAATTGAAATCGTGGATCCTATTGTTTCCAGATTGAACTGATTCATACTATTATTATTCGTAATGTTCTTTGAGAAGATTCCTCCCGATCAGGCTTTTATCCTTGGAATTCTAAGTGTTCCCCTTATTCTTGCATCTTGAATCAGCTGCTCTCTAAAAGAATCCTAGTTGAAGATTCTCTGTCCAATAATCTGCGATCATTATAGAAATTTGCCATATATAGTTGTTTTCATAATTTACCATCAAGCTCATTGAGAATGTTTCAATATTGTTTTTACTCAATAAAAGTACTTTTATGTATGTTCGTATATGCAAAATTATGCAAAAATGGAATCTTGTTGAACCATTAATGTTAAAATGCAATTAAATAGGAGCACATAGGGGATACAGAATCACGAAACTTGATCTATCAGAGATTTGAAAAAGCTGGAAGGAAACAACTTTCAATATCTTCAGTTTTACTGTAAGGTTTTGATTTCTAAGAAAATATTAAAGTCTGGGAATCACACTTACTTATTTTACTCGTGACTTCTAGAGAGCCGGAAAGAGAGTTTACAAAAAAAAAAAAAAAAGAGCCATGTATTCAGACTTTCATTAAGCAATAGCTGGAGTTTAGAGGCAAATATATATTATTAGTGTCATATTAATGCTCACTCACATCTAGTTTCCCTCAGTATACTCTTGAGTCTCACTGAAAAAAATAATAGAAGAATAAACATAGAACATGAATAACAATCAATTTATCACTCATACAATATTCTAAGCATAAATGAGAAGGAAATGACTGCATTATTACTATTTTGCAAAATCTCTGCACATTAAACAGTACAGAGAATTTTATATAATTTAATAATCATGGAAAAACTGCTTTTGTGGTCTCATATTTGAAAACAATTATAGTCTCTATATTTTTCTCTGTCTACTTAATTGATCTGTAAATAAAAATTAAGCTAAGTATGTGGTCAAGGGTAACATGCATCCACAGATGATATGTGTATTCTTACAAACATGTTTAATTACATCCACTTCAGAAGTAACACAGATTTTCAAAAGTTTATTTTAAGTTTGAAGACTAGACAGGGTCATACTGATTTTACAACATCCTACATGATTTCAGTATATCTACAAAGAAAAAAAACAACATTGGAATATTACATAGCTTGAATGTTTGCAAAAGTTATGTGTATCTTAGTTATTTCTGTTCTTACAGACACACCAGATGCCAGCATTCCATGTTATATTTCATAATGTTTTGTCTAGCAAAGATATAGTTAATACCTGGTCTTCAAAATTCATACCTATCTTTATGAAGACATTCACAAAGAGAAAATCAACCCTAAAACAGGAATTAGTGTCTGTGACAATGCTTACAAGAGGATATACATGAAATGGATCTGTTAAATGTTAATTCATAATTTCCTAAACTATAAAATTAGCTCATGATGATTATGTGAGCTAGTGAAGACTAGGTAATATTTCCACGGTTTGTGTTTGTAAAATAAAGTTGAATAAAAAAGTCATGTTTCAGCTTGAAGCCTTTGATACGACTGACACAAAAGATACTTCCCAATACTTGTCATTATTTTCTATGTAATCATCCCTTGCTGACGAATCCATATTCACTGGACATGCTATGTTGTGAATAGCACATTGATCAGAGAGATAGTACCCAAGCAAGAGCAAACCTTTCACTGATTTTCTCAATGGTAATAAATACTCTTAGTACCAATTCCTTTGGAAAACAAATTTTAAACAAGTATTCATAGGACAAAATTCAAAATGTCACATGAAGCCAAGAATAGTTTTAAAAAGCATCTCTACACAAAATATTATTAAAAAGTTCTAGAACTTAATATTAAAAATGAAGAATCTGCAAAAGAAAACCCCACTACATAGGTATGGTTGTATGGTTATTCCTGACATAATCAGGACCATGGACTACACAGTAAATGCACTTTTAGGACCTAAGTAATTCTATGTAATGCTATTTAAATTTAAAATGCCATTTTAAATATTCTGTATTGATAAATTTAAGCATTATCTAGGATGGTAGTGTGGAGAATATAGTGTTTTGTTTGGGGAAACATTTTATATAGCATTTTATATACTGAAAATGAACAGTTTTTTCTTTTTTTAAATAAACCTGAGCACGTGAGTATGGGACAAACATTTGGCCTGGCATCTGCCACAGAACAATGAATTTGCTGTTATTTAAAATGTCAATGTGACTGACTTTCTCTTTCAGTTCTCCACTATGATTGAAGACCATTCCATATTTACATTGTTGAGAAATGCTGTGAACACATGGACGGACAGGACGTAACAGTCTAGTGACTTATCTTATGCAGCACACATATTAAAGGAAAAGGAACTAAAATGTAGCAGTGTTGTTCAGGGCTTTAGCATTTCGTACACATACCACTCTTTCCTTTACTGGACCTTCAATTTAAAACTCCAATAATTCCGTGTCTAAGCCTTATAACATAAATACTTGCAAAGCTTATAAATTAGGGGTGGAGGACATTTATGGAGGCAGCATGAGCTTTGATTTGAGACATATGTCAATGAAGCCTCCATTATCAATAACAAATTGTTATGATAATTGCTTATTTTTCTAGGACTTTTGAAGCAAAAGAAATAGAAATCAATTTTCACCTTGACGATGGTTTATGACTTTGTCATTAGTAAATACATTGCTTCTCACAAATAATTATGCAATGTGCTTTCATGGGAAACCACCACAGGTTTCAAGGTTTTAAACAGCACTGAAATTTTAATTTTACAGAAAGTGTGGAAATGCTCAAAGACATGTTGAGTACACTTGGCCAAGCTGTGCAGCACTAGGCTCACATACATTTCCTAATACCTTAAATACTCAGAGACTGATTCTATTATTTCAAAGAAATGAAGATTTAAATTCAAGGACCGTGATAGTTCTGTTGTTCTTTTTCACTAAATGATAGCAAGGGACTATCAAAAAAGAAAGAAGCCTTTGGGAATGAAATAGATAAAGCTTCCTTCAAAAATGAAAATGTAGGTTCAATGTACTGGTGTTAAATATAGAACCATTTACTAATATCCAATCATGTTCAATGTATATTAGTAAATGTTCCATATCTGTAAATAAACACAGTGCTTTGACATAAATAAAGGGGAAATTAAGTGATAAGGAATATTGCCCTATTTATGTGGCATACAAATTATATAAACTTGAATGTGAAGTAAGAACTTGGTCTTTTATTGAAGGTGAAGAAAATAAAATTAGAATTGAAAAGTTAATTGGTACTGCATATCATAGATTCTTTTTCAAATCTCTGTAATGAATACTAACTGTGTTAGGCACAGGGAAACGATCAAGATAATTCAAATTTATTACAGAAAAAAACTTATTGCTAAAGTTGTAATATTTAATAAGTTAGTTGAACAGTAACTATAAGATCTCTCTTAACTCTTTTGAATATTGAGTCCCTTTACTTCTGCTGTAAAATGGAGACTTGCTTTGCCTACTATACTTCAACCAAAGTGTATGATTCAGAAAACAAGGAAAGTAATTTAGAGACAGTATGATGTTACTTAAGGGAGTTGTGCAATAAAACAAAATTAAATTATTGAAAAGGCAGGCATGGAACTTTTTAAAAGACAGTTAGTAGCCTACCATAATTTAAACACTTTTTCATGAGAAAAGAAAGCCCATTCCGTTTCCATTGGATTTTGCACAGTTCATTTCATGGAGATATTTGTAATGAAATAAAGAAAAGCATTGTGGGGTGTGGGATCCCTTCATTCTTCCTCTGTGCAGCCCAGCAGCTCTGACCGCAGAGTGATCCTTCCGTACCAAGACCAAGGAAGGATTCTTATGTGTCGTGCATAGATGGGAGGGTCGATAACATTTTTCCTGTGAGTGTCGTTGTCAAAATTGCCTTGAAAAACCTAAAAAGGAAGAGCAAAGAATGTGATTATATAGTCCTTTCCCTCTGTAAGTATGTTCATTTTCTTATTTGTAGTATACATTGTAAATTTTAAATTGCTAACTATAAACCTGTAAGAGCAATGTTTATTATTCATTGTGTGGGATGGATAAGTATGGGTACATACAAATGCATGCATGTTTGTAGATGTGCGTATGGGTATGTTTCTGTGTGTGTATGTGTGTGTGTGTTTGTGTGCAGGCTAGAGAACTACCTCATTCTTTGTAGATGTTCACCTTGTTTTTTGAGACATTGACACTTGGGCCAGAGAGCCTGAGGGATCTGCCTGCCTCTATTTTTGCAGCACCAGGATTATAAGCGTGTATTATCATGTCTGCATTTTCTCTGGGTCTTGGAAATCAAATTCTTGTCCTCATGCTTGTATAGGGAGCATTTTGCCAATTGAGTCATCTGTCTTTTCCATAAGACATACACTGGGCACTTTAAAACAGTTACTTTGAGCTTTTAATATTAATTTTAAGAATTAAATAACTCAAGAATTGTTTTATTATGTAAGAACATATAGAGCCGTCATTGTTATCTGCCTGTCTCCTATTTTTTTTAATACAACAAATATTGAAATATTGGAAGCTTGTCCCTTCCAAGGAATGACTTAGAGATCCAAGCAGTGTGCAAAGTGCAGTGAAAATGTGGCTATCACACCCACAAGGGTAATATGAAAAGAGAGTTGATATATTGTACATAGTAATTTGCAGAAGAAAACATGGAAGAAGAGTATATCCACCTGCCTTCAGATTTTACTATGTATCACGTAGTTGAAGGATAACTGTTGTTCGTGGCTGATTTGAATATAAGACCAAAGAGATGATGGAAAAGAAAGTTAACAAAAGGAAACAAGGAAGAAAAGAAGGGAAGAAGGAAGGGAGGGATGGGAGAAGCAAGAGAAGGAGAGAGGGAGAAAGAAAAATAAACTCCAGAACATAATAGAACACTTAGCCCACATATGTACCCAGTATGTTATTAATTAAGAGAATACTTTAACTATCATCCTCTAGAAAAAGCAGGTTCATTTTCTGATGGTAACCAGGGTTTCTCAAAAAAGATTATACACACACACACACACATCATATATGACATATGTTATATAGGCAATTAGACAATGTGGTGATGAGTAATAAAAAACAACAGAGACTGGAGAGATAGACTAGCCTTGTTCCTATGGGAAATAGTTTCACCAATTTTCCTATGTGTCCAAGATTTTGAGAGCTCTTTATATGGTCATGCCCATATTAAAATACATATTTATTCATTCAGGGCTTCCTCTGCTCCCTATGCAGTAATAAATTTCAAAAAACAAAAAAAAACAACAAACAAACAGAATATTTGGTTGTTTCATTGCTGGTTCTACTGGATGTCAAATAAAAAGTGCTGTTCTCATCTGAGTAGGCAACAATTCTTAATTGTACCAAAAACATATCTCAAAGGTTATTTTTGAGTGAATATTTGCTGAATAAAAGAATACAGAGCAATGCTATATCTAGAACCTACCACCAGTGCATTCTTAATTTGTATTTATTTAGTAACAGTTTATTCATTTATTTATTTATTTTTATTTTCATAGGGATTTGGCCTCCACTGACCAGGGAGGAATTGTTTATGGATACAGATGTGTTATTATGCAGCAATGTCTCTTTTAGCAAACCTCACTTGTTCAGAATATAGCATGTAAACAAAAATCTTGTGATAAGTTGTCACTTCAAACAACAGTAGAAAATGCTTTCATCTGCTGACATTTACTAATATAGGAAGCTGAATTCTGTTGACATGAAATTTTACAGTTAAATAGGGAATCTAATATCCAATTTTATCAGCCTGCTAAAGAACTCTAAGTCTTTGTTTGAAATCATTGAGTTTAAATTCATTAATGTGATTTGTAAAATATACAATAGTTTACAATAAAGTGCTATGTCACCTCATGAAAAGGAAATACAGAAGAAAAGACAATTTCCTCCTAAGTCTCTACTCCTTGGTACAGGTTTCTAGAAGGAGCAGTCAAGCTTCCAAAAGTTAAATGATTAGCTATATTTAAATCTTTAAGAGATGGAATACATTAGTTGGGAAACTGATTGCAGCTATGAAATTTCTGATATAATGTATAAAAATCACAGATATTTGGACATTCATTTTAAAAGTAACTGAAGTTTGATAATACAGGATAATTTCTAAAATTGGTATTTATAGAAAACTGTCCAGCTTTATATTACAATCATCCAAACCATAGTCAGCCAATACTGAAAAGACAGCTTCTTTCTAGAGGACTCTCAGTAATGACAGCCCAGGGCTCAAAGCATGCGAAGCATGAACTGGCTCATTTTCAGGGGACATCTTGTTCTTATTGTGCAAACATGTAATGCACGTCCTGTTTCCTGGTCTCTAGCACAGTAGACCTTGTTTAAGAATGCAATGCCAATGTTTTACCTGGAAAAGCAAGACAAAGACAACATTTTCTATTGAGTTAATACAGTTTTTAAGATTTCCAGAAATGTGTGTTTTAGACACTTACTCTAATCAGAATCTGAAAAGGTTGATGAAAAATGCTGATTCCTCATAAAGACGGGAAAACGTCTTAGATGAGAGCGATGCAGTGTAATTTGAAAGACATTTGGAAAAAGGATGCACTAGTCTGAATTTAATAGGAAGCTAATTGGCTTATGACAAGTTTATGGTTGTCCTCAAACACAATAATGCTTAGGGGTTCTCTCAGACATTTCCTAACTTATGGGACCTCCAGTAAAAGTTACTCAAGGCAGTTTGAACAAGTTTACATAATGGGAACCTAAGAGAAGCAAGAGGGAGAAAAAAAAAAGACAATTCCCTAAGCAGAGATATGTTTCAGGATTTTGTTTTCTATTGTAAGCTCTCCTGTGATGCTAGTTAAAATTCAAATCAGATTCTGCTGGGAATTTGTTCCTCGGCACAGACATAATATCATACAAAATGCAACAATAAAATGTTCCTCCCAGCCACGTTTTAATGTTTTTAAGATGAAATTGTCATTGGTTTCTACAGACTAACGTCTATTAGACCAGGGTATGTATCAATTATAGGGAACCATTAAGCAGTGTGGAGGAAAGTCAGAATATCTTTCAGGATACAGCCAGAAACTTCACATCAGCTTCTTTCTGTCAATGTCATTGCCATTTTGAGACTGTTTTTATGTGACCCAGACTGGTCCTTCAAAAGCAACTCTGTACAGAACCCCCAAGTTCTAGAATTACAGGTGAACAGTATTTATATTGGATGTTAAACCTCAGTTTGTGTGTGCATGTGCTACTTTTTTAAAAAAGTCATTTGATTCACAAAATTATACTTTGTATATATTATAAACAATATATCAAGAGCTTTAAACATTGTTCTAATCATCCTAGTCATTTAGAATTTTTTTCATGTCCTTCAAAGAATGAATACTTTTAAGTATTTTTACATTGTCTCCCCAAGCTATTCAAGACTAGATTCAACTTTCAGTCAGGACATAGTGGCTATTACTTCATCTCTCTGGCTTCTTGGTTGTCCATTTCTGAACTACACTGCTTCCTTTAGAATAGAAAGAGATAAAAATTATGTCTAGGATGGGTGAATAAAGTCTATACTTTTCTGCATTGCATGTCTTGTCCATGGTGTTAGCACACCATTGGTTTTATTGCTTACCTATACACTATGCTGATGTGCTTAAGAGATAGAGGACAAGACAAATAGAAACAATTTGCCAGGAAAGTGGCACCCGTGAAAACCTTGTCTAAACAAGACTTGAACAATGACAACACCAGCTGACATGCCAATGTAGATGGTGTAAATACACAGGGCATCAACTCCAAACAAAGCACTAGAGACACTTAACAAATGCTGAGAGAGGGAGAATTAATATTTCCCAGAGATCAGTCTTCAATTTCTTATCAAGTGCCAACTAATCAGCCTGAAAACATATAGCAGCGACATTAAATAGACTCAATAAGTTGTGTGTACAGATTTGTTCATATGTTTGTATGTGTGTATAAACATGATAAAGAATAAGAGGCCATGAGTTTGAGAGGGAATGAGGAGGAATACATGGGAGATTTTACAGGGAGACGAGGGAGGAAGAAGTCATACAGCTATAGTCCAGTTAAAATGAAAATAAAATAAATCTCCTTGAGAGTTCAGTTATAAAAACAAACAAACGAAAACTGTTTTGTTAGGTGGTAGGTTTGCCTGAACTCTTGGGAATGGGAGAAGGTATAGCTTACAGAGAAGAGAGAATTCCACATTTATATTCACCTACCCTTTCACACAGTAGACTTAGTTAGACGAACTACCCTTTTTATCTCAGATTCCCAGGAACGTTGTTTTAATCAAATACTACCCATCAAACAAATGAATCTGAGCTGAAGAACTCCAAATCTGCTGGAAGTAACTGCCCTCTGTATTTCTTTGCAATTTTTTAGTTACATCTGTTGGTGTGGGGGTAGGCAGCAGAAGGGCATGTATGCGCATGTGGAAGTCACAACTAGGAAAGGGTAGTGAGGTTTGCACAGTTCTCTCCTTCCATCATGATGCTCCTAGGGCTGGAATTCAGCTCATGGGGCTTTGTAGTAAGGACACTTAGCTCCTGAGCTATCTCACTGAACCTTGCCTGCATCCTTTGTATATCTCACTTGAGACTTGGACCTACTCCTGTCATGTTACAATTTAATTGGGAAAATATTCATTTAGATAGTCTGAAAGTATCTGCTTTTTTAATTTAAAAATTTGGCTTTGGTGAGAGTACTGTCCTTACGTAATTTCTGTCCGTCCTCTCCATCCCAAATGCCCCTGTGTCCCCTTCAGAACTCCATCTCGAATTCATTACCATTTTAAAAATTATTATTGTTACATATACAACAATAAAGGGACTCCGTAGGCTTTGTGAGTGTGTGTGTGTGTGTGTGTGTGTGTGTGTTGTGTGTGTAGTTTGTAATTTGATTAGAAATGCCCTCCAACTTATTGATCCCAGTGTTTTATTATCAATGAGGCCAGAAGTTTGACCAACAAAAAACATATTTCTTTCACATATTCAACAATAGCAGAATCATCTTCAGAAACTAAAAGTTAGTGTTTCAAACTGAACATTTATGGTTAAAAATCTCTGATATTTTATCATTTTTAGACTGTGTTCATCTAGACAGCAAGTCATTGGGTGCCTTGTGCTGTTAAATGTGACAATTTGTTAGGCACATAATAATATAAAAAGATCAAAGAACAAAGCTCAGCATTGCTGTGAATATATTTTGAGCAATGCCAATTTATTATTGGAGAAACTCGACTACTTATATTTTTTCTCAAGCTTGTAATTTTCCATTGTATTACTTCTAAAACGCATATTAAACTAGATGCAAAAATTATGTTAATCTTTATTTTATTAAATTTATGCCATTGTAAAAATTTATAATAGGATTTGTAACAAATTTTATCTATTTAAACTTAATGGAAACTTTGCAGACATTAGAATTTAAATATCTGCTTCATAAAGTCACTATGTGTCTGTGAGTGTTAAATCTGATTTTTGTGGGTGACCTCTAGGCCACATACTTATTAGGAAAAAGCCCAGAATCATTAAATTATTGTTATATGCTTGGTGCTAATATTGCTAGTATATTTTTGTACTTTCAAGAATTTAGAGTTTCAAACTGAATTAAATCACAGGATTTAAATGTTTTAAACTCATAAGAAAAATATCATAGAACTAGAGTATAAAACTAAACTTAAAAGAAATATTTATTTAATGCTTAGAACTGAGATTTTGATGTTTCTCTTTCTAAAACTTATTGACAAGTGTCTAAGAAAATCTATAATTTAATTTAGATGCTAGTTTTCTATGATCATATTCCAAAAAATATAAATTTAAGTATAAAATAAACAATTATTAATTCTATAAATTTTTATTTTCAAAAAATTAAGTTTTATAAGTAAGAAACTTCTGGCATTGTTTGGATAGTAAAGTTTGCAACCAAAGTCTGATTCTTTTATAACAGACTACAACTATTACTCAGGAAATTCAATTTTCTAAGGAGATTTTCCAGCATCCTAAAACCATTTCATGATTGAGTGGCTAGTACATCATTTCTGAAGGTTTCCTTTGTGATCAATTCCAGTAAGCCAATGGAACTCCATAACTAAATTAGTCTAAATACAAGTGCATTGTTTCAGTATAACAAGGAAATAAGAATCTACACTCCAGGTAAGTTCCAATATACTAGGAAATGTTTCTTTGTAAAATAGGGCATAATGAGAATCCATTCTATGAGGCTCAAACCACCAGTCTGAGCAAAAAGGGAGTTGAATATCAAGGAGCAGTCTGCAGTATTAGATATGCCAATAGTGCTCTAGGAAAAAAATACACATTGACACATGGAAAGCAAAGTTGCAGGAGTGTCTTCCATCCCAGCTCATCCAGTTGAAACTTCTGCCCTTCATACTTGCAGGTGAAGTGATTGCCACCTGACACAGCCTATTAAGCAATGATATTTTGGTATATGAGGCATAGCAGATTCAACAAAATGTATACAGAGACTTTCTTTAAAGACACAGGCATAAGTTTCCATGTGACAGTTTCAGAAAATGTCATGCGAGTAGTCTGTAGGTAAGAAATCAAGTACATACAGTAGAAAGTATTGTATTCCTATTTTAACCACTTGCTCTAACATATTTAATAATCAGTTTATTTTTATCTTGTCTAAAAGATCATCTCATTCTTTTTGTAAATATGGTGTATTAAAGTACATTTTTTACCCAAAGTCTACTCATGTGTACTATTCGAAACAAATAATTAACTAGACCTTCTTTTAGCAGTTGTCTCTTCAGAAGAATTTAGGAAGGGGAGAGACTGCTTTCTTAGTGGTTATAGATGCAGGGATACAGCAGTATAATTGAGTGTCCCTTGGAAAGTCCTGGCAAAATGTTTTTGTGGTCCTGAGGTGGGACACATTAAATGGCCTATGCTAGCATTGTTATTTAAGGTGGGGCTTTTGGTCAGCTTCAGCACTGGATAGGATGTCCTATGACACATCATTTAGTGCATTCCTACCCAGGTCCTTTCACTATGATGATATAACTGTGAGCATTGCATTCTAAAGTACACTGTTTGGATGTTGAGTGATTCTTTAGATCTGAAGGCTGTCTTGGGGACCACCTGAGTTTATGCCACATGTTAGAGCAAATTTGGAGAATCCTTACATTTGCATTGAATAGCATGGAATGGCTACAGTATTCAAGAAGGATTTTTAATGTTTTTTAATCACTAATAGTTGGAATAAGGGACAAGAGTTCTAGAAAGCATTGTGTCTAAGACTTTCCCAGTACCCAGGGCAGCCTTCAAAAGATTTTAAATTTCAAAACTAACTGATATCATTCTCTGAAGAATTCTGGCATTCCAATTTAGTGGCATTTATTTATTTATTTATTTATTTATTCACTCTTAACTAATCATTCTAAACACTCTTCCGTTCAGTCTCTACTTTATATTCACACTTTTATTTTTAACTTACAGGTGACATTTAGGTAATAAATATGTTCACTGGCTAGAATCACTTATTCTTTTGAATACTTTGGTTACAAAGCAATTCATGCTTTTTGTACGCCTGTATTTCTTTTCTATTTTCTTTTTTTGCAACAGCTTGTAAATTTCTTGAGGACTATTACTTCGGCCATCTCTTCAGGGTACATTTGAAATGACAGTTCTCCGAGAGCCATTGAACATGGTGACACATATAAAACCTTCTTCTTCATCATAATTCAGATCGGATACTGGCTTGGATCTGTGTTCCTTTCAGAATGATGTTTTGTTCCATAAGCTCCTTTGCAAACACAGATCCTGCTTACTTCTGAGATTTGTTTGCTGCTCAAACTCTCAATGAAATTATACGAGGCTTTCAAACTGCATGTCCAGAGATTTAGTTCCAAAGGCCCAACTGTAGAAAATTTTTGCTTTAAGAAGAAAGTGAAAGAGAAGAGCTCTGCGACAATTTCGTACAGTTTTCCACCAGTGCACAAACTTATTTTAGATCACAAATAAACATGTGGATTGTCTGGGATATTATTTGTACTCAACTCTTGCTCTCAAACAGTTCCTTGTGGCTCTAAGATTTGCATTTTATTATACTTATGTGAAAAAGGAAGGTTGTCTTTTCTTCAGGCCATTCGACATTCCACTGAACTTATGTGCTTTCTCAGGCTGCTCCTAGTACATATAAAACTGATTACATTGCAAGATTATGAACCAAAAGATATTCCAAAAACAACTGATGAACACTTTGCTCATGTGTTGTTTCCTTTTATATATTTCACACGTTTTGTCCCTTCATTGCTTTTCCAACTCGAAAACATCCTCCTTGGTTGTTACATAATTGACAGAGTAACTGCTCCACTGACAGTTAATTCTTGACCAGGAAGCAAAGCTCCATGAACACTTTCAAAATTCCTTCACTCATAGAATTTAGTTCATAAAAAAAGGAAATGCAATGCTGTTGAGAGTGCTTTTAAGTGTTTGGATTTTTCTCTGATCTCTCATAGAAAGACTTCATTCCTAAATGTACAATATTAAGGAATAAACTGACTCCAGTCAAATCAAACACTCCATTCCTGGCAAGGTATATATTTATGGTTTCTTAGTCTATTGTGAATAACAAGTTGATTTAGGGATTTCTAACATTGGCCCAGCCAAATAACAGGCAAAATGGACACGAGCTTCTTCCATCCTTTCTGAGGACAGTTTTCAAACTTAGATTTGACTTCAAATAACCAGAGAACATGTGGCTATAGTCTTCCTCCTGCACGACTGCATCCCAATAGGATGACACTATGTATGCTGCTTGGTCTTGAACTCACAACCCCCTGCCTCTGTCTCTTGAGTTTACTAAATGCTGGGATTATAGGTGTGCATAGATATGTTTTTAGAATTTTTTTATAAAGAGCCCATTGAAGCTGGGCGATGGTGTTGCATGCTTTTAATCCCAGTACTCAGGAGGCAGAGGCAGG
This sequence comes from Cricetomys ansorgei, assembly GCA_026225945.1. NCBI lineage: Eukaryota > Metazoa > Chordata > Mammalia > Rodentia > Nesomyidae > Cricetomys > Cricetomys ansorgei. The sequence goes on from JAMJFZ010001074.1 coordinate 3,734,996, forward strand.
TGGATCTCTGTGAGTTTGGGGCCAGCCTGGTCTACAGAATGAGTTACAAAACAGCCAGAGTTACAATAGAGAAATCCTGTCTTGAAAAAAACAAAAACCAAACTAAACCAAAACAAAAAAGAGCCCATTGATCCGAACTAAGAAATTCATACTCTGAATTTTGATTGGTTGGGGTTTTCTGTAATGATCTCTGAAACAAAGAGAAGTTATCTTGAATCACAAAGAGAAGATTATACTTTTCTGTGGGCATAAGGACAAATGTTTAGAATGCAGTTATTGATTATGTTGGTATCCAAGGCTTCATATTAATGAGAAGTTGGCTAGGTTTCCAGTTTCAGGCATGATTAACATCTAACATTATATACACTGAGCAGGTTATATGTGTGTGTGTGTGTGTGTATATATATATATATATATATATATATATATATATATATATATATCTGTGTGTGTATAGGTATGTATATATGTATATATACATATATATGTATACATATCTATATATCTGTGCAGTCTATATAATGTTAGATGTTAATCATGCCTGAAACTTATATGTATATACATGTATGCATATATACATATATATGCCTATGTATATGCATGTAAAAGCAATTAATGAAAGAGGCTATACATTTGAAAAAGAGCAAGAAGGAGTATATGGGAGGGCTTGAAGCTATAAAGGGATAGGGAGAAATGATATATTGTAATTTCAAAAATAGAAGAAAAAGAAAAACAGAAACTCATACTCTCCTTTTTTATTAAGTTGTTGACCCCATAACAAAGACCCAGAGAAACATCAGAGCAAAATACACTATTTACTGTTACTTTCCCTTGTCTAAACCTACTGGCGTTTAGAATGCTCAGTCTAAAAGTCAGCAGGTAGGACACATCACCTTATTTAACTTCTTTTATGATGAAAGCTGCCCTAAGTAACAGGAATATTCTTGGAAATATATCACATAGGATGATAGCCTATAAAGATTTATGAAACATAAAATATTCTATTCTAAACTCTGGCTATATATTTAAACTATCTGCCTTCTGGCACACAGATTTCACTGTCATAAGAAATAGTCCTACAGAAATAGTATTGGAAAATCATCTGCTTTTCAAGGATATCTTTAAGAGATATTATCAGGAACACTCAGAAAAAAAGAACATCTTTGTTTTTCAGTTTTACACCGAAAATGTAGAAATGCCTTTCCTTTCTTTAAAAGTGCAGAACAACCTGGCTCTCCACTGAAGCTCAAAGCTCATCGTCATTCTGAGTCTCTTAAATCACACCGTGTATTTTCCATTTCATCAGAACAATTTACAAACTGCTTCCAGACCTCCATATCAGGCAAAATAAAAATTCTATGACAGTGGAGAAACTGATGATTTGGGTAATTTTCCCTTGACATTAATAGCCTTTTCTCCCTCGAAATCTCTTTGAAGTTTCACCCTACTGTGGTAAGAACTAACAAAATACAACACTTTGTCTTTGAACATAGAAATAATTGAAGCATTCAGCCACGTTCCTTATAGGCCAGACTGGTACTTGATAAAATATTCGAGAGCAAGAGATCATCTTCCTGTTCTTTGTGGCCAAGTAGGACCTAAGAATTGCATTGGAGTGTGGACATGTTGGTGGACCAGTGCATGTTACCCAGGCACATCCAGAAGGTGTTCCCTGAACTTTCTCGTAAAAACACATAAAAGGTACAGCTAAAAAAATCTATGGAATCTGTAATGGAAACAAGCTATCAAGATCAAGTATTTATAACATAGTTATATTTAAAAAGTCATTGTTTATTTGACTCCAGTGTATCAAAGTAAGCTGTCATTTATTGGCTAAAGTTGGCAAACCTAAGTGAATAACACTGTGTGTTCTTGGCTAAGCTGCATACAGATTGCTTTGACATGAAGTGAATTTTGCATCTTTTCCTTGGGTGAACTGGGGGGTAAGTTGATTATTAAAATAAAAATGGTAACAGCTAAACTTTGCTATTACTTAAAGGTATTAGAGTATATCAAAATGAAGAAAAGTAGCAAACATATAATTTTGTTATGTGAAAGTAATAATTTCTTTTAATTGGCATAATCTATTAAATATCTCACTTGTCAATGAAGTTCATTTTGTTTTTAACGTTATGGTAAGGTAAAAAATGAGATCTTACATTCAGTTTTCTGAGCTCTATATTCTGCTCCTAGCTTTAGAAAACTGGGAGACTGAACTTCCAGGTTCAGATGATCCTGGATTTATCTTTTCTAAGTGATTTTTTTTAATCAAGATTTTATTTCAAATGACAGTTTAAATGTTTTTATTATTATTTTACAAACTTCATTATTTTTAAAAATCCCTTGCAAGTAAATAAAGGATCATACAGCAATTATGTGGACCAAAAGCCTATATAAATGAACTTCTATACAGTTAGAGTCAGCATTCAGAACAGAAGGTGGGGAGAGTCATGTTAAATTTTGTGCTCCAGTATTGAACACATTCTATGCACTCATTTACCACCAAACCAAAAATGTCTATGATAGCAAAAAACTGACAACAATGAGGAATGTATTGAGACCCAGAGGGCTAAGTCAAACTATTTATGTTCTAAGGGCATGTCATACAATCGATATATAGCAGATGTATCCATTATTGATAAATATTCTATTTGCAATTTTGATAGGTAAATGAAATTTATGAAAATACCCCAAATGGGAATTGTTATAGGGTCTGAAAGGTTTAGGAATCCCTTTACAGTTTACCATTAACATGGACGTACAACAAATTGTTTTTATTCTTTCTGAGACTGAGACTATAAAAAGCCAGAAGAGTAGCACATTAATTAAGCCACTTTGAAAATGTTAAAGAAGAGACTTTAATTGCTGAGCATATTGCCACTGATGGCGTGTTGGTGGATAGTAAAACTAGCATATGCACCACACAGAACTGTGTCCTTGAGCATTTTAGCCTCGAATATAATACAGTTAACAATTAATTTGGGGGATTATTTTGCTATGAAATGAGGACCACTGTGTCTTTTGTCCATCTTTTGGCCAGTAGTTCTTATTCCAAAAGCAAGGGTGTGGGGTCTTTCAAAATCAGATTGGCCTGTAACTCATTTTCTGTGTATAAAAGTTAACTATTAGGTTTATATCAGATGGGTCTTGGCATGCTTCCTAAACAAATACTACTAGTTTTCTTTCAATTAACATTTCTGACCCACAATACGCTCTTTACTGCTTGTCAGTTAATAATAACATTCAGAAATTTTAAATCATCTATTAAAGATGCTAATCCTAACTATTCTGTTAGGGTCCATCACTAATCAATATTTTAATATATAAACATTTTAAGTCACTGGTAGGTTCATAATAGGGAGGCCTAGTCCTTGTGGTAGGAATTCAAGCATAATTTGGAAAGAATAATGAATAATATCTTCTGTTAAGAGATATTGACATATCATTCTGTAATTACGTCTAATATAAGAGGAACCCGAAGAGAAGATAATTGAAGTTTTCAATATGGACAAGTTTATTCATTTATAGTGAGTGATAAAGGATTAAAAATATAAATTGTTTTTTACTTACCTGTGTATTTTTCCCCTAAAGATAGATAGAGAAAGAAGGCATGGTGTTGGGTAGGTAGGTGGGGACTTGGAGAGGATCTGGAAGGAGTTGGGGGAGGGGAAACCCTGATCAGAATATATTGTATGGAAAACATGTGTTTTCAATAAACAGAAACAATTATACAAATATATAAAATAAAAAAAATGTTTTTTTTCATATTTGAGAATTTGGGAAATTAATAAAATAATATTTGCAGAGATCAAACATTTCATTATTTTTATTCATAAGCGTTTTTCTTTGTTAACGCTGCTAGGGTTTTTCGCAGTCATTTTTTAATTCCTTCGGAAACATCTGTTAGCAAGAGAAAACACATGGTTTCAAAATTTAAGATAGTTTATCACATACTCCAAAAGTAAAGTTCTGAGTTTGTGGGACATAAAGTAATTAACATCAGAAGAGGAAAATCTTGTCTTCATTTTCCTGAATTGTTTTGTTTTTCTTTGTAAATCGACCTGAATTTATATTCTATAGTATCGATTCTCAGCATGTGCGTCATGACCCCTTTGGATGTTGAACTACTCTTTCATGGGGGTCGCCTATGACCATCCTTCATATCAGATATTTATATTATTATTGATAACAGTAGCAAAATTACAGTTATGAAGTTTCAATGAAAATACTTTTATGGTTGGGAATCACCACAACATGAGGAGCTATCTTAAAGGGTTGCAGCATTAGAAAGATTGAGAACCACTGTTCTATAGAATCGGCTAGGATGTTATTGTCACTAAATGAGAGTCATAGCTTCATGACATGCCCAACCCACCCGAACCAATTCCCAATTTTTGCATTTGTGTCTGGTGTTAGTTTCTATGACAGTGTTTTCTTAGAAATTTTAATTTGTTTGTTTTCTTTATTTTTTTTATTTTCAAAAATGATCTTGTTGATTGTTTTTATATGAAGAAGGTTAAAAAAATCAAAATGCTAATGAAAACATCAAACACCTGTTCAGTTAACTGTCTATTTTATACCATGAGTCTTTACTTTTAGAAAGCATAAAATAGAATGCAAAGAACTCTCTTAGGAAACTCAAAATCATTTCTGAATTATAACTAGCTTTCCACAATGTCTACATATGAACGGATCTTTGTAAGTTCATGAAATCCTTATGATAAAATGGTCTCACGCTTGTTACCATGCCCAGCCTGTCACTTTTGCTGTTGATTCATCACCCAGAGTGCTGTTCCATTCTACAGATGTAGTTACATGAAGCACTATTACCTCTCTTTCCTAACTTGAATTCATCTGCCCCGTGCCTTGCTCTCCATGTCTTTTCCTGCTCTTCAACCTTTCCTCACCCTAGATTGAAGAGCATACTTTGGCAAGAAAGAACCTTGATGCTCTGGAGAGGTATAAGACTGGGCAAAGTCTTGTAATGAATGGATTCTGTTGTTTGTTTGCATGTGGATTTGCATTCTGTCTTCTATGCTGTGCCTGACTCTGGACCTTCTTTTAAGAATTGCTTCTGAGGAGTTAGTGCCAACCTTGTCTTTGTGCACCTTGACAATGTAACAAGGTGGTGAGTTACAAATTCAAATTTGGTCAACTAGCTTATCATTTCACAGTTCATTAGGTATATTTAGATTTAAAAACCTATTTTTATTCTGTTAAATCATCTCTTCTATTCCCGGATATTCCTCTCTCATTGTACCCATCTTAGTTATAGGCTTTAGATAAATGGCAGGTATTATACTGGTAATAGGAGTGAGCATTTAAAAACTAGAAATTTATTTATAAAATATAAGCCTATAAAATCATGTTTTGACAATATAGGCATATTGAATATAATTCAGCTATAAAATGGCTGACATAGGGCATTGGGGTGGGCTAGGAGTCAACACAAAATGGTGATGTCAAATATTTTGTAAACCCCCAAAGTCAATATTGATATATTCTGTTATAACATTATTTCTGGCAGAATGCCACTTTTTTCATTCATCTGTACAAAAATGGCCTTGAAGTGAGATGCCAGAGTCTTTTCCTTCACCAGCTTGACAGTGTGTGCCTGCCTGTATATCTGTGTGCTTACTTCCATGTAGCCTGTATTCTGGTCTTGTATATTTGCCTATGCCTCCATATACGTGGCCAGTATTGGCTGGCATGTGTCTGGGTGCCTCCTGGCGTCTGTCTGCCTAGAAGCTTCTGTGCTACTGAATGTGTATGACTTTTCTGCCTCCACATTCTCAACCTCTTCAATCTCCAGGCCTCCTGTTGCTCTCTCCTTTCCTGTATTCAAAGTTAGACCTTACAAGGTATTACTAGATTTCCTTGAATTTGGCTTTTACAGTGCACAGTTCAGTAGAATATCTCTCCAACCATTCCTAAGTTGAAATGCTAGCCACAAGGTGATGCTATGAGGAAACAGGAACTTTGGGAGGGGATGTGAAAGTTAGATAATTGATGGGATTCATCCTCTGTTTTGAAAAGCCCCAGAAAGCATTTTTGCTCCTGTTCCTGGGAAAGGTACCATACCATATCAAAGGTATATCTTTGCAGATGATAAAACTTCTAGTACTTTGATCTTGAAGTTTCTAGCATCTAAAATTCAGAAATAAAGTTCTGCTTTGAATAATCACACCAGATTTTGAGATGTGTTGGTTTCACTCTGTAATCCAGGATGACCTGGAATATATAGCCCAGATTAAACTGGAAATTGATGCAATTCTTCTGTCTTATACCCAAGTACTAACAAAAATGAGCCATCATGAATGTATAATATATTCTTACAGTAGCCCAGTCAGATTAAGACTCACAGATTGCATGCTTACACTAATTATCTTATCACTAACTATTATCATCATTTAGCTAGTTTTGTTAAACCCAGTCAATAATACAACTGCACTTACTTAAAATCTTTAGTAATATACCATCATTATTGCCAGTAGCAGTTAGCAATTAGCTGTGCCTATCCATTTCTAGGCAAGATTGTTTGATATAATCTAAAGCCAAAAATGTACCAGTTTATCACTGATCTTTAAACTGTACCAAAACAGAAAAATTTCCAAGAAAGTCTCCAAGGTTTAAAATCTGGTAACTCTTATTTCTGGGTTGAAGGACAAATCCTTATAGGTTGTTGTTATGGATTATGCTAATTTAGTAAATTAGAAGTTCTAGATTCTCCTTCAAAAATGATAACTTCAGCACTGATTCCTTAGTTAAGTTTTATGTTCTAGGCATGATTTCCTTCTTGCTGAGCAAGTCTTATATCCAATTAGAGAGCTGCTGGTAGCAGCCAAGATATGTGTCCCATTACTGCACCCTTAGTATTATTCTGCTAGGGGTCATTGTTCCTTGATGTGGTTCATAGGATAGGCATCATATCTTCATAGGGAACTACTACCCAAAACCACAAACATTCAAAATGTTGAGATGTGGAGCCCAGTACCAACAAATACAACAAATACAAAACTCTCCTACACCTAATGCTCAGAGAATATTATGGAAAAGGGTGCAGAAAGATTGTAAGAGTCAGAGCAATAGGGAGTTTGCTGTGAGATTGTATCTCCCAATAACATCAAAAGCTACACTCATAAAGTCTGGACATGACTGTCCAAACCTGAACTGAACAAGGGTGACACCAATAGATATGTCAGACTAGACAGGGAAAAGCCCATGAGGCCTCGACCCTACACAAAGAACTGTACACAACTGAGGAAAGCCAGGAATTGGAGAGGTGGTCTTCCCCAGGAAAGAGCACACCAATTAACTATCAAGTGCCAAAGTCTTGGTGTTAAAAACATACATTCAAGTGACATTATTTGGATTAAATAGGTTGTATTTAGGAATATATATTTATATACATATGTGAATGCAATCACAGTGAAAAAAGAGGTCACAGAATTTTAAAAAAGCAGAGATGGTTATATGGGAGTGTTCAGAGAAGAAAGGGAGGGAGAAAATATAATTATACTGTAATCTCAAAAAAATCAAATAACTCCCATATTTATGTAAATACAGAAATTTCTGTATTCTTCACTCTAGCACCTGTACTAATAAGGTCCCTGTGCTGGCTCAGTTTAATGTCAACTTGACATAGCTATAGTCATTTTAGATGAGGGAACCTCAACTGAGAAAATTTCCTCATTAGACTGGCCCGTACCAAAGCCTGTGGTACATTTTTTTGATTCATGGTTGATGGGGTGGGTGCAACTCACTGTGGGTAGTACCATCCCTGGATAGGTGGCCCTGTGTTTTATAAGAAAGGAGGCTGAACAAGGCCTGAGGAGCAAGGCATCATGTGACACTCTTCCATGACCCCCAGCAACAGCTCCTGCCTCCAGGTTCCTGCCCTGACTTCCTTCAATAATGGACTGGGGTGTGGAAATGTAAGCAAAATAAATCCTTTTCTCCCCAAGCTGCATTTTGGTCATGGTATTATAATCTCAGCAACTGAAATTGATGCTAAGGCAGTCCCCAGTGTTGAGTTACAGCAAAGAATAAAGCAGGTACATTCTGAACAATTGATACCAGATGGTGTGCATTTAAATAGCAGCGTCATTACTTTTAGACAAAGCTTAAACTATATCACTGTCTCCTTAACTTCAGTTTCAATTAAGTCATTCAGCAAACATCCATGTGTGTAAAGGAAGGTGACTGTCGTCGTGTAATTTACTTGTTATCTTTGAAATCTAAGAATTCATGTGCAGTCATTTCCTTCTTGGAAATTACTTTAAAAAACAACAAACATTTCTTTTTCTTCCTCTTCAACCTTATTTGAAAGTCGTGTCAGGGACTGACTCTGTGGGAATGAGACTAATAGCTCAGCAGTATGGGTGCTCTCCGGATAGAACCATTCACTCTCTAGTACCCTGCCCCAAGCATCTTTCTTCATGATTACCACAATAGATATCATTCTCTTTATTTTCAAGGTGTGTGTGTGTGTGTGTGTGTGTGTGTGTGTGTGTGTGTGTGTGCATGCATGCGCATGCACTTGGTATAAGTGTGTGTATGTGCTTGTGTGTGAATGTGCACATGTAGAGGCTGACCTCTGCATTTCCGTGAATTGGCTTGAAGGGGATATAAACTTTCACATTTAATGTCAGTTCCTTGATCCCTTCAGGAGGTATGGCAGGATTATCTGTGCCATTTCCAATCATTTTGAAGTTTAATATATCCTTCAGATAGAATATGGATGCTTTGTAGTAAGGTGTCAGTATGTAAACATTGTTATCTTTTTATATATATTTATACATATAATATATATATTATATGTATATATATATAATTTATTTGCATATTTGTGTGTATGCTACTGGACAAACACAAAGGCCAACTTGACAAAAGGCAGTTCTTGTCTTCTACAGTAAGGGTCCCAAGGATTGAATTCAAGTCACTGGGTTTGGTGGCAAGAGCTTTTACACGCTAAACTATCTCACTGGCTTTGGCATTGCTATTTTCCACATCAACGTTAGGAAAGGGGAAGAAGTTAAGAAGATCAGAGATTCTTTCATCTACGAGAAAATCATGGACTTATGATGCTGACAAACTGTGCAGGGTTCTTCCCTGAACTTAATCTATCTAAAAATGCACTTAGTCAGCAACACTTTACTTTTTCAGAATATACTGATGTAAGAGAAGGTTTTGCATCTTTGTTAATTATAAATGGTGATATTTGGTCCACTATAACATGATCTGATTTTTCTCACACAGTATTTGGAACAGAATCAAAGATTAGAATCTGGCAAATGATTAAATGAATACAAATGTCATTCCTTCAAGGAACTTTCCTTCTTAATCTACATTTCAAATTTTTCATCTCTATGATATTAAGTGTTTAAGTTAAACTCTTCAGAAGGGAATTTGTGAGCTTATTAAAATAAAAAAAAATTTTGGAGACACTAATTCATATTGACATTCATCAAATAGTAAGAGGCCTATCTAAGAATTACAATGTATTCCCTTCTGAGTTGCAAAATCTAAAACTACATTTAATTCAAATTTTTAATTTTGATTTCAGAATTTTTTTTAAATAACCCTTCCCAAATTTGTTTATTTAAATTAACAAGAGTCTCTATAAATATTCAGATTTCAGTATTACTTTCAGATACTCTGAGGCTAAGGCCAAAAGTCTATATGTCTACCCACGCCCCACCTCTCCTTCTCAGTATCTCCCAAATCTCTCTCTCTCTCTCTCTCTCTCTCTCTCTCTCTCTCTTTCTTTCTCTGCAATGCCCCTCTCTGTGGGTCATCTCTGTCTGTCTGTGTCTGTGTCTGCATCCGCTTGTCTTTCTCTCATTTCCTAGTTTCGTCCTTAGGCCAGGCTTACCTTGAAATCACATTGTATCTAAACTGAATGTGAACTCATGGTGGTCCATCTGCCTTATCTTCCTGGAACTAGACGTACAGACATGAGTCAACAGATGGGCTGTGCTTTCAATAGACATTCCCAATTGAGTGTGAGGACCAGACAGCTTTGAATGTGAACTACTGAATAAGAAAGTCCACTACATGAGCGAACAGAGATATTTTGTCCATATCTTGAGTAATATGTGTCTTTCTTCCTTAAGGACCCACAGCATCTTATGGGAAGCATACTTTTAAAAGTTTTTCTTTTCTGAAAACTTCTGAGGTATTTTTCATTCTTTATCATCTCATGCTTTTACAGTTTTAATACATTGATGATTTCAAGGATAGAAAGGAAATAAAACAAATCAGCTTTTCTTTGCCTCAAAGCCCTTGTAGTGTAAATTCACATCTTAACACTATGACATTATAGCTAATCTACTGAATAAGGAAATTCATTTTTAACTTTAAATATTTCCATATATGAACTCTTCTCTTCCTGAAATTTATTATTGTTTTGCTTTGGGTTTTATCTTCAAAAAATTAAATACTGAAAGTGTCTGTCAAGTTTTGTAGTCTTCCTGCTAAACATAGTAAAACAGAACTCCAGGAGTGGGAAACAAAGGTCACTTCATAAGAGCAAGGGAACATTTGACTTTCCAATAAAAAAAAAAAACAGGTTTATCCAAGCTGTAAAGAAAGCTAAATGCCAGTTCAGTGTTAGGAAATACTGTGCACTGGGAAGAGAGCTGTAAGAGTGTATTCACTGTAAGAAAGTGCCATCACAGGCTCAGTTAGACAAGATGAAATACTGAAGACTCTTAATAAACAGAATTGGGGATGCTATGAGAAGGTAGGTAAGACACTGACATCTTCATGAGGAGAATAAAGCACCCTTTTACTTTTAGTTGAATTTTGGCACTTGTGTAATTGGGCATAGATGCATATGTATATATTTGCATGTATGTTAGACACTGCTATATACATGAATATTTTTTCTTAAAAGTTCTAAATATCAGTTACTTAACATGATAGAAAAAACAACAAAGAATTTATACATTTTTAGAATTTAATTTATACCACTTATGGAAAAACAGAATTGCTACTGTTTGGTTATTGTTTTTCTGACATAATATTGTTGGGGCAGAAAAGCATGGGAGCCAGCATGTGACCTAAACTATCAATTCAAATAAAGAATTACACAAAGTATTCCTCACTTAGTAAATAACTCTGTCTTCTGTTGAATTCAGTAACAACATTCAGAGTTCTTTATTTGTTTTGTTTTTGTTTCTTTCAAGATAGGCTTTCTCTGTGTAGCCCTGGATATTCTGGATCTTACTCTGTAAACAAGGCTGGCCTAGAACTCAGAGATCTGCCTTCCTCAGCCTTTGAAGTGCTGGGATTAAAGACATGCAACACCATTGTCCAGTGACACCAAGCGTGTTTAAAGCTAGCATGCTTTATTGCAAAATCTGTGTGACCACGCATTTTTCAATGTGATGAACAGGGAGCCAATAACCTGGAAAAAGTTGGGCTAGACTCCCCTACCTGTGATATTGTGTCTGTATCTACAATGGACTTTCAATTTGACTCCTCAAAAATTTGTTAAAGCAAATATCCAAAGAAGTCAAAGAAAACAAAAAATAGATGTTTGTATATATTAATTTCTTTTTGAAATGTGCATCTGTAAATATCATGCAATAAAGAGTTTTGGCCTGAAATATTTGATACGTCTATTTACTGTGGTTAAAAACTTACACATCAATTTTCATTTGTTAATATTGAAGAGTTTTTATGATATACAGGCATACAAAGTAATATGTAAATAAGATATAGAATCAATTATAAATGGGTTATTCAAACTCAGAAAAAATCATTGGTATGCTGTGTTGGGCACTTTTGAAGAGAAGAACACATAATTGAAATTTATGATTGTTTTTTGTAAGTTTAGCGGCAGAATACCTATGGCAACAGAGATTATAAAATGCAATTTGTTATATTACAGATACTCTCTCTTTCAAGTGCTTAAAGAACATATACAACATACCATTGTGTTTATTTTGTTAGATATTCTACCCTTCTATGTAAGGATTTGCAATGTCCATTAGTTCCACTGACTATATAAAGTGTGTGTGTGTGTGTGTGTGTGTGTGTGTATGTGTGTGTGTGTGTGTATATATATATATATATATATATATATATATATATGTATATATTTGCTATTTTATTATAAGCCATGTCTTGGCCCTAGTGAAATTATTTGTAATAAATAATAAGTTAATATTAAACTTCTTAAGTGCATTTAATTGGTTGGAATATTTTAAGCAAACTACCAGATTTAGTTCTAAAACTAGTAGCCAAGGGTTTATGATGATTAAATGCTGTAATTTTTATTTTTTTTCATACAATATAATTTTGTCATGTTCACCTCCCAAATCTTCCTCATTTCCTCACCTTGTTAGATTTACATTTTTTATCTCTCTAATAAAAATAAAAATCAACCAGAAAAATCATGTAAAAACATAAAAAGTAAACAAAATGAAAAATCCTCTCCAACACAAAACAAAAATAAACATGATTTAATGGGTTTTGAACATTTTTATATTGTATAGATTGTAGAGTGATATAAAACTCTACATATGAAGTCCACATATATTGTTTCCATGAAAAGCCTGTGGCAATCTACTCTTATAATTGCCTAAGTTGCCAAGTCAGTTCGCAGGTCTTTTCTGTAAGTCATTTGAAAATACAAAGGTCATTAAATAAATATAAATAAATAAATAAATAAACAAACTTTCCTCACTGACAGTGGAGGCATATTCCTGTAATCCAAATCATTCAGAGAAACTGGGGTAAGTGTATTGAGCTAAAGAACTGCCAGGCCTACACACTGAGACTCTGTCCCAAATAATACTAGTAAAAACACTAGTACTAGTAATAATAATAATAATAATAATAATAATAATGTCCCTTAACTGTATGAATTTATACCTAAAATCTGTTTTAGTGTGCTTATAGCATTAAGATTCTGAGACTTTATATTCATTTGAAATTAGGTTTTAATAGTTGAATTGTGTGCCATAAATCCTAATATATTAGCTCAAATAACAATATATTGTAGACTGAAAATTAGATGAAATAGAATCACTAAAGTTTGTAACTTATCCAAATAAAGACAAAAAATAAAAAGATGCAATAAATAGGAAATAGATTCACAAATGATTAATTTAAAGTCAATAATATCAATATTCATACCAAATGTAAGTGGCTTGAAAGCTCATTTTTGTTTGTTTTCAAGGTAGAGTTAAATTGGACTAAAAAATCCAACTATAGAGAAATACAGTAGCATTTCATCTCAAACGTATTACACATAAGGAATGGAGGTACAAATAAGTACATGGAGGTAATGTTTTCAAATGCTGGAGCATCTCTGCCAATGCCTGGTGAAGTAGATTTTAGAGTAAAAATATTGTATGATGTAAGGGTTCCTCAATTTCTAAATGATAGTACAACCTTGTTTATGCAAACATGTAAAGAAAACTATGATGTCATGGGAAAAGGGAATAGGTAAATCCATAATCATAAGGATATAATCATATTCCTCTCAGTAACAGATAGTACAGCAGATGAAACACCAGGATGATACAGAAAACTTGAATAAAATTATCCAGCAACTTCACAGAAAATATTTGCATATGTTTCCGACTGAGATAATAAGATCAAGTGTGTTCATTAGCAAATGCCTAGTCTATTAGTAAAATAATTTAAAATATCCAAATATTTGAAATATTCAGATATCTCAAGCATTCATTTACATCTGAAGTGTAAATGGAGCTAAGCATTTCTACAAAGGAATGCTTGCTTGTTCTTTTGTTTCAGGTTTTCTGTTTTAGAAACAACATCATGCTATAACTCAGGCTGGTCTTGAACTTCTGCCAACTTTCCTGCCTCAGTTTCCTGAGTGCTGGGATTATACGCATGTACCACCTGCCTGCTAACTGTAAGGATTTCTCTATTATTAAAATTTTAGTACATAATTGGAAATAGTATAAAAGATGTATCTGTCTTAAAATTAATTTCAAGACTATGTAATGTATGAAGTTTAAAACCTCCATTTTATGTAACATAGAACTATATGCACCAAAGTGCCTATAAATTTTGAGAGGATCCTAAATCATTATTTATAAGACCTTGGCGCAAATTTTGGTTTATGGCTCATAAAAGAAATTTAAAGACATTTTTTTTTCACAGAATGTTCAAAATGTATTTGATCTTACATGCCAATGATTATAAAATATATCATTAGTATACACTGTAAGTTTCCTCAACTAAAACATGAGTTGGGTGGGTGGGAAGGTGGGGAGGATTTGGGAGGAGTTGGGGAAAATGGAACCTATGGTCAGAATATATTGCATTTTTCATTAAAAAATATAGAGCCTGAACCTTTGCTCTATAAAGCATGTGAATGAATTAACGTGACGTCTTAACACATACCAACTTCTGAGATTTTAAAATGTGAAACAAGTGTGTATTCTGAACTGTTAAATGGTGTATTCACAGATATGAAATACAAACAGATGTGGGCTGTTTAAATCGGAACCTAAAACTGTTTCTACTAAATGAGTTTAGTCGAACTGAATTTAAACTAATGTCTCACTGAAACAGCTTTCCCAGTCTATGGGTGGGTTTCTGGGCAGATTTATAAATTCTCTGCCTTCACTCTGTGAGTAAGAAAGATATTCTCAACTTTTTTGGTTGGCTCATAATGTACAAATAGCAAGGACACACAGGCATTCCCTAACAGTAAAAATTACTGACTCAGAAACTGCTCTGGAAATGGGTATGAATTTCTAAAGATTTGCCCTGAACCCTTGAGCTAAGTACTTCTATTGATACTGTCTGGAATCTTGAGTTCTTTGTCTAAAAGACACTAAGTAATAACTCAATCATTTTGGTCTAGTTGAGGCTATATTACAATATATGGTCAGAATTAGGGACCAATCTCTTAGCCTTTTAGTCTCCAGAAACACACAGAAATTGATACCTATTGATAAATTAAGACATTCAAGAGGACTAGAAGTGAATAAGTTTAAATTTCATGCTAAAAGTGCTATATGGTGTGTATAGTCATAATAAATAGATCATTTATTTCAAAGAAAACTTCAATTTACAAATTTGTAATATATTCAAGCAAACAGCATCATACTCTAAATTTGCCTATCGCTAATGTTACTTTTGACACAAAATCAAGGAAATATAAACCATTTTAGAAGTTACCCACTGAAATATTTTTCTCAAGTGAATGTTTCTTCTAATACTACTAATTTAGTTAAAGAATAATAGTAGTATTTGTGGTAGCAGTAACTATATTCATGTTAAGTATGATAAAATTTCATGCCACCACTAAGTTTATAAAGTATCAAGTAAATTTTATGCACCCATATCTTAGAGAGCAGTATGGGAAGTTTTTACTAGTAAAACTATCTGCTTTTATAAGTTTCAAAGTCACATCATCTACTGTGAAATCTTTTCTTTGAAATTCTTATTTAACATGGTTTATTGTATATATTGCCATTATTTTTGGAATAAATTCAAAATTTTGGGGGGCATCTTTTTGTCCTACTGGCCCTTTGCTAATACATTGTGGCGTTCGGTTTAGTGTTTTAATGGTTCTCTATGTGAGTGTGTCTCTCTCTTCTCTCTCTCTCTCTCTCTCTTTCTATTATGTGGTGTTTGCTTATTTGCCTATTTTGTTTTCTAAAGAGAAAGAGGCATGGAATTGTGTGGATCAGAACATGGGAAGCCTCTGGAGGAAAGGGAAACCATGATCATATTGCATGAAATTTTTTTCCATTAAAAAAAATGCAGCCTAACCAGCACTCTATACAGCATGCAAATGACATACCTTATCTTTTCTCTGTTTTTCATCCTGGTACACAGTCCAGTGTTCTCCATCATTGCTGTAGGCTAGTTTGTATGAACCTACAAACTGTACATGACCAAAATCCTTAGCTCCCTGGGTGATGATGCCGGTCACTTTGGTAGGGACAAGAAGATCGACCTAAAAAGAAAGGAGCATATTCCTCAAATGTAATGACTTGATCCATTATACATTTGCAAATCTCTTGAGCTTAAGAGCTTAAAACCATATACGCTAATTGTAAAATCTTACTGGATATTTGTACTTTGACAAACATGATATTCTGGGAATGAATACTGCCTCATATGATCTACCAGTGTTCCTTGGCATTGCATATTTGATGCTTCAATTGACCACATATTATATTATCTCTCTATGCATGAGTAAATAGATATCTAGAGAAGTAACATAATATATCACAAATTCCAAAGATAACCAGTGAATAAAGAACTCAAGATAGGTTCTATGATGTTTCTGTTTCTTTCAGAGGTCTACCACATATATGAATTCTCCAATCAGTAACTCATATTTTCATTCAATGAGTTAATGATGCTACCTCTTTTTTCTGAAAATAATAAGTAATTTCTGAAGAATCACTGCACTCATTAAATTGATAGCATATAAGGAGTATTAAAAAAAAACCCAAAAAACAATGCTTCATTTACTTTAGGAGAATGCTGTGTTATAGTGTGAATTTCCTCTTTGTTCTTCAGCTGACTCAGCTTTAAAAATGTATACTGCTTACACAGTCATATCCAAATCTAATTGCTCAGAGACACTTGGTCAAAGTCTGCTGTCCATCATAATATTCTTTATGCTGTTGACGCTCAAAAGTGATAAAAGAAATAAGTTACCTGACAGAACTGAGCCACTGTGTACCACCATCACAGGCAGCAAACACAAAGGAACTTAATGGCTCAGGGAAATGAACCACTCAGGGGTGATTCTAAGTGTCTGTGGATCCTCAACTCAGATGTGAGCATTTCTTTCTGTGGTCATTCCTGCAGTCATCGGGTTTCGTGCTGGGTGGAGATGTTTTCTCCTAAATTGTATGTCTTGGCTCTTTCCGATAGATGTGTTTTTCATCCACTCTAACTGCTCCCCTTCCCTAGCATGTTTTAAAAAAATCTAGAAATGTTTTTCATTTCTGTTTCATTAAGTCTGCTTCTGTACTTAAACAGGCAGCATAGGCAGCAATCTGTTTCAACCTGGACTTTATCCTAAAATTTCCCTATTTGCATTAAATTTAGGATACAAGCTCTAAGAAGGCTTCTTTCAGTATAAAAATAATTTTGACTCACATGTAAAATGAGCTCGCTGAAACAAGGCACACACAGAACTCAACCTGAGCAAGCTACACAGAGAATTCTGGCCAGTGACTCGTGTTCTCATGTAAATCTGAGTTAAAGTGGAACTACAGATATTCTTGACTCCCACCTCCCAAGGTTTTGCCCAAATAGGATAAAATGTTTGGGGCACTGGGCTGCTTCATGGTTAGAGATTTGGCATAGTACGCTACACTTTATGTCTGAATCTGTATAACTTGAACCTTACATATAACATATTCTCAATAAAAGTTTTGTTGGTTTGAACTGGAGCTGTTTCCTAAGTAGGTCCCATGAACAGGAGCAAACCCAAGGCTAGGAAAGCTATTTGCTGTCCTGCCACAAAAAGCTATCTGCCTTAATCCAAATTTTATTCAATATGACATAATATTTTTGGCCAACGAAATGAAGTATTGCAGTTGTAGCAAATAGATTACTGGCAAAAGGAATTAGCTAATAACTCTTTGATGTTTGAAAACTAGATTTTTAGATTCAGTGACTCTCATGCAGCTGGAGGTGGAGGCTCCTTGACTGCCTATGTGCTCTTCTTTCTTTCTCAATCTTTTCATTGGAAAAGTTAAGTGAATAACCACACAGGGATTTATATAAATGAATGTGTACATATATATATATATATATATATATATATATATATATATATATATATATATATATATATATATCTGATTCAACATATACATTAATAAATGGAATGAGTAGTATGAAAAGACTTGAATTAGAAGATCAAATAAAACTGAGAAAAGAATATTATATTCTATCAGAACCTTGATAGAAGACTGCATAAATGGGGAAATGTGCCTAGGGCTGTGTGTATATACACACATTCATGCAGTAACAATTAATGAAAGAAAAGATCATGAATTTAAAGGAAAGCAGAGAGGGGTGTATGGAAGGGTTTAATGGGAGAAAAAAAGAGAAAGAATTGTAATTATATTATAATCTCAAAAATTAAAAAGTATAAACAATTACTTATGACATGAAAAATGTGAGTTGAGGTGCATTTTGATCATATATTTAGGGTGTATGCAAAGACAATAATTTTTTTCTTAAAGTAATGAGAGTAAAATTGAAGTAACCAATGTTCTGATTTATGAGTAAAATGGTTAACAGGAATATGAAAGATAAATTTTATGACATATTTTGCATCACTACTTAAATATTCATTTGCACACAATATAAATATAGTGTAAGTCTATTTTACTCTGTAGTGTTTACACACTCTGTATGTTCAGTATAGAAGTACTTACTTACATATGATTAATTCATTGTTGGAGGGAATCTATGAATGCAAGGCCTACATTTATTTCAGGCAAAATACTCAGAGGAGGTTTGTTTACGTATACATAGGACTTTCTGCATGCTAGACAGTTGTGGTAGAGTCAGATAGTAATTCTTATTGTGTTGTTATCCTAGATCGACTGTTCTTTCAGTGGATGCAAAGGCCAAGTTGGTAGTATATCATTTTATTATGATATGTTTTTCACCCTCTGAATCTGATTTGATCTTTCTACTCTAAGGTTTAAAATCCTGAAAATACTGTGGGAGCTTGATAGTATATGAATTCTAGAACCAATTGTATAATCTTTGTTGAAAGATTAATGGTTAAGTTATAAAAGTATTTTTAACCATTTAAAATAACAATTGTTTTTATGTTATGTTTTTAAAATAAAATTTGAGTAATACAAATGATAGGCATGTTGCCAGAAGAAAGTTTTCTGAGTGCAGGTGGATTGTCCTATTATGTTTTGCAGGATACTTGGCATGTAGCAACATTCCAAATATCCAGTTATTCTATGTCCTAGACTCAGATTAGAGAAAACCCTACATATAACAATTACCTTCAATAACAAAATACACAGAACTGTATGTCAGCCTAATCTATGTCCCCCATTTGCCATCAGTCTATGACTGCTAACTTTCTAAAATGATTAGTTTAGAATCTTGGAAACAGTTTAACCGAATATTTTAATTTTAATAATGCAGCTAGCATGGTGATTATGAGCATGTTAGGATCAATCATTTAATTCTAATAATTTTTTTCATGTTAAATAATTGTATGTTGTATAAAAAACTTTATGAAGGAGATGAAAACAACTTTGTCTGCCAGATGCAATCAGGGCTTTCCCTTTGTTCATGTATGTTTTTATGAAAAAAAAAAAGTCTAACTTTTGACACCGAAAATAACATTATAAAGTGACTTTCAAATTATTAAATATTATTTTAAAACATAATTCTATTGTTTACAGTAATATAATATTAGTCCAGGTTTGCCATTTGTTGCTTTAATAAATTCCATGACCCAAAATAACTTGAAGATAACTGGACTGTAGATTTCAGTCCATCACCAAGGACAGCCAAGACCTCCAAGATTTCTCAAAGCAGAAATCTGGAGGACAGAATTAGAGACTAAGGAGGAATGTTGCTTTTTGGATTGCTTCTGGCTTACATTGAGCTAATTTTCTTAGAGAGTCCGAGTCCACCTGCCTAAGGATGATACCACCCACAGTGGGCAGAGCCCTTCCAAAGCCTTAAGCTATACTGAAATTTTTCTACATACGAGCCCATGGAACAATCTGATGGAGGGGATTCCTCAGTTGATGTTTTCTCCTCCTAAGTGAGTCTGAGAGCTAATGCTAGGCATGACATTACATTACATGACATTACAAACAACATATCAGATGGTGTTTACATCTTTCATCTGTTAATATGTTTCTAGGCAATTGCTTGACTCCTTATCACCTCACTAACATTTTTCTAACTTACTGTAATTGAAGACCTGCTTTGTTCCAAATGGATACCAAGAAATAAAACATATGTATTCCACTTTTCAATAGTTCCACTAAAATCAACCTGTCCAGAAAATCCCAGTGTTTCTATCATCTGTTTCCAAAAGATGAACTTTAAAAACAGAAAGCTTATAAAAGAAAATTATATTTAACACAAAATAATATCATTTATGAAAATAAACAGATCAGGTCAGTCATGAGGAATGTACTTCCAGTGAGCCACAGCTGTCCTACCTGAAGTTAAGTCTATTTACTTCTTTATTCTTTTGTTTTAACACAATTCCTATACTAAATTATTTTTATTATCTTAGCTCATGGTGCATTTGCAGTTTTGTAATTTTGTATGATTTTTATCTTGGGTGTTTTCCATGCAATAATAATAACCAACAACAATAATAATAATAACAATTTGTGGTGGTTATATCATATTCTTTATTATAGATACATACTCTACAAAAGTTATTCTATCAATTCCTCTTAATAGTTATTTGTTTCCAGTTCTTTTCTCCACAGCCAGACTCCATTTATGTCTCATCGTTCATTGCTGCTCTGTTTCTTTATTGACACAAGTAACCTGAAATTTGAATCACAGTATGCATTATTTCAATTTGCTCCATCGTTAAAGATTTTCATCTGCTCTTTAAGTATTTTCTCCTACTACTCAGAAAAATCTCTCTTGTAGAAAAGTTTATGTTTTTGGCAACCCTCAAAGAATGGGCAGTTTTAAATTAATGCCTTGAAATGGCACTGAATGACAATTAATTTTCATTTCCCTAACTGTTCAGCCTCATTAACAATATATACACTATCTTCTTTAACGTCCTATTACAGATCAATACCAATACAATATGGTATTGATATTATATCTAGTATTTGTATTTCCCAGAGATGACCACATACTTTTATTTTATATTTCGCACTATAAAAGTACAAGCTTTCCTTACTCAAAATTATGACTACCTTTGTGGTTACATAACACTTTAAAAGACCTGTTTAATTGTATTAGCTAAATATTATTTACATGTGCTATCATTTGTGCCATCTTTTCTTTTTTTATCTTTTCAGTTTTAATAATGAGCTATACAAATATGAATATATATTTATATGTATATATGTGCATATGTATATATATATACATATATATATACACACACACAAATATGTACATATGTGTGTGATTAAAAGCTTATTTATATATACACAGTTTTGTGGTATGGCATGTGAACATATTATATTTTTATAATTATATTTGTTTTCATTTTCTCTACTTGTTTAGTGATATGTTTTTCTCTGCATCTATGCCTTGCTGATTATTACAAGATAGATGTTTTCTCTTGAAATTATTATTCTCAATCAAAATTATTTACCAGAATATAGAATATGCCTTGGTAAGAGTTTCAAAAATATTTATCCATGATATGAAATCTACATTCTATTTCATGAGAGAACAATGAGACTTAAATGTTATTTTGTCTCACAATTAACTTCATTTACTTTGTATTTTTTGAGAATTTCATTCACAAGCACTGTATCTCTATATTTTACAATTTTAATCTTGCTTCCTTTAGCTTCTTAACCGTAACAGTTAGTTATTCAGATGCTAGATTTTTACAACACTTTCTTATTTGTAGAATTTCTCCATAATCATTTAGTTCTTATAATTCCACCTTGTATTCTCACAGTTTCTCCACTTGTTCTCAATATTAGTATTTTTATTTTTAGTAGTGTATTTACACTTCACTTCCCTATATGTTCTTAAGACTAGCATCTTTACATAGAGTCCTGCAACCTGCTTTAACATGTAGAAAAAATGGATTGGTCTCACTTTTTTTTCCCCCTGTACCATCAGGATACTTTTCTCTTTTTGTGGTACTGCATATTTGAAAAAAATCAGCCCCAATTTATCATATTTACTCTCTGTGACTAAGATTTAAGAAGGAAGAACAATCCTTGCTTTGTTATCACTGGTCAATCAACTTCCCTTTGCCAATCACCAGCCCTCAAGAGGTTGCTGTGATTTTCTTTCTGGCCTTCCTATATCAACACTGCCTCTGGCATCCTTTCCAATGCCTGGTAGCCATTTACATGTTCTACTGAAGCTAGTTGGAGGACAAGTCTCTTCTGTTCTTTCTGTTTATCTTCAAATAGATATAGGGTGTGTTATTATTATTTTTTGATAATATAAAATTTGAATTTGTCTTTTATTTTTTTATTAAATAGAGATTTTATTTGAATAACTGAAGTTCCCCTTACCTATTGTTGTATTGTTGGTAGTTTACTCCACAAGATGGAGATTCCCAAGGCCAGGAAATTTTGTTTATGTTACTCACCCTTATGTACATGAGGCATTTCAGTGATGTATATTGAATGAACGATTTCACATGTTAGAATAAAATAAATACCACATTCACTATATCCCCTGCTCTCCTTGCCTAGTTTGCAGTACTGAAGGATGGTTTTCTCTGTCCACGCTTGTAACAGAGTAAAGCAGGAGAAAGCATTTGCCAGTTTTGAGTTTGTTGCAACAAAGTGCCTCCGGCCTCTTAGCGAAGGATGCCTTTGTTTTTGGCCTCTGTTTCACTGACTGAGATGTCAGAATCTCATACTCTGGTGACAAGAGATGCTATCCAGACACTGGAAAATCTGTGTGCATACTTCAAGGACTTGTGAGGGGATCAAAGGCTGCAGCAATCATGATCAACAAACTGAATGAGTTAAAATGACATAAGTGAATTTTTCAGAAACTCAATAAAGAAACACACTCAGTTCTGCTGTATCAACTCTGAAGGAGCCTTTGAAATGATTAAGGAAAATACATCAGACTGATCATATTAAAAATTATTTCTTAATAAAATACCTTTTATGAAATATTATCAAATCTCAATTACCATTTAAAAACACTAGCAAACTAATATAAATCTTACTAAATATACTTGGATTTAAAAAAAAATAAGAAAGGCCATACCTATTGTGTTGCTATTGATTTGCTTAAATTATGCTCTACTAGGGGAGAATTTCTTATTTTTTGTCATTAGATATTAAGTAGATCACTGTAATACTCCATTGAAATTTTACTTTTGGGTTTTGAAGACTGTTGCTGAATTATAGTTCTTAATAATTAAATATGACACCAAGTTAACGTGCTATCTATTATCCAATTTCTCTGACTTCTGTATTCTAAAAAATAAAACAAGTTGAAGAAAAGTATATAGTTTCAAAATCCAGGAAGAATCACACTTTTCTTAGAGTATTATTGAAATGGACTTTCTGCTGAGTTTATCAGAAGCAAGATTGCCCCTGGAGTGCAGAATTAATCTTCTTTATTCACCTTTCAAGACTGATTCTGATTAGGCAGGAATCTTGACTTATTTATTCCATGAATAAAAATTCAGGTTGGTCTTAATTGAATCAGCCTACAATTGATAGGGTCATTACTAGTTGGTAATTGACTATTTAATACAAGACTTTGATCAAGGAGCATTATACAATAAAATTTTTGGATGCATAAAGAATACTGTTCAAATTGAATGAGAAAACAAAGACTATTATCAGTAATAACATATATATATATATATATATATATATATATATATTTATATATATATATATAAAATCAAAAATCTGTGATTTATTTTCTAAGTTGGAAGTGAAATAATTGGCCACTCTTCAATTTTTGAAAGTCACAGTGTACATTATGTAAAGAGAAATAGCCAAAATTTAGTTGCAATCTTGAAAGGCTTCCTGAAAATAGCATCAAAGTAACTTTAATAATTCATTCTATCATAAAGACACTTGCTCAATGAAGTCATTGCCGCTCTATTCATAATTGCCCAAAACGGGAAACAGCCTAGATGTTCGCTCAACAGAAGAATAGATAAAGAAAATGTGGTACATTTCCACAATGGAGTATTACTCAGCTGTTTAAAAAATTATACCATGAAATCTGAAGTCAAATGAGCAGAACTAGAAAAAATGGTTCTGAGTGAGGTAACCCAGACAGAGAGAGATAAATATGGTATGTGCTGACCCTTAAGTGGATAAGAGCTGTTAAGTAAATGATAAACTTCAATCTATAGACCTAGAGATGTTATGTAAAGTGAAGGCATCTAGGGGATCAGATGGATCTCTCTAGAAGGAGAAATGTAATAGATTTTATGTGAGGACTGGGGGAAGGTGGGGATGGGAACAAGGGGATTATGTGGGAATGAGAGAGAGAGAGTCCAGGGAAGAGAGGGCTGGAATTGAGGGGCATATGAGAGATGTTATGGAATTTTAGTGCACTGGAAACTTCCTGAAATGTATAAAGGGGATCATAATGAGGTCTCCTGATAATTGAGCATAAAGAGTCTCAACTGGCCACCTCCTTTTAACAAACAAAAGCTTCAAGTATCAGGACTACGTCACATTCAATTGAATTGCACGCCAAGGAGTCCCATGGAAATCTTCAAACAATCCAGGATATTGCTAAGACAAAGGGTTGCACCCCACAAACTAACAGTGTAATTCCACTGCCAAGTACAATACCCACACAACTCACTGAACATGGAGAAGTCAAACTGGTGCCTACATAGACCATTCACTTCTAAATTTTAGTCTCCTTAGTCTGAGAAGGTACTCTGTAGGCTACTAAAAGAGAAATGTAAACACCAAACAAGCCACAAAACCTTTAACCTACAATCTGTCCTGCCTGAAAAATATGCTAGTGTAATGGTGGCACAGAACTTGTGGAAGTAGCCAAACAATGTATGATTGACATAAAGCCCATGCCACAAGAAAGAATCCACACCAACACTGCTTGGGTAACCAAGAACCAGAGTATAGATAGCCCTGAGAGCTAAAACAAAACCAAACATTACAGGTCTTAAAAAGAATTATCAATAAAAAGACTCCTAGTGATATTCTGCTATACTTATAGGTCTGTGCCCTGTTCAGTCATCATAAGAGACAATTCCTCCAGCAGCCAAGGGGAACAGATGCAGAAACCAACAGCCAGATATTATGTAGAGACAGAGTCTAAATTAATAGGTCTCTATCAAATTCCTCCCCTTAAAGCTCAGGGAATCTCTCAGAAGAGAAAGTGGAAAGAGTGTAAGAGCCAGAGGGGATGGAAGACACAGGAAAATAAGGTCCTCTGAATCAAAAAAGCAAGGCACATATGAGCTCCTAGAGACGGAAGCAGCATACACAGAGCCTACATGGATCTGTACCGGGTTCTCTCTATGTATTTTATAGGTTTTAGCTTAGTGTTTCTGGAGAATTTTGAGGGTAAGAATGAGTGATTCTTGTGTCTGCTTTTGGAACTCTTTTCCTCTTTTTAGGTTGCCGTGTCCAACTTCCATATGATGGGCTCAGCTTTACCTTATATTTTATTTTGTGATTTGGGGTGCTATATCTTAAAAGCCTTTTCTTTTCTAATGAGACAAAAGGGGATAGATCTGGAAGTGACAGGAAGATGGGAGTAACTAAGAAGAGTAACTAAGAGTTGAGGGAGGAGAACTATAATCTTTGTATGAGAAAATAATTTATTTTCAATTAAAGGGAAAAAGGAATTATTTTAATAAATCTAATTTTAGCAAAGACATTTTATTCATATAACTATTATATGAATATAAGTATATATTCAATACTTAAAGAGAGAGTCTCTCTCTCCATATATATTAATATATTATATATATCATATATATCATATATAAAATATATACTATATATATATAATATATATTTTATATATATTCTTATTTTGTCAATTATAAATGAAAAGGAATCTGGAAGGTAAACATTCACAGAGGAAACACACTATAATAACAAACCACACTACATGTATTGAACGTGAAGTAGCTGGCAATATTAAGCAAGCTGACACAATGCTTAATGTAATTTTTATGCCAGAGGAGCTACGTGTCTTGTGTTGAAATGTAACTTTCAAAATACCAAATCATTCTTACACTATTTTATTTTATCAGACTATGCAAGAATAATGTTAAAATTTTCTAATTTCAATTGGATATATATATGTGTGTGTGTGTGTGTATGTGTGTGTGTGTGTGTGTTTTATGGTCATTAATATTTAGGCTAAGCCAATAATCATGAAGTAAAGAATGCTAATTACTTGTGGGTTTTTTTTCCCTCTTGAGTACTCAAAAGTTAGTAGTAAGAACAGGACTTCACAGAAGTCAGGTATTAGGTGATTCCTTAAAAATGTTTAAGGAAGTGCACCATCAGCGCCAACAGTTAAAGCAAAACCACACATAGCTCCTAAGAGACTGGAGAAGGACATGGAGAAGACTTAACTGGTACAGTAGCACTGAGGGGCTACAGCAATATAATATTAATAAAAAAAAAGCCGAGTGCCCTAAAGAATATCTACAGGAAATACATTTTATCCAAAATATATAATGTACACATGCTACACAGGTACAAATAAAAGGGATACAAATTATTTCCAGTCAATATTTGGTTAGCAGCACCATTGATGTTATAGTTGTATAGAGAAAGACCCGGGCCTTTCAGTTCTTACAGAGCATTGGGTTTCTTACATCAGTCATGATCAATCACACCAGAAGTCATAGACAATCTCATTATAAATACCCACAGATTTTTCTCCTGGAATACCTATATGATCTGAATGGTTTACTTATTTATATTTATGTTTATTTATGGCATAAGTACCTTATCTATGTATTTTGGGTGTAATTATGTTGATTTCTATTTATTTTGTCCTGAGTAGAACTAAAAACTAACGATTTTATACTTGTGACACCAATTTTAAAATTCTTCTTTAGATACTGATTTCTCATTCTCATTTATTCCCCTTAATAGTGTCTATTCTTCAGTTTATTAAAATGTGTATAACGAAGTAGTGCAGGATGAGGATAAAATCTGTTTATGACTTCATGGGTAAATGCTAACTAAACCCTATATACAATGTGGTTTGAAGATATCTGTAGCGAAGCTCATACGTGTTGTATGGATAACATTTAAAATGTTCTGGCTTGAAATAAGATGTATAATTTCCATAAAATATGCTACTCTTGACTGCATGAAAAAACAATATCCTGCTTCTGTTTTCCTTGCTTAGAGAAATGGCACTGCATTTGCACTGTCTGTATGTGTCTCAGGACTTACATAAAAGCTAATTCCCTTGAGCAAGCAGCTCCAGGAGCCCTCATATTTATAAAATGATGCTCTTTATCTTTGGAAGCTGCACTCTCTTTCAATTATTATCAAATACCTCCTAAACTCAGTTTTAAATTAGATGCGGGATTATAAATCACTTGAAATAAACCCATTATATTAAACTTATATTTTGCATACATAGTCAAGATTGTTAAAAACTTCCAAGTTATACCTCACTTTGCTATGAAGTACTCCTAAATTTAAATAAAGAATTTATGATATCAATTCCTCATGACTTGATTACCTTGACTTAACTGTGGTCACTATCTCAGCAGAAGCATCGAGATTAAAATTGCTGATTTATTTATTTATTTATTTATTTATTTATTTATTTATTTATTTATTAATTTATTTATTATTTATTATTTATTTTGAGACAAGGTCTCACTATGCAGGGTAGCCTGGAATGGGCTGGGTATACCAGACTGCCTTGAAATTGACAGAAATCTACCTACCTCTGATTTCCCTCATACTGGGTTTAAAGGCATGTGCTACCACACTATTTTAACTGTAGCTGTATCTTATAAAAGAATTGAAAGTGTCATAAACGTATTCAGAAATACAAATTATTTTTATTTGGTATTTACACATTTAAGAGTCTTGTAATCCAAAGAAATTTTAATGAAATTTCATCATTGATTCAAGGAAAGAAAAACCATATAATATTATCAGATAAAATGACATTAAACTATATCAGAAGTTAATTTAACAGTAGAACCAATCAAGAGAGAAGTAGTAAGAAATAGAAATGAACCATTTTACCTAAAGAGGTTATTTTGACATGTCTTTTCCATTAGAAAGCAATCTTGTACATTTCAAGAAATGCTATAACATCCATTAGTTTAGAGTTAGAATAGAAGAATCTCTGGGACTGTTTCTTTTAAAAGCAGTCAGTGCAGGAACAATATAATGTGTCCTTGAAGGCTCTCTGAAGGGGGCTGAGGAGACCCAGAACAGCGGAGGTCATAGATTGATTTATTCACTTTAATACTCTATATTGGTAAAAACATGACCTTGTGTTTCAATACACTGCCTTCAACTCTTGAGCAGTCATACTTTCTTTAACTGGCAGCAAAAAACTAGATTGATCAGCATCGAACCGTGCATACTCTAGATGCTGGGAAGACTGAAAGGTAAATACTGAAGAACAACTGAAATAATGCAATCTTTTGAAAATTCTCCCATTACAACATCCTATGTAACTATATTTTCAAGTTGCAAACAGTTATTTAAAATAACACAATATAACTCAAGCGCTAAAATATACATTTAATATTTTTGCATCAAATGTACCTTTTAATAATAGATTTTTGGTGAATATAATTTATTAAGTTGAGGTTTTCCCCATTTATTATTTATTTGCTACATAACTATAAAATTATGATTAGGTGATGAGTTCTCTAAATTGTATTTCTTTCATATTGTGATTATCATGCATATTCCTCAATTAGTTAATACACGAAAGCTATACAACAGACACTGAAGCAATCAATTAACTAAAACATTGACAATATCAGTGTGAAAATCACCATCAGGTCCTTTTACTTATCCTATTAAGAGTTCCTCTTGCTAGATTATTTGAATTTCTTTGCTTATCAAATTTAGTTGTAGCAGATATGATATAACATTAAATATTCACAATTGCTTTGTAAAATTTATATAAATAATGTTATATGGGAATATTTTAAGACATGTGTTTTAAAATCAGTATTATTACCGTTAACAGTATGACCCATATATTTTGTTACCAAAGCTCACTTATTTCTCCTTCTGCTCAATATTCCACGTGTGCAAATATTACAATACTTTTATCCCTCCTCATTTTATGTATACTGTTTTAATTCGTGAGTTTTGAAATCAGAAAGATGAAAATTCTTGTACATAATTTTTTAAGATGTATGTCTTTATTTTATGTGTATAGGTGTTTCTAGTGATATGTGTTTATGTATGCCATTTGCATGCCTGGTGCCCATGGACGTCAGAAGAGGGTCTTAGATCCTTTCGAACTAGATTTACATACAGATGGGAACTGCCAAGTGGGTGCTGAGAGCAGAACACAGGGCCTCTGTAAGCACAATCCTCACTTACACTTATTTTTTGATGTGGACACTTAGAAAAGTATTTTTTACCAACAAGTTGTACCAGTATTCATATGTGAAATTCCCTTCCCTTTTCTTTTTATAAGAAGTCATTATTTCATGGAAGTCATGGAAGTCATTATTTCATAAAGCACAGTTTCACAAAAAGAAATTATTTTATTCTTGAAATAAAATAGTCATCTCTCTGTGTAAAAGTTTGTATAAGAAAGAGTAATGACACTTGAAAGCTGAAATTCTGATTTAATGTCTTTAAAAATGATAAAAATATTTTATGGAGTTGTTTTTCATAAGTTCCTCCCTTCATTTTTTTTCTAAAGTCAAAATGCAACTCATTTTAGAATACTTTTGAATTTCATCATTCCCTTTAAATATAGCTTTTCAATTATAATTGAAGTTTATTGGCATGAATATTTATATTCTTTTTTTCCAATTTTCATGTATTTCTTTCACAATGTTAAGTATTTGTCTTTTCTTTCTCCTTTTGAATAAGTTTCCAAAATTATATACTTATTATTTCCTTACTCTTTTCAAAGAATTACCTTTGAAATTTTGAAATAAAATACTTACCTTTACAAAAAATAAGCACCTACATTTAGGGTAAACATCAAAGATAGGGTGAAATTCTGAACTACCTTAGGTTTGGACAAACATGAGATACTAAGGTCACTTTGTGTCTTAATGAATAAAACAGTTTAGCACAATCCCTACGCGCAAGTTGCAGAAAACGTTAATATTTCTGTCTACAAGTTTTCAAAAGTTAGAAATATAATTTTAAAACCAATTCACACTGTAACAGTAAATCCTGTATAGAGTAGCCACGTGTATAAAAATCCTCATTAGAAACAATTTTAACACTTTCAATTACATTTTATACTAATAAATAAATGAAAAGATAGAACATATTTCATAACGTGAAGCCTCGTTATGCAAAACTGCAACTAATTTGCCCCATTGTTCTATGATATTTAATGTTTCCACTAGGATTTTATAATACCTTTCTGAATTAATATAAAACCTATTGGGGAAAACAAAAACCAAACAAAAGAAGGACTGAGAAAGTCCAAATAGATGAGTAACCCAAAACGAAACAGTTGTGGTAGGGAAGGGGCGTGAGGTGAGGAGCCACTGCTACCTAATGAAAATAAGACTTAAAACAAACAAGATATCATGATTATGTAGCACTACGGTCATGAGGATAGAACACAGGCAACTGTAAATAAATAAAGACAGAAATTGTGCCTCTTACAAGTTTGATGCTAGACACACGAGGCATTCCGATTCGACAGAAGTAGATTCAACAAACAATGCAGCCGAAATTGGCAATTTGAACAGAAAATAAATATTGGAGCCCTCCTTTTTCTATATTAAAAATAAATTCTTAAAGACTAAATTTCTTTAACATAAAGAAAAACTTTTTAAGTATTCTGGAAGGATATATAGGGAAGCTAATCACTTGCAACATAACGTAAGAAATCATGTAATAACAAAACTTTAAAAAGATATTTATTGCTACAGTGAAAACTGAAAACTGTTAAATTATGTCAAACAATAGCATAGGTAAGGACAGTCTCCAAAATGTTTTGAGAAGTATAAGTCATTGCAAAAAGCAAACCAATAAACTGGATGTAGCGGTGCGAATTTGACTACAGAGGAAGAAATGGGAGGATCCAAAATTCAAGATCATTCTCTGCTATGTTGTGAATCGAAAGCAGGCCATTCTCAATACGTGACACCCTATCCCAATAATAAAATTAAGTAAAAATTAAGTAAAATTATATATCTAACAAGCTTTCTCAATGTCTTTGGATAGCAGAAAAACATTATCAATGTCCAATTATCTCGAATTCACTCATGATTTTTTTGGTTCCTCCAAAGGGCTTGGATCATTTCTCTTGCTCTGCCCTCTGCAGTACACACAGTTTGCCCTCTGCAGTACACACAGTTTGTCCTCTAGGCTTTGGCTGGCTTCACTCTACCATTACTGCTGTTCTTGGTGGTCATTCCGTGATACTAGTGTCTCAAAAACTGCTGGGGTCTCTTGCTGCAGCAGGGCTGCACTTTCACCATTAGCATCTCCTGTGCTCTCTTCATGGTGCCAAGCCTCAACTTCTTTACATAACCCTTTCATTCTGGGCCTTCAACTGCTACTGAGACTGTACCTTCACTAATGGCTTCTCCTGGCTTCTCATAGTGCCAAGCCTCAGCTGCTCTCCAAAGACCACTTCATGCCTTCAAAACCAGCAACTAGCAACCCCTGGGTACCAGGTTCGGCTACCAGCATGAGATACAACCTCAGCCAGTTCTAGAAGACAGCCTCTGTGTGCTGACCCTGAGGAAACACTTTCCAGGTTTTAAGATAGAGTCTGGTTTGCTGGAAAAACAACTAGTCCTTGCGTTCAGGCAAAGGTTCCTCATGGTATGGAGTCACAGCTTGTAGACAGGTTTGAAGAAAAACAACAGCAACAACAACAAAGACTGTTCAGTTTAACTGAGTGGCCTTTTGGCTCTAAGCAACAGGGTCCTGGGCTGGTAGGAAGAATCTCCTGTTGAAACATTCTTGCAGTTTGGCATTTTTTCTCACCATAGCTATGGGAAAACATATAACCCCTTCCAAAGATCTCAAACACATCTTGAGCTTCACACGCATACAATGCAGCTATAAAAAAACTCAAGTCAGTAAGCTACCACCAGTGGTGGAGGAACGTTCGCTCCATGATAAGGAAAAACAGTAACAACTTGCCTTTTCCTGTTCCCAGCTCTAAGAGCCTCTATTCTGTGGCCCTCTTTCTCAATTTTCACAATTTTCTCTTCATAGAGGCTTATTTCCCTTCCTCTCTCTCTGTCTCTCTCTCTGTCGCCTCTTCCATCAGGAGCCTTCAATTAACACCTTAATGTCTATCCTCTGGTAGATTCTCTGAGCATACTTTACCAGACTCTGAGGTCTCGAGTTTCTCTTCTACCTTGTCTCCAGTTGGCGTAATATCCTGCCCCATGTTGATGTACCATTTGTAGTAATTAGGGTGCTGGGGTGCCTCAGGTCAGTACCATACTCAATTGACAGCAGAACCCTGAGCATCTGAGCTCAGGTGCATTTATTGAGTCAGAACCCCTCAGGTATTCCATTGATAACACATGCAGATCATTAGCAATCAATATCCTCACAGAAATCCAACACCTGAAGACAATACAAAACCCAAAAACCTAGGCAGCCCCTCACCCAACAGTGCATGAAATCATTTTAAACATAACAAAAATAAACTGCCCCAACTTCACATGGAAACTATATCTACTTAAATGATCTCTTGTAAGTGTTGTTTCTTCAGTATAATTTTTGCTAAAATCAATCTAATCTATGAACTTTAAAGACCTTTTGAAGACCATGTATAACAGTAAAAATACTTAATGATATCAATTGAAGAGTATTTATTGGCTTGCCATTATATTGTTTCTTCTTTTTATAGCATCTCTCATAAAGTTTAATGCCTTGTATAGAACCAGATGTTCAACAACTTGTATTCTGATTTTTAATGTTTTATATAAGGCCAAATATGTCAATTAATACATCAAAATTAGCATTTGTCATTCAATGAGGATATATGGCTTTATGAAGGCTTTCCCAGCAATCTCTCTAACTGTGGACTAGAGTTCTCTTCCTGCCTCTGGCATGCAGGCACAGTAATTTTTCAAGTGCTTATAAGTAATACGTAATGGAGTACATGTTCCCTTTCTTCATCAAACAAAATCAGAGTTGGCTTTCTTTTCATATAAGTCTACAATTAAGGTAGCCCAGAAAAACTGTGTGACTTCTACAAGGTCATGCTTTTTGTAGATAACAGAAACAGGAATTTTATTAAGTGTGTCCAATAGATGGCTACTGTGTTCAGTATTCTCAAGATGTACCGTAAAGAGAAGGGTCCTGGTAGAAAAGACACTGGAATCCAAATGTTTGACTGTGTTCAGAATGCCAGATTAAATGGCAAATGCCTGTGAGCAGCTTGAGTAGAGAGCCATCTTATTTCTTGTTTAACTGCTCCAGTGTAAATCCATCTATAATCCATCCGTTGTGAGAAGACCTCTTTGTAACTGTGTATACTGAGTCTCTTATTCTAGAACCCTTGTCTCATCTATTGTTACTTACTTTCTGGTGAGTACCATATGTTCGAATCACATGCATTTTCAGTTATTTGTTTACAAATGTTTGACATCTGCTTGAGTTAGAATTCACAGAATTTTCTAATTACGTTCCACTTTTGATCTTCCAAATTTATTAGCAGACCTTTATCTATTAGGCATCCTTGAATGTGCTCATTTGACAGGCAGACAGATAAAGCAGAAGCGACTGAGTCCAAACAAAAACTGAGGGTAGGTTTTAAAATAGCACCAACTTTTCATCATAAATAATAGTGAAAATACTAAATTTATGTTTAGTCAAAGACAAAGAATTGCTGAGAGGAAAAAAAAATTAAGGTGGGATATCAAGAATTCATTGTTCAGACTCTATAGTACAATGACTCTGATAGTGCTGTGCAGTGTAAACTTTGACAGTAAACGGCTGAAGTTAGTGAGAAAGGCACGAACGCTGTGTCAGCATGCAGAGTGAGATACAGGTGGCTACATTAAAAGAATGTAATGGGAACTGAAAACAAAAACAAAACCAAAAAAAAAAAAACAAACAAAAACAGAAAAACAGAACCCGCATGGAGGGGAATGGACAATTTCTTTCTTTCTTTGCACCATTGACTCAGTTTAATCAAAACTTAGATCATGATAAGGAACACCAAACTGATCGTCAGTGACAGACCCCAGGAAATGAGTGGGGTCAACACAAGGCGATGATGATCTGAGCCCGGCAAAGGGAAAGAGTAGAATCAGTGTCATTTTCCAAGTAAGTAGAAGGATTAGGAGAATGAAAGGTATTAGGACTATCCTCTTGGGTCTTGCTTGATCTGGCTGGAAAAAGAATATTTAAAACTGAACTTTGTATTACCTGGAGAGGCCAGGCACGGGAAATTTCAGATGTAGGAACAAGGGGCACAGGCTAGCTCAGGGTAGTCAGGATGCAGTATTTTGGAAAAACATGATGGTTGGCAGATTTCAGAGACTCGAATATGACCCAACTTACTTTTGAAAATCTACAGAAATCAAAGAAATCCAGCAAGGCTTGCTGACAGGAATTAAAGCGCATGGAAAGGAGAGGATATAGGATGGGGGAGGGGCAGATATAATTCCCAACTCCAGCAGAAAGCAGCAGGTAAGGGACCAATCAGATGTTCTGCATCATGGAACAGAAATGTAGGTCAACAGCTTTACCTCTTCGGTAGCTGAATTTTCTTCTCACCAAATAATCCTGTGGTTAATCTTGTGAAGAGGTAAGAATATCCTTCAAAGATCAGTTAGGAACTGAGGTGTGAGTGTGGCCAAAGGGATAAGCCACCAGGCAGCAATTAAAAGCGGCAGGCAACAGAGAAGAGACACAGCCACTGAAGCAATGGTCAGCTAAGAGTTGTTAGTTCAGAAATACAAATCTCCCAAGTCTATGGAAGAGTCTAACCCCAACATCTAGAGCTAGAAAAGATGGATCTGCATATTTGCTTGATATTGCCTTAGTTGTGGGAGCTGGGAATTCATAGGGAAAAGGAGCCAGGGAAATGAGTAGGTCAATGAACTCGGTTCAGATTAATAAAGAATTTAGGGTCTGGGCTGGGCCTGATGTCATTTGCATCTCACTTAATGGTATAAAAAGGAATTCATTCACAGTAAGTTGTCTTCCACCTGGGACAACGGTGGTATTTTGCTGAAGGTAAGTACTAACTCTGCAGAGTACTAACTATGTATTTTTTTCTTATTCCCTTCCATCCTACGAATGTCAAGGAAGATCTATAATAATTCAGAAAACTCTGTTTGCTGTCTGCAGATTCCATTTCATGCTAGCTCTATGTTCTTGCTCCCCTCCCTGCATGAGAATTCCTCTAGAGATCAGTAATCAAAGAAATGGAACTGAAATCACTCATGATGACATTGCAATTTTTTTTTCTTCTGCCATAATTCCTCTGGTTTAACAAGAACTGCTAAGGAAAATCACCAAGAAAGAAAATCCATTTCTGTATAATATATTCTGAGTAGACGAAATGTTCACTAAGATCCTCATTCATTTCTTCACTGTCAGCTGGAAAACGATGTTTATTCATAAGTGATGAGATTTAATTTAATTTTGGGGGTCTGTATGTTGGCACAATGTCTAGAAACTTTGGGGGAACAGGTTGGTTTTATACATTAAATAAGAAATAAGAGTCTGAAAACACTAATAAAAGAAAAAATATCACAACTTAGGTAAATTGGAATTAATTTTATTCTTGACTGAACCTTCTCGCTCATTGTTTTAGAGATTTTTTTTTTAATCTAAAACTAGCTGTTAGGCAAACCTGTTTTAAAATTCACTATGTTAATTCACTTATTTTCGAGCATTCCTTTTTGATAATTTAAATAGGATAGTGTTCTATGTTAAGATTTAAAATGTGACTTTTTCCATGTCACATTGACACTGGAATAAATGCATTTTAACAAAGTCAACTGAGTTCATCGTAAAACACGAGATTTCATGTGAAAAACACCAAGTTACAAGGCAGAACATGAAAACAAAACATGGAAAAATGTGATTGCTTTCTGGTAAAAATGAGAGGATTCTCAGTGTGTTTTCTTATAAATAATCATCTAAGTTTTCTCTATTGCTACGTTTAATCTAAAAAAAGAAACAGATGGGATTTGATGGCAAAACTAAAACAATAGCTTCAGTCCTTCAGTGTTTTTCTGAAGTTCCTTTTATTCTTACATAAAAGCAAAATTCTAAGTAATGAATATGTGGCTTACATCATAAACTTTCTTCTCTTAGATACTTTATGATCTTACTCTAAAACTGGAAGATATGCATCTGAATTTTGAATTTATTATGCTGTAGTGTAATGCCCTCTCCGAATCCCAATTATAAAACAATAGGCATAGATTATTGAGATTCCTGTCCATTTGATAATATCTGTGCTTCCTATGAACCTGCCAACAGTAGCTTCTTCTAATTCATTTGTTTTGTGCTCAATGAACTCAAGCATCATTACAATATTTAGTGAGTATATACTATGTCTATAGTCCTGAAGTTAGTAAAATCTCACTGTAGTAAAATGAAGACTTTTGCAAGCGTAGAATAACCCCCCCCCCCCTCCCGCAAAGCCTTTGAGCAGAGGTATCAAGTACATGAGAAGTGCCAAACTGGAAGAACCAAGGCAAGCCTGATCTTTGAAGTACTCACAAAGGAGAGAGAAGGAAAGTTCTGGCAGGATGTAGGTTTGTAAATGCCATGTACCTTGAAATGTCTCTACGTGTTTGAAGAAGAGAAAGAATCTCTGAATTCCTGGAGTGTATGTCCGTTGGATAGGAACGGAGGCTTGAGCTCATTTGTGAAGAAGCTTTCTTAGCAACTAGACTGTGAGCACGATATCAAATTCACAGTTTATAGATTCAAGATTTTTAATATGAGGGGGCACTATCTAAAGGCAAGGTGAGTAAATTTTCATTGTATGTTCCACCTGAGCAAAGACTTTCGGCCCTCCGGACTTAGCATGTTTATAAAATGTGATATTAGGTTTGCCCAGACCTACCCTGCAGCTCTGTGTTTTTATTTTTCAATCTTAAGTTCGGCTCTAAAACTGTCCAGTCTCTAGGTGTAAATTTTTATTGCTGCTACCACACTTGAAAATAGCTCACTATTCACAAGCAACATAAACGACCATTTCATAAATAATTTGTGAGTCCAGAACACACTCCATCAACACTTTACGACTTTTTAAAAAGAAGACTGCGTTCATGTGGCATGACACAAATTTAAATATTTTTTTTTTTTTGGTTTAGACAGCCTTCTAAATAGTATTCTATATTTAATTTCTAGTGACATTAGTATGCTGACTTTTTAACGTTCACTATTTGTCAAGCTGTGCAGCCCATTTTTCATCCGGATTTCTGTGGAGAAATCTGAGGGTGGAAACTAATGTGGAAGTTCTTGGATCCAATTTCAATTTCATGTGTGCTAGAAAAAAAAAATGTTGCTGCTTAAAAAAGATAAATAAATAAAAATCATTTTTCTAAAAAGTGTAGATCGTCCATCTAGCTTTGGGTTACGCTTAGTGTTGCTTCATGTAGCTTAATTATTAGGTGGGAACTGCAACTTTCCTCATTGTTCATACGTATGTCCAATACACAGGGACTCATCACTCCCTTCCAAGTCTTGATATCTTTCTCTAAAGGAAGCAATTACATCTCTGCCTAAGGTTAGCAATGTTGACCTAAAATATTTTTCTTTTCATAGGTTTTAGGGTTCAAAAGTAATATATATGTGGTATGAGGGAATGTGTTATTTAGTAAGAATAATCTGAAATACCATTTATTATTATGATGTCAATCATAATATATAACTATATTATGTTATATAATATATAACTATATATAATATACAACTATAAACCAAGTGTAGGGCACTTGATGCTGTGGCCCCCCTCCCTCACTGGATACATTTGTTGGAAAATTACGTTGTTTTTCCAGTTGAGATGAACCTTTTCTTTAGTTGAGACACTACCATTTCAAATCCACACTATAATTAGTAATAGAAGTGTCCTTAGTATGTGAGGAGAAAAGTAATTCAATAGTATTAAACAGTCAAAGTCAACACATTTGGATGTTGATATTTCAAGTGATTTATGTGCTTCTCAAACTGTGCCATACAATAATGTATCACTGCAATAATCTACTGACGCCAAGAAGAAAACTCGTTTCTTGGATTCAGGCCACTTCTAAAAAGAGATATAAAAAGTCTGTTTCATATTTGTTAAGAGTAGGTATATTTTCATTTGAAAGTAAAAGAAATGATCAGTGAAGACACTGCTTCCATAGTGCCAAGGAAGATAAATCTTTCTCTTTAGATCTGGTTTTTGCCCAGTTTTGTACAGAGCTCATCTGCTATAGCTAGGTCTTGAATGGAAACTTTTTTTCTGTAGAGCTGGCAGTGGTCAGCTGGACATCAGTGATGTATTATCTGGTATCCTGAGACAATTGTGTACTGCCTTCAACTGTTTCCTCTCCTATGAGGCAAGGTCTATAGCAGCTGTCACTGACACTTTTTTTTTTTTGCAACTGCTTGTTATACTTCTTTATAAAACAGAGATATGAAATGAAAAAAGATATTAAAATATTTTGCAGAGGATAAATGCTAATATGTATTTAAGGCATATTTTTCTTTAGTTACAAACTTGTTTTCTCATGAAGCAATGAAAGCAGTGTCTCCTAGCAACGGATTAGATCCATATAAAACCAAACCTGCAGGTGTAATGAGTAGGAGTGGAAACATAATGCTGAATAATGATCACATTCCTCAAACCTAGACCATCAACAAGTCCTGTATGTGTTGGAATCACCGAGCTTGCCACTAAAAGATAATTTTATGGGGGGAAAGTAAATATTAAGTCTTTTGTTTATAAAGATGATAATTATAACTTGTGTTTCTTACTTTAATTTCCACGTGGCTCAAGATAATTAAATACAGTTTTTAAATTTGGAATGATGTCTCTCCTTTGCTTACACAAAGAAACTAAGCTTATGTTTAATTTTAACAAATGCTAAACAAAGAGAATCAGAAGCCCCACTCCGCCCTCACCCCATCTGCTCTTCCAGTCACCAGAAAAGATTGACAGTTCCTTTAGTGGAAGACTCTGGCTGACTTTGTCCCCCAACTCCATTGTGCTCAGGGTATTTCTGTTCTTCCTGTACTGTGTAGCAGAGATAACTTGCAGGTAGAGGAGATGTTTCCTGCAAAAAGAGTACTTGGATCTTTTCCTTTCTAATGCTGCCTTCAATAGTCACGGTCCTTGTATTCTGGGGAGGCTTAGTAAAGCACTCCAGATGATGTTTTTGATTCTTTGTAGATGTGTTCTAGAATTTGCAATGAAGACAGTTTAGATATAAAGAGTTTAATAGACTAAATACCACTTTTTTGTATATTCCCCTTGCCTAAATATGAGGGGGTTCTTTCATTTGTTTATAACCAGAAGAATATGGACCATACTGTGATACTACTCTCTTGAATATGTCACCTTATAGGAGATGTCATCTTAGCAGAGTGGAAATAGATTTTTCTCTGTTCTCCTCTCTCATGCCACCAACAGTGCTAAACAATGTACATGAGTAGGAACTGACCTCGAAGATGTGATTGGTGGCCCTCAACTGATAAACAAGAAGTGTGAGCGCTGGGCTGGCAACACAGAATCTAACTCTGTCAACAATTTGAATGTGTTGCAAATAGACTTTTCCCTAAATGAGAAAAGATGCCAGTTAATGCTTCAATTATTGCCATCCAAGATACTGAACAGAGGCCCCAACTTATTCATTGTATGGACTCCTGAGTCAAGGGAACTGTGCATCGTAAAATCAATGATTTGTTATTCAGAATTATATACTGTGATTCTAGACAGCAAGAAGACATCGGAAAGATGACTTAGAGGACTGTCAGCAGTGAGACAGCAAAGGCAGAGAGGATGCAGTTAACTGCAGGGCAGCCGACAGCACGGGCAGTGGATGGAGCAAGCACTCTGCATTATTTACCAAGTGTTAACGATGGTGTTTGTGAATGGAATGTGAACTCTTGCTATTCTGAATCTTTTAAAAACTCAGTCATCAACTCATCCAATTTTTTCAGCTTCTGAAGTTTTTCTTTTGATTAAACATTTATGTTTCTTGCTTCTTAACCGTTATCACTCTATCCCATATCTCATTTTCACAGCTTAGCTTCAAATTCCCAAATCAACTGGCATACCCTCACTTCCTCTACGTACCCGGGGGACTACAAAAATACCTGAGTTTTAGAATTACATATTCAGAAATATTTGACATTGTAAAATTCTTCACTTATAAAGGGGATGGGCACAGTGAAGTGGTTAAGTCTTGTTTCAATTGGAAAGCGCTAAATGTACTTTCTGCTAACCAATCACTCGATTTTACTGTATCTGCCTCATCAATTCACCATCTGCTCCCAAATTTCATCCAACAACATGTTTTTCTTCTTTAATCACACTTCTATTTTCTCACTTTTATTTAACTTCACGTGAACATCATGAAAGTTAACACATTCATGCTAAAACAAGTGCACATAATCAAAGTCTGCCATTCACTGACGTATTAGTCCAATTAGTGTTGGACAAGACTTAGTCAGATCAAAGAATATTATGGATGGACAATGTGATATCGATTACACTACAAAGCTAGGAAGTATGTTTGGGTTTTACATAAATGTATACAGCTATTGAGTGCTTCTTTTTGATTTCCTCTGGATATGGATGTTTGCTTTGGTGACTGGCTATACAATTTGCACTGGAAGAAAGGAGGATTTCATCATTCCCTTTTCCACTTGTTATCTTTTATTGATATTTTTAAATTATATTTGTCTTCGGCTTTTGCCTGCATGCATGTCTGTGTACCACATGTGTGCATGGTTCCCACAGAAGCCAGGAGTGAGTGTTGGATCCCCTGGGACTGAAGTTATAGACAGTTGTGAGCCATCGCATGGATGTCTGGAATGGAACCTTGGTCCTCTGGAAGAACATCCAGTGCTCTTAACTACTGAGTCACCTCTCCAGTCCTCCCCCTTCTATCTTAGTGTGAGGTTCCTATGTGCCGACATTTCCTCATGCTAGACTATGTTGTCACATTCTTTGGTACAGCTAACTTATTTGGCATTTGCTTTCAGCAAGTTTCCATTCCATGCTCTGAAATCGACTTGTTGGCTCTGGGATATTCATCACATGCACTACACAGGGATTCGATCATGAAAGCACAGTGGCTGATAGAACATATACTCCTGCTACATTTCTAGGTGGGGATTCCCAGCAGAGACTCTGAAAGTGCTGTAAAGTTAACAGCAAAGAATAAGAAGAGCATCACAGGGCTTAGAGTTCAATCATGGATTATTCAGATTAAGAATTGGCATCAGCAAAGCAAAATATTGATCAGGAAATTGTCTATTTGATTTTGCTAATATATTCCTTGAATCTTCATCATTAAGACAAAAATGGTCCTTTAGTTTTCAAGAGCATCTTAATGAAGCATGGTATACCAATATCATGACAATGTGAATGTTTCAAAACATTGCATTTGTGACATGGATTAAGAAAATAGAAAGAAATACAGGAACAACAAAATAAGTACTGAAAAATAGCATTATAATCATATAAAATCTTTGTTATAAAGTTATTGAAATTAAGGACACAGTTTAGTCTAGCTTTAAGTTGCTTTGTCGATAGAGAGATGAAAATACTGTAAATATGGTGATATCTCCCTAATTATTTTAGATCAAACACAACTTAAAGAAGTAGTATATAATTTAAATATATCTAGTATTTTATATTGTATTAACATGGTATTCTGATGTATTCTGAGAGTATGAGGCTAGAATTTTTTAATTTACTTTTTAATTTTCTCTGTGCATGTGTGTCTCTATGGGAATATATACATGTGAGTGTCAAACACAGATCACATAAGGTGTTTGGTCTCTTGGAGTTGGAGATACAGACAGTTGTGAACTCCCTAACATGGGTGCTAAAAGCTGAACTTGGGTCCTCTGCTGGAACAGTGTGCACTCTCAAAAATCAGGCCATCTCTCATGCCCCTATAATTATTTCTTCAGGTGAGATTTGATTAATTTGTGAAAATCTATTTTCATTTTTTACCTGGAGAAATAATATGCAAAAATGAATTGTTATAGTTTGGCTCATAGTAAGTGCCTCCATAAATTTACTACTGCTCGAATGTCTAGAAGAAGTAGCTGTTGCTGTTCTGGAAAAGCAAATTTACCTAGACAAGAGATAAATAAAATAAGGAAGACATGCAACATAAGAATAAATGACCCTCAGAATGAATGGAATTCAGTTGGAAATAAACCACACTTTGAGAAACACCTTTTTGGTAAGGCAGTGTCTAATGACTGTATAAATGGCCTATCTCTGTAAACTGATTACAGAGATTCCACAGTCTTCATAGCATTACATAAATAAAATGAAGTAATTTGACAAGGAGATACTATTTTTATACCCCACATGTTTTTTTCCATTCCTGCATCAAAATAAGAAGCCCTAGAGGGGCGCCACTTCTCTTTCTCTATTTTGACCTTTTCACCCTACAAATGCCATCCTTTTACCATAGGACAGTATGTGAGAAGATATTCAGAATGAAGATATTCAATCTCATGATTTTCCTGCTGCAGATATTCATCTTAAATATAAACCAGTGAAACTAAAAAATGTTATAATTATCTGTTTTTATAAACATAACCTTTCACAGAATCTGATGTAATGTAAAAGTTTGCCCGCTCAGAATGGTGGAAAGAGAAACTAGACT
Organism: Cricetomys ansorgei; assembly: GCA_026225945.1. NCBI lineage: Eukaryota > Metazoa > Chordata > Mammalia > Rodentia > Nesomyidae > Cricetomys > Cricetomys ansorgei. Next base: position 3,777,639 of record JAMJFZ010001074.1, read on the forward strand.
GTCTACATTCATTTCTGGAATCCCTAAAATCTGCTCTGCAATCATGACCTCTGAGACAATCTAAAAACCATGAGGAATAAAAATTGAAGGCTACCAACATTAAAATAACAATGACCTCTCAAATTACTGCTCTCAGTTTACCCATAATTAATTTTTTTTCCAGTTTTTGGCTACTCTAACCTATAAAGTTACCTGTATTTCTGTGCAGCTTCTTTAAAAGGGGAGAATTAGTTACATATCGTAATATGGTTATGTTAAGTTCAGAACGTAGTCAAAATCTTCCAAGTTATGCTTCACTGTTTGTAATGCAAACAATTCCTATAGGTATATGGTATTATATTTGATGGGTGGGGTGCATTCAAATACTTTTCAGTAGTTTTGCCTCTGCCATCTTTCTGTCAAGAGTAAACAAAGCTAAATGGAAAGCATTTTAATCATCTACTAAGTCACATTTTGCAAGGGGTTGTGAGAAACTGCATTAACAAATCTTCTACTGCTTTCACAAGATCATTCACATCATTACTTATTCTACTGTTCTGTGTAAAGGTTTGTCTTTGAAAAAAAATAAAACTATAAAACTTTTCTATTGTTCATTTTTTCCTGCACCCAGGTAGCAATGTCTGTGTGCAACGAAAGTACCCTTTATTAAATATTCTCCCTGAAATACCTAAGAAAACAAAGATGTGGATAAAAGTATTACAATTGGATGCTGGTAATTGTTATACATTCTGTTTTTGAGCCTGGCATTTTATGAGAAAGAAACACTCTTAGCCAACACCAGATTGCTTAGTTCTTTCCAAATTACTTTTTGCCTAGAGAAAAACCCTCGATCTATTAGAGAATTTCCACCTAAATTGCATGCAGAGGAAAACATTTCTTAATTTGTTTTCGAAGGGAACTTGTTTTCCATTGGAATTACTTGATTAAAATAAGCTATCTTAGAAAAAATAATTATATATAAAGCCTTTTCACAATTCCTAATATATTTTTTCATTTATTTATTTGTTTTATATATGCCTTTCTTAAACCAATGGCATGCAAAAATACTGTCTTTCATCACTGAAGTTCTCTCTCTCTCTCTCTCTCCTCTCTCTCTCTCTCTCTCTCTCTCTCTCTCTGTATGTGTGTGTAGGTGTGTTGTGATATGAATGTGAAATGACCCCTTAAAGATTCATGCTTAGAAGATTTACCTTGTCTTTAGCTACTAGCACTATTTAGGAGTGTGTGAGATCTTTGAGCGTGTGGCTTAGCTAGTGGAAGCAGAGCTTTAGGGGTATGCCTTGAAGGTGGTATCTGCTCTCGTTCTGCCCAGTATCTTTGTTTTCTGATGTTCTAACATTACATTTGTCATGCTTGAAAGATTCTGCAGCATGAAACCTGGGCCTTAGTTTCCCTAATCTTTATGACTTTCTGATAGGGATTCTCCTTCTTGAAATGTGAGCCCAAAGAAACTTCTTTTATCTTTAGATGCTTCTGCTAGCTTTTTACCACAGTGAGGAGAGGAGTAACTGACAGAGAGAGGGGGTATGCATTGTCTTTTCCTTTATGTTGATTTCTTTCACTTGCAATATACATTTATAGGAAAAATGATCACAAATTTGCTATTAAGGAATTGATGATATTTCAAAATGCATTTTGTATTTAATTTGCTACAAGAAGTACAATGTACTCTAGTAATATCCAGTTTTTCTTCTATCACCCCTACTTCCAGGGAGGTGTTGAAGGACACCGATTGAGCTGTGATGTTTGCACATAAGCAATATTTTGTGGAAAAATGATGAAAATAGAAGGGAAAGCATTTATTTCATGAATTTCACTTCATAGCCTCCCATACCAACACCTGACACACAGTTGATGAGCCATTTGAGGTTATCGCTATATCAATTTAAAGAGTAAAATTACTTGACAATAATCATTAAAACTGCTGAGCTGTTACACATTTAAAAATGACTGCTAAACCTAGGAAGCTGAAACTTTAATCCATTTTCATATATTCTTAAAATTTTTAATAGAATCCAAACTCAGTAAGACTTATCACATAATTACTTCAGGGATTAAAAATATCAAAAATTTTTTCCTGGTGAGTCATTCTAATGGTCAGTGAAATTTGTATGCTATCTGTGATATTTCTTAGCGGATGTGTCTCAATTTCTGCCTTATTACAGTCTATTACAATGTTTTATTCATTTGCCTATTTCTCCCCTGCTTAAGATTTCCAACTGAGAAGTGAAATTTTTGTGATGTTCATGTAGACTTACCCTTTTAAGTAAGCAACCTCCTGAGTCTGATTATGTTCTTGACACACATACTTCTATATGTAATGAGGTCAGACATCGTGTACCTTAAATTAACCTTGGTTTACGTAATTGATCAATTAGGAAGCATAAAGTACAACCTCTGTGCTCATATCTTTCTGTGACCTGTTTATGGGTAATCTTGGGCTCTTTTATTTCAACAGTGAAATTTAATGATGCTTGGTAAATTTGAAGATATTTTGAGATGATTGGTTTAGATGAAAGGAGAGCAAATTGCTTCGGATTAACTTTAGTCATTCCTAGAAGTATGTCAGCCGTTATACTGTGTAACTGCTATTGAACAAGTACAAACCATTATTACAATACTGGACACAAATCAATTAAATTGTAAAATCTCTTAAATGCAGTATATAATTTTTCATGGTGCCTATATTTCAGGAGAGTTATAGTTATATTTCCCATGTTGGTATTAAACCAGAAAGAACCTATTCTGGCTGAAAGAATTCTGTTCTTATGCCAGCATAATAAAGAATGCAGAACATCAGAGGGTAGAAGTAGCCAAAGCCAATAGCAGAAGTCTCTGATGGTCCCTTAAAGGGTACTTATCCTATATCCTTCAATTGAGTGGCGGTACTACAGGAGAAGACTTACTTGTTCCTGAGCAATGAAAAATTCAAATCGTGTGTGTGTGTGTGTGTTACATGTGCATTCATGTGTGTGAATGTGGGTGTGTATAAACCATAGGACATGGTGATGAGAGGACAATCTTGGGAGTCAGTCCTTACTCCTTCTACTTTGCTTGACAGATTATTAAAAATTATTTTTCATTATTTTTTTTGTGTGTGTCTAGGTAAGCCGGTCCATGAATATCCAGAGATTTTCCTGTCTCCATCTTCTATCTCCCCATAGCAGCACTGGGATAAAAACATATGTGCTTCATGTTTAACTTTTAAGTGTGTTTTGAGGCTCTGAACTCTGGTCTTCATGCTTGCATATCAAGTGCTTCTGCCTATAGAGCTGTCTCCCTAGCCAAAAACCAAATCGCTATTGATGATGCTGTCTTGCCTAAACAAATTTTAAACAAATAATTGGTTAAAAGATGCTGTATTTGGTGAGATGAAGCTTCAAAAAATAATTACTTAGTTTGTGAGTTGACTACTAACAGAAGCAGAAGGAGGTATTTTTAATAAAGCCTTACTTTAAGAATGTTATTCCAAGATCTGGTAAATACAGATAGTTGCCCCCAGCTAGTATCTTTTGTCTCCTCCTCACAAATTTAGTTGTGCCCCCCCAAATTAGAACAAAACAACAATACAAAACAAACAAACAAAGGAGCAAAACTTGTTTCTTTATAATATTCTGCCTAATGAGGCTTATTTCGGTTTGAGTTTGTTGCATGTTTTATAAACATCGTAAGTGGAAAATGATGGAAGTGATAATCATTAACCTAGTGACCATTTTGCTAAAGAGACAAAAGTGGAACCAGTGAAATTTTCCAGTATTTTCCCCAACCTTAAACCGTCTACACTACATTGTGATGAGATGGCATTTACAATCCCTGGGCCTCATTAAGCCTTTGTTTTGAATAACAAATATTTAATACATTGAAATCCCATCTATCTGTGATATAAACAACCACGGAAGTAACCAAAGCATGCTAACATTATTGTCAGACAATTAAACAAATTCCAGGTAGATTAATGTTTAATTTAATGAGACTAACATTTAAATTAAGATTCTGAGAGATTAATGGCATCAAGAAATGTCAAGAATAAAGAACACTGCCATGAGTCAGTTGTTATGCAAACATCAAATTGAACCTGTGTACAGGGGGATTAGATGACTGGAAAACAGAAAGATTCTAAGAATGGCTGAAGATCATGACTATAACCAGACATTGAAGTATTGCAGGAGCAGAAATTGGGCTTTGAGAAGCTAAACCACTAATGAGGGTTGCATGGCAAGCAGGGAACTTAGGGGAGAGACTGACCACAGGAGACAGATGAGAGGCTCATACTTGTGCCAGAGAGGCAGCTCTGGCATGCGCCAGCAAGGAGCCCACCTCTTAGGAATTCATTAAAGGCTCACTTTACAGGACAGTGATGGGGGCTGTTTGAAGAACAATGATTGTTATCCAAACTTCACATCTCTTCCTTTTATACTCGTAGAACGAACCTTTAGGAACGCTGCATATGTTAGGATAAATTTTACCTTTAATTACTTCACATAAAAAAAAAATCAAAATCCTTCACAAGTATATGCTTTGAATCTCTATTGCACTCTGCTTACACTTTCTACTTAGCCTATGCAAAGCTGCCTTTTTTCTCCATTTATTTGATGCACTATGTCTTTCAAAACGTTGTTACTCTGAATATAGTTAGAAATTATTCATGTTTAGGAAAGTAGCAAGTACAGGAAGTTCTCCTCTAGGATCCGTGACCTCTTCAGCCATCAGTATTTGCCTAGATTTGCAGTACCAGGCATGAATTTCTTCCTATTGAGTGGAACTTAAATCTCCTCAGACAGCTATTTGTTATCCCCAAGATACAAGTGCCACATTATACACTTAGAGATACTTTGCTTGGCTTTTTATGTTTGTGGATTATAGTTTTTAAAGCTAGGTGGGACTATTGATAGTTTTTCTTCCCTAGTAGCTTGCACAGAAACTTTGGCTCCTATGAGAGCTAGTCTTTAGGGAAGACACTTCCAGGTCAGCTTCAGAAGAGTTTCTCCAAGTCCTTTTGCTCAAAGTGTGTGATATTCTCAGCAATAGGATTTTACTGTCAAATCCAGGGAGACAACCAAAGACAATGGCAATAGTGTCTATTTACACCCACAGATAAATATAGTTCCTGCCACTTATCAAAGAAGCATCTTTTTTTGCAGCAGATGGAGATTATTACAGAAATCTGCAATTAGCAAAAGTTCAGAGAACAACTGACTGTGGTACTTAACCCCACAGGATATATTTACAACAAAATCCCTATTCTCTGAGGAATAGGAGGCAGAAGGATTGTAAGATTCACAGAGGAGCAGGTTGTCTTCTCTAAGTTGGTGTCTTGTGCATCACAGCGAAGCTGCACCCATGAAATCTCAACAATATGGTTTCCATAACAGGACCTGCATAATGACATCACCAATTGACATGCCAAGCTGGAAAAGGGACATCCAAAAAAACCCTTCTACTGGACAAAAAGCTATGGGCCATTAATGGATGCTGAAAAAAAGAAAAATCAGCCTTCTCCAGAGATGATCTCTGTAGGGGTTCGATGAGAATAACCCCCCAGGCTCATATGTTGAATACTTGGACCAGAGTTGGTATAACTGTTTACAAAGCATTAGGAGAAGTGTCTGTTGGAGGACGTTGTCACTGGGCATGGGCTTTGAGGTTTCAATAGTCTTTCCTAGGGTACTCTTTCTGTCTCATGCTTGTGGATCATGATGTAACCTTTCAGCTCTTCCTGCTGCCATGCCATGCTCCATCATCATGGACTCTAAACCCATGAAACCATAAGCCTAATTAAATGCTTTCTTTTATAAGTTGGCTTGCTCATGATGTTTCATCACAGTAATAAAAAAGTAACTAAGACGAGAAACCCCCTGATAGTTAATTCTGATATGTGTGTTTATATAACAATAGCAATTATCCTCATTAAAGATATTTATTTCTCTTTGGCTTATAAGTAGAAATAAAAGAACTGTTTTCTAAAGCTTTCCCCTAAAATATAAAAGATAATTTATATGAAAATACTACCCATTACGCATGTTTCTGTAATTCATTTGAGATCATCACCAAACACTGGTGAAGTCCTAGGAAAGGTAAAGTGATATCATTTCCAGTTTAAATGATGCAAATCAACTAATTTGATGTGATCACTCATTGTGTACATGTGTTAAAATCTGACAATAAGCTTCCTAGGTACGAACAGATCATGTTGATAATAATTGAAAAAAAAATCTAAAAGCATAGTCCAGAGGTTTTGCAATACACCTGGTTAGCATCTTGACAAAGTTTTGCTTAAGTTTGTATTTTAGTAATTTCTACTGCAGAGTTTGTTCATGCACAGTAAACTGGATTTGCAATGATTTGTACATATCCCATTTACAATTATAAATAATTTTTTTGTTATTCTTTATGAGTAAAAGATTTTTTAATGGTAAAGACTCCATCCTGAACTATTAAATAGATGACAAATAATCAAAAAAAGTCCATATTCTTCTGGAAATAATTTAATCTTTTTTTTGTCTGACTAATGAAACCAACTTATTGTCCTATAAATAGCTTTAATTTTACAGAACTCTAATTGAATATATAAAATCTTTTAGGTGCATTACCGTTTATGTGCTGATTTTACTGTGTTCAGATAAAATATGCACTTCAAATCTTACAAGACCTTCTTCCTAATTAAAAGAATATGAAACTGGTGGATTTAAGGAATTAAAAATATTCTAAATTGATTTACAGATACAATTTTTAAATAATAAGAAATCCTCCAGCTTTGAAGGGAGGTTTTTCAACCTCCTATGCTCAATTCCTAAGAACTGAAGTTAAGAGATATATTTTCCACTTGAAAATAATTACATATGTAAATATAATATAAATTAAAACCACTCGATTTTATTTTTATTTTTATTTATATGAATTTATTTTTCAAACATTTAACCCAGAAACACTAAAAAGTATTTTCCATTACAAAATTAGGATGTTTTAGTAAAAATAGTGTATCCCTTGTGATTTAGAGAATAGGTTGTTTAGAGGTAGAGTGACACACATTTTAATATTAATTTTCTACCAGCTTTGTAGTATGTGCTTGAAATCCCAAAAAGTAAAGGCAAGAGAATGGTGAGCTTGAGACCATCTGTGATTACAGGCCTGGCTCAGACACATGGAGAGACACTGTCTTAAAGAACCAAGGACTGAACATGTATCACTTCCCAGCAGATACTGCTGCTGCCATAGAGTTTTCTCTACATCTCTGCTTTGCTGATGGCTTTAGTTGGGCTGGCTTGTACTGCTTTTCCAAGTAGCTTGCCAAGTCTTTGTAGCATGGCTCCAGGCTGCAGACCAGTACTGTGGGCCCCGTCTTTTCATTGGACGCATCTTGCTTCTACAGGGACATTACTTTGAGTCTGAGTCCCAATTTCTAGTAATGAACAGCAAGACTATTTGACATTTATCAAAAAGAATCAGGAATAGTGTACTGCCAACTACAGGGCTTCTTTACTCTGCATGATGATTGTTAATATATAAAGTGAGGAATTGTTTGGGGAAATATGAGATCTGAACATTCATCTATTCAATGAATATTTGTGAGTGATAATATTTCTCATCATGAAGATTGGGATACATTGGTGATTAAAGAGAAAGCAGTATGTACACATACATGTTTCTTTTTCACAGTAAATAAAATGCCCAGGCTATGCTGATGGTATAGGATATATATTTCTCAAAATACAAATTGTTTACATGTCAGACATTACATGTCAGTGTTAATTCTTAAGCTAAATCAATAAAATTCTAAAAAATAGTAGGTCGCTTATGCTAATTTCGTTGAAAAATTTGCCAACCCAATTATTGTAGTTTGGATTTATTATACATAAATTGAATGCTAGCTTGTTTTTCTTTCTTTTATTTTTAATGGGATGAGGCACACTCTAGGATTATCTACTGACATTCATGTCATGTTTCGTTTTCTAACTTTCCAATCATCGCTCTATGTAGGATAATTCTGTGAAACTACAATGCATGATAAAATTAATATTCTGCTCACTTGAAGTAAATCATGATTCAATTATTTTAAACAGGCTTATTCAGCATAGCTTTGTTTTGGAGGAGACATAGAACAAATGAGAAAGCATCATATGTCTCTCACTCTAGTTGTTTAAATCTCTACTATTCTTTAAAAAAAAAAAAAAAAACAGAATCCCTGCAAGAGAGATCTCTCAATGGGTAAAGTCCCTTGCCACCAAGATTTGAGACCTGAGTTTGAACCCCAGGACCCACATAATGGAAGGAGAAAACAGACTATTGTAAGTCATCCTCTGACCTCTCTGAAAACACGATGGCATACCTACGCCTACACACACACACATGCAGGGACACAGAAACAAATACTGTAACAAAAATAACTATGGGACTACCAGAAAAGCTCTTGAGAAGTAATGTTTAAAAGATTAGGGTACCTCTGAAATCTTTCATTCTTGATTAGAGTCTTTATGAAAACCATTTGGCTTTACACATTTGACATCTCACAAATCTGTTTAGTACCACATGCCCTGAAACTCTTAGGGTGGATTTGCCATTATTGATGATTCTTGAAATATCAAATTCAAAACAGAAAGTTTTATTCAAAGTTCAGAGGAAGTCTAGATTTTCTTTGTGCAGATAAAACAAGAGGTAAATTTTTATAAACCTCATCTCATTTCTTCCTCAAGAGTTTCATTATGATCCCAGTGTTGTAGCAATAACTGTTCTGAGCTTAAATTCCCTATGGTATTTTGTGTTTAATGGATACTATAATCTATAAGCTCACCAAATATCAAATGTAGGTGCTTTATATTTGAGATATAGGAGATCATTGACAGCACAGGAGACAGCAGTAAGGGTACTTGCTGTAAGGAACAAAAGACTATGATTTCAGAATTTGATTTTTTTTTGTACATCTAAATTTGATAGTTTCATAGCCTCTGACTTTCATCATCAATATCTTCTATTTTTCAAGTACAGTACCATGAAGAAAATATTTGTTCTACAATTTCACTAAGTTTTTATGAGGATCAATACAAATAGCATACAGTAAATCTTAGATTGATATTCTTACACTCATGTTTACCCTCACACTCAACCTAATTCTAGTGTCCAGATTTACAATTTACTACTTACATTTCCTGTAAAATGTAAAATATCATGGAGATTTAAGGCTATATTAGTCCATCTGAAAATGTGACAGTTTGCCGTGCCGGACTTGACTAGTGATAAGTTCATTCTTCCATTTGGTATGATGCATGGTTTTGTACAGTTTCAGTGAGCACCATGATAATTATTTTTACCCATTTTCAATATAGTTTCACTTTCTAAATGTGTACTCTGATGGTTTCTTTAGAAATGCTATAACCTGAGGTATAGGTTGGCAAGCTTCATTCAGAGAATGCCAATTATGGGACTCCTTGAGTACCACATTAATTTTTACATTTAAATTTTAAGATAATTCTAGATATGGAAATATGCTATGGTGTATAAGTGCAAATTTTCTAGCTTTTTGAGTTTGTTTTTCTTAATTATCCTGTAATATATGAGAGGATTGCACGAGGCATGGTTTGGATGAAATAACAAAGCATGTACTCATTAAGTAATAGGAGATGAGTAGTAGTCACTACAAATTGAATTCATTTTGTATTTTCTTTCCAATGGTTACTTATTTTGTCATCTGGTACCACTGATCATAAATTCTGTCATTTCCAGTAAAGTTTCTACATAAACATAGAAAAACAAATTAAAAGGTTCCCCAAAAAGGCTGGTTTTATTCCACGGTGAGTCAACATAGATTTCACCTTCCTTTGACCGTCACATGAGAATCTGTGAATATACTGATCCTACTCTTCTTAACTAACGCTCTTGTTTTCTCTGAAGTCTGAACACCCAAGTGGAAAGCCATTGCATTCCTTAACACTTAAGGCATGATTATCTCAAGAGTGTATTTAAACAAGAGTGTGCGATAGCATGCACTGCTTTCATCTATCTCAGTATGAAGTCTGACTTTGCATCAATGTGTGATTTCCTTAATCTGATATTTACCTGAAAGTGAGCGCTACCAGAGTATGAAAAACTTATAATTAAAAAAAGGTTGATAAATTTACTCCTGGTTGCCTAATCGACCAAACACCATCCACCCTGAAAGAAGGGTGTCAAGGCTTCTACAAACACAAGTATGCATATTAATGATTTCTACTGCTAGGTGGAATAAAGGAAAAAGGGCATGTATATTTTGAAAGTTTCTGAGGATAATGCCAAGGTACTATTCACAATGGGAAAGCAGTCCGAAACTGTGCTATAGCACCAAACTGGATGCATATTTCTTAGATATAAGATTAAATGAAAGACAAAGACAGAAAAATACATTAAAGAAAGAGAGTCATAGAGAAGTGAGAAAGAGAAAACAGGGAGATGGGAAGGTTGTGATTTTGGTAGAATTTATAAGAAGTGGGGATAGGGTGGGGGAGGAGAAAGAATATATTAAAAATACATTGTATGAAAATTTTCAACTGAAAAATCTGTAAAAAAAAAAAAAGGTAATTTGGAAACCACTCAAGGTTGTAGAGAACAGAGGCACAGACAAAATTACTGGATGCAAAATATGTAAACAAATCAAGTGCCTTTCAAAAATAATCTGAAGAGATGATTGTCAAAAATTCTAGGAGTTTAGTTTAAAACACAAGTGGTGATGACCGTGTTAATAAGCACAAGAGTGGCAATCATACATACGTTGTGTATGAGGTATATCTTCAGGGAATGGAATATTTGTCAATATAATATTTCAAAATGAAACAAAAATGACTGAGAAATAGATTGCTCATATTTTAGGATCTAATTATGGGAATTATAAGCTATTTTATCAGACAACAATATGCAGAAGAGTCTACAAAGTATTTGGCAAAGCCATAATTTTATTTTAATTTTATGTGATTTTTGAGAACCTATAGCTATCACACAGCACAAATTTGTCTAATGTTCAGTAATAGAACATCTTATGCTATAGAATAATAAAATCTTAAGCATTGTTCTTATAGTATTTTTTAGTCATTAAAAAAATTACAAATTGCACAAGGACTTCCAACACTAGCTATTTTTCCTTACATTTTCCACATATACTGTAGTAGAATGCTTAAATTCTAAGTAAGATTTGTGGTTGACTACTTACATAATTTTCAAATGTGATGCTGATGAAATTTGGTCTTTTCCAGGAAGAATTAAGTGTCAAGGTTCCCATTAATCTATCTTTTTAAATTTTCCATTTATATATTTATCATGGACATGGTTAGTAATTGACGTGAGGCAAAAATACCAATCTCATTATTAACCAAAAGTTAAAAAATATTATTTAATATTTAAATTTCTTTACAAATTACATTTTAAAAGATAAAATAATCAAAAGTTAAAAAATATTATTTAATATTTAAATTTCTTTACAAATTACATTTTAAAAGATAAAATAGTTTAAATGACACAAAACTGCTCAATTCAAACTTACATTTCTCCAAAGAAGAAAAACAGATTAAATTTGAATAATTAATTTTAATGCTTTCTTTTATATGTAGCACATTAAATTTTTACTTGCTCTGAGCCATTAATGATGGGCTATAACCCAATTTCCAAGATTGGAGATTATTTCAGCACAGATTAGCCTTTGTGTTTACAACAGGCAAACCTTCCTCAGAGGCAATAGAAAATTTGTAACTATACTTTACTCTTAATTGGCCTGACCCAGGCATGCCATGAACAGACTAACTTTTCTTAGCAAATTGCTCTCAAGGTAATTGTGTTTATTTTCTGGAATATACCCTTGAAATAATTTTTAATCATTCTTTAAGTGTTGAATGTTCTTCTGACATTAATGTTAAAGCCAATATTAAAATTGAACAGCATCTAGCACGGCTGCAGAATATAACCCACCTTTAGCCCCATGCTCCTCTTGCTCTGTTTAGTAATGTACCAAGTTGTAAATTACTTAACAATTAATTACAGGGAAGCATTGCGTATGAAGCCTCGGCCAGGAACTTTTCATGATGTAGACGTAAACATCTCCAATTCGACAGTGATTTTTTTTTAAAAATATCATTTTAAGACTGGCATTATATAAGGCAGTACACAAAACTGAGAGCAGGATGAAAGATCCCTGGGAAAGGATTCAGAGTGCCTGGGTTTCCATCATGAGTCTGCATTTTTTAGCTATGTGATAATTGAAACTATAAGTAGCAGAGATGTTACATATAAGATGTTAAATACTAAGGTCTTAAGTAGGCATACAGGACTTTATTCAGTGTAAGTTACATACTCACATGGGAATACATATTGTTACATTTCTGTTATCCTCCAACTTCAAGGTAAATTATACCAGCATATGTTGTTAATAATATAAAGACTATAATATATGGATTAGGGTATGCAGGTTACTTTTAAAGTATATCTGTAAATAAAGATTCTATTTGCATTTAGGTTCTAAATGTATCTATTTCTCACTAATATTTATCTCCCTGAAATAATTTGTGGTACACAACAGATATTCCAAAAATTCTTAAATTTGAGAGAGGTAAGATTCCTAACCATCAAATACATGCTTTGACAATTCAGAATAGGGAACTCCACTTTTGCCTAAGAAGTATTCCTTCTGGAAAGTATAGCCTAAGAAGTATTCCTTCTGGAAAGTAAGAAAGTATTCCTTCAAAATAGGAACAGAAATGCAGTAAGATTTTTTTTTTCTGGAATGTTGTTCATTTCTATTCACAGTAAAATGGATTACGAATCAGGGGAGATAGGAAACCCTGATGGAATATGAGCATGCCCCTCAGTGAGACAGGTAGTTGTCTAATGTCAACTACACTGGAATAGAGGGTGGACAGAGGGTGAGGGCAGTAAAATCCTGAGCTCACAGATGAATCAATATCCTGACTCCAGTAACGCCCGACCATGAAAAACTGCAGCTAGCATGGAACTCAAAGGAATCGTCTTAAAATGTGTTACATCTTTCAGGTCACACAAGATGCCTCTTCTTTCATGCCACACATCCTTCTTGAGGAGTTGAAATTGTTTGTCTCTAACTTTAAAGGTTTAGCTTGTCTTTTCCTGAACTTCAGATAGGAGTATGGTAACCTAGACCAATTCATGAACTTCTGTACTGCCACATCTCATAGGAACTTGGTATCTCAAAGATAATTCCCTATTTCATATCCCAAATTAAGATTTTTCTTTCTTGATTATTGAATTGTAAAATGTGGAAGGAGTTCATACTCTACTGGTCATGTGCAACTGTCAATGTAACTTCTAACACATGTTTCTCTGCTTGCTCTCTGTCCCCAGTTACATATCCACCTGCCTGTGCAGTGTCCCATAACTAGTCTTCCCTTCTACAGACTCAGTAACTTAAATGCATTCCTTTCAGATACCATAGAAACCATTGTGCTGTGCAAGTCTACCCAGGTAACCCCTCAAAAAATAGTTCACTGGTTCCTAAATCTTTTCTTCTGGAAAGGTAGTGAATTGTGATGGAGAAAGCAGCATGATTTAGAATCAGACACATGCAAACTTGAATCTCGAGTTTGCCATATATTACACATACATCCTTGAGAATGTTATTTATCTCTTCTTTAGTTTAAAGACTTTACTTCACAATGCTATTCTGAAAACTGGATAAAATAGAGAGAAACAATTTGTGTGTATAAATATATATTTACTTGTGTGTATAAATATATATTTACTTGTGTGTATAAATATATATGTATATATATACCTCTATATACACACAAATATATGACATAGCCAATAAATAATTTCTTAATGAAATTTTAAACTTTAAAAATCTAGTAGTTTACAATATGTTTACATATATAAACATATGCATATATGTATATATTCACATCAATATTATAATATGCAAATATTTTATGCATATCATCTATGCATATATAATATGCACACCACTTTATAATCACAAATATAATTGCATTTAATAATTGCATTGTAATTATTCTTTAAATTGATTACATTTGTGAGAAAGTTCAAAACACAGATCTACAGAGTTTTATACTCACTTTCAATTTTATAGTCTCTAGTTCACAAACATTAAAAAGTGAGGCTAAATAGCTCTCTATGAAGAATGCATACATCTACTGTTGCTTAGAAAAATATTTCCAAGCACAACAAATTTTCAGCCCCACAGCCAGGATTTGATAAATAGTGCAAGAGTATGTACATTGAATTTTGTAGTATTCTTGGGGCTATATTCATTTTGTTATAATGTAGTGTGTTTTGAAGTATTAATTTAGGGGCTGTGGAGATTGCTCAGTGGCTCAGGTTCAACAAAAGAAACAAGACTGAGGATTTAAGGTTGTATTCCTTAGACCCACAAGAAAGTCAAGTAGGCATAAAAGATTTGTGTTTTGAAGGTAGCTACAGGGTATCTATCCCTGGAGCAAACTGGAGGGCCTAATTAGCTGTACCTGTGATATCTGGCTTAAATGGAGAAACACTGCCTCAATGATTAAAATGTGAAATATAATCAATAAAACTGATGTCGATGTCCATCTACACACAACTTACACACATACATTCACTGCCCCACACATATACCCTGACATATATTAACACAGAGACACGTATTGCAAACACACGTACACATATAAAGGAAAAATTCAAATAGACACTTTAACATACCTGACAGATTGTGCCTCACTTAACTTAAATTCAAGTTCTATGATATTCTTTTACCATGATTCAGACAGTATCTTCTTCCCCTATAGGTTCTATGTGTAAAGGTTCACTGGGATGTTAATTCTGATTTCTACAGTAGTAGAATCACAGGGCGAGAATGTTGAGGGAGGGAAAGGCCTAGTGAGATTGCCAGGTATCATTTGACTACCTTCCTTTATGCCCACAACTGTACCACTGCTCAGACTCTTCCAGTACTCACCACTCGTTGGTCCAATGGACTGACCATATTTAGTATTTAGTGATCTTATGAGCATGCTGGTATGTCATAGGAAACCCCTACAGACTCTGTGGACTGAACAGCCAAAAGGTGTTTCCTTATTGTCTTAGAGACTAGAAATCTAAGTTCAAGGCTTAGTGGGTTTGTTTCCTTCTCAAACATGCTAATGGCTTGAAGACAGCTGTGTTCAAACAATGTTTGCCAACATATGAGTTTGTATCCCAATTTTCTTTTCTTATAAGCCTAGGAGGCCAACTGAATTAATGTTTCCCATCTGACCCCATTTTCTCTTAGGAATCACTTGAACCTGTCTCCAAAGATGTTTCCTTCTGAGGTGGCAGGGAAAGGCTTCATCATGTTCATTCAACAGGGACATGTAAAAAATACATTTTGAACATTTTAATATGAAGCACTTCCCATGAATTATAACAACTTTAAAGATTTATTTATCAATTTATATTTGTATAATGATTTTGCCTGCATGTATGCATGTGTACTGTAAGCATATCTGGTGCCTGCAGAAGTCAGAAGAAGATTTTTCTGGCTTTGATGGAATTTTTTTTTTTTTAAATCAGGGAATTTTACTAATATTTAGAGAATGCTATACAATTTGATTTTCAGGTAGTTGTCTGGATTAGGTGTGGTATAGCTTCAGTTGGTCATTCTGCCAAATCATTATCACTAGATGTTGAGGTCAACATAGTTAAGTTACCTAAAATTCAAACATTGACTGCTTAATCCCAAAATAATGTAGTTTGGGGCTGACTGGAAGTGATTAAATCATATGAGTAAATGGGATTAGTACCCTTATCTTGATAGACAAAAGATCTCCCCCCATATGCCTTTATCATGTAAAGTCACATCAAGGATCTAGCTCTGTATGAACCAGGAAGTCAGTACTCATCTGACTACCACAATGGTAATTTGACCTCAGGGTTCCCAGGTACATAGCTGTAATTTAGTCACCCAATCTACGGTACTTTTATTAGCAGCTCAAACCACTGTGCCATAAACGTCTTAACAAAAGATGATAGCAGAAAAACCACTCTAACCACTTGGAATAGTATAGAATATCGTTTGCAATTTCATTAACACGGAACCTCACTGAAGTTAGTTAAAATGGCCAACAATCCATGGGATGTAGAATTTGAGAAGTACATTTATTTTTGAGATATACAAAAATTCATGTTTTGCTTTTCTACTGAAACAGTTGTTCAGAGAAGACCATCCATACGATTGTAAAATGCCTTTTCTTATTTATTTAAAATTAAAGTTTTAACTGAAATGGGTTAAACATCACAACTGTTTAATTAAACCCAAAACCTTTAAGAGGATCACTCCTAGAAGATCAATTAACATTCTGTTCTGTTCTGAAGGTCATTAGAAGGCAATTCTTGTGATCCACTGGCATAACCTTTAAAATCCACTTGGCCTTTACAATCTGTCTATATGGCATTTCCTTGAAATCCAAACAATTAAACAGAAAAGCATCCACTAAAGATACTGTTAGTACTCATTTTGAAATTAAAATTATTTATCAAATATAAGATTTGTAATGTTTTATTTGACAAATGGTACTTTTGAGTGACTAGAACTTTCTGGATGGGAGTTTGACCCTATAACTAACAGGTAAATTAAAGACTTGTCTACAGAAGTGAAATATTAAACAAATATAAGAGAGATTTTAGCTTCCACATCCCTTTCAACAAACTGAACTTTTGAGTCACAGTTTTTATAATGTTTGCCCTATATGTCTGAGTCACACGGTTATGTGGACATAAAAGAAAATTTATAAATGTCAATAATAGCTTGGAAAGAAAGCCTCTATTAAAAAGCACTCTTCTGAAACACTCAGAAATGTTTCAAGAAATGGGAAAGAAAGAGAAAATCACATAGATTTGACTCAAGGACAATGCTGTTTTGACAAACTAACAGCTAATGGCTTTTGAAAAATATTTCTTTCCATTTGAGAATTACAAATGATGCCTTTGCTTCAGATGTACATTATTATATTTCTTCCATCAAAGACAACATATTTTGAAATGTATTCTAGGACTGAGGGATGCCTGGCTGAGAATATGTGAAAGTACATTATTCTATAGCTGGATTGAAGGACTATTTGGAAAATGGGCATTTGGGCATGCTCACTGACATGTAGGAGAGCTTCAGGAACCTTACATTTGAACTGTTCCTCTGTTGGAAAGAAGGTCATATTGCAAGGTGATGTATGCTGTCAACCCCAGAATGGCTACCCATAGAAGAGTATCTTGGAGTTTGTCCCAACTTCAGTTTGCTTATTTGCTCATCCATTCCCATGCAGGATGATTTTTCTGAAAATTCTATCTCACTTGTGTGGTGCACTATCTCTTGCCATGTTCTTATGCTGCTAAGTTCTTTATAAGTTGATCATTTCTTGTTAAAAAACAAAACAAAACAATTTTGTATACTGAAAATAAAATCATTCAAACAAACTAATGATTTGTTTTCTTTATCTGTACATACTTCATTCAATTTTTTCCTCTTCTTATTTCAAAAATAATAAGTCATCTACAAGGTTCATAGTATTCACAAGCAGCATATGATCAACAAGTTGTTAAATAATATGAATTTTGAAGAAAGAATGAATCTGGGTTGTTGAAGGAAATCTGTTGCAGTTTCCTGTGAGACACAAAATACTTTCTGACAGTTCTGCTCAGAAGAATACTCTGATTTAAGTAGTCTAGAAGCTCGGTTGTTTGTGACTAAATATTTTAATATGGCATTCAAATTTTAAAGAGAATTCTCCTTAATCCCCCCCCTGCCCACCCCCTGCACCTTTGTTTCTGACCCAAGAATCAAAGCTCTCTCCTTCCTTGACTGTTCCTATCTTGAGGGGAAACTGGAAAACTCTTCACTATTATCTATCAATCAGAAGACCCCAAGATCCTCATCTTACTCTAAAAAGTAAAGCAAACACTGGTCGCCACAACATGTGTGCCTCTCTGGTATGCAGGTGGGAGGTCAAAATATTGACAAATAAAAAGGTTTCACATTCAAAGTTACACATTCTAAAAGAGTAATTGGTTGTGTACTTTCAAAATACTTTCATCAGTTTTACTAAAATGAGAAGAGCCCATTAAACACAAACACAGATGTATACAACCAAATTAGAAAGAATCATCTCATTGAGGAAGCAATGGCATTTATTTCTCATTTCACATTCTTGGTTTAAAAAATTAAACTGAGTTTTGTTATTTTCTCAAGGACTGTGGGATGTGTTCTTGTGTTTCCCACAGTTTAGTAGAAGATAAGTGGTCAAGACATTGTAGATATCAAAAAGGGAAACTTCATCAGATTATAGGTTAGCTGTCTTTGGTATAGTCATAATGATAATGATAATCATACCATCATAATCAACTTTGTAGGGAAATGCTGCACACACGCACACACACACACACGCACACACACACACACACACACACACACACACACATACACACAAGTGCAGAAGAAAATTGCCTTCAGCAAATGCGTGATGGTTCTTACATGTGGAGCAAAACTAAGAGAGGAAGTTCATGCATTGCTTACAGGCCCTGAGTATAAGAACCATGGTCATGGATTCAGGGATGGTATGTCATTCTAAATCCATAGTTACCCCTTGATGTAAGACTAACTTTATTTTGAAGATGAAGTGTCCTGAGATGGGAAATGTGTACACTTAACCAGTAAACATAATGAGCACAGCTATAATTTAAACCACAACGACCAGAATCTAGTCTGGTCTTTCCAACTTTTTACCACTCAATAATCCCCTGAGAAACTCCAATTTTCTCTCGCCTGGTAAAAGATAGACCCAGTAATGGCATAACAGCCCTACTTCTTTGGACATATAGTTTTAGAAGATAGATTTTATTATTTAAAGAAAAGAAATCTGTGACATTACTTTGTATAGACTATAGGGCTACATTAAAATTATATTAAATTATCAAGTGAGTATGATATTGGAAAAGACTAAATTGAGCCACAAAGCAGAATTCCCAACAGTACTATCTCCAGATTAGAAAAATGTATTTGAGCATCTAATCAAATCAAGGTTGTTATTTTTGTTCGTTGGTTGGTTTTTCTTTCTTTTTTTAAATTCTAGAGTTTGACTCAACTTCAGGAGACCAAGAAGTTAAATTCACCCTCAGGGTGCTATAGCAACCAAATCTGAGCAATGATACATAGACTGATTTATGGAAAAAAGGTGATTTCATTTCCATTCTTCTCATGTTTTACTACAGAAACTTTTTATTTTTCATATTAAATTACATGTTTTAATTGCTTAGCACTTTATCTGGATTCTCTTTGGACCAATTGTAATCTTCATATACAATCATAGACATTACTCTTTTTCTGGATATAAGACAAGAGATCAATTAGAAAGGGAGACTAGCTAGGTGACATTCTCTCTGTTTTGAAAAAAAAATATTTGGGATACAGAAAGAGCCAGCTATCTGCCCAGGAGACTGAAACATATTAAGGGCAAAGCCAAAACACCCAGTTTCATTGTAGATTTTATGCTGGATCATCACAGGTAACACATTTTAAGACATTCCATCTGAACCCAATCCTTTTTTTCATTTCTAATATTATACTTACCATATTTGTCGCTTCCTCCTTTTCCTTCCAAATACTCATACATCTCCTTGCTCTATTTCACCTTTATAGGTTATTATTTCATTAACTGTTCTTATATGCATATAATATGTAATATACATAATACATATTGTGTAAAGTGCATAATATGTATTGCAAAAATATCTTCTTCAGTCTGTACATTGTTACTCATATGTATGTTTCAGGACTGGTTATTTGGTATCGCATAACCAATTGGTATGCTTTTCCCTTGGGAAGACTATTTCTCCTACTCTTAGCACTCCTTAGTTGCCTACAGTTTTGTTTTTATTTTTGTTTTGTGTGTGTGCGTATATGTGTGTGTGTATAGGGTTGAGGACTTGTGTGCTTTTCCTCATCCACTTTAGCATGTCTATTGATGTTGTCCTTGTTCAGCTTATGTTTAGGCAGTCATATTAATTAGACTTTATTGGTGTAACTTTTGACATTGCTAGAGGACACAGTCTCCGGGCAAATTCCCTGATCCCTTGGCTCTTAAAATCATTTTGCCCCTTCTTCCACAATATTACCCTTGCCATAGATATGAGCATGTTTTGTAGATATATATGTTAGTACTGGGTTCCACAACTCTGCTTTTTGATTGGTTGTAGCTTTCTGTAGTGGTCTCTGTCTGCTGGAAAGAGAAGTTTTGTAGTAGTATGCTACAATCTTTTCCCCTAACTTTGGGAAGGGGTAAGGAAAGATAGAAACATTCACCTCTTTTACAAACTGCCTTAATACAGAAAGAAAGGAAGAAATCTTCACAGCCTCTTTCAGGCTGTCCTAATTTCAAATCTCTCCAACTTTTGTTCTTTTAGGAATTATCACACTACCTAATGACAACAACCCAACCAGCGAACCACCAGCCATTGCCCACCCTGACTATTGGGCTTCAGACCTTATATGCTCTAAGCCAAAAGTTCCCATAAACCCATGCAGCATGCAATCCCAAAGACAAGCTACAGGTGTCAGAACGACTGTACCTAACCAAATTATAGCCACCTGCATCAAGCATTCCAAATCCATCTCATAAACATCTATTACACCTGGGGTGGGAACACAAACCTAATGCATATGCCATTTTGCATTTTTAAAGAAACCAACGTAACAAAAATTTCTTCCAAGTGTTCCCCTACAAAGTTTCCTTGATGAAGGGTAAAGACTATGTTTATCTGTCTCAGTCAACAAAAATTCAGGCAAGTGCAGTCCTAGTCCTTAAAGACCTTTCATTCATCATAGGCATAGGAGTCACTCGAAAACCATGAAGGTATGCAAGGATTAGAATCTTTTAGTATAGCTGCTCAATACAATTGCAAAATTGTAAAATTTTAGTTCTGAAAGAACCTGTCTGCCGTTGAAGCTGCTGAGTGCTAATGGTTACTCCCACTCATTACACATTGTTTTCCTTTTAAGATATTTAGACTCTTCATGCTAAGCAGATAATCAGTGCCTCTGAGAGAGGATGAGAGGCCTGACAAGTGTATTCACTCATGCCTTCCCTGCTTTTCTAGCTGGGTTTCTTCATTTTAAGAAACTGTAAGGAAAGCTTGAAACAGATGCTTATGCTTGTAGTTATTTTATTCTGGCCAGTTAAGAGCGGTGGCATATGGCAGTATAGACTGTGTCCAGCATAGGAACAAATATTCATCTGAATGTCAAGAGGTAATTGAAAAGCTTGGAGCCTCTATCACTGAGGTGTGCTCATGCAGAGAGAGGTCTGATTTAAACATATGCAGTTCTTAGACAATCAGCAGTGAAAGGCCACTCTTATTTGGAGATGTGATGTTCCCTCTTCTTCCAAAAGGGTGGTCCAATTGAAACTTGAAGTTTTTGGATAAAGAGCGGTACTCATGAGGAACACTGATTGGCCAGTTTAACACTACTGCTCATTTCCATTTTCTTTTTTAGTTCTATTTGCATAATTATTAAATAGAAAAATGCAAGTAAGATTGGAAAAGAAGCAGTAACAAATAAGACAGATGTCTGTAATATAGTTTGCATTTATTTAAAACAATAAACAACTACATTGGAGAAGAATTTGTTTGTGCTATATATAAATGGGTTTCTGCATATTAAAGAACTTCAGAGAATAAAATTTTTGTATTTTAGGGATTATATGTATCCTATATTTAAGCCTTATTAGTATTTTAATTCCTGGTATTATTTATAAATAGAATTTTAAAGTACTGTATTTTTAAGTTTCTTTTTTATTGCAGAGCTGAGTAATGGGTAGAGTCCGGCCATTTTCCAATTATGCTCCCAAGGAACTTCATGGCTGAACAAGCAAACAAAAACAATTTCTAAACAACCAGTTGGTAGAAATTTCTAAAGCATGAATAGTTCACATGATTGTTTCTTAGTTATTTGTCATTCTGTACTTCTTGATGGTTGCAACATCTGACATGAAGAGAAGAGCTGACCATCAAATATAAGAATTGAGCTCAGATGAGGTAAGGCAGGTCAGGGCCAGTCCACATTATTCCTTCTTTCAATTGCTCATCTGAAAGAAAGCTGTTGGCTCCAGGACGTAGAAGCTGAAGCTTTGTTGCTTTCTTCTTCAGTTTCACTCAATCTCTCTCTCTCCCTCTCTCTCCATCTCTCTCTCTCTCTCTCTTTCATAAGTGTTGGTACACCTTGATAGTTCCAAGATGGCCATGGGTCATGAAAAGCAGCCCAACATAACATAAGTTCCAGCCTCATACACACAGGCCCATCTCCCCAGAACCCCATCACGCGCCCCTGCTTCTCACCAAAAAGTTCACATGTCTTCTTTGTTCTCCTCCCAGCCAATCAGAAACAGCCACTCCAACCAACCCTTCTCCAACTGTACCTCCCCTCCTTCCCTTCATAAGACCATATATAACCCACCATTTGCATAAGGGCCACTTCTGTCTCTACCCTATGCAGAGGTGGTCCTTTGTCCCTCTGGGAGCAAATATACCATACTCCCTCTCCCTTGTTCCATTCTCCTTCCCTCTTCCTTATCCCACTCTTTTGTCCCTGTGGGGAAAATACATCTTTGTGCTAAGCATCTGATGTCTGAGTGTGCTGACTTTGAGGCTCTTCCAATCAGTTATTAACTTGCTCTACCAAGGTAACTTATCATTTTCCACTACTGTCTTCCCTTTCCCCATGATAGTTCTGGAGCAAAAAAAGATCTATCAAATTTTTTCTTCAGAGAAGCTCTAGATTCTTCACTGAAGAATGTAGCTGTGGCCAGGGGATGGATAAATATGTTGGCAGTTTTGTTAGACTTGGCACATTTACCAAGGTTGCCTTTACAGTACAAGGAAAGCTGGATCATAAAACACTGAATAAAAAATATAAGTTGGTGGTGCTTGTGGGTCTCAGCATTTTCTGTTGGTAGTTAAATAGAGTTGTCACAGAAAAAGTCAGAATTAGAAAAATTTCAAATATATGAAATAATGAGATTCAAATCTGAGCACAAAAATATGTTTCTATTTCTTTGTTATTTTTAGTGTGCATGATTGTGTGCACGTGCATAATGCACACTTGTGCCAGTGCATTTGTGTAGAAATCAGTGGTCAATCTGAGGTGAAAATCTTTCCTTCCATTTTTTTTGAGGTAGGATATGTTGTTCAAAATGGTCAATACCTAGGTAACTATGCCACAAGCTTCAGGGAAGTCTGTCTCCACCTCCCACTCCACAGGAGGAGCACAACGACTAAACATGAATATTTTACAGATTTCTGGGTTCAGAACTCAGTTCTCCATGATTTTGCAGCAAACATTTTTCGAACTGAATTTCTCCTTCAGCCCTCTGAAGGTACACTTCTAGAATAACTATATTAATGCCGAGAAGAAGACAAAACTCACCCAGGATATTTAACTCTGGGTATCATATATGAAGCTTTATTTGTGTAATTGAGTTCAATCTTCCTATATTCAATAAAATGGGCATTTATTGTTGATGAATAAACTATTGGTAAGGGATAAAATATAAAGATGTGAGTTCAAGCCATAAAGGTTATGAGTTATTTAAATATGAACCCACTATGCCTAAAAGAAAACAAACCTATACAAATCTTAGAGAATTTTAAATGTCATCAAATAATAATTTCTACAGACTGTAGACACAAGAGGTTCAGGATTTTTAACTCAGGTTAAAAGGTTCCTACCAACTTCAATCTATTCCTGCAATGAAAATACTGTACTGAATTCCTGTATTGAAAGAATCTGACTCTACAATTAAACGCCTAGATTAAGCTGTAGACATAAAATTTCCCTTCCCATTTGGTACAATGTTGGTGACACCCTTGGGAGATGGAGGACTTGCATGAGAAAAGATGAAGATGTGATCCCTCTTGAAGAACCCAGCCTGCCCAACAGGTCCTGTGGTATAATATGGCAGATGCGGCTGACCTGTGGGCCCCAGTGGAAAACCCTGCAGGAGGGAGGGGAGGGGCGGCCACTTCCAAGGCTTTACAGAAGTCTCCCTGATCCTCAAACTCTTGGTAATCTGATTGAAGTCCCAGTAAGCATGGACCAAAGTGATTGGACCACTCCCTTGTGCAATGCCGCACTTCCTCAATAAAACACCCTCCCTCTTCCTCAATAAAGTAGATCTGCACCTTATGCTGTCTCAGGAGTCTGGTTTCTTGGGTCAGTGACTCCAGTCAGCCTTACCCCCTCCATGTGACCCTCTGTTCCAGAACACCCCTACGGTACAGCAGAGCTAGAATTAAAAAAAAATATCATTTGCTTTATCTTCCTTAGAAATAAAAAAGAATGGAGATTACTAATTTAGACATACAGGTCAATTTAAGACTATTTGCTTGGTTGTTAATAAATTATTAATCTTTCCAACACCTATTCATCCTGTATAGAGGCACAATGTATAATGGTCTCAGACAAGCTATCTACTAAAAATCACTAGCTAATTATCATCTCTATGCCAATATAATAGCTTTTTTCCCAATTAAATATTCCAAGAGGAAGGAAGAAAAGAATATGGCTGGATTCAACAAAATAAAATATCAGACTCTTAGTGTAATTTGAATTTCATATAACTCAGAATGTTTTTTTTTCTGAATATTTCTCAATAATATTTTGGACAAGAGTATCCAAAAACTTATTCATCATTTATTTGAGATTCAAATTCAGCTAAATTCTGTATTCTTATCTGGTAACCTTAAAAAAAAAATCAGATGTCATATGTAATACCATTGAGTACTAAGTAATTCTGAAGAATACATTTCACAGCAAAAATCTCCTCTGAACTTAACCTACCTTATCCTGATCATCCTATATGTTATCCTATAACATAGACAGTACTTTCCTTATTTAGCTAAAAATAGTATTGAAATAATAAAAAATATGATGGAATTGCTTTACTATCGTCATATAATTAGTTTCTAGGAGAATCTTGAATCTAGAGGGTTCTGCAATAGGGTTTAACACACTAACCACCATAGTGTGCAGTCTATTATAAAATATTCAGATATTAATTCAAATTTATTAATTCAAAATTAGTTCAAAATTAATCTACAAATTGAACACAGATTGATTGTCTAAAACAATACTATTTAATACATTATCAATGTAAAATATGTTTATTTTATCTTAGGCCTTCTTAGATACTGGTAATTTTTGTGGTCCTTATATATCTATGATACATATATTAAAGGACTGACTAAAATGTTAAGTTCTTTAGATTCTATCACATGCATGCCAGGAGAAACTAGGACTGCAACTGCCAATATAGACCCATTTTGTCATCGACTTTATTTGAGACATTATTATTCTACATTATCCTAAATGTGTATCTTTAGTAGACTTTATTTTCTCTAGAATTAAGAATCATTACAGTCTTGTTATCACATTCATTCATCCAGTAAATGTCAAATCAACATAAGCCCGAGCTTTTAGTAGTCAAGTGATTTTTAATTAAACATATGTAAAGCCCATTAAAATAACTGCCTAGGAATGATTCTTCTTTGTTCAATTTATCTTTCATAAAGAGTCTAAGTATATTTGTCCCCAAATATACTTTTCTGTGTACAACACACAAATAACATGAGCATCCCAGAGAATGGAGTTAGGAGCTTCTCAGTCAGCTAGTAGACTCAGAGGCAGGAGTCCTTTAACCACAGTTTGAGAAAATGCCTTCGACACCCAGGATGTAAGAAGATACAAGCAGATGTTGGTATGCTTTCCTCCACTGAGAGCTCTGAGCTGTCTTATTTTTAGAAATGTCTCTATTTCCCATTAAGGAGTTAGAAGCAGCTGTAGAAACATACGCATATATATTTAGTGTTGCATTCTGAAGAACTTTCGGTTCCATTATCTAGCGTTACAGCTCCTCCCACAGCATCAGACATATGTCTAACAGAACAGATGGGTCCTGTGGTACTTGTGAAAGGACATCAAATCTGCTAGCCTTGGGGATTAAAACTCCAAGGTGCTTTTCATGCAAGAAAGGAAGACTGAAGCCCCAGAAAGTGGTAGAAAGTTAACAGAAGGAAAAAAAAATGACTCAGAATTTAACAACAGTATTACTCATTGTTTACTGAGGAAGTCTGATAAAACCCATTATTTGGGAAGCAAAGGAGCCCAGATTATTTTATTCATTTACTAATAACCTTGTTTCTGCCAATTATGTTGCATGAACACTAGGTATAAAACCGTAAGACAGACAAAAACTTGAATACCATTACTACAAGGTCCTAATCTGTATTACATTTAAAAACACAGAACAATTTATTAGTAATGATTATAAGTAAATGTTTCATGACTTCTCTCTTTATCATGCTGAAAAACCTTGCATGAGAATATTTATTAATATAAAAAAATTGGGTACAAAAACCTGCCTTATTGAGTGAAAATTTGAACATATATACTTCCGTCTTCCATAAAAATTTCCAGTTTAAAAAACACATGATGAAAAGCACATGAAAAAAAAACCCATAAATATTTTATTCAATAAGCTTTTTACAACATGTTAAGTATGTAAAAGTCCATAAGAAATAAATGCTGTTTTTATAAGTTAGAGTTCCTATTACAGAACATGAAAGATGTACTCCAAAGAGGTACTCCCTAAGTTCAGTGACCTATTTTACTGTAAAATGGTGAATATTCAAATACAGCCTCTAAAGAAGTATTGTATGCACATCAGCTATCAAACCTCTTACACTGGAAGGAAAATCTAAAAACTGTGACATTTTCAGGATAAACTTCAACTTATGCAAACACAAGACAACGATGATACTCATTTCGAAGGGACAGGGAGATAGTTGTAAAGGAAATTATTCGATTTTGACAAAAGATACAATTGTAACCAATGGGGTATATCACTTTAAACTTCTCTAGCTAAGCTATTCGGGTCATAGAAAATATTTGTCAACAAGTAAACTATCCTATGTGACTTCTTAGGCTTAGAATGGTCAGTGCATATGGAACATTTAAATTATGATGGCTTCAGCTAGTCTTCAGGGTGCATGTGGGCTAACTCTAGTGCATGAAGATGAGATGAAATCAATGCATAGACTCTGTTAGGAAAACTTAAATGCAAATATGGACAAAGCTGATAGAAATCATTGTGGATATTGTTTACGATAGGAATGAAAGAATATTTTGAATGAGAAAGTGAATTTGTAACTATATATATTTTTATTTTTGAAAAGGAATGTGTTGATGAAAAATTTGCTAATATGACATTCCATTCAATATAAGATAGCAATAAGATCACAAAACTCATACTAATTAGACTAAAAAGATAAAATTTGAAAACTTTATTAGGCTTAAGTAATATAATTTTTTAAAGTTGTTTTTAATATTAAACCATATTATTTCATAAATATGCTGATGTGTATCCCATATTATCATAAGAATAAGGTCATACATATATATCTATATATCTATCTATATAGAATATATAGACATATAGACATATATAGACATAAAGAATATATATATATTCAGAGAAGAATCTGACCATATGTGTTTGGCTAGCTTACACAAGCTGGGATATTAAATCGGAAATGTTCCACAAAACTTCAGTGGTCTATGTCTTCTCAACAACAATATTTTCTATAAATAAGTGTATTTTTTCCTGATATTAACTAGTGACTAGATCATTGACAATTAAAACATATATATGTGTGTGTGTATGTGTGTGTGTGAGTTTGTGTATGTGTGTGTATTAACAGATATAAGTGAAACAGAATTATGTATACATTTTAGCATCACTGACATGAAAGATGAAATTATAAAGGTGTCTAGGATAAACCAAACCATTTGAATTTGACCATAGCCAAGCTTGCTAGACAAAGAACAAATGTGTAAAATGTGATGTCTATGTAATAATTACATGTCACTGAATTCTGAGAAGAATATAATCATTGTTTGTAGTTCTTACTTTTTCCATTTTGAAGCAAAACTGTATTTTCCAAATATTCAGTGTCTACTTCTTACTAATGCTATAACAGTACATACAATTTTAATTATGGAGAACAACCAATTAAAGAAACTTGATCAATAGATGTACTAACAGCTGTCAGTCAATCAGGATAATGTGGTAGGGGCTCAGCTGGTCAGAACTGGTCAAGGGAAATCCCTCCTGAAATAAGCAGTCACCGTATTCCCTAGATAGTTTAATAAATACTGTGGTAAAATTACTGTGTTTAAATAAAGTGACTTATTGCTCTTATTGACTCCTTGTATTTACTTAAAAGTAGCAAGTGTTATAAATCACGATAGTTATTTCACATGTGTGTCCACAATAACAGATTATTTCTTTTAGATATTCTTTATGAGTGCTCTCTTAACAAGGCTATTATGTGTATTAATAGTGGCAGTATGAATTGAAAGTCAGAATATTTTTCTCATACTGACAAATAATTCCTGGCTAAACGAGAAGTCACTTAAACTTTGAAAACATCTTCTTCATCTCTTCTGTAACCAATCGTCTGGAGACATAGAGGAATCAATCACTTTTAAGCAGATATGAATTCTACAGCCATGATATTTTTGTACAAGCATAAATGTACTAAATTAAATAAGACTTATTTAATTTGAAAGCTTAAACTTAATTAGTTTCTTACACATTTTCACCAAATTAGTATGCAATAAAATTCTGTGGGGTAGGATGCCATTTGACAGAGGTCAACATTAAAATATGCAGTCTTGCCATTCAACTAATTGTACTAATTTGGTTGAAATATTGTGCAGACTATCTTAAATTAATGAATCCCACATGTGATAGGCCAAAGAAAGCCATTTCCTTTTTCATAGCATTTTTATTGCTGTTAATCATTTACAATATGTTGCCCTTATTAATTTTGGTAGATTTATTTCAACAATGAATTATGCATTTTCTATATTCATTACCAATAGGGCAATTGATAGTTTTATAGTTTATTAACTGCCAATAACTTGCGATACATTATCTTAAAATAAATTTTTACAGTTAATCTGAATCCATTCCATTCTTTTCCCTTCAGATTCTTGAAGTATTCCAAATGAATGGTATTTTATAATTTCCTAGGTTGTGATAAGGAGTGCTTTCATTTCTGATTGATTAAATATCAAATATTTTCATTTCGTGATGAACCAGTTGGACAACTAAGATCACAAATGTTAGAGACATTTACTCAGCTGCTGAGAGTTGATGATAAGGCACTGAAAACACAGGACTGTTGAAAAAGTGGTGTTTCATTGAGGAAGATTCTAAAATGACATAACCACATCGTGCATTTTAAATTGTTCATATTTATTTCTATTTTCAGGTTAAAAGCTAAAAAAAATCTGTTAGGTGAATAAAATGCTTTATTTATTTTACCCATGAAAATCTACTATATTTGCTGATACAGCTTATAACTTGCTACCTTACTTAAAGTATATTGTCTTGCATTTCAATGTTTTCCTTGAAATTCTATTTCGGAGAAAGGAGCATGTACACATGTGTGTGTGGGTGCACATGCACGCACACACACACACACACACACACACACACACACACACACACACACACAGAGTCCTAGCTTATTTTTCTATTGTTGTAAAAAAACACATTTTTACTCAAAGCAACTTGGTGAAGAAAGGGTTTATGTGGCTCATACTTTCACTTAGTAGTCCGTCACTGAGCAAACTCAGGGCAGAAAACTCAAGACAGGAACTGAAGCAGAAGCAATGGAGGAGTGGTGCAAACTGGGTTGCTCTCCAGTGGCTTGCTCAACTTGTTGTTATTTGTTTGTTTGTTTTTATATATACCTCAGGACCACCTGCCCTGGGGAGGCACTTCTCACAATGACCTAGTTTCTCCCGTGTCAATTATTCATCAAGAAAACATTTCAGACTTCCCTACTGTAGACCTCTGGGGCTAAAGTCAAAATTTTATTGAAATACACTTATTTATTACTTATCTAATTAAAAACATTTATATTTGAAATCATAATATGATTACATTTTCTCCCTTCTCTTCCTGTTACTCGCATGTATGTTTTCAGGTCTGGCTGGGTGATTTTGTATAAACAATAAGTGTGGTCTTATGTGAAGAAAACTATGTCTCCTACTCTGAGCATTATTTAGTTGCCTGTGGTTCTTTGAGAACAGTTGAGGACTCACGGTTATTTCCCCATCCACTTTGGCAAGTCTATTGATCTTGTTCTTGTTCAGGTCATTTTCAGGCAGTTATGCTTGTGAGACTTTATGTGTGTAGATTCTGACATTACCAGCAAACACAAACTCTCATCAACATTCCTGATCCTCTGGCTCTTACAACCTTTCTGCCCCCTGTATCTCAGTGTTTCCTGAGTCTTTTGGTGCAGAAGTTGTTTTAATGAGGTAACTTAGACACAGAAAGAGCAAAGCTGAATGCTTTCTCTCATCTGAGACACCTAGCTTCAAATCTTCTGATGTCAATATATATCTTGGAGTAACTTCAGAAACCACGAGAGGAAAGGAGACATTACTGGGGTGGATTACTTGGCCTGTAGGTAAGACTGTGAAGCATTTTCTGGATGAATTATTGATGTGGGAGAAACCAGGCCACTGTGGTTAGTGACTCCCTGGGGCAGGTAGTTCTGAATCATTAAAAAACAAAAACAAACACAAACAAACAAAACAAAAACAAGCTGTGTGATCCATGGAGGGAAAGCCAATGAGATGCACTTCTCCACGGCTTCTGTTGCAGTTCCTGCCTCCAGGTTCCTACCTTGTGTTCCTGCCTCGAGTTCCCTCAATCATGATACAATACAGAGGGGCAATAGCAAGATAGCAAGGCACACGTGATCTGATATGAGGAAATGGGGAAAACAGAGAGGCTCATGTTATGGAAGAGGACTATAAATACATAAAAAGAAAGGACAGTAAAATAACAGTAAGGATGTCTCATAAAATCATAAGGATTCTTATTGTTAATGACTTTCCTAATAAACAACCTAGAATACACCTAAGTCTGTGTGTATGTCTGTGTGTATATGTTTGTATGTATGATATAGATATATGTATATATATATACGTATATATACATATATACATACATATACACACATACACAAATATATATGTGTATGCGTGTGTATGTATATGTGTATATATATATATATATATATTTTTTTTTTTTTAAGGAAATTTTCTCATGTGGCCTGATAATGCTCCCTACACAAGTCAAAGACAATTTACCAAAAGCCAACACCAGTAAGGAAACCCTCTTTTAAGTTTTTGGACAGAGATGTCCAAGAAACTCCCGTAGAATTGGAAATATAAGTTCTTAGTATTGCTTAAAACTCCATGATCTTTAGATGTAGTATCCAGGGGCCTCTGAGCTGGAACTGACCTGAATGCCTCCTGCCTGCAGAGTACCTTTTATGGCACTAGAAGGATTTTGAAACTTCCAAAGGAGAGAAACAATCAAGAGTCTATAGTAATACACTGCTGGATGGCTCAGCAATGTTGACAGGGAGGCGTATTAATTGGTGGAAGTCCTGCCAGACCTCAGCAGCGGGAACCACTATCATGGTCAGTGCCATATTCCACAGTGAAACACCCAGCATCTGAGCTCAGGTGTTTTTATTGATTCAGAACTCCTCAGGTGCAGATCATTAGCAATCAAACTTCCTCCACAGAAACCCAACACCTGCAGACAATACAAAAGGCCAAGGCCTGTGCATCCCTTTATCCAACAGTGCACAAAAACAATTATTTTAAACACAACTAAAAATAAACTTCCACAACAATAGTCCTATTCAGCTATGATGTCTATGAGCCACATGGTTTGATAACTGCAAGGGTTCAGTCGTGGTACATATACCTTGGCAATAACCAAGAGCTCTCTAACAGGATTTAAGACATGCTTAACAGGAAGGAAATCATGCCTGGTTCCAGAAACCTAGCCAACTATCCAGGGCTGGTGAATCATGGATCTTGGAGGAGAACCTACAACCATCACTTTACTAACTCAATATACTCACTAACTAGATTCTAAATATGTTTCCCAATACACACCGATGCGTTCAATCCTTATCTCTCACTGAGGAAATTTCTCTGCAACAGATGGAGATCATTGCAGAAAACCACAATTAATCAAACTGTGGAGTTGTAGAGCCCAGTCCCAATGAGTATTATTAGTGAAGATTTTGATGTAATCCAATGATGTATGAGAAATATCCCTAAATCAGCTATTACTACTGGAGGATCTTTCATTTACTATAACAGTGAGAGTTTTAGGAAGTAGAAATTGTACTTTAACTTTGGTGGGATTTCTGGAAATCATCTTGATGGGACTTTTTGTACAAAGGTTTGATTATTTGATCGAGTTTAGGAGCACACCCTACAGTACAGCATGGTAGACGATTATTCTTTAGGAGCTGGAGAAATGCCTCCTTTAAGATTGTCTTTGTACTTAAATAGACATTTGCCATGTTTAGGTAGAAACTTCATAAACATTCATGGTACTGGTAATTCAAAGAAGCTTAACAGTCATGATTATCATACATGAAACATAACATCACAACATCTACATGAACATTCCAGACACTTCCATATCATAGAAGGCACAGCCAAGAACGTCAGAGAACTAATAAACATTACATGTTGAGGTTATTTAAAAACGTAGGAATACATAAAAAGTCCTTCTAGTATATCATAACTATAACTAAATGGCAGAGTATTTGGTGGGATTAATTTACAATAATTTCATTTATAAATATTACTTAAGTTATAAAAAACATTAAGATTGAATAAAACTCTTCCATGTGTAGCTGATATATGGAAATAACTTTTTAAAACTAATTTAAGAAAAGACTAGCAATGAAGGGTGGTAATTCAGATGATGAAATATCAGAAGTGCTATTGCTCTTGGTTGATGGATTATATTTTAAAACACACACAAAAAAATGAATAATTTCAGAAACCTAATTCAAGGACAAAAATTGTTCTATATGTCAATAACTGAAAAATAAACAGATACATTATATTTTTTGGAGACAGGGTTTCTCTGTTGTAACTCTGGCTGTCATGGAACTCACTCTGCAGACCAGGCTGGCCTCTAACTCACAGAGATTGTCCTGCCTCTGCCTCGTGAATGCTGAGATTAAAGGCACGCACCACCACTGCCCAGCTATACTTTTTTTTTTAAATAAAAAGCATTAGTCATACTTTTAAATAAACACTAAACAGTACCAATACTAACAGTGCACAGTGGAAACAATTACATTCTCTTAAGGTAAGAAAACATGGAAAAACAATCGGGTTCTGAAAGGTTTTTCTTGCATAATCCCAGACAAATAAATAAATGAAAGAAGTTGTCAGTTTATTTTTCCTTGCAGAATCTGGATATGTTTTGACATGACAAAAATTGGACTTGAAGAACTGGCCTCAGAAATGACAGAAAAATATGTCATCAAGAGAATGAATCGATGTCAGTTTGCAAGAGCCTTTAAGAAGACATCTTAAACAATGTAATGGATGGAGGTTTTCTCTGAAATTCACATCTCCATTCATGGAAATATATTTCTTTCATTTTTATCTTTCTAAAGAAAATTTCCTTTAGCCATTCCTTTATGTGAATATTTCTAGGGTATTCCAGTCTGTCTGACTTGTTCTTTTTGTGTATAATATTTTTCAGTACACTAATATACATGATGAAGCATAAATAATCTTATGATCAATAATTTTACATATTATCAGATGGCTTGAACACTTAATTTTGTAAAAATATTTTATAGCCAAACATGATGATTAGTTTATCTTTATTATTGTTAAGACTAAGAAAGGCAATGGATATTGCCCATGGTTTATTCACAATATGAATTTCAAATAACATACATTATCATTCATATTGTTTAAAATGGGAAAATTATAAATATAACTATACATCAATATATATGAATCTAAACAAAATATATTATATATATAATTTTCCCATCAAAAATTTAAAATATATATGTATAAAATATTTAAAATATATTTAAAATATATATTATGTTTTATATAATATTTATATAATAAAAACTATATATATATGTATGTGTATATATATATATATATATATATATATATACATAATATATATATAATCTTACTGATAATTGTTAGGGTTGCAGTTGCTACTCAATGGCAAAATTCTTGCCAAATATGTTTCAGTTAATTTTATACATACTACAGAAAGAATGATTTGAGAATATGTAGCAATTGGCTTTTTATACTGAAATATACTGTGTAGACTCAAATGCATTGCTTTAACTACTTGAAAGAATTATCTTCATTCAACAAGTCATTGCAAAGTATCTTCTACATGTCACTATTAATTATTATATTTGGTAAGGTACTGGAATACAAGCTAAGAAAGTAAAGACACAGGCATTGCAATATTCCAGAAATTCTGAAGCCAATATTCTAGTATGGGAATAAAATTTCCAATATTGCTTGATACTATTACAGATATTATTACATTCAAGTATTACTGAAAACATGGTAAGACAGTAGTCCTATCTTCTGTGGTTATATTTATTTGTGCTCTAGTTACTCATAGCCAATTCAATTTAAAAGTAATAAGTAGCTTTTCTAGAAATAATTATTTCACAACTCTTAAGTAGCAATGCTCTCTGAATGTTGCCATGAGATTTTGAGTTCCCACCTCTGTTCTTCCCGACACGAATCATCTCCTTATCATTATGTCTACACCGAATGTGCTACCTGTCCATTGGTCATTAGTTATGTTATGTTACTTATCACTGTGTTGTAATGATATTGTTCAAGTAAACTTCACCCTACTTCTAAATGGTATCCAAACACAATAGTAATGATGAAAAGGAGGCACTGAAACACAAAACAAAGATGAATTAGATTTAATTCTTCCACTAATTAATACTGTAAGCAAATTGGGAAAAAAAGTTTACATACAATTCAGTATGATTTGTGGTTACAGGCCCCCATGGGTGGGGATAGCTGAAAACCAAGCCTCAATATCCAGAGTTCAGATGAAGGAGCTAGGTGTCAGAGCACTGATGACTGTATTCTCTTCTTCTCTAGGAATAGAACATTTATAACAGAACAGGGAGAGACAGGAGGTGCTAGGATTGAGGAACTAAAGGAAATTAAAATGAGTATGGTAAGAGATGAATGAGGACAAATCAAGGAAAGATTTTTAAGCTGTGACAGTGATTTGTACTTTATTCTCAGGCCTAGAGAAAATTTTTCAGCCTGATAGGAAAAAAAATCTGCATTTGCATTTTAGCATACACACATGAACATGTCTTCATCTCACACACTCACATGTTGTGATTGGAAAATCAGAATTTTTATAAAGCATAAGAATAGAAAGTAGAAAGATAGTTAATGAGAATCAGGAAGAACCCAAAGAATAGGAATAGGAGTGGCTGCTCAAATCAGGAAGTGACAGTAGAATTGGGAGAAGGATAATAATTCCAAGACATTCTGGTCTCCATTTTCATAGTTAAAACCACCAATATTTGGCAAGTCAGTTAATCAAAGACTGCGGAGATGGAAGGAGAGACCTCAGTGAGAGGATAACTGGTAGATGAATGGGTGCTGATGGGAAAAAAAATCCCTTAGCAACATCAGGAAAGATGAAAACAAAGCTAGGTGTCATGTTAGTCAATTTAAAGATGATTTCTAAAAAACAAGGGATGTCGTCAGAGCATGAAGAATGTCGGTGTTTGCCCTTCAGGATGCATTACAATCATTTGTTACACAGGTGATTCAATATTCTGAGTGGTGCTACAGGTTAGATAAGAACTGCAGGTTGGATGACAAATTAATGACAAAGCACACACACACACACACACACACATACACACAACCCTGCTTTAAAAATATAGTAAGATAAACTCATATAAAATTATCTGTAGTGTTTGCATGCGAAATAAAGAATCAAGTAAAATTCAAAGCAACCAAAGGGAAAAAAACGACTATTTCTAGTTGAGGGAATGTAATATTGTAAAACCCAATGACAAAACTGAAGAGCAATATTGGAAATTTCAGGTGACCTTAGTGATCTCAGAGTTGACTAATGTGAGTTAGGGAGGGTTAGCGTTTGTTGATTTCAAACATATCACAGGCTTCTCACAGGTCTTCAGGGTTTACAGACAAATCATAGTTTATCACAGGTCTTTAACCTCACTGATAAAGGGTAAAATCAAAGTGGATCTCATGTACATCAAAGAAACTAACCTGATTATGAAACTGAACCAGGCTTTTCTTTTCTCCATGGGAGACATTCACAAAAACTATGTATGCATAAAGGTATCCCACAAATAAAAGTATTTCAGGAGGACTGTTTTTAAAAGAAATTAGGTGCAAACTTACTTTAATTGCAAATGACAAACAGACTCTGCAGAATCCAAGTTTTTTTTCTTTTATAAGTCAATTGTAAGATGAGAGTGTAATTAATTATCCCATTGCGTAGCAACCACAGGAAAAGAGACACTGGGCCACGAGTCATGATACTATGAGACTCCCTGCAGGTCAGTAGCGTGATTTCAATGTCTTTGGATCCTGATGTTATTTTTCAAGATCAAATATAACACGAAGCATCAGGATGCAGAGAGATGTGGTACAATTTAACCAGCCAGCTAGCCTGTAGGCAGGATCTATAAATCAATGCTGAGGAAATAAATGTATGCCAGACATAACATTTCATAAGGAAATGTTGTTTTCCAAGTTTGGAAAAGCTAAATATGAAGGCATATTTAAAACAGTGCAAAATAATGATTCTGACATTCAGCTAGCCACTAGGAAATGTTTTTTTTTTTCCTAGTGATAAGCAGTGAAACAGTCTCACGCCATTACCTGTAACCACTGTGACTGGTCATTGTGGCCGGAGGTCCAGGCATTTACTTTGCCTTGCTTGTCCAGCCTGGCTTTCCGTGGTTCCCAAGTGAACATATCCATGTTGAGTGTCCTGAAGACGCTGGAGGCAGTGATCTGGTAGTCTTGTATGTGCCCTGATTTCATCCCCAAAGGTTCTGAGCAGCCTGGTAGAATGAGAAGGACTTCATGAAGAAAACAGTTTATTTTTCCTGGAACTTTTCCTTGTCCATTTCATATTGGCAAGAGAAGACTGAACATAATGCTATTCATTCCCCCAAAGAGAGAACATCTAAATTCAAAAAAAGGAGCTATCATCAGAAATAAATCTGGGATAAAATAGAAAAAACAAGATAGCCAATTCAAGCTATTTTGTCTGAATATATTTTGGAAAAAATTGAAAACAAGACAGACAATTCAGACTACTTTTCAGTGATAGATGATTTTGCAAAATGAAAACATTGCTGAAATGCTCTCTCCTGTCTCATTACAAGAAGCCTCATGACTGTTCCCTAGTTTTCAACAATTTTATTGTGTCTTGGAGAATGGGACATTTTCTCATAAAGTATATTTGGTTTTCCTTTATTTGTTTTCATAATATCGCCAATGGAAATTCCCCCAGTACAGAGTCATTTTCGTAAATTGTTCCACAGTTATATTCCGAACCGGACAGCATTCTGTTGTCTAAGAAATTTGCACTACTCATTTAGATTTTAGAGACATGGTCTCACACTGTAGCCAGGACAATTTTGTCCTCCAGCAATCCTCACTCAGCCATTGAGTGCTGGAGAGACGAGTATGTGCCAAAATACGCAATGCTAATTTATGCCATTGATTAATTTGGCATAAATACAGCTTTTTATAGAATGAAGAAAGATAACATTTCCTAGGCATACACCATGTGCCAGGCATCGTATAACTGTGGAATTTTGAGTGAGCAAGATAACAAGCATATAAGAAAACTCTAAAGCTATTGCTATGCTTTTCTTAAATTTTCACATTTCACACTAAATAACCTTTAGTACTTAGCATATTTTGAAGATTATCAAATTTATCATGTGTGTTTCCAATTTTGATGTGTTACAAAATTTGGGTTTGAGTGCTACTGAAAATGTGTTGTCTATGTGTTGGTGTGCTAAAATCGTACCAGGTGTGTATAGGAGACATGAGTCTGTCATTATACTGCTCAGTAACTAAATCTTCTTCATAAAAGGAAGCTACATTTTGGTCAAGGAACTGTAAAGGTGACCAATCATTAGAGGGCAAAGAAAAATAATGAGCTTCTCCAGCCCAATACCTTCCTTGCATACT
Source organism: Cricetomys ansorgei (assembly GCA_026225945.1). Lineage (NCBI taxonomy): Eukaryota > Metazoa > Chordata > Mammalia > Rodentia > Nesomyidae > Cricetomys > Cricetomys ansorgei. The sequence goes on from JAMJFZ010001074.1 coordinate 3,815,830, forward strand.
CTACTAGTCTCCCCTTCACTGGATGTGTGGTCTTACACCTATCATTTATTTATGTTTCAGTATTCAAATCTCCAAAATGAAGGTAACAGGAGCTACCTCAGACAGGTATTTGGGAGAAGTAGTTGATAAAATACCAAGAATTTAGAACCAATCACTGGCACAATCCACATTCATAAAAGTTATCGCTTTTTATTGTTTCCATAACAAAGCAGGGTTAGGTCTTCACATATCAATATATCAGTCACTATATCATAGCATCCTATGGCTGAGAGGTGTTCAACGTACAGTATATTTTGTATAGGCTATAAAAGGGAAAGTACAGAACTCTCTATTGATAGTAATTGAGTTCATCTGATTGTTTATTGTCCCTAGTCATCTGAAACATTTTCTTCTTCCTACAGATGCTCTGCATAGTATTTGCCACTGCATGGCAAGCAATGTCGCAGAATTCTGTTTTCTTACCCAGAATCTTATTGAAGCGACCTACATCCTAAACCCAATGGGAAAGAAACTTTAAAACCAAAATACAAATTCTGAGGGGAAAATGCATTGTCCTAACAGAGATCCCAAATCCTAGAAAGTTATAATAGCTGTATGGTGTTATGTTCGTCTTCAGGCAGTTCCAAAGTAATATGCACTGTCTTCAGGACAAACTTCCAAATTCTTCTATTTGGATCCTGTCCTCAGTCCATGCTGTAGACAAATCTTTGTAAAATTTTGCCTTCCTTGCAGAAGATATGTAATAGAAAAAGAGTGACTTCTTATTTCTTTTGTGATAAAACATCTGAAAACTTGAATAGAAGAAAACTGCCTTTGACAATTTCTTTTTAATCACCAAACTCACTTCATATCCTCTCTGATGTCCAATACATAGCTAAGATGAAAATGCTAAATAATTATTAATTAAAGGAATGGGTGAGTGAGTTTTATTCTTCTAATATGATCATGATCAGTTTCCTCCCAAGAGTCCCAAGTTGTCTTTCACACAACTTAAAGATTTCTTTTTAAATGTGTGGGAAAAAATTAGCTGCTTCTAGGCAAGGTTAAAGATCTATGACAGTCTGTTGAAAACAGTAAGGGAGCTTTGGGCTTGCAGTATTGCATTCAGCTGAAGGAAATTTAGAATATTATAAAAAAATATGCCAATGTTTCTGTCCAATAATCACAGCTAAGTTATATCTCACAAATTTCCTGTCTCATTCATGTGACTTTATGAACGCGAAATAATTACCTCTTTTACCAGTATGAATAGAAACTAAATAATAATGATAATAATAAAGTATTAACATAAGCATAGATTATTTCTATGGTGAAATGCTCCAGTCTTTAAAAAAGAGTCAGCAAGAGATACTATTCTCTGCACAAAAGTTTAAAATCAATTTGTAGGGATAGAAAACAGAGCACTGGTTCTTTTTGAGAAAATAAAGTTCTGTAAAGTGTCAGGTGTAACCTCTTGTCAAGCTGGAAAGCAAAATATATTTATACCTTAAGGGTGTAACTGTGTCTTGTATGAGAAGCTGATTCTCATGAATCAAAGGACTGAAGAATCGGGGAAGCAACAAAAAATCCACAGGCTTACTGCAAACCTCATCACACTGTGGCTTCCCTGTGATTGCTTTATGATGAATGGCTTAGGGATGACACTGGCCTCCGGTGATAAAGTGACACGCAATACAAACACTCAGTAGCAATAATTCCGCACACATTTACTGACAGTCGATAATCTGCTCCAAATAATTTTATGAAACCTCTCTGTTAAGATAATTAATAGAAGCAAAACCATGTCTTCATAAATAACACCAATGTAGATATGCACGTAGGATCCTTATAGTATGTTCACCCATAAAGTAAATTTAGTCTAATGTCTTTCCATGCAATGGGCTCATAAAGAATACCGTCTTTTTTGCATAAAGTCGTTTCCTTTTTCTAAATCACAAATAAAGATAAGGAGGCTAACAGACATACTAGGAAGTTTAACCCTTGAAGGAAATCCTCAAGAGATTTCTCCTGCCAGAGAGAAGATCCTAGTAAGAGACAGGCAAGGAGAGGTGTGGGTTTATGGGAACAGAGTTAAGGGAGAATGTGTGAGAGTGTAACAAGCAAGAATTAAATATACATATGAATTTTTCAAGCAACTATCTGAATTTTTGAAATGGCAGTGTCTTAAGATGTTTCCCCTGTTTTGGAGGTTATGCTAAAATGTGACACAATGAACTTTCCAACTTAACCACAGTTGTTTGAACAAAAGACATTTTTGCCTCTGTGACAAAGGTAGGTAAGGTTTTCATGCATGAAATACAGTAACTACCTTCTAAAATTTAATTGCCTGGGATATACAGAAGTGATTTTCTATTTAATTTGGAATATAGTTACAAAAATAAAATTTGTTTCTCACATAAAGTGTTCCTGCTTGTATCTTGTTCTGATGATCCTTGCAGGAGAATTATTTAACTCTATGCTTTTTGATGGATTATCCTCTAGCTAGATAAGCATGAATTATATTATAAACAGGTTGCTGGCTGAGAATGCTCAAAGAATGAATTTATAGTAGTAATCTTGGTGTTGAAGTATTGTTCCCTAGAGAGGGATGATAAATTTACATGCTTCATAAAATCTAAAAAGAAAGCACCATGTTTAAAGATAAAACTTACTTTTCTTGACCTTACAGCCTAAACTTGCACAATTTATGAGGTCAAACAGATAGTACTTTTTAAATGAACTTCCATTATCAAAAATAAATCACATTTACAACCAAAATCAAAGAGCACATCTTTTGACAACAGCTCCTCATGAGATCTCCCTGTATCTATCTGATTACCCTGAGATGCACTTAATTCTATATTATTTCTGTAGAGTGCTTTACAACTTTATTTGTCACATAGAAAAACAAAACAAAACATGCTTTATGTCGCTAACCACATTCTACATATTTTGTGACACTCCGTGAGTGCTGAAAATCTAGAGATTAGTAGTTGACCGCATACCGAGATGGGTTTTTTGTTTGTTTGAGACAGGGTTTCTCTGTGGTAACTCTGACTGTTCTGGAACTCACTCTGCAGACCAGGCTATCCTTGAACTCCCAGAGATCTGCCTGCCTCTGCCTCACAAGTGCTGAGATTAAAGGCGTGTGCCACTGCCCAGCCTCTTTTTTTTTTCCAGGCAATTCTATAATAGAAAACAGGAGACTTACCTGAAAGTTCACAGCCAAGAAGTTCCATTCTTAAAGTACAGTGCCTTCGGCAAATTTGAGGATAGAGTCTTACATACTGAGCTTTGATTGGTGGTGTGAAAGAGTTAGCATAGGGTGTGTTGTTATCAACATTTCCACGGAACACCTGTGTAAAGACACATACAGAATTTTAAAAACTGGTCATGGTGGCTCATGCCTGTAGTAACAGCATTAAGGAGGCTGAGACAGGAAGATTACCATGAAACGGGAGGTTAACCATGAGTTCAAAAACTGCCTAGGCTACAAAGTGAGACCCTGTCACCCATATGTGTGTGTGTGTGTGTGTGTGTGTGTGTGTGTATACATATAGTACGATAGATTCTTGAATTATTTTCATATTGAACATAATACTTAATAAACTATTATAATAATGTATTTGGAGATCTTGAGAATTTAGGAAGCATTTTGCCATCAGCAGTCAACAAAAAAGCCACATATAAAATATGAATTACTGAAATACTGTAAAACATGTTTACTGTGATATAATCATACTTCCTTGACCAATTTTCAAATTTTTGTGAAGATTTATTTATTTTATTTTCTTTGTAGGGGACTTTTGTCTGCATGTATGTATGTGTCCATGTGGGCACCTAGTGCCCACCATGGTTATCCAAAGGCATCAGATCCCTTGTCATTATGGTTAACTAGATTGTTGTAAGCCACACTGTAGGTGCTGGAAACTTAACCTAGGTCCTTTAAAAGAACAATAAATGCTCTTACCTGCTGAGCCAATTTCTAGACCCTTTCTTTACCACGTTAAAGGACAGGACTACAGAGCAAAAGGAAGTTATTCTCCCTCTGTCTCTCTAAATCTATATATCTGTCTATCTATCTATCTATCTATCTATCTATCTATCTATCTATCTATCTATCATCTATCTATCATCATTCATCTATTAATCTTGTCTGCCAACTCATCTGTATGTGTCTCCCTTTACCTCTATATCTCTCAAAAATTAGCACCCTAAATCCTTCAAATTGTTGAGTCTGTCCACTTGTAAGTGAAAAATTTTTTTCTGTTAAGAACCATTCCTTCTGTGCTTCTTAATCAGACTTTCAAATGTTATTATAAAATGAATTAGCCTAAAATTCTTAACACCAAAGGAAAAGGAGATGTTGTACTCATTTTTCCACAATATTTTATCCCGCTCAGAAGGAAATACATTACATTTCCAATGCACTATATGTACAGATGCACATTTGTTCTATTATTCAATGTTTTTGTTTTTAAAGTAATAATTTATTTAATAAGGAGAAAGCTATCTGTAAAAGCAAGGAGAATGAACTGAAAAAGCTGATGGTCCTTAAAGTAGCTTAATTGTTATGCACACGAGTCTGCTAACTTTTTTGACAAGTATTTGTGGGAGCACCAATTAAAATCTGAGAAAAATCTTAAATGGCAGCTGTCAGAAATTCCTAACTTAGGGAAGCTCCCACTCTGTCTACCCAATTAAATCCAAAAGCTGCAGAAATGTATTTGAACATAAGCCTCTAGCAGAAGGCTCAGGTGTCACATGATAACACATGATCATCATGGAATTTTACTTAAATCCCATAGGCTGTGTTAGTCTTACCATGTCTTCATTGGTGCCTTTCACTTTGTACATTGCCCAAGTCTTCCCATCATTGCTATAGGCTATTTTGTAGGATTTTATATACTCTGGGCTTCCAATCCTTTTTGCTCCTTGGGTAATAACACCAGTAACTCTCATTTTTCGTTGCAAATTTATCTGAGGAGATAAGCATAGTCAATGAAAAATTGCATTGCCGTCAGAGTTTTAATATGGGCAATATTGAATTTAGGAATGAAACATTTTTTATTTCCCTTTATAGATTTAAATTGATACGAAATGCTAACCAATATTCAGTATTTTTCATTCAGATGTATTAAACAGTGATATATTTAATTTAGCTTCAAAATATGTTCCAATGATGGGATATATATATATATATATATATATATATATATATATATATATATATGAAAACTATTATATATTCAATGTCCCCATGAAACATAAGAAGAGAAAGTCTTTGAATGGCTATCCATGCAGGTGTGCCTTCGTGAATTCAATGATGGGGACGATATCAGTGTAACTGTTAGGGTATCTCTCTGATTGAGGACTCCAGAATTTCTATTAAAAATAAAGCATGGATACCTCACTGAGATGTTGAATGTTAAAAGAAGAAGAAGAAGAGGCACTAAAAGCAAAAATGATGCCAGAACCAGTCTCGATCATTTTTGGTTTCTGGCTCTTTCTCCTTTCATCTGGTGGGTTTTTTTTTTTTTGTGTGTGTGTGTGTTTGTTTGTTTGTTTATTTATTTATTTAAATAGGATGTGGGATGGTCATGGGATGTGGAGCTTTAGAAGTTCAACAAACAGTTGCCTTTCTAGTCTTTTTATCACATGGCAACTTTTTAATGGATGTGTCCTCTCCATTGTAAATCAATGTTTGCTGTAGAAATGATAAACAGCTACATTTTAAAGATATTATCCTGTCATTTAAATGGGAAGCACTTTTTGACTCTTATTATACAATGAATCACCAAAATTGTATAATGGAAAAATGCTTTATTCACATAGAATAAACACCAAGCATTATTTCATTTGCTCTTGGTGCCTTTACTGTAGTCACACATGTAGACTTAATAGAAGCTACTGTTTTACATAAATTGCAGTAAAGCACTATTCTTTCTACCGCTACAAATCAGAGTAATGTAAATGTCTCTTACATTACGTTAGTTACTAATTCAGCAACATGGTTCCAGAGAAAATCAGCCGAACCTCTGATGCTTGTGGATAGGCTTTTAGATAGTCTGGTTTGAGTTAAGCATTTAAATCATAGAGGTTGTAAAAGAAAATGTCAGAAGCCCTGTATCCCATGTTCCTCAATGTCCCAATATCTCCTCTCCCCTCTGAACATCATGAGATTAAGGCCAACTTCTTCTGCAAGGCTCAGTCTCACTCTTGTATCAGGAAAGCCTGACATTTTGATATAGATTTGTACGATATGTATGCATATTGAGACAGGGTAGTTCCTCCTTCAATGTGCTGAGCAGAACCTTCCCATCTTTCAGTCAAGTGTAACAATATGAGTCTCCAGATAATCTAGATTCTGAAGGCCACAGTCTCTAACTTACTATTGGCCTCATCATTTCTTTTATGAAACTGTGAATGGTGACATGATAATCCAACAATGGTGTGTGGATTGACCCCTGCATTCAACTTTGTCTTTCTCATTTTGTATTCAAACATCACAACGATAACAGACGTAAATGTATTCTCAGTTCCTTTCTCAGTATACAGGCTCAGGAAGTGAACATACTCCTCAAGTAAATTTTACTTACTATACTTTATATTTATCCACATTTGTTTCTGCCTTCTGATGGGTGAATTCGGTGGTTTTACTGTGTATTTTACACTAGGTAAGCCTGATAGACACTTTCATTATGTTAAGTAAATCAGCACATTGCTATGCAACCAATTTGTCTATGAATTCTTTTCCTCTTCTTGCTTTACTCTGAGGAGTCTTCAGAGCTTAAACCTTCTCCATACATGTAACATAAACAGTGGGCTCTTTGAACTTTGTTTCCTCCCATTTTGGAAGCCAGCCTTTTTGAAAGCACATTTCATTCAGCTGAGAATTCCTTTTTCAATTATGCTTTATCTCATTTCAATTATCTTGTTTATGCCTCTTGTAGACAGCCAAATTATCTCAGCTAAAAATTTGGCTGATGAGCACTACAGCAATTTTCTCAAGCTTAAATGATAAAAGTGTAATGGAATTATATAATAAAATTCAGAATTTACTCTCCTCCAAATTATTAGAAATTGTTTTAAAAGATTCATATATTGTCCAGTATTTAACAAGATCTAGTTATATATTCTAAGAATGCAGAACCCCAGTTAGTAAAACATTACCCTTTTAAATTGTCCCCATCAAGCAAACATTTGCTATTAAATGTCACCAATGCTTTCATTAACTACTAAAGAAAACAAAACTTTTAAAAGTTACTATTTTAATACAGGTCCTAGGATCTTATTATGCTTCAGAATACTGAGTCTCACATAGCTAGAATTATTTTGAGTGGAAAAAAAGGATTTGGATACAATGGGGAGAGGATTTCACTTTCATGACGGTACACAAATTTAAAATTAGGAATCTAAGTCAATATAAAAAAAAAAAGTTGACCATGGAGCCATGAATTTGGAGGCATTGCCACCTTAGAGACCTGTTGCAAGTAGATAGACCTAGTTCATTCCATTATGATGTTATATGTTTGATTTCTGCGGGCAACTGGGTACTACTGATCTTATTTTTATTTTCCTGACACGTGGACTGACTATATTGGGCACTACATTAACTGTCTATTGAAAAATCACATTGGAAATTTCTAAATTATTCTGTGAGTGCTTATATTCAAAAATCTATTTCATTTATGTAACTTGTTATTAAGACAATATTTCTACACAAAATAGTAGGTACACTGTGTGACCATAAAGGACCAAAATACTTAATTCCACCAATATTTAGACCTTAACATTTAATATAGGGGATTTCAAGGAGAATATTTTCATAAACTGATAATCATAATAACTACTGAAAACTAATTAAACAACCTCTAGAGGTATGCATTGTTAAGGTACCTTAGGGATGCAACTATTAAGTCTATAGTGTGTTTGTGTGTATGTATGTGAGGTATTTGTGTATATTATGTATGTGTATGTATGTATGTGTATACATGTGTGTATGTATGTGTGTGTGTATAGTGTGCATGTATGTTTGCATGAGTATGTATGTATATACGCATATACATACTGTGTTTCTGTATGTGTGTTTGTGGGTATGTATGTTCATATGTATGTATGTTTGTTTGTGTATATATATGTGTATGCATGATTGTGTAAATATAACCATGAAGTTCAAAATGGTGGACAGAGGAAAAATCTAACACATTTTTGAAAGGATAGAAGTTAGATTGGCTAGTGAGTTTCTATATTTCATCCAACATTGAATATGTTCCTCTAAGTAATATCAATTAAAAGCTTTTAAAACATTTTAAAATATTTTTATCCCCCACGCTGTAAGACAGTTATGCAAATGTTTTAGTCCTCTCTGGCCAGTAAAATCTGTGTTCACAAAAAGGCCCCCACTCTATTCTAAGAATTTGGTAGCCTGGACCAGCACCATTTCCTCCTTGAAGCAGTGACCCTTTTACCCTTTTTCCTTCATTTCCAGCACACAGTCTTTTCAGACTGTCCAACTGGTTTAGATTGTGAGGTCAGACTCCAAACAATGGGAAAAAGCCACAACTATAACCTATGTAAGAATTATAAAAAAAAAAAAAATCACTTTCTTTCTCAGAGTGTGTTTGCTTTTCTGGAGTAAAGTTTGCCTTGTTCAGAAACTTTAATTAGAATTTATTTAATTGGTATTTTCTTTCTCTGTGACTTATTTCTAACATTCTATTCCAAAAACTTGCTGAAAAATGACTAAGATTACACATGCTCTGAAACACACATTCACACACACACACACACACACACACACACACACACAGACACACACACACAAACACACTCACTAGCAACAATAAAGTCCTAAAAGTACTATGAGAAATCTTTAATGCAATTGGAGATTTTCGTATTTCAGTACTTTTTATGCCTGAAACATATGAGGGAGAACCCCGAGGGCTGAAGAATATTGGGCATAAAAATTCTAGACATATCATTTCTCTTGGTTTGCTTGGATGAGCTTTACTCAGATCCAGCCAATCATCATGAGGATCAGTCATAAAATGTGGGACCAGTTGAACCGGGAGCCTACAGTTCCCAGCAGGCCTGAGAGTTTGACCCCCTGCATTCCACATCCCAACTTAGCGACTAAATAGAGAAGGTAGAAAAGATTCAGACTCTGTGATAACAGTGCTTTTTAGGAGAGCCAAGTGTGGGGTTGAGCAAGATTAGATTAACTTTGGATGTGAGACACCCTCTTGACATAACTCAAAGGTTACTGAAAATATTAGAGATGTCTTTTAAATATGATAGGAAAACTTACATAAATATAAACAATCTGTACTTATTATGAATGAACATAGAATTACCTAAATATATTTCCCAATGGGAGCGATTAGCATGAGCAAAAAAAAATGAGCCACAGCAGGAGAATAAACAAAGTGTGTAAGAAGACAAGGTTAAAAAGACTTTCCAGAACAGGACAGAATGGTTGCCTATATTAGGAGATGATACAACAACTCACAATGACAATTAAAAGAATAATGAATCTATTCAAATTTTAGTAAATGTGCTTGTTAAAGATCAAAAATAATATTAATCTATATCAGCAATTAACAATTGAAAAAATGCCAAAAGTTAAAATTGAGTGATAGGGCTTGGGAAGATGGCTCAGTCTGTGGAGTGCTGATGAGGACAGACCAGGTTTTGATCCCCAGCATCTATGTAAATCAGGGGTAATTGATATGTGCCTATAATCCTAAGGCCTGGGAGGCAGAAACAGAGGAATCCTAGGACTTGGTGAACAGCCAATCATTTAGGGGTTGGTGAACATCCAATCTAGCTAAATTGTTGAGCTCCAGGGCCAGTGAGAAAAATTGGCTCTCAAAATTAAAAATAAAATGTGGAGAGCAATCATGGAAGACACTCAGTACTGACCTGGGGCCTTCACACGTGCAGATACACGTGTGCACTCTCACATGAATGCGTATACTATAAATAAAGGCATTAGAACAATGTGACACTAGTTTTATATGTATACTTTTGCAAATGAAATGATATGATATTTAACTTAAAAGAGAAAATAACATTAAAGTGTATATTAATACAATTTGTTACGTATCTTAAATAAGCAGGAAATCAACATCTATAACTTCATCCCAGAAAAATTTCCGACGAACTGAGCACTTCTATGAAAATAAATAAAGAAATTATGTGTGGTTTTAAGTATGTATGTGCAGTTATTGTGTTAGACATTTAAAATAAAACATTTCAGAAATGCTGATTAATTTAGGCCCGAGAAGTGGCTTGGGGGTAAAAACAGTTGCTGAATAAGTGTAATAGCCTGAGCACAGTCTCCAGAGCCTGTGTGGAGATGAAAGTACAAAACTGTGCAGTGGCACAAATGTGTCCTCTAATCTCCATATATGACCATATCACATGCACACACAGGCCCACACAAATCATACACATATAGTAAATCATGCACACAAGAGATTAATAATAATAATAAATTAAATTTCAAGTGAAATATTTATTAATTAAAAATGATGAAAGCTATCAAAAGTACCAAATTTTTGTAAGAATACATTATTCAAATATAATAGAAAATTTACTGAAAAGAAAGTTGATATCTTTGTAAATTTCATTCAGCTATGACATGAGAAAGCTTGTTCTCATACTTCAACATTAAATCAATAGAAATATACTGTTTTGTCTGAGATATATGAATGAATATGGACAATGTAGTTTAATGGTTATCCAATAATTCTGAATATTTTTCTTTGATACTACACCAGAGCATGGGATATTTGTTTTTAAATTTCAGTAAAAGCAGCTTTTTAAAATTTACTTGCTGTGTGAAACTCTTCCAATGACATTTTCTTATCTTTTATGTTAAGTCTGTGGTTTCTCTTACACTTTTTATGGTTCCTTCCCTCATGCGCCATTTTGTCAAACTGTATATTAATCATTTCTAATATACTGATTCATTAAGCTATGTTGATTCTTCAAGTGATGGCAGTTGACATTATTTAATTTCAAAAGTCATATTAATTAGTGTCAACACCAATCTCATCAAACAGAACTTTTTATTTATTCAGCGCTACTAAAATCACACCGGGGCTCATAAAGTTTTGCAACACTCATTTGAACTTGAAATTTTGAATTTTATATCAATAAATACTGTCAGTTGTTTTCCCTCATGTGGAGCAACTCTGACAAATAGCTGGGGTATGGTAACTATAGTGTACCTGACAATTGTTCTCTGACAGAATCCTGATTCTGCAGTCATGAGGGAGGGGAGATCACATAGAAAGTCAAAGAATCACACAGTGCTTTAGCTGGTGATTCAAACATCAGCACTGAGCAGACATGTTTTGTACAATTCCCATCGCCTCACACAGAGTGTGAAAGACCTAAGAGGGACTGACAGTTAATTAAATCAGTTATCATTATAACTTCATTAGGGGCATTTTGAAATGAACACTATGTTCTTGTTTTGCTTCTAAATGTATATGAAATAGACAATTCGATGCCAACGATTAGAGTTTGGTGCCAGAGTCTTGATTTCAGCAAAGACATGGACACTGATGGCAGCGTTAGTCTAATGTTAAAACAGTGAACATCTAGGAAGACTATTCATAAATAATGTGGAAATACTGTAACTTGTGAACTTCCTGAATGAGCGCTTAGGCGTAGGGCTCCCTGTTCAAGTGATGTGTGAAAATTATTTTGGCTAAGAACTATTATTGTGAAATAAAACTATATTTCAAACCATGCATATGAGCGCTTGCTCAGGCATACACACAACCGTGTGCATAACCAACCACCTCACAAAGAGAAAAATGATAAAAATGTAATGAAATAAACAATGTTAAAATAAATAAACACAACTGAGGTGAAAGGCATGACCATAGCTAAACTTGTACTTCTATGAAAAGAAGTACAAATTAAATAAGTAGAAACAAATTCATGTCAGATAGAATGACAAACAAAACCCTCAGAATATCAAGTATTTGTGAGGTATTATGTTGCTCATAGGGACTGTGTAAGTTTGTCATATTTCAGTTGTTAATAAAATCAAGAACTTTTATCTATAAGCATTTTGTTCTAAAAAAAGGAAAGTGTCTGTGCTCATGGAAAATTGCAAATTTTACATTAGCAAAGAAGAGAGTGGTGTGCACAGAATTCTATAAATAGTGAAGAATTAAAATACAGAAGATGGGATATAATTCAGATGGGATAAAATACAGAAGATAAAGATAATTCAGTGCTTATGCAGCACATGACTAGCATCATCAAAACACACACACACACACACACACACACACACACACACACACACACACGCACTGATGCAGACGAGGGCATTAAGATACAAAATATGCAAGAATGCACAGACAGGGGAGTGTGTGTGTGTGTATGTGTGTGTGGTTTGTGTGTTTCATAGCTCTCACACAGTAAGCTTACTACATTCTGTGTTATAAATGTTAAACTTACACTCAGCTACCTAAAAAGTAAGCACATGTTAGATAGCACAGAATGTGCACATATATGGATTTATGATGTAAAACGAATCATCCTTTCCAGCAAGTTACTTGTACAAATAAACCCAGAGACAGTGAAAAGAAAGTTTCTAGTAAATTCTAGTGTGTTTGATTTATACTATGGTAAAAGGAATGAGCAGGGAGATGGGGTCCAGAGGGAATTTAGTATGAAAGGGAAAAATATCTAACTCTGTATTACAGAGCTATAGTAATGAAAACAGCATGGTACTAGTCTAAAAACAAAATCATGGAATTGACTTGAAGACTCAGACTTGAAGAATCAAGCAGATAATTCTAGAGAAACAAAATACAAATGGCTGAGAAACATTAAAAAATGTTCAACATCTTTAGTCATCATGAAATTTACATTAAGCTATTTGGAGACTTCATCTTACTCCCTGTCAAGTGGCCAAGATCAGTAAAACAAATGACAGCTCATTCTGGCAAGGACACGGCGTAAAGGAAACACTCACTGACTGCTGGTGGGGATACAAACTTGGATGGCCACTATGGAAATCTGTGATAGTTCCTCAGAAAGATGGGAATAGATCTACCTCAAGATCCAGCTATGCTAGAGATAACTTGATCATAGTGAATATTTTTATGATATATTATTTATTTGGTAAGCAATTATTTTATTGAGAATTTTTGTATCATTCATAAGAAATCTTGCTCTATCAGTTTCTTCTTCTTTTTTTTTCTTTTTCTTGTTACATCTTTGCCTGATTTTAGTAGCAGGGTAATATTAGATTTATAAAATGAACTAGAAAAATCTTCCTTCAGTTTTTATTTTAAGGAATAATTTGAGGAATATGGGTGTTAATTTCTCTTCAATAGTCTAGTAGAATTCTGCACTGAATCCATGGGCTTTTTGGGGACAGAAGATTTTTAATCATTGTTTTTAATTCATTAAGTGTGATGGGTCTGTTTGATGTAATACAGATTTTTAAAAGTATGTCAAATCCTTTAATTTCCTTTGTCTTTCTTGCAAAATCCCCCATTTCATTTCAAATTTTATTTATCTAGATCTTTTACCTCCATCTCTTGTTTAATTGGTTCAGGGTTTACCAATCTTGTTTACTTCCTCTGAACCAACTTCATTTCATCAATTCATGGTGCTACTTTTTTGTCGTTCTTTGTTTGTCTCTGTTTTATTGATTTTGGCTCCACGTTTGATTGTTTATTCCTTTTTAATCTTTTTGCATAACATTTCTTCTTGTTGTTCTAGAGTTTTCAGGTGTGTTCTTAGGTTACTAATATGAGACATCTCCAGTTCTTTGATGTATGGACTTTGTACTGTAATATTGCCTCATAATACTGTCTTCATTGTGTCTAATGGGTTTAAGTATGTTGTGTTTTCACTTTCATTCAGTTCAGAAAAGCATTTAATTTTCTTCTTGATCCATTTTTCATCCAGTAATGAGTTGTTCGTTTTCTGTGAGTTTGTAAATGTTCTGCTGTTATTGATATCCAACTTTAGTCTGTGGTGGTAAGATATATACAAGGAATTATTTCAAGTATCTTATATCTATGGAGACTTGCCTTATGTCTAAATATATGCTCAATTTTGGAAAATGTCCCATGAACTGATGAATAGAATAAAATATATCCTTCGGTGTTGGAGTGGAATGTTTGGTAGATGTCTATTAGATTCATTTGATTTTTGAGGTTACTTAATTCTAACATTTCTCTGTTTAGTTTTTGTCTGGCTTTTCTGTCTATTGGTGAAAAAGTGATATTGAAGTCAAGATTATCACTACATGAGGGACAATATGTGATTTTAGCTCGAGTAGTGTATTTTTTTTTAATGAACTCGAGTTCTTTTGTGTTTGATGCATAAATGTTTAGAAGTAAAATGCACTCTTGGTGACTTTTTCTTTAGTTAGTATGTAGTATCCTTTCCCATCTCTTCTGATTAACTTTGGTTTATACTCTATTTTGTTAGATACTAAAATAGCTATATTTATTTGCTTCTTTGATTCATTTATTTGGAATATCTTTTTTATTCCTCTTACCTCTGTCAATGTCTATCCTTGATAGTGAGGTGTGTTTCTGCATAAAGCAGAAAGGTGGACCCTATTTTCTCATTCAAACTGTTAGTCTATGTCTTTTCATTAGGGAACTTAGCCTATTACTATTGAGAGCTATCAATGAATAGTTTATACTGATTCCTGTTAGTATAAACTATTTTGTTGTTGTCCTGTCCATTTTATGTTATGTATGCTTCTTGATAGGCATCTCCTTTAATAATCTTCTACTACTATTATATTAAAAAATATTTTCTGAGTCTTTTACCTGGGTTTCTTCTCCTTCATCTATACTTATTATTTAGAGGTTTAGTCCTTCCATAGGCTACTGGATTTCCTTGATGTTTGGTGCCTGGGTGTTTTAGATTTACCATTTGTTTTGAATAAGTTATCCATTGCTTCTACACTATCTTCAAGATGTGTAATTCTCTCTTCCATATCTTTTAACATTGGTGAGGTTTACCTCTGACTCTTTTGTTTGACTTCCCGAGTTTGCATACTGCATAGTGTAAGTGGAGACTCAGTAACCACAGACCAAGGCTTCTCCATAGGTGGAAAGAAAGTTTATTAGAAATATCAGACTTTCATGTGGCTCTCAGGTGGTGGTAGAGAGAAAATAGGCAGAGACATTTGGGCAGTTCAAAATTTCCATGGCTACCACTTGGGAACAGAAAGAGTAGCAAGAAGGCAGGGAAAGCCTTGTCAGTTATAAAGAGAGTTGGGTTGCTGTAGGGAAGATGATATGCAAGTCAGAATGACATGGAAGTTTAGAGTAGCCTTCAGGGGTAAGAAGAGCCAGGAGGCAAGTGTGGGGCTTAGATATGTGTGATAAGTATATGATAATGTTGATATGAGTTATTTATGGTAATAATATATATTATGCGTATATGGCAATACGTATTGTGGGTATATGGTAAGGAGATATGTATTATGGATGTATGGTAATGGTGATATATCTTATGAGTTTATGGTAATGGGGAAGCAATGACTTTTCCTGACAATAGTTTCTGAGGGATACTGAATATGAGCTATTATCTATCTACCATCAGTCCTCCCTTTTATCCCAATCCGAGCCCAGATTGTCATTTTGAACATTGTCATGGCGCTGTCATGGGAAGTCTCTAGGGGGCCCACTGTGGACCTAACCTAACACAGACGTAACTCATTCTGGTAAACATCAATGCCATGACAACTTGTTCTTTGATGATAATGCATTTCCAAATCTGTTGTTGTAAAATTTCAATAAGCTCAGAAGACTATTAAAATATCACTTACTTCAAAGTATAGAAAATAGTAAGGCATCATGGTAAATATAAGTAACAAAAAATATTTTATAAGGCAGAAAATATGAGAAGACAACTTAATATTATTATATATGAGAAACATATCATTCAACTTAAGGCAAGAGGCAAGGGAAGACCATATTGAAGGATAGGAAAGACCTTGATGAAAGTAATTTTTTTATTTCAGGAAATGAGTATTATATTTGCACATCTGAAGTCTTCATATTGGATTAAAATATTAATTTTGTATGATCATTTTGGAAATATATAATTGGTGAAATGGCATCTAAATAATATAAATTATCAATTATACTTTCGTTTTCACACACACACATATGCTACACAATATTTAATAAAGATTGAAAGATTACTGAAATAAAACTCTTAAAGTTATTCTAGGCAGGGGTTCTGAGAGAATATTTGGCCTTATATTTACTCTTTGGCTATGCTCTTGACACAGGCAGAACTTTAAAAAAAAAGACTTATTTTTAATTATGTGTATATGTGTGTCTGTGAAGTTGTCTATGAAGGCCAGAGAGGGTGTCAGATCACCAGTTGTCATTAGCAGGCAGTTACCAGCATCCTATGTGGGTGCTAGGAACCAAGGTCTGTCTTCAGTAAAAGCATTATGTATCTGTCTCCCACTGAACCATGTCGTCCCAAGCCCTAAAACAGAATTCTTCAAAATCCTTTGTTGTCTCTTGAGTAATTAAAGCATTTGACACAGAGTTCCTTAATCCCCTCTAACACACTAGGTGATAAACACATTTTTTGCCTTGATGATGCTATTCTTTCTAGGCTCCTTTTCAGGTCAAGATCTGGTTGTCAGGGAAGTCATCAATGTCATCAGAAATTTGGAACATTCAGCCCTAACTTATACCCTCCAAGGAAGCAAGAGAAATTTAAGGTTGAGTTGACTTTCCCAGGTCAATAGTGTGTCATCAGTTATGTTTATATGGCATAGCTTGCATAAACACCATAATGACAGCACCCAGATCATGGAAGACACTGAATAGGTTCCTGGGAGACAGCATATTGGAGAGAGAAAGGACACTCAGGACAGTTTCTCTCACACTTCACTTAGTGCCTCATTATCTGGCTGGTCCTCAACAGCCTTTCTAGTAACCTTGCAATAGACTGACACACATGATTGCCATAGTTCTGTGAGCTATCCTAGTAAATCACTCTTTCCCAAGATCATGGTAGTGGAAGCTTGATTTATTGCTAGTTGGTCTGAGAATCACTCCTTGTGACTGGCATCTAAAGAGGGAGGTGGTATTTCTGAGACTTTAACCTGTGCAGCCAGTGCTAACTCAGGCTTACTGTTATAAATAAGATAAATTATTAAAAAGAAGTGACAGTGCATACTAGAGAAACTTGTTCTGGGAGGGATATAATCTTACAAATTTGGGGACCAGAGATTAAATGTTGAGCATGAGAACAGAAAGAACAGCATTGTTCTTCCCTCAGATAACTGTTTTCACTGGTCAACATGGAAACAGTCTCCCTGTGGGGGTGGGGTGGGGTTTGCTTAGCAGCTATCAGCAAAAGTGCCATACAGGCAAAACAAAACAGGAAAAACAGGAAACCATCTATATTGCTTAATAATAGAAATATCTTGAGCCTCCTACACAGTTCTAAATATCATCTCCCTGGACTTTAGATTGCAAAGCTATCACATTAAAAGTTAAAGAAAGAACACATATACATCTTTACCAAAAGTTATGATAAAAAGTTTAACATAAAAGTTATAAAGAGTTGGAACATCCGTTTTTCATTAACATCATCATATGTAATGTAATAAAATAAAGCATAGTATAATATAACACACAATATAGTACAATATAACATAATAGAATCTATATTATAGAACAATATCAACACCTTCTATTGAAGCTTGGGTTAAAGGGAGCCTTGGGTGTGACATGTAGGAAGGCTTCAGAGATGTGTAGAATAGGAGAGTAGCTCTGAAGCTGTGTTTCCCGTGTGGACCTGACTAGTTTTCCCGGCTATATGAGAATTCCATGAAGGTCATGGAAATCACCACAAAATCCAGTCAGTACAACCAATCCATCCACACAGCCTCAATTGCTGTGTTTGCTGTCTTCCTCCCTGCCATCACAATCCTCTTCTGATTTTGACTTTAATTGTTCAGTTTGACTTTTCTTTTAATCCAAAATGGTGTGTGTGTGTGTGTGTGTGTGCGCGTGCGTGCCTTTTCTTGAGTTGTACTTGTTTGTGTTAATCTAATTAAACAAACAGTAATCTCCAATTTACAGCTTTATTTTCTATTTTCTATTAAATTAAAATACATTAAATTAAGCTTGCAATAAATAATCTCTAAATATTAACCATTTAAGTATAATAATTGTTACATTTTTAAATTTTATTTAATTATTGTTACTTTCTTACTTCACCTAATTTGTAAAGTAAATTTTATCAAATATGTGTTTGTGTAGGTGACAACAGTATATAAAGGATCAGTACAATTTACACTTTTAGATAGTCATGGGCTATCCTTTCTAGTGAAACAGAGTCTACTATAATTGATGACACTAGAAAAGTTTTTTTTTCCTATCTACAAAAACATTAAAGTCCTTTGAAATATGGCAAAGGGCAATTTACTGGGGGGGGGAACTCTCACTCTGGGAAAATTGATTAACATTCAGGATTCTACACTTGGACAGATTCACTAAATATATTTTTGAAAAACACATAAAAACTCAAGTATTAATGGATTTGTTGGCAAGGTTGACCCAAGAATGAAAAAATGTAAGTAATAGAATTTAAACAAAGTTTCCTTTTAAACATCGTTGGTAATTACACAAGCTTTGAAGGGTTAGATCAAAGGGTGAATAAATCATCATCCATTGACCTGGGCACTGGTCAGCCTTCAGTATGTGTCCAATTAATTATCCCCTTTGATAAAAAGATGGGAAAAGAACATGTGTATAAACATAACTACTGCTGTCTCCTTCTGACTCCTTGCACCTGGTAAAACTTCCATATAAAATGAAACACCCTATTCACTACACAGCATGCTTCAGATGCAACACCCCAGCAGGGTGTGCTCTCCAGCTCTTCCAGGAACTTTGGCCTGGAATAGCACTTTGCTCTGATTTACCACCTGTTCCTCAAGTGCTTTCTCTGTACTGTGCTCATCTCTTCTCTTTTGGGTCTTGCTGTTGATAGGATTTCTTCAAATACTCTATCATTTAAAAGTTCACATTCCACCAAGAAGTGAACAGTCCACTTTGCTTTACATTACAGCTTGTGTATTAAGCATGATGGATAAATATATATTAAAGTAGACTAGAACTCTTACAGATAACGCCTTACTATCTGAGAAAGAGATTTAAGTCCAAGTGCCTTGAGCTTTACTTTTTTTTTTTTTTTTTGGTCTTTTTCCTTATTACCTCTTATAGCTGGTATAAGATTAAATGAATTTATTTAAAGATTTGCTAACTTGAAAAGATTCAATAAAAAATAAATAAAAAGAGAAAAGGAAGCCAAACAGTGTGATGCTTGTGTTCTCTTTGCATACTGGTAAAAACACAGAGTAGAAGCCTATGAAGAGAGCCAGTTAAGAAGGAAGCTCGTTCTAGAGGAATATTTAATCTCTTAATCCAGCAACATGGCTGGGAAAGAATCATATTCAAGGCCTGGGTGATCCATTTGGAATGCAGCATGTGCCTTTAAGTAACCCAATTGAGAAGGAAGTGGTGGCACATGACTTTTATCCCAGTTCTCTATGTAAAAGAAAGCAGTCAGTTCAAAGGTTCTCAGTTCAGAGTTCACAGTCAGTTCAGATTTAAGAGAGAAGTAGTAGAGATTGAGAGAAGGGAAGGGGATTGAGTCAGAACATGTTAGTCAGCTGAGAAACAGAAAATCAGAGGGAGAGTGAAGTACAGTGATTACAGGCCTTGAACCCCAAGTCTGGGAGTGAGTAAGAGTGAAGATTTGTCTAAGTGACATCTGTTGAAGAAGTTTAATTTTATGTTTGAAATTGTTTTATGCACTGTGGGATGAGGGGCTGCCTAGGGTGACTTGTATTATTTGCAGGTGTTGAATTTCTGTGAGGGTTGTTTAATTGCTAATGATCTGCATGTGCTATCACATGAGGAGTTCTGAAAGAAAACACCTGAGCTGAGATGCTTGCAGTTCCACTATTGATCAAGGATGGCGCTGGTTAGGACAGAGGTTCCTTTGCTGACATCTGGCAGAGTTTGCACATATGAGAACTCCTCTTTGTCTCCTTGTTGAGCTACCACATCAATAAATTACTACAGATGCATCAGAGTGAAGAGCAGGCAAAATGACTAATTAGAGGAAGAGTTAGCAGAGTGGGTCAGAGTGAGGGCATGCCCAACACTCACAATATAAAAGCAGGTTTTCAGCTCAAAGAATGAGGCAGTATTTAGAAAATCAGTCAGATAAGACACAGAGGCAGAAAGAGTCAATGTCAGACAGGAAGAGTCAGTCTGAGAGAAAAGGTCAGCAAGAGTCAGTTTGAAGCCTAGCAGAGCTGTGAAGCAGAGAAGTTATGGGAGTCAGTCCAAGTCAGCCAAAGTCAGAGGAGTCCTGTCAGAAACAATCAACCAGCTCATAACGTCAGTTTGAATCAGTCAGTTTGGAAAAGAGTTTGATCTACAGCAGTGAGTTGAATCAACCAACCAGAGGAGTAAGTTGAGTTCAGTACAGCTCTGAGTTCAGAAGGAACTAGTCAGTATGAATCAGTCAGTAATAAACCTCAGAGGCTGAAAGATTCTAGGTTAGCAGATTAGCTAGGTCCACATTAGCATCTTGAAGATTAGAATGTATGGAGGCAGAAAGCCTCTAGGACTGGGGGATGAATTAGAAAACTGACCTCTGCCATGAACCCACAGGAATAATTAAATCAATGAATAAATCTATGCCTACAGCTAGTGTCAATATTTCATCAGAAATGTTAACTCCAACCAAAATATGCTAGACACAAAGAAAATAAGGTTACTTCAATATATATATATATATATTAGCTCAGAGGACTGGGTGTGCTATGAGAGAAAAAAGAGATAGGGAAGAGATAGGGGGCTGCTTACAAGTCACCTGACTTTGTATAACTCCTCTGGATGAGTTTGCCAAGGGGCAGTAAGTCTAGAATTGGAATGAACTGGGCATTGCAGATGCCAAAACTGACATTTATGACAAATGTGTGTGTGTGTGTGTGTGTGTGTGTGTGTGTGTGTATGTGTGTGTGTGTTTATGTAGAAGTATGTTAATTCTGAGAGTTGTCCTAATAATAAGGATGAGGAATCACATACAGGGTTCAGATAAATATTTGCTACTGCCCTGACAATTACAGAGTGGATTCAAAATGAGCATAACCAAGGACTTTACCAAAGGCTCCAGAAAAGCAGAATTAAGATGGAATATGTAATTACTCTACCTCCAGCTGAAACAGAATTCTCTTATGGTCACAAACCTATCCAGGACAGTGAAGCATCATCAGAAAGATCCTCATGTACTCACTGTGGCCTTCTCTGACTATTCTCAATTCACCCTCTTCTTTGTCAGGGCCAGAGAAGCACTTACCAAGATCTGCTATCATTATATTCTATACCATTCAATGTATGAAAAGCACTATTGGTGCTGACAACAAATATCCTGATGTTTTTAGTGAGGACTTGGGAGCAATACCTTTCTAGACAGAATATACATATACATACATACACCACACAACAAAACTTTAACAGGTGCTTCAGGCAAGCAGGAAATGATGACAAAAGTCTATAAGGCAAAAACACGTGCTTCAAAGGGTGGCAAGCTCTGTAGGACATTGGTTTCTGCCTTCATGTAATGTGAGTGCATTAGCCAAATCAGAAAAAGAGAGCTAAACAGGAGGTCATCACTCTGTAGCTTATGTAGTAGTTATCACCAAGCAACGACTTCACATTCGGCACTCTAAATAAGTAAGCTCATTTGGCTTCACTTAAAAAACAATTTGGTTAAATACATTTTAAAAATTTCATTATATTACCTCTTTTATAGACCAATATATTTGTAAAAAAGCATGAAGGCTTTAAGCATCAACCTTCTCTTGAAAACTTAAAATTATTATTAAAATTCAAACTTTCATATAAAGCCACTAACCTTTAGTTGGCTACTCTTTTTTACTGTTTAGTTCTGACTTTAGACCTAAACACACTTGCTAGGAATAGTATTAAATGATCTGTTTAATGTATTTTATTTAGACATACTTCTAATATACTTTTAATGTTGTATCTACATTCACAATCACTCTAACAATATTTCATATTTAAAAAAAAAAGAACCCACTGGACTTCAAAGACTTAGTGCTACTTATAGCAAAAGCTTCCTAGATTAGCATATTTTAATTCTCCCACCTGTTTATCCATCTTTGTAGTAAGGATTAATTTCTAATTTAAATGTTTTACTCCTATGGAATCTGTTGGTACTGCACATAAAATGTATTTAACCAAGAACCTTAAAGCAAATATATACACCGTAACATATTCTGAATTCTCTTAACATTTAGAATCCATCGGAAAAATGATATACATGAAATAGTGCTTTAGGAATGGAGGTGAGGAGTTCAGAATCTCTCTACAGGATCTAAGATGCGTGGTAGTGCTGTGAGAACACTGGCTGGACAGATGCGAATCTAGCAAAACAAGGGCATGCGCACCTTGTGCCAACTGACTCTAACGTGGGTACCCTGCCTTAACTGACTCTGGTGTGTGTGGAGGCCTAAGTTTCCTTGGTGTTGATGAGCAAACTAACTTCACACTTCCTACCTTGATTAATAGGTATTTAACATAGTAATCTTGACATGGTGGTACATACTTTTAAGACCAGCACTTGGGAAACAGAGGCAGGCAGATGTATCTGTGTGTTTGAGGCCAACCTAGTTTATGAAGTGAATTCCAGGACAGCCAGGCCTATGTAGAGAAATCTTGTCTCAAGTAAAAAAGGCAAAAAAAAGAAACAAACCAAAAAAAAAACAACAAACAAGTATCTGGGTGGTGGTTGTTTACACCTTTAATCCCAGTACTCAGGAGGCAGAGGCAGGAGGATCTCTGTGAGTTCGAAGCCAGCCTGGTCTACAGAGTGAGTTCCAGGACAGCCAGTTACAACAAAAAAATCCTGCCTTGAAAACCAACCAACCAAACGAACAAGCAAAAAAAGATTTTAAAAGCATAAAGAAATGGAAATATTGCCTTCTCCTTCCATAAAGTATGATGTCCATCTTTTTTCTTGGGTACTGGAAGCTGAGTTATAACCTTGTGCTTGTGTGACAAGTTTTCTGACTGAGCCATTTCCCAGTTCCATGTTACATGGTTTTAAAATAATCTTACAGAAAACTGTTGGAACCTAAGATAGTATCTTAAAATGCACACATTACGTCTTTTATAAATCTGAATTTCTGCTTTCCTTAAACAATGTAATATAATTATAATTAACATTTTCTAAACCTCAAGGAATGGAATTTGTTGAATATGAGCGAGTGGACTATGCTATAGTTGTTATTCACCCGAGTGTCCAGAGTTTGGAAACCCTGCCTCACGCTTGCCGCTGAGGGCATTTGTTTATATGTGTCACTGATGTTGTCAGCCTTAGAGCTCCTTTTATGAACAGTCAGTGAGGAAAGCTAATTACATTTCACATGCTTACATTTGAAATGTCCTATGTTAAAAGCAGCGTAAGCTTCTGCTCACAAAATATTAGAATCACACTTGGACATTTAAATTTAGATGAGTTAAGCAGTGTTTGACATTTTTAATAAACTGAACTGTAGATTTCACTATTTTCTCATTACCTTTCAGTTTTAAAATTGTTAGTAGCTTCTTCCATCTTATACACACACATACCCACACACTCATACACACACACACACACAGACACATGCACACAAAAGACTCAACACACACAGAACCTCCAATCTCTCTCTCTCTCTCACACACACATATGCACACATGCACCCATGTACACAAAAGACTCATAATACAGAAACCTCTCTCTCTCTCTCTCACACACACACACACACAGAAACACACACACACACACATATGTTCACATGCACACAAAGACTCATAACACACAGACCCCCCCACGCTGACACACACACACACACACACACACACACACACACACAAATACACAAGCACACATACATGCATGCATACAAAAAACTTATAACCCCAGACCCGCACACACACACTCATACTCATATACACTGACACCCACCCGCTCACACTTACACAATTTTCACTACAACATTTGCCAATTTCCACAATGTCATCCTAACTTACTTTTCCTACTTTATCTCTTTTTTGCACAAACTTTGCTGCTTTAAAAAAAATCGTTAGATGTTAAACAGATAAGAGTGCACACTACACTTGATGTAGCCAAAAGGATCGTTTTCTCCAAGGGAGTCTCACTGGGGAAACAAACTACTCTTAAGGGCAGGCCCCAGGCCCAGCAGAAGACGTCCAACAGAGAACAATCTCAACAAATTAGGAGGAGTTCGGGGAGGGGAAACGGTAATCAGAATTTATTGTATGAATAAACTCTATTTTCAATAACAGAAAAAAAAGTCATTAGATGTGGTTAATTCATGCAATATCTTCTGGGTGTCTATAGTTCATAAACACCGTTAAAGTGAAAGATTAAAATACAGAGACAGAAAAGATTTTCTTGCATCTGTTACATGCTCTCTAAAGTGGAACAGACACACAGCAAACAAACTGAAACACAGAGATGGGAGCTCTAAAATGCCTTGACAGGAAGGAGACTGCAGACAACATACAGAGGCACCCGGGGGTCAAGAAACTTCACTGGGTTTACATGCCAGCAAAATTAGTATTCCAGTCACAGAGAGTTTGAGATGGGCTCAGCTGCCTGACATCAGAGGCTGTGACAGAGAACTGATTCTTTTGTGCTGTGCAATTATAAGGGGCATGTGGGGTCAGTGAAAAAGATAATTTCTTCTTCTGTGATGTTGATCCACTTGCCCCTACCCCTCACCTAATGTAAAGTGAAAACTTATTTCCTTTTCTGGTTCATTTGTAATGAATTTACACTAAAACAATCGTTACGGAGTTATTCCATTATGCCTTGGAGCTAGTACTGAACAGGCCACTTTGCAGACTTATATGAGGTACAATTCACTTCACAGGAATGACAGAAGACCCAAACTAACAGTGCTATAAAGAAATGGTTTCTTCCTTGTAAACGTGTGACTAGGCAAAGAGGCCAATGCATAACAATACCAGGGATCTTCTATA
This sequence comes from Cricetomys ansorgei, assembly GCA_026225945.1. Taxonomy (NCBI): domain Eukaryota; kingdom Metazoa; phylum Chordata; class Mammalia; order Rodentia; family Nesomyidae; genus Cricetomys; species Cricetomys ansorgei. The sequence continues at coordinate 3,840,939 of JAMJFZ010001074.1, forward strand.
TTATTGTCCACTGTGTACTTGAATCATGGTCCAAGACAATAAGCCAGGAATCCCCGACAGCAGGACAGTGGGAGATATGAAGGAGGAGGGAAGAGGCATGTCCTGCTTTCTTAAGGAATGTTCCACCTTCTGGTCAATCTTCTCTTAACCCTTGGCTCTGTAGAAGCCACATAATCCCAGTACCTAAAATGATAGACTGAAATACGTGCTCAGATCATAAACTACTTTCTATGGAGACACATCAAAATGACACTGGAGGAGAGTTATAAGTCTTGTCTACAGTTCTCAATAAATATTTGTTGATTTGGTGGGAATATAATCAACCACTAGCTACATAGTCAATATTTGACTCCATGTTTGCTATGTAATCTTCACCACTCTGAAAGCATACTTGATTGCTGGCAATTCTTTATTTACAAAGAAGCTATACCTAGGGTGGCTAAGTAACTTTATTCAAGGTGACAGCTAATAGCCATCATTAAAAAATGACATTAGTTCTCAACATAATATCGCTATTCCACAAGTATGTTTCACCTGTGTAAACATTAAAGACCAAAGAATAGACTATGTGACTTGCTTATTTCCTCTATATCTTATTCATTTAATAAATGTGTGCTAAGAAATAACAAAAATTGCATATCATTTTATGTGTTAAAAAGCAGTCACTGAAGCTGGTGAAACTACAAGGTGAGACAACGATTTTTCCCCCTCAAATAAGTTATCTAATAGAGCAACCTTTCGGAAAACCTCTGAATACACTTTGTAGAAAATGTTACGCAAAAAAAATGCAAGTTGGTTCAGCAGGTGAAGTTGCTTGTCAGGAACTCTGATGATCTGAGTTTGGTTCCTGAGACCCACAGAGTGGAAACAGAGAACTGAATCCTGAGAGTTGTCCTCTGACACGAATCATGGTATGTGTCGCCTCATGACAAATGAATACAATAACTGTAATGAACCATTATAAAGGAATGCACAAGGTGTCATACTAATTGTACACTAGGAGAAGCACATGGAGTCCAGAGGAAAAGGAGTAGTGAAAGAAGTCTCCTAGGAAGTGGGACTGAGATTGGCCATTAGCAAATGAAAGACACTTAGTTTACACATGGAACTGAGAGTCACAGCAGCAGCAAGTGTTCTGTCCCAGTCAGGAGAGTCAGAAGAGAGTCCTATTCAAAGGCTCCCACCCAGCTCTATCTCCCAGAGTAAATTCTCTGCACATAATTGCTCCTTGAACTAAATCACTGGTTTACCTTTCACATGTCCACACAATGAAGTAGGAGACTCCACATTAAATTTTGAAATATTGTGTTTATTCAAATAGTCTCTATGTGAGCACAGGATATTCCTATATTTCTTAAAACCTACAAATAGTAGATGCTCAATACATCGTACTTCTTCTGCTGCAGATGAGAATCCAGGGAAGGCATCCTAAGACATTAATAATGAACTTCTCTTTTACACTGTAGGTACAATTTTTGCACCTAGGCTAAGGCACCTCGCAAATGAAAATCTAAGATCCATTGGCAATTCCATTAAATTGTGGAGTTTTTACTCCAGGAGAGTACTGCGTTTTGGTTTAGAGACTAAAAAGTATCATTATGTCCAGCTACTGGCTCAGGCTAGGCTTCTGCTAGGAAAACTAAAACAGAAAAATTCACATCTACTTCTAAATTTAGTTGTATCTATTAATGGCAGTAATGGGAGTAATCAACTAAGAAGAACTAAGTTTAACAGAGTTGTTTAAACCTGAGAAATAAAAAAATAGCCTCTATATTATGAACACCCAGCAAAAATGCCTCAAACTATTGGAGCATTAAGCACATAATAGAAGCAAGAAAACTGCGAGCTTATTTGTGCATGAGAGAGAGTTTGATTATTTTTCCAAGAACCAAAATCATAAGAAAATGAAGCCATCTATATTAAGTATAGCAATGTTAGTCTCAAACAGCTACAATTTTAATTAAATATATCAATTCTGGGAAAGCAGCAGCAGCAACATTAAGAATAAACACATGGGGAAAGTGTAGCCAATATATGATATAAAAATATGTTCTTGAAAGCATTAATGGAAAATAGATTCACTTGTTTATAACCTCATAGTTAAGTTAGCTTCTTCCCGTGAGCCTTGCATGCAGTGGTTCTGCTGGGGAAGTTTGTTGTCTATAAAATGATTTGGTGGATATATATATATATATATATATATATATATATATATATATATGCACGTGTGTGTGTGTAAATGATACTTTATCTTAGGATTCTCATACATTCTGTCATTTATCTGATATAAATGGACATTACCAAGCTTCCTTCCACTAGCTGTGGTCGTGGCACTCACAAGTGGCTGATGGCAGATAAGCAGAAAGGAGATAGGTTTCTTTCTCCATGAGGAACAAGAAACTTACTTTTCCAACTCTATATTAGACACTATGATCAAGAAAGTAAAAACAGACTGGCCAATTTTCTAAATAATTATACCTGTACAAATAGTATTGCTATTGTAGTTGATCTCAAAGCTGATGTTTGTTGAATTTCTCTTTTCTCCTCCCTGTAACACACAATTCTATCATTTGCCACTGTTGTATACTCAGGACACCTTACCATTTCATTTTATATCTTGTCAACATCTGACAATCTAATCCAGGTGCTCCTCACATTCTAATCTAAGTTGGTTAGCTATGCTCCATAACTTACGGTTCTGTTCTATTCTCCCTCCGAATTCATTAGGGGAGTGAAATTTACTAGATGTCTTCCTACTAGGTGTTGTACTGGGTATTCATAAAGACAGTTGGCGAGTCATTGTACATACTTCTAGATTTGGCAGAATTAAGGCTCTGTTGGAAAACCCTTAATAAATATTTCATTTGAACTAAGTTCCACCTTCATATATTTTCACACTTTGGAGGCAGCTTCCCTTTCTGTATTTTACTTTCCTATTATTTCCAGAAACAACCCTTAATTTCTTCAGCATAATATGACCTTGACTGTGTTATTGTGTTGTTTCTCTGTTCTTCCCATCGTCTTTTTGTACTTAGGGTATTTGGTTCCGATTTTTTGGAGAAATTTACTTAAAGCCATCCTAAAATATGGAGAAATGCCAAAGTCACCTTTAATAATTAAAACGTAAATTTTTTTATTATATTCTGGGCCCATGAAATATAGGAACCTCTTCTTTAAAGTCATGATTGCAGATTTAACAATAAAATATTTAAAGACAAGTCTTGTGGGATGTAGATATTTTTATGTTCCTTTTACTATTTAATTATGATTTAATTATTGAATACTTCATGCTGTGGAGAAAAATCTTGTGGAAATAATTAAACATGGCCATTACCAGTTTGTGCACCAATGTGGATTTTACTTAAGAGTGACAGAAACATAGTCAGGCTAACAGCTAAGCAACACCAAGAGATCTTAAATAAGTAGGTCCTAGATTTGTGAAGTCCTGCTACTACCCATTACTTTAAAGCACAGCATACTGAGGTCATATTGTGAAGTGTAGTACACTGTTCTCTCCTGCATCTCAATGTATTTAAAGAAGTTTCTTCTAATAATTCACAAGACAGCTCTAAAGTAAATAAAGTATCTCTAGATAGTGAGCCTCAACCGCATTGACAGTATCAAAATGCAGGTGATGTATCTGCCCTTAGGAGTCGCTTGGTCATCCTCTGACCCACTAATTCTGAAAGTCAAAGAGAGAAGCCTTTAAAAAAAGAGAGAAATCTTCATGTGGTTTTTATGTAAAGTTTGAGAACCACTGCTATATACTAGCAGTGAACTACTAGATGATACACAAATACAAAACTCTTACTTTCAAGATCTAGGATTTTAAACACTTCCTCACATTCACTATGTGCCACGTTTGCACTCCCACCCCCAACCAAAAGGATTTCCCGAGTTGTCAAAGATTGCGCAGCACAGAGGGACCCACATTTTCAGAGCTGGTCTCTCACACCAGCTGTCTGAATTTGAATCACGATTTTGCATTCTACATGTTTAGCAAACCGAAATAACTCATCTATATCTGCACCTCTGAATAAAGGGGATCACATGCGTGATTTGAAAGTGTCAGTTAACACAGAGAGTAGCTAGAGTTCTGTGAGACTGCACAGCTAATATCTAGTCACGGGAGATGCATGTACTTCTAAAAAGTATAGGTGATTTCATGCCCGTTTCATTAAGTCTATGTTCAGTTAGTTTTGAAAGTTCAAACTCTGTCAGACCGAAAAAGGATTTAAATTAATTGCTGCCACGAGAAAATGAAGCTTTCAGAATGAGGCCAGGTGGCTTGGTACTTGGTCATATTTTCAACACAAGGAGGTTTTCAGTGAGGCACTAGGGCAGAACAAATTTGCTCAGTGTCTGCTGCAGAAATAAGGGATTCCTTCAGGTCTGTCCAAATACTAATACTACCAGTTCCCAGAAGATAAACATGAAGAGACAGTCAAACCATTACTTCAGGCTCACACTTTTCTCCTACTTCCCTGCATTTCTCACATGTAGGTACTTGAGAACAGGCTGCCAGGAAACTTTTTTTGTTCCTGCAGAAGGCACTGATGTAGCTCTGTTAAACTGCCACAGTAGAGACATAAGTGACTCCTTTTCATTAAGAGCATTTCCCAGAGGGAGTTCTGGTAAGCAGGCTTAACACTCCTGGCTGAGAGGATTCTGCCTCACAATTCTGAGGAGTACACTTAGCTTAATAGATCTTGTAAGCAGCTCTGAAAGATAATAGTCTCGCAATGATGATTATGATGGAGCATAAGGTGCTGTCTCCTCCAGTCCCACATGCCAGAAATAGGCCTGTGCATAACAGAGGTTGCCTATCTGGCTGTGATGAGATGTCAAGAAACAACCAGGATGCTGGTCACAAAGATCAAGATGTATTCTGTATCCAGAGATTATGAATTTTGAATACTTTTCTCATAAAAGAGAGTTGCTGCTTTTAAGTATTCAGATTTTCTCCATTTTAGTATAACCTGAAATTATGGAGGTTGTCCCATTATAGGACATTTCAAAGATCAACCTTCGTAAATACAAAAATTTCCTCATGCCCAACATGTATAGCAAGTAAAATGGAAAGAAAATCTTAATTATTTATTTTTAGATTAAAATATAATTGTATTGTTTTTTCATTCCCTCTCCTCCCTTGAAGGCTCCTAGCTTTCAAGTTCATGGCCTCTGTTTCCATTAATTTTGGATATATATATATGTATGTGTATATATATTCCTAAATACATCCTGCTCAGTCTGCATAGTTGTACTTGTTACTACATTGGCCATTTAGTAGGGTTTATGGATTCTTGAAGAAAAGGGGGCAGAAATATTGTGAGGGCCTGGCGATTGGAGAGTTTGCTGTGACACTGCGTCTCCTAGCAATATCAGAAGCTATGCACATGAAGTCTCACCAACATGAAGTATTTTATACAGGGAAGACTTGCTAAATTATCTCCTAAGATTTTAATAAATGCCAAAATTTACATTAAAGCAATTCCTTATAACTCTTTATATCCTATGAACAGCAGCACTGGTGTTATTTTAATGCCTTTGATATTTCTGTAAAAGTAAAATTACAAATTTTGCCTGTTAGGAAGACACTAGGGTTTTTTAATACTGTCTAAGGACATTAATCTTATAGGGAAAGGATATATTTGTATTATGAGAGTCTGTCTGGGTCTCTAGACTCCTGTGGTGTGATTATAGCAAAACTTTATTAAAACTTTGCGAGAATCTTAATAAAATATTCTTTAAAAAGTTTTTTATTACATTTTAGTGTGGTGTCTGTGGTTATTGCAGAATGTGCACGTGTGTCTGCATCTGTATGTGTGTAGTGTGTGCTTGTGCATGCCAGAGAATGTTCGTGGAAGTCAGAGGACAGCTTAGTGGAGTCATCCCTCTTCTATCATGTAGGTCCCAAGGATCTAATTCAAGTCATCAGGCTTAGTACCAAGAACCCTTACCCACTGAGCTAACTACCTGGTCCCAAAATTCATTTTTTTTGACATTTCTGGAATTAAACATAAATGATGCAAGAAAAGTGTAACTTATAATGTTTGGTGCACAGAGTTTAATTTGGAATCTTCTCCATAAATAATTTACAGATACTATTTAGGTTTCTCTATTGTTACTTGTGAAAGTAGTTTGCAGTCATTAGGAAGGAAATGCTGGTCCTTGGGGATTTTATGCAATTAGGTTCCTCTGCCTAGAAGACTAGCAAGACTTTTGATTCATTGTACCATGTATGCCAGCAGTGGGATATCATATGGGGCTGAGTAGAGTAAACTGAGCCATTTGGGTATTGTCAGAGGCCTTGGATGTTGTATCATTACTATGGGAAATAAACCTATCTTTTTATGTTCCGTATTTCCTATTCTTTCACTAGTCAGTCATACGAATTACCAGTTCTTTTCAAGGTATTATAGAAATGGATTTAAAATAGGTGAAAATCCTATTATCAAGTGATTATAGTAAAAGGGAGAAATGGACAATATGTTACCACAAAGGTATTTTAACTGCTACCATGGAAATAAGTCTGATGATTAGATTGTTTTTGTAGTACTTTCAGCCCTACTGCTAACCCAACTTCTAAAAACAGACAAAAAAGGAAGGAAAGACAGAAGGAAGGATGGAAGGAAGGAACAGAAAGAGAGAAAGAGATAGAGACAGAGACAGAGAGAGACAGAGAGAGATTGAAGAAAGAAAAGAAACCACCCAACATCCTCCCTTATGTACAGTATTTGCAATCAGTAAACTTCTAAGGTAATGTACTAACTTAACTATCAGATGTGTTTCAGATGCAGAAGTCAGGTAATTTGTGGGAGAATGTCATCTTTTTTATTAATACAGAAGAACTTGGAGTCATTTTGTAGCATTCATTGTTTCATAACTAATACATAACTCAAAGTTACCCATTGATGCCAAACTGTTCCATAACTAATTACAGAGCTCTCATTTGCCCACTGATATTAAAGCTAAGCACTTCCAGAAATCACTCTGGTAGGCTTTAGGTAATTCACAGAGTTTTCACTGAGGAGTGCATTTTTGCCACCTTTCTTTCCTACTTTATTTCACTGTTCTTTCCTTTCCCTTCCTGCATTTCTCAATCAATACTCTCTGCGATTCCAAGGGCAAGGTAACTTGGATCCCTTGTCACAAACTTGGTGTTCTGTGATTTTAATTCATCTCTTATCATAACCAAGGCTGAAAAAGCAACAACAAAACAACAACCAAATAAACTGGTTGAGGAGGCAATTTTTTTTTTCAAACAGTCTGAAACTGACACACGGATAGTCTGAGGAGCACTGCAGCCTTTATTTTTGCCAAGTGGCTGCTAATCTTGAGTGCATTAAAATGTAGGAAATGTCTTTTTTACACTTACATACAGTGTAATTCAAAGGAAAGCAGCATATTAAGATCAGAGCCAAATCTTTTGAAAGTACAATGGATTATTTGAAACAGAAAAGATTCGATTTACTTTAATCTGTGTTAAAATATTACTACCAACATAGAGACAAGTAGTAAATTAACTTTCAAATGAAAATCTAAGTATTATACTATATTATCTCCATCAGAAACACCAACATGTAATAATACTGTTACGCAATGAATAGGATAATGGGAATTTCCTCACATTTCACAATTACACATGTGTAGTTTGAAGGTCTGATAAAAGCACTACAAAAATAAACTATTTGCATAGTATAAAATACCAATTGTGCTCCTAAGTTACTGAACTGAACAAGGCAAGTTCAAATATCCTATCCTGTTAGTTTTCTTTCTTTGTTTTTTCATCTTCATATCCAAACCTTCTCCCCTGACTCCCCAGCAGGGTATTAAGGACTGAGTCCAGGGCATAGGCAAGAGCCATAAAACTGACTATAATGGTAATGTCTTTCACCACTGAGTCTCCAGGCCTGGTCTTGGAGGTAGGAACCTCTGCCTCCAAGTCTGGCTGACTTAGAACATCTTGAAGGCAAGCACTGTTTTGCTTTGTTTTAGTAACTAATACAGTAAATCAGAGCATATGAATACTGTTCAGTAAATGTTTGTGACTAGCTGGGAGTTCAATATATAGAGACCTGAAGTCATTTCAGGAAAAAAAAAAAAGGAAATGAAACACTATCACATATTCCTATAAATTATACAGAAATAGAAAATAAGTATTCAGCCTGGCTAAACCTATTTAGTTAACAACACTCCACAAAATTTAATAGAAATGTTTTATATGTTTAAATGAAGTAATCCAAGACATTCTGCTATATACAAAATTCCTATTTTTAACACATGATTCAGAAATATCTATTTATATCCTAGGGTGCTAATGATCTGATGTGTGACGTGGCTGCTGTTTAATAGCTGGAAAGAATATAAGTGACTAGTGAAAGGTCAGAAAAAAATTTATAAATAAAATAAAATTTTGTTGAGCAACATTTACTAGACTAACCCTTTGAATTGGGACCAATTTATGAACATTGTGGTGCCATCAATAATTAAATGCTCAGCATGTAAATTGAAATTGAAATTTTTAATTTTAATCTCATCAAGACAAAGAAGAAAATTAAATTGCACACCAAAAATTAGTATATTATATCATGCACCTGAAAGATTAATAGAACAGTGCCCTTATTATAAGTGGATTTAACAAAGTACTCGGATTCATTTGAAAGCTTCATTTGAAAGACTGAATATATAAAAGAATTAAGAAACAGGAGAATTCAATAATGAATTCTCCAACACAGAGAACTTAGTGCATAATTAGAATCAGTATTTTAAGTATGAGTTTTAACTAATTGATAAAGAATTTTTCTTTATCATAACATGAAATAGGATACTCCTAAGGAATACAATAATAAAATGTGTACCTTGGGCATAACACTGAGCATTAATTAACAGTGAAAAGGTTTCAGTTTTAAGCTATTGTATTTGATCTTCCTGTACAAAAGATATTATATTTTCCTTTTGCTTATTTCTCCTGAGTTTATTATCATCTGCACATGAACTCATAACATCATTCCTCTTAGAAGTAAGATAAATCTTTAAAATGTTTAAAATGATCAATTCAGTTTTAATCTAAAAATTTCTGAGCTTATCATATTCTTGGTCCATTGAGTTACTTTTTCCCAGAAACAAATAAAGCAGAAATATCTTCCTTTGAAAGAATGAATAATGTGTTGTCTATGTACGCAAGAAACTGGTCCAAAAATTAATGGAATATCTATCCACAAAAAAAGATGAGGATATTTAAGATGGTCCAAAGGAACTAATGTTATACTGAACAAATAATTACTCAGCTGTATTCATTGCCACTTTAATTACAGTAGTTAGGAAATAGAAACAAAACTTTAAATATTCTCCAAGTGGGCAATGGACAATGAAAATGATGTACATACACACTATGGAATACAATTCAGCTGTAAAGAACACTTAAATCATGAAATCTGAAGTTACATGGTAGAACTAGTAAATATATTGGATGAAGTAATCTTGTCTCTAAAAAGAAACACTCATGTTCTCTCTCAGTTTTGGATCCTAGCTCTAAATCTTTAGATGTGAATATTTAATCTGGAATGACCACTAAACCCAGCAAAAGTAAAGAAAGACCATGAGGGGCAGAGAAGGAGAAGAAGCTATTAGGATACAGGTGCTATGAAAGAGATATGAGAATATGGGGGCAGAAGTTACCTGGGGAAGGGAGAAGGGAGGGCAACAAAGAGGAAGAGGGAAGAAGGAGGATAAACAACTCTAGGATGTTTCAAAAAGCCATCCAGAATGATTATTTTATGTTTGCTTAAATTTGCACACACAAACATGCACACACATGCATACACTCACATTTAAATGAAGGTACAACACTTGGGGTGAAGAGGACCTCTTACAAAGCCACAGATTAGATACTAAAACTCAATGCTGGGCAAGGCATAGGAAACCTCCTTTAGAGCTGTTGGTCAGGAGAGTTCAAGATGCCCTTAAAATGTAAGTTAAGGTAAGGTAAGATTCTATTGCTAAAGACTCCTTGGGCAAGGAATTAGAAGAATCAAGCTCAAAGGCACCTGGTTGCCTCCTGCCTGTGGACTATCATCCATTGTTTCAGAGGGAACTATGCAAACATCCAAGAGAAAAACCAATCACTGGCCAAACCTATCTGTAATGGCTGCAAGCCATGGAACCAAATAATGCCCTGAGCTGTAAGATATTCCAAATGGACAATAGTAGAATTTATATCCTGGGATAACCAACATGCATTTAACTATAGTCTGTAGGAGGGAATAGACGCTTGGTTCTGTAAACTTAGTCCAAAACACGTGACTCACAAGGCCAAATATCTTCTAGAAGAACTTGCTACTGCCATTTCCTGAAAGAAGTACAACTTCTAATTACATTATAAATATTTATCTTTATACTAACAGGTAAGCTTAGCTCTCATCAACGAAATGTCTTTTGGAAGAAGACAAAGATACCACAGAAGACCAAACTGGTCAAATTGCCAAGTATGAAAGACTAAGGCGTGTCAAGTCCTGTTTGATACATAGACAGCATAACCTCTACACTTAAGGTTTAGAAAACTTTGTATAAGGAGGAACATAAAGATTGTAAAAGCCAGAGAATCAGAACATCTCTTGGGAGATAATGTTTTCTATATATGTCTGGAAATTGGCACCCATACAATCTCAACAATATTGTTGCAAAAAAAAGTAAATACTGCGAGAATAGATAGGAAAGTTTTAAGATGATTAGATTTAAAATGGTTGGAATAATCTCCTCCACCACAAATCTTAGAATATGTTTTATGAATGCTTGTTTAATTATTTATTTTATTCTTGCTTATAATATGATAATAAATCTCAAATGTAGTGCAGTCACTGAATTTTTTGGCACTAATATAAGTTCTTGCAAACAATGAGGTTATTTAATCTCTCTTTTCCTCTCTCTCTCTCTCTCTCTCTCTCTCTCTCTCTATATATATATATATATATATATATATATATATATATACATACATACAGCCAATTGTTAAATAATTTAGATGTTTTTTACATTCCAAATTTTGTCATTGTGACACAATTTCAATTTATAATAAAATGGAATATCTTATCCAGTACCATATAACTCCTGAAAGTGTTTTCATTGGGTTGTTTTCCCTACCATTAATACTGAGACATTTAAAAGGCATTTGCAAACAGGAGCTACGTTTATGGGAGAATATCTGAAAACATTGAAAGAGTTAAAAACATGCATAATTATTTCTGTAAGCCCTTATATATTTACATAAGTAATATTATCTTATATATATTTAGTTTGTTCAACAATGAACTCCCTAGCTAGTTAATTCTAGATTCTAGACTCACCGAAAGCGTTGATACGCAAACAATAAGCCTTATCATTCTGCATTGAAAATATTTTTTTTTTCTTTTGTAATAGCTTCAGATTTCATTAGTTGAAATGGCTTGGTTTTCCTGTTTTGTAATCACAACTTATTGTCAATCTGACACTTGGTGTATTTTTCTACTAGAACAGTAAAGCTCCTTTCCCAGTATCTTGTTTCTATGTTTTTAATTCACTCTTTTATTTTCCTTATAAAAGTTATATAGTCTCATATAACAAAGTGGAAAACAGATGACTACACTTCTAATCTCAGTATTTAGTAACAAGAGATATGTATTCCATAGTAGGAGTTAGGCTACATAGATGAACAGCCACTGTGGGCATTCTGGTTTATGTTCCCCATTTGGGAGAGTTAAACATCTATTTCTGTTTAAATTTTTGTTTTGTCATTCTTCTTATAGTAAATTTTACATTCTAATATTAATTAAATCATTAGCTCTGTTCCATTTTGTTACACTGCTGAATTTTTCAAAAGTAATATAAAACCTTAGTAAGAAGTCAAGTCATAAAAATGGTCCTGAAAATGATCACACCAGATGACATTTCAGGGTTGCTGGGGGAAACATCACAAGACATCATCCATGGATGATGAACTATTAAAAACTAGCCACTGCTGAGAGAGAGAAAACTAGTCTTTTCCAGGGACAAGCTTCCAGATAGGTTATCCAATACCAAGTAGTCAGCCATAAACACATACGCATATGAGCAACACAAAATGAAATTAGCAAATTGTGTTTATAAATTAATATGAATATATATGAAACCATTATAATTAAAGAATAAAGCCTATGCATTTGAGAAGGAGCAATGCAGAAGGGAAGAATTAGAATGATTATACAGGTGGTGAAGAATGTTATAAATTCAGTACTCGTTACTTGTATATGAAATGTTCAGACAGTAAATTTAAAAAAATATTTAAGGTTTTTTACGGCAGTTCTGAAGATGCATTTGGGACTGGCCAAGTAAAATGGCTAAATTGTGTCTAGAAAAAGTACTATAAAATAAATATAAGTATTTCTTATATTTTATATGTACTTTAAACTTTAAATGTATTTACTAGTCTGCTGCTAACATTTTCTAGATGTAACATTTATATAATCTGGTACTTCTTGTGCACATGTAGCTAAAGATTTAAAAAGTCAACTGTAACTTATGAGTTGACTTCTGAAAATCCATGCCAACATGAATGCACAAACAAAATATGTACTCTATGTAACTCTATATAGATATGAAGATAAATACAATGTATCTAATTTAAATACAATTTCCTAAGAGACCTTAACAAAGAAAGACTCTGAAAGAAAGTTTGGCTTAGTTTGAAGTATGGAAGTATTTCTACTCAATCACAAATCAATTTTATTGCCCTTAATGCTTGTAGATAAACCTTTAAATATATTATACTTAATGATGGAACATAACACATTCCATGTTTCTGTGATTCCAACCATGGTATAAAGGTCAGCTATTTAATAAATTTTAAGGGTATTTGATGATAACAGAATGTGGTACAAAGCTTTTAGAATAACCCTACAGCATTTGCAAATCTTACAACATATATGAATATATTCCTCTAACAACCATACTTCTCTTTATTTTCTATATGACATTTACTAGATTCTCATGTAGCAACTTTTATTATGCTGATTCCTGAGAATCTAGACCAGTGGAAGATATCTTCCAAATTATCTTATATTCAAATTTCCTGACCTCATGTAGTTTCAGCATGACTATTCTGACCAAGGAGTATACTGGACTTATCTCTCTTTTGGTATGTGTTATTAATGATTTGGTAGGCAGTGATTATATCAGGGCACCAAGTGAACAGAGGTATAATATTTTACAGATTCTGTTTTGGTCCTCTTTTATGCCTTCCTAATATATCATTTTATGCTTTTACTTGAGTGGTCTGGAAGCTTAAATGGACAGAATAGGAGACATCAGCTTTACTATGATGTCCGTTCTCTGACAAAACACTTTATAGATAAATCCTTGCTGTTTTCTCCTGTTTGAAAAATAGCTTGTTGATGAGGAACAAAAGGCACTATGAACTAAAATTCTCTCATTTATAGAAAGCAGGGGTGCTTCAGATGGCTGCATATTATCATGATCTGATATGTGTTTTCAATTCACACATGGGTAACTGTTTCTCACAAAGAATACAGAGATGAAATTGGTAATTTCTTGTTTCAGAATCTGTTGCTAAATATTAACACTTTATGAATAAACATATGTAAATGACGAAAAGTTCTCTTTCTCCAGTAAGACTTAAAACAGTGTATTTATGTCTCAAGAATATTTTCAGCTTGATGCTGTTTTCACATTTTCAAACGGAAAATGTGCGTGTTTCTCACATTTTTAGAAGCTGCAGCCAATTGGATCCTAAAGTAAATCGCGCTTTGACCATGAAGGGGAAAAAAAAACAAAACCACAACCAACTCTCATTAACTCCTTCCATAAATAAGATTCTGATCACATGGGCAACAGCCGTGTCCCATCCCTCTGTTACCTGAATCCACGGCCATCTGTCATTTTCTGCAGCTGTCCAGGCATTTATAAGGCCCTTCTTATTAAGCCGAGCATAGTAGGGATACCACTTCTGGAGCCCGAAAAGAGCTCGGTGGGTAGACGAAGCTGTGATTTGCTGATTGGATATGATCCCACCTTCGATTCCCAGTGGCCCAGAGCATTCTGGAAAGAAATCACAAAAACATATACATGTATCAGAAATAATAAGGGTGACAGACTTAATGGGCAACAGCACTCATTTAAAGAGCTCAATTTGTTTTTAAATTTTATTTGTCTGTGTTTTGTTTTGTTTTTGAAGCAAGGTTTCTCTGTTGTAACTCTGGCTGTCCTGGAACTCACTCTGTAGACCAGGCTGGCCTTGAACTCACAGGGATCCACCTGCCTTAGGAGCTCAGTTTGTATCCACATACCAATTTAGCCCTCCCCCACTGACAGATTTGTTCCTGATCACTACATTTGCAAATAGTGACTGGTAGCTAGGACACTCTCTGCTCCCTGTGTTTTGAAAGATCTCATCCCTTCTATGTTATGTTTTAGATTTATGCAAATGTACTGTTTTAAATTTTGAGCCACATCAGCAAAAGCTTCTTCTTTTAAAAGCTCCATATTATGTCCACAAGACAGAATTAAATCCTACTTGACATTTCCTATTCACAGTGATTAGAAAATCGCAGGACTCTTTAGTTCTTAAGAAATATTTGTTGATAATTTTTTTTACTAGCATACAAATTTTGAATCGAAACTACTGTTATGTTTTTCACTGCCATAAATTTTCAAACTTAAATTTTTATATTAAATCAGTTATACTTTCATAAAAAATCTCATCATATAAATTTGTTGAAATTTAAAATATAGTAAGTTACATATGACATCTAAATGATAGAGACGGTATAGTTCACTTATTTTTTCATTAAAAGGACATGTAACTATTGAATCAACATTTTGAACATTATTCATACTTATAGTATGTGATGAACTTAAAATGCTATCACAGATATTTTCATTGAATATTCTCAATTTTGCATGTATGGTTTGTGTATTTAAAATTTAAAACATCTATCAATTTTCTACAAATGTGTTAACTTGGAACCCTAAGAAATTCCTAATAAAAGTTTAAACTGTTAAGACTAAGGCATAGAGGATGATCATATGTTCTTATATATCAAATGTGGTTAGTTCTTAAAATTAGAAATGAAGGTAAAGTCATATAGAGATTCATTAAAAATATACATTATGCAGTTCATAAAATTTCACTTATTTTAAATGTAGTTTAAACTTTCAATATTGATAAATTGATAGTATAGTAAAAACTAGTATCTGATTTAAAAATTTCATTAACATTCTCTCTGTTGAGGTTTTTATGATGTGGATTTGGATAATCAATAATAATTCTATTATGATATCTATTACAATATGTTATATGATTTCCTGAACCTGTAAGTAGAGGACATTGCCCGTATTAATTGTCAATATGTATAAATCAGCTTGATTGGTGATTACTATATAAATGATTTTGGCTTTATTTAATTTAATTACCTTATTAATTATATTTAATTTAATTATTTTGTTTCTTATTGGACACTGTTTTCATTGAATTAAACACGCATCTTTTTGCTAACCCATGCTGTCGATTACATAGCTCTTTGGAAATTACCATGATTTCTCGAATAGTTTTAAAACTTTAAGGATGCAAATATAAATAAGTAATTATTTCATCAGATTATTATAGGAAAGACGAGGTTAACAAAGTAAACTGGCTTCTTTGCAATTAACAATTACAAGCCAGTCTTTTTAATTGTTATATCTTGATAACGTGCTCCTTTAACCTGCATTTGACCTGTTTAGTGCTTTATGAAAGAACTCTACAACATATTAAGAAGTCATTCATTCTAAAAATTACAGTGTTAGGAACTTCACTAAACAGATTCTCATACTCCCAAACACTTAACATTGAAAAACTCAAATGTTGATTCTTTGAACTCTTGTTTTCTCTCACATTTTAAGCTTCAAGAGGTTTACAGACTTCATAAAAGTGCTATGAAACTTTCATGATAACTCTTGGTTAGAGTATAAAAACTGCAGGAGCTTGGCTTTTTGATGAATGTCACCATTAGCTGGATGTGGTTCTTTTTGTAAGTTTTAGGGTCCCATGGGGGACATATTGTATGTATATTTCTAGGGATATACAAAAGTATGTATAATTGTGTATGTAACACTAATTAATTTAAAAAGAGGCTATGAATTTGTAAGAGAGCAAGGAGGGGCATAGGAGAGGGTTTGGGTGGAGGAGGCGGAAATGGAGAATGACGTAATTATATTATAATCTGAAAAATATTTTAAGTAATTAAAAAAACATCACTATTTAAAGGCTTTCAAGGACACTTGCCTGTTCTTTGTGTAATGTTTGGGTACAAAGATATTAAAAGCAGAGAGGCTGTTTACTGCAGACCATTTGTTTTAGGTCACTAAATAGACTGAGAGAGCAGCAGAGCTTGCCTTGATCAATTAAACTGCATGACAGCCCTAGCAAGAATTGAGCAGCATTTAGGAATGCAATCTGAAGACCATATATTTTATAGGAAAGTGTTTCCAGCACTTTGAAAGGACAGACTAGATTTTCAACCACACTATTCAGTAGATATTTTAGCTGCTACCCTTAAACCGCCAACTTCTCTTTATTAGACACACACCAGCAAATATTGTCTGTGAACTTTTGTCTTATCATAAGTTGAATACAAATGAATGATTTTCAACTTGTTATCTTCTTTGAACCATTCCTCAGTCTACTGTATGAAGGAATTAAACTACTTTAAGTTAAGGGTGGATCCCACAGGCTTTAGCACATAAGCTTTGAGACTTTTAAATGTATGCCAAGGTACCTCAAAGAAATTCTACTCATTGTGAAATACTAATTTAAACTTCATGAAACATAGGTTGTGTAGATCCATGATCTGTGCTAACAATCATTAGATACTCCCGTCTCCACCAGGGAATGGCATATATAGTGGAATTGTATCTCTGTATTTTGGATACTCAATGATTGCAAAATTGAAGGGAGATTTCTGTTTAAATGCCTTCATTAGTTTATGTCTATCGTATCTGTAAGTAATCTCATGGGAAACAGGACCATCCTGAAATTTATCTGTGAAATTCCAAATGCATATAATCTTCAATATCACTTTGCATCAACAAAAGTATGGAAGAGTAGAGGTTATGGTGGCAAGTAGCTTCTGGGACTGAGAATGTAGAACAATTGGTAGGGCCTGGCCTAGCATGAAGAAAGCTTGAAGACTCATTCCCCGTACTGGATTAACACCATGTAGCACATGAATTCATGTGAACCCAGCAATAGGGAGGTAGAGGAAGGAGGATCAAAAGTTCAAGATTTTTTTGTCAAGCTACTTAGCAAGTTCAAAGTCATCCTTGGCTATATGAGAACCTGTCTTTTACAATCGAACATAACATGGAATATGGTTCGTTTTCACACTGGAAATGGTCTGTAATAAGCAGCTGTAGATAAAAGGCTTCTGGGACAACTAGCATTGGAAGCAAGGGGCTCCAAGGGAAGCTGGCATAGTCCATTGTGGTAGCTGAGTGATTTAGACTCTATATCTATATCTATCTCTATTTCTATATCTATCTATATCTATCTCTATCTATATCTACATCTGTATATGTATATGTATATCTATATGTCTATCTCTCTATATACATATATATGTATATATACATACACACACACACACACATATATAAGGTATGTACCATAAGATTCCCAACCTATGTCTGGTTGACTAATGACTATGTCATTAGTCACTCACAATAATTTATTTGACAATAAAAATGAAATAAACATGCTAATATATTTATTTATAGAGGATTTGTGTCCATTAAGCGTTTTTAAATGAGGAACCTCATTTTTATATTGTAAAGACTTGTACACACTGGTTTTACTAGTCCTCAAATCCATATTGCTGGTTTTCTTTGATCTTCTGCAACATCTGTATATCTACTATTTCACTTGGATATATCAGAGAAGTCCACCTTTTAACCTCAATCATGAAGGTATGTTCAATGAAGTCTGAATCCAAAAGGTAACTTCTAATCTCTTACATGCTAATCATCCTTGATTATCTGGTCTTTAAATTTTTAAAAAAATATTTTATTTTGTGTGTATGATGTTTTGCCTGTGTGTATATCTGTGGACCATGTGTACCTGGAGCCTACAGATGCCAGGAGAGAACATCAAATCTCCTGAAACTGGAGTTTCAAATGGTTGTGAGCCACCCTCTATGTACTGGGAAGAGAAGCTACGTCCTCTTTAAGAATGGCATGTGTTCTTTTTTTTTTTAATTGCTTATTTTTATTTTACGTGCATTAGTGTCTTGCCTGCATGTATGTCTGTGAGATGGTATCAGATCCCCTGCAACTGGAGTACAAACAGCTGTGGGCTGCCATGTGGGATCTGGGAATTCTACCCAGATCCTCCAGAAGAACAGCCAGTGCTCTTAACCGCTGTGTAATTTCTCCATCTCTCAGCCTGTGTATTAACCCCTAAGCCATCTCTCCAGTCCCCATGGTTTTTTTTTTTTTTTTTTTTGTTTTGTTTTTTTCTACTTGAGGTTTTCATAAGACTCAATTTATGAGTTGTGATGGTGCTAAAAGTAAAATGGGATTTTATTTGTAAATAAAGAGCACGGCTACATACAGTTACTTGCAATTTCCTATTAACTGGAGCTCAGTTGAAGTGTTCCCGGCCTTTCAGCCCTTTTGGAACAGCACTAGATCTATTTTACTGCTACATCTTTAGACACTCAATGCCTTAAACACTGGAAGTGCTCAATAAATAGGTGCCAAACATGGCTATGGAACAGGGTTTGGTAAACAGGAAACTGATGAGTAAATTTAAACCTTGTTTATCCCACATGGACACAGAGTCACAAGAGCAGATGTTTTCACTAATCATTGGGATCCCAAACAAATGAATGCCATCATCACAAAAGGTTCAGAATCTAATTTTCTTTAGCCTGTACTGGATTCTCCCCCACTTCCCTAATCAATACAGCAGTGTAATACTAATGGAAGATGTTACAATTCAAAACATAAATGTTTATAGACCTTAAGTGACCTTAAGCAATTATTAGTAAGATGATTAAAGTAAATATGTTATGGGTATAAATTGCCATCACTATTAGTAAATGAGAGAAGAAATGTGTAATAATAATTGATAAATAGCTCATAGAATGCAATCTGTGTTTGAAGAGGACCCCCACCTGAGTATTCTCCCATGATTTTCAATGTAACACTTTAAAGAAGAAAAAGGTGATCACAGTATTTTATAAATGAGGATGCATGGAAATGGAAGTTAATCCATTACAAATAGTATGGAATGTAGATTGACTCTTCAAAGACTGAGTATGTTTCTTCTGTTCCTGTTTTATTTGGGGAAAGCTCTTTCCGTGAGAAAACAGGGGAATCAATATCCATGTAACTTGAAGACTATCCCTGGGGTCTTCTAGATACAAAAATGCTCACATATTGAGATTGACTGAAATAATAAGTGGGAGAGAACCACAGTGAGATACAGAAGGAAATATTTGGGCGAGAGGGTGCCCACCTGAGAATACTGTGCAGTGGCGTTTCCTCAGGCTGTAAAATGTTAACTGGAGACTGTCACTGGCCTGAAAACTGTTTCTCTAATAAGGACAGGTCTGATGGTTGCTTTCAATTCCATTTCCCACAAATTAGAATCACCTGAAGAAAAAGTCTCACCCAAGGAACTGTTCTGATTGTCTTAGTTGATGCACAAAGGCCCATTCCAGGTGTAGTTCACACCTTCTGGTAGTAGCCAATATTACCAAGGACAACAGAGGGAGGGTTATTCACTTTTTGCCCAATTGGCCTTCCATCTTGTTGCCAAGTTGATTTACCCTGCTGACACTGCTGCTGATACAGATTCCTACTCTAATATAGGTCAAGATTTTCAGGTTTCTATTGATAACAAAGAACCAGAAGTTCTCCAGGAAACTCCATGTTTTCAACACAAAATTGGAACTTCTAGGCATCTTGCCTCACAAACTGAGCATATACTGCATTCTCAGCCCCTCAGATATGACACAATTGTTAATATTCCTGATAAGCTGATTTAAAAATTCCTATACACACATGCACACACATACAAACAACAAACAGTAAATATCTCTATCATCTATCTATCTATGTATCTATCTATGTATCTATCTATCTATCTATTTACCTATCTTCCATCAGTTCTGCTTCTCTAGAGAAACAACAAATTTATCATAGATCAATTCAAGTTTGACAAACTGAATTTTTGTTATGTGCTTATTTGTCTAAAATCCATCTACTCTCAATTAATCAGATTAGTTTCCTAACATCTATATCTATTTAACATCTGCTGTATGCTAGGTAGTTTTCTAGGTATTGACCATATAAGGAAATGAACAAACCACAAAGTGACATTGTTCTTAAGGTATTAATATTTTGTGTAGATATGACTTATAAACAAATAAATGTAAGACAAGACCTTAACCTGGCAAGTACAATGAAGAAAAAAAAATGAGTTGTGAATCCTACTAACAGTGAATTGAATGATCATCCAGCTTTCTTGAAAGTGACTCTAAGTTCAATAACTGAAAGACAATGAAGAGTAAGCCACTATGGTATCTTTACAATCCCGTATTTTGTAGGGAGGATTTGGTTCCAGAGAGGAGATTAAAAATTAACATTTCATATGTTATGCATAATAGATTTGTGCTGAACGTACAAAATTATTTGGAAAGGTTATCACAACCCAGCCTGGAATTTAGAAGTGAAGGGAAGGAGATAGGTTGACAGGATGGGGAAAGTAGAAGCAATTTAGTGTCAGTAGAGCAGCATAGTTTAGAGGAGAGTGGGTTAAGAGCTGGTGGGAAGAAGTAGAGATACACTACAACATTCTGATGAAGTGCGTGCTGGTATCATGGTACAATTCTGAAATATTCAAATTGTGGCCACATCCTCATTTAATGTAGATCATTCCTACATTCCTATATTGTTAAGGATATATTGACTATAGAGGAAAGAGTTACAGCCAAATATCAATAGTAATCATCCTACTTTAAAAAAATGGATGTCTGAAAGACGGTAAGCAAAGAGGAAGAGTTAAGAAAAATATTCAAAAGTAAACTTTGATAGAAATAATAATGATTTGCTATATGGCTGAGGAGGGAAACACGATATCTGACTCCCAAAGGCCGCACAAAGCAAAGGTAGTGCTGTATTTGATAGGAACACATGTTTTGTGTAACATATAAAATCATTAAACCTAATTTTCTTGAGAAATTTATCAAAGCTCATCACTGCTACTGGATTGAATATGGGAAAAACATGCTTTGTCTCCCCTGCATGCCCCAGTGACCCCAACTGACCACTCTTCCATCCCCCAGGCTGCAGGAACAGTACTGAAAGGGAAAACCTGCCTTGACACTCAAGCATGTGCCCGATCCCCACAAGCCATCCATATTTAGTGTATGTGCTTGTCCATTGCACTAAACAGTAGAGGTGAGGCTTTACAAGCAGGGATTAACTTTCTCATTGTATCAAACAATGAACTTCAACTTTACCATACTTAAAAAAAATATGTTTAGAAGGAGCTGAGTTTTGAAAGCAAAGACAAAAGTTAGGTAACTGGTACAAACTATAGGTATCATTGCAAAGTTTTATTTATGTGATTCATTTAAAATTAAGTCATGTACATTTCTATTATCTAAAGAGTCGAGAGGCCATCTTAAAAATTCCTTATGTCTCAGTGAGGGGAGAAGAGCTTCAATGAGACTGCTAGACAGAGAATCTCTTTTTCAATATGCTACTGTACAGCATTGCAGGGGGTTCTGAAATACCCATCATCCCCTCCATAGTAGGCGCAGTGGCAGTGTGGAATTCTGGAGCTAAATGCAGACCACAGCACTGTAGATGGTACCCTATATTTGCTGGCGATGAGGTTCTGTTTGTACACCCTTCTTTGCTTGCTTCTTTGTCAGATATAACAATGTGCCTAAATTAATGAGCCCATTCAACAGTGAAGACTAGATGCTTTCAGGCATCATTTACATAGTCACTTAAAAGACCTGCATTCCCGGTTGTCTTAATGGACTGGAAATGCCTCCTGACCTTGAGGGCTACTGCTCAGATTAACATTGAGCAGCAGAATGATGTCACCTGGCAGGTTGAAAGGGAGCAGCTGGGCCAGCTGCAGCCAAGCCTCAAGTGCCCTCTCCAGAGTGTTGTCCAGTGTGAGGAGAACAGCTTCTGAGTGAAGTCCTTCTCATTCTGCAAGCGCCTTCTCTAGAGGGTGGCAAAGGACAGCATCTGCACTTTATTGATTGCAGCTGACAAGTAAGCAGTACCTCAATATGTCTCATATCTTGCTTCTCTCTGTGCTGATTAAGACTCTCAAATAAGTGTGTTGCACTGCTGAATTCTAACGGGATGTTCTGCTTTTGTTTGCCCCATCTCAATATTCAGACAACCTTGGAATGAAAGGATTTCAAATTAAGGCAACGTTAAAACAAAACAAAGCAAAACAAAAATCTCTTTAAAATATCTCCAGGTCTCTCTTCCTCTGAGCATCTTTATCTTCTCCTACAAGTGAGTCCTCCCCCGTGCTTAGCATAGCATGGTAATTGTGCTGAGTATGGCGCTGGTAAATAGATTACTGCTGACCTCCAATTCCGCAGAAGTTAATGCTGATGCAAATGTAAGCTTTCCCGCTGTGCCACGTGTTCCGCGGCCTTCATTTATTTCTAGTATTTGTTTTATGTTACTTGTCTTGAGACCTGGCCTTAAATCCGTAAGAAGGCATCTAGACTGTTTTCCCTTCCACTGTGGGCCAGAGGGTTTATAAAAGCTTCGAAGATGTCTTTTCTGATGCCACTTGACCTCTAATCCCCCAAGCCTTTGATCTGATTTCTCTCAAGGTTATCATTTTCCAGGTGTTAGGAAGTAATGTCAGCGGAAAGACAGTAAGAGGCGGAGGGAAGACAGGAATTGGAAGGCTGACCTTAGGGAAAGACTGGGTTTGGCTGCGGGGTTCACAGGAGATGAAAAGGATCTCCCAGGACTTGGAATAGGAATGTGAAGGCAGACAGACACAAAGCAGCCTTCCCTGGACACACCATTAGTCATTAGCTGTCTGTTTGTCTGCCTCTGTTTAAAATGCTCAGTGCAGTCATTTTCAAGGAAAAGGTCCATTTTGTAACATCCCTCCGTACCCAAGAACTTCTAGGCACTAGTGTACAAACCACAGAGACACACTTAGGAAATTGCTAACTTCGTTTACCAAAACTTTAAAAAGAATTTTTTTTTTCTTATTTGGATTTTACAGAAAATTTAAATTTCTTTGTATCAGATGGATTGCTTATTTCAGATATATGCTACTGTTTTTCATAACTGGAAATGCTGTGTTTTTATGATATGGGAATTAGGAGCTGTTTATCCAATTCTGTTAGGAGTTGTATTTTATTATTTTCATATATTGGAAAGACCAGAAAATGTGCTGATTAAATGCTGGGTATCCACTAGTTGTGTATATATATTTTCCATTAGATCATAAACTTCTCAAAAGTAGAAGTCACATCTCTCTATGATCTATGTTTTTAAACACTTAGAGCAATGCTTTAGAAATTTACAGCTCTCAGTTTGGAGAGCTAATATAAAATAAATCTTAGCTTTGCAATTATAATTCCCTCTCTTTTGAATATAGATACTATTACTCTAAGGATTCATTAGATTGTATAGTTGCCAAAATTAAAAAAAAATGCTTTTCTTGTATTCTGTATTGTTGTATATGAAAATATACAAGAATCAATTCTTGGTGGTAGAGGAAATGTCAATTTTTAATGACAATTGCATAATAGTATAGATTCAATTATCAGCCATCTTGCTGCTTTTCCTGTAAAGTGAGGGTATGCTTTTCTTATTTGCCTTATCTCAAGACAATTCTGACATATTACTAGTTTTGATTAACTGGTCTAACTCAGGAAAAAAGTTAAGCTTAATTATAAAGCAAATTACAATGAAAAATTATGTATTAATATTCCCCAATGATGATTGGCGTATGTATTTATGAGAATGCCAGTGTTACTTAAACAGAACAGTTCATGTTCCCTACTATTCAAAAATCAACATTCTTACTGTGATAATCTACAAAACTCAGCACAATCTAATGATGACCATCCCATCCCAGTAGCTAGGCAAGGTTTCAGTAACATGTATCAGGATACCATTCAGAGTGTAGTACCCATCTTTCCCCCAGTTATGAAGGTGACAGCATGGCATGATCAAACAAGTGTCAGAATAGACAAAATCCTGCAATCAGAACATGAAGAGATACTCTTATTATTAGCTACCTGCAAAACATACATCTGTAAAGAGACAGCAATAAATATAGCACCAAAATAAAATGTGAAAGGGGTGACTTAGTTATACAGCATGAATGCTGAATGAAAAGTTCAACCTATGGCGAAGACACATTTCTACTCATATAATTTATTTATATTATGCTTTTTAAATGATTTTCTCAAATGCATATCAGGACAAGTGTTACAAAGTATTTCCTCTGAAGCTTGGTTATAAAACAATATTATTGACAAACCAAGCAAAGATTTTTTTTTTCCTGAGATAAATCATAGTCCCAAATCTAATTATGAGCTCTATCTATCTTGTACAGTATTTTTATACTTTCCTTCACATTGGATATTATTTGGGGTCACATATGATATCTGAATTTTCTAGAGGGCAGAAGAAATACAAGAGGTCAAACAAGGTGTTACAGATAGCACAAGGCAGCACAAATGAGCTCTTGGACCAGAATACTTGTAAATCGTGGGATGAATTCTGAAAACACAACAGATTCTGAAATTGTGCAGGTAATGACTGGTTCAATTTGATTCTAGAAACATCTATTCCAGGTATCTGATCTTAAAAAGCAAAGAAATGTTTTTTAAATTTAAAACAAAATGACTATTACCTATTCAGTCTAGATAATTATTGAGGCTGTTTCAGGTAACTAAAAAGAAGCAAGGTTGTTTTGTCTGAACTACTGGAGATGCTACCAAGAGCTCCTGCAAGGGATGCAAATGGATGCTGTAAACCACAAATGCCAACTCTGTAAGATAGAGTCTTATTTGTGCCATTTTTTCTTTCTTGTTTTTATGCATAAATACACATATTTACATATATGCATACAAAAAGACATACACACATTACAAACATAAATGTATACCCAGGTGTTCCAGCATAAAGGTGAGACAGATGAATTATTTTACACACTATCCACCTACAAATTGAACATCCCCGCAGAAGACAGTACCAATAAGGTTTTCATGGCTTCGGTAGTCCTGAAGGAGATAATTCAATGAAGGATTTTGAGCATAATAAATGTAAAGCTACTAAAACAGAGAATGCTTTACTAGTTTTATAAGAAGAACATTCTAGAGGAATTTAATAGAGTAATGGTTTTATTATAAATTTCTAGAGGTGATGCTATATTCTCCCACATTATCTTTCATTCAGCAGAGATTCACACTGGAGCTGTTTTACAATATGATGAATAGAGATCACGCTGGAGAAGCAGAAATTCTGATTTCTGCTTCTTTTCAAGTTTATTATTTATAACACTAAAGCAGACCCTGATTTGGTTATGTGGTGTCTAGGCTAAACACTTTGTTGGACAACATTTACTGGAAAATGAAAACACTAGGATTTGTGCCAGCAGCGCTTGTATCTCATTGTATATGCGCACCTTTCAGGTCTTAAATGCAGATTTA
Source organism: Cricetomys ansorgei (assembly GCA_026225945.1). Classification (NCBI taxonomy): domain Eukaryota; kingdom Metazoa; phylum Chordata; class Mammalia; order Rodentia; family Nesomyidae; genus Cricetomys; species Cricetomys ansorgei. The sequence continues at coordinate 3,866,675 of JAMJFZ010001074.1, forward strand.
AATCTTCAGCTGCTGAAATGAAGTTGACCATTAGATATGTTCAACAAAATGCTCATATAAATAAACATTTTTAATATTTATTATTATAATTATATGGTATAATGAATATATTATATATATTATAATAAAATAAAGCTATTTTGTATACATTGAGACATAATATATTATTGCTATATAACACAATCTATTGAATAAGAAGATAAATACATTTTTATGGGCATTTTAAAATATGTATTATTAATTTTGAAAAACATAGAATGATTAAAATGCTGTCATTTTAAAATGCTTTATTTAGTTCTGCTTGTAATTTTTTTTTTTTTTTTTTGCTTTGTTTTTGGAGAAATGTTTTCTGTTGTGACCCAGACTATCTTTCAACTCCACATTCTCAACCCCAGCCTCTGGAACTGCAGGCATGTGTCATATGCAGCTTTAAATAACTTTAAAGGAAAATAAATTCATGTTTGTTTCACTGTGGAATTACAGAAGAGAGGGTCTTAAATAGAAGCTTGTATCTTACAAATGCCAGCTAGCTATTCTTATATGTAGATTAGTAACAAACCAGGAATCTGGTAGGAACATCAATCCATAAGCACTTTATGATGAATTTAAAATGCAACCAGCATTGTCATTTTTCCATCTGAAAAAATCTGAACAAAGAGAAAAATGACTCGCTTTTCTTAGAAAGTCTTTTTTAAAAATAAAATGCCTAAAACAAATGCTAAACAAAATATTTTCAAACTCAGTTGCCATCAGACAGTCACTATTTTAAATATAAAGATAAACTGCATAAAATATACACAGAGAAACAAGGATACAGTTGCTATATTAGGGACAAAATAAAGTATTAGCTCGATATTTTCTTCAATTCCCCAAACCCTCTGAAGCTGTAAGAAAGATGATCAACTCTGTAAATTATAAATTGTGCTGACAGGGCTGTACCAAAATATCCTTGGAAACACAATACTTTTGAAAATTTATCATCTCAGTTAAACCAAAACTACACACAGGAAAAGAGAATAGCAACATTCATTTTGATTTTAGAAATTTTATATTGCATAACTACATCATAAAATATTTTAGGGAAAAAATAGCCAAAGTAACAATTAAGTATAAATTAATTAATGATCATTTATATGTATATAAAACACCTCATTGACTTTTGACAAATTCTCAACTGCTAACTGCCCTTCACTGCAATTCTGACTGAGAGCATGAAGGGAAAGGCAGTTCCAAAAAGTGTGTGTTCTGTACAGAACTTTGAACATAAAATACGTCCTCCTTTACTGATGACTTTCCTTTATGAAACCAGAGGTTTCTGAATTCCAAGCAGCACCACGTAGCATTGAAAGAATTTACTTTACCTTTGGAAGTCCCAGAATAATCCAGTTTTCAGTATGTTGCATATTGGCTTGGCATGGAAAGTTCTTTAGAAGTGCCAGGCAGAATAACTTGGTGTAGGAGCCTGGTATCTTTATTTTTAAATGGTCTACACAATGCCAATGTAACACAAAGTATTAGTCATCTATTTATCAGACAGCATGTCCATCACATATATGTTTGTCTGAAAGGTTAGGAATAATACTGAGTGAGTCTATTGTAGGCAATATAACTTCCGTAAATTGTAGTACTTATGTTGTTGTTTTATGGTGGTTAAACAGAGTTGAAATAAAAATTCATGGATGGATAAAATTGCCTTTACTGTAAATACCTAGAGACCCATGGTTTAAATGTATGCCATGGGTTCATCTAGGTTTAAATCCATCCATCTCTTCTTAGAGAAATAAAAATGGAGTAGAAAACCTACTCATATTTCTTGTGTAAAATGTTCGCTAATAAAAATTATAAATGTACGCATATGCACAACCATTAATCATACACAGTTACTGAAAGTGATTCAGAGCATCATGTCACTTGTCATCTCTTTAATACCATATCCATCATCAGATATTTTTGTCACTAAAGCATTCAATTTGTCAGATAAAGCCCTTTGCCTGGGGGAAATATAAACTATAGCTTCCATAATGAATGAAAATGAAATGATTCCCCACAGTATATTGCCAGCCTCACTGGAAATAAAATAACTAATTAAATAACCTCCTTTTAAAATAGGTCTGTGTCTTGCTGGCACTTTTCTTTATAGTGGTAGAAAACCAGGGTCTCTCATGGAAGAACCTCATATTAACAGTGTGACAAATCAGATTACACATCTAAAAAGCACATATATGATAAATATTTTCCAACCAATTTAATATCTGAATAATGTTACATTTAGAATAAATGAAGATGCTGTTTTAGCCATTGGCAATTTTGCTGCAGTGATCAGTGATACTTCATTTATTCAAGTGCTTTTCAGAAAGTAGCGTAACAAGCATTTCCTACTAAACTGAACCTGTCTTCCCTCCTATGCAGCATGGCCTTTTCTGATTAATCATGACACACATATAAACAACATGAGAAAAATGCTTTCATTCACTTTTTATGATTCCAATCCCACACACAGAATATGCTGAAAAAATTATAAATTGAGTATATTCCAATGTGATATTGACAGTAGCTTTAAAAAACAAAATGTTTTGATCATCTAAAACTAAAAGATATTTTTTTGTTTCAGTTTTTGAGATTATAATTTAATTATATTATTTTCCCCTCTTTTTTCCCTTCAAAAACTCCCATATACCCTTCTTGATCTATTTCAAATTCATGGCCTCTTTTTTCATTAATTGTTGTGAATATGCATCTGTGTGGATACACATATATGTTACTAAATACAACTTGCTAAGTCTGTATTATGTCACTTGTATGCATAAATATTTGTGCTTGTATGCAAATATACAATATGCTTAAACTGTATAATGTCATTCCTATGAACATAGTATATTTGTGTATCTGTGGTAGTGTGTGCATTTATAAACACATACATACAACCCATTCAGTCTGTATAATGTCACTTGTATTTGCATCTTCAGAAATTCTTCTTTACATGTGATACATTTGTCACAAAGAAATGACATGGGCTTTTTTGTCAAAGTTTCATTGTACTATTTGAAAGATAAAAAGAGCCAATTGTGTTAAATATTAAGTTAAAATACAAAAAAAAGTACAAAAATAATGATAATATTAAACCACCATGTTTTCTAAAAGTCTGTAATTTTAGTAGAAAGATCTTTATGAGTATCGAGATTGCTCTTCAGCATATGCAAAACATAACAGAGAAACTGGAAAAGAAGTGACAATATCAGCAGTATGTTAACTGTTTTAATTTGCTTTAGTTACATTCTATTATAATCTATAATATATGCACTAACATCTTCAATTTGCATAAGTTGAATTTATTTCACAAATGATAGTAATGCAATCATTACCCTCTATGTGTATTGTGCTGGCCTACCCTTAAACATATGTGACTCACCCCACCAGCTTTAATCTTTTCTCATTGTCTATTTACCCAATTGACAAGAGATTAATTCAATATTACATGATTCAGAAGCTCCACAATGTCTTAAAAAATCCAAAAATTATTCTGTTCAATACATACATAAGTGTTACTAATTACATTAATCATTTCATTTGTGAATGATTTCATTGTTTAACTGATCTTACTGGTCTGTACTACTGCCTCCTGTTTCTCCTATGGCGCCATTTAATTAATTCTGTATACCGAAGAAATTACCTGAAAATCTCACTACTTCACTCTCCTGAATCCACATTTTTTCAATTAATTTCAAACACTCAGAAGTTAAGGGTCAACTAACTTCTGAATGTATGGATGTAAATAGTATGTATACGTACTATTTACTGTTTAGTAATACAGTACTAGATATTTTAGAATACATCTTACACAGACTACAGTATCTGAAATAACTCTTTAATCAATGTCTATCACTTTTACCTGTCACATTTTTCCTCTCACCTCAATTAATTTGGTCAACTATAAAACAAAGAATTCTTAAGTCCATATTGTACTTTAAAAAGCATTTGTATATTCTTTGCACATATATTCTTCTAAGGAGCACTTCCAAATGTTGTCTGTCTTCCTTGTGATATTATACTTGCTTTAAAACATTTTATATTGGGATTTTGCCCAGTGTAAAGACTGGTATATTCCCTGAACCATTCATAGTGGCTGGCAGTAAGAGATACTCAATTATATATATATAATTCAATAAAGTCTCAACATAATGGACAATCTGTCCCTTTGCATCACTCTCGACGATGAATGCATTTTCGTTCTACATATATACATATACTATTTACTTTTAGTAAAGCCATAATAGATGTTTTAGAATACATTTTATATAAACTACAATATTTAAAATAATTTTTAATCATTATCTATCATTTTAACCTGACATACTTATATATACATATATAAATATATACATACGTATGTATACACACACACACACACATATATATATACATATATATATGTATATATATGTCTTTTAATTCTGCCTTTAGGAGTTCTTTTCTAGGTATGCTGATTCCCTCTAGTACCTGCTTCCCTCAAAAAGTGTCTGTTATTATTGAGTTACTATAAGCATTGTGGTATCAACTACTCGGGGACATTTAAGGAAAGTGCAGAATCAATAGAAATGATAATCATGACATTTGGCCATCAGTCTCCTTCAGATTAGTAAATGAGAATACAGATTGATTCATTTTGGGAGCAGTGCAGGGTAACAGCAGCCAGCTCGGCTGTTTCTGCCATGGACTGTAGGTTAAGGTTTACCATAGATCATATCTCAATCTACCTTGAAGTTGGGGGGTAATTAAATGACTGAGTGGACAGTGCAGTTTTCAGCTAATCTTAAAGATCTGAGTTTGGTCACCAGAACTCAGAACACGGAGGAGAAAACTGACTCTAAGCTGATGTCTGACCTTTACATATGTGGTAACGTATACACTTTTCCTTATAGATAAATGCATATATGTATATATATATATATATACACACACACACACACATACATACATATATATACATATGTATGCATATACATATATGAATATGATTGGGAAGATAAGTCATTTAAAATAGCACTACGTATACAAGCATGAAGACAAGAGTTAAAATTCTCACAAATCACATCATTTCAAGCTTGTCTTTAACCCCAATGCTCCACTACTCAGATATGTGTTAGAAACATTAAAATTCCTGAAAACTTGTGGGCTAACAAGACTGGTACATACAAGAGCAAAAAATAAAAAGTGTCTCCGAGTCAAAGCCAATGACCAGCACCTGAGGTCATCCTTTTGTCACCACAACTGCTGTATACACAGGTCCTCACCAGCCTAAACATGAACACACCCATGCCCAAACATACACACACACGCACACACACACACGCACACACACACACACACACACACATATGTACACACACATACACAGGCACACACAAGCCTGCACATGCACATACAGACATCACACACTCATGCATGCACACATACACACACACGCACACACACACATGCACATACACCACATATACTCATGCATGAAAGCACATGCACACACATATGTACACATACGCACACAGGCACACACACACCTGCACACCCACATACAGACATCACACATTCATGCATGCACAAACACATACACACACACACACACACACACAGTTTTTTCTCTTTGTCCAAGATACAGGTATAACATTTCTCACTTCAGTAAGGTGAAAAATGAGTATTTTGCAGGACATACGTTAGTGGGATACTGTTTAAAATGGCATCATTCCATAGTTGGCGATCTATTAACGAGCTTGGTAGTGATCTACCCACATCCAGAATTTCTACCAGTTTATATTTCCTCTATGGCTGTTTAGCTTCACTCTAAATATAGGGCCTATTTTTGTATTTCTTCATATAAGGAAGCTCTTTATGACACAGAACATTTTTTAATGAGGTGGCACAGAGAAAACTACGGAAGCATTTGTTTGTGACATCACACATAGAACAGGAAGTTAGAGCAAAAGTGACCTCCAATCAGGATGAAAGGTTATCAATAATTTCCAAATTATTATACTTATTTATCCATGTGCTTTGTGTTTAAATTTAAGATTATTTTGTGGATGTCAAATTTTCTTACCAGTAGTTTCTTTTTTAAATTTATATAACAATTTTAGAATGAATAAGAAACTGGTAGTGAAAACATTTGTGTGCACAGGAATACGACATGCTTCACGCTGCCATTTAGTCCTACCTGCCCTTTAATGTGCATCCAAGGTTCATCAACCGCACTTACAAATGTCTAAAGTAAATGTGAGTGAAATTATTCAATTAATTATAGTTATGTTTCTACCTTACAGTCAGTTAGAAAGTGAGTTCTATCCCAGATTTCCATAAGCTGGCTAATGAGAAACATGAATTACTAACTGCAACATTATTTTTGAAGCAGTCTTGTACTATGTGGTTAAGGTGGAATAGTAAAGAAGAAAAATCTTTTCATCCAGTAATAAAAGCAGCCTTGTTACCATATTACTTGGCTAGTCAGCTAGTGAATTTCCAAAACTGTATATAATTATATTTGGGGGAGTAGAGAAGCTGAAAATATAATGTAAAACAGTGGCTGTCTTTCATTTTCATGTTACTAAAAAGTGCAAGACTTAACATGAAAAATATTCCTTTAAAAATACTTCAGTTTAACTTGGATTAAATAGTTGTCTGTTCATACATTTAAAAGTGTTACTCTGTTTCTCATTTTTCATCAATTATATTAGACAATGTCTTCCTCTTTCTCTCTTCCTTCCCTGCCTCTGTTCATGTTTTTGTTCATGTGCTCCCCCCTGTGTGTGTGTGTGTGCGTGTGTGTGTGTGTGTGTGTGTGTGTGTGTGTGTATAAACATTACTAAAGTAAAAGAAATATTAGCTACGTACCCATTTGCCCAAATATTCCTTGCCCAATGTGTCCACACAGGTGTTTTAGTTGATGTAGAGGGGAAGACAGTAAATTCAATGGGAAAAAAAGTCTATTCCTGAGAAATTGATATCAGAGGAAAGATTTGGGACACCAGAGACAACAATTGCATGATACTAATTAAACATTATCTGTGTGGCCTTTGGCGCAATGTTATATGCAATGGATTTGAGTGGACTCTGTTTATAAGCTGAAGGAAAATAAGAGATGATTTTATGTTTCTAAGTATTTTTCTGTTACATATTAAGTTTTTTCAGGTTTTATAATATGTTTGTTAATTATTTGAGAATTTCATACGATGTATGGATCATGGATCATACCCAATGCCTATTCTTCCCAGGTCCACCCTCCCACCCCTGTGCCCTCCAAAAAATAATTTTTAAAAAAGGACAAAAAAGAAAGGAAAGAAATCCATGAACATTTTGTTGCTGTATTCTCAGTGGGTCAAGTTCATACTCAAAATAGATAGACCCTTGAAGAAAACTGTCTTCTCTCCCCAAATCCCATCAGAAGGCATCAACTGTGAGAGCTACACCTCAGCATTTCTATCATAATTTGGGGGGCTTGGCACAGTGGCTCTCAATGTCTCTTATCCTCAGCCATGAACCTGCAGTGATTGATACAACTGCTACAGAAGCTTCCCTGCTCATAGCTGATGGGAGAATGGACCTTGGATGTCAACATGGTTCTCAACTGCAGCATGACTTGTAGACACCAACATGGTTTTCTGTAGCCGCCCTTTTCACAAACATCAACTGGGACTGCAGTGGGAGCCTGGATTATGGACATTTACATGGATTTAGGCAGGAGCAGGGTTCAGGGATAGCAACATTGTTTCTGAAGGGAGCACAAATCACGGATATCAACATGTCTCCAGAGGTAGGCCAGATCATAGACATCAAGATGGCCTATGCAGGAAGCACCGATGTAATTGAATCTAATGTTTAAAAAGGTACTAAAATTTAAAAACATAATTAATTACACATTTAATCCTAAATTAATGACTTAAAGCTGATACACAATTAATTAAAAACCCATTTACAAATGTGCATCCTGTCCCTCCTGGTAACAAATGATCCGTATTTTGTTATTTTTGAGGTGATGATTCTGAACCACTGGTACTTTCCCATGAACTCATACACCAGCGTGCTATTATCCAGCATCTGTGTGAAAGATATTGGCAATCTAGTATCTCAATTACTATTAAAATCTATGCGGATAATTGATTTAGAGATTAAAACAGGGCAGGGATGGTGACAGTGAAGGTTTGTTATGGGTACTCTTCAGTTGGCTTCCCGTTGTCCCTTAAATACAGCTTAGTTGTAACAGAGGGTATCATCTCTGTGCAGGTTACAAGTTTGTAAACCTACTCTGTGATTTCATACAAAGATCCATCTTGTTAATAAAACTCTTGTAAATGAAACTGTGGTTAATGCATATCATATTCTGTTTTTGTTTGTTTGTTTCTTTGTTTTTTTATTTTTACTTTAGTATCTTATGCATAGAGCTAGAGAACAAAACTCAGTAGAGAGAACAATAATGGGCTGATACTCAGGGGAAATGCTCACTGATAAAGCTTCATTCACATCAGAGGAATCAGCTGGTTATAGATAAACTATGAAATAAAGATTTTAAGTCCTTCCTATGACATAGACCTTTTTGTTAGCTCATGATTTTGATAGATACTTTTCAGAACAATGCTTTTGAATGAATAGAATAAAATATAAGGAAACACAAACTATCAAAATGCTTTAAAATGTTTAATAAATATCTACTAAACATTGTTAAAGGAGCTAATAATTGGCTTGATAAAATTTATAATAGGAAACAACATACTTGACATTTTTAGATATTTAAATCAAGTAAAATATGAAATGAGAATGTGTACATTTGCTAATGATCCCATTAAAGATTCTGCTAATATTTTCAGGGGTCATTCCTATATTCATGAGGCTGGAGATTTAGTTTACTTAAGAATTCTTTGCCCCCAAATCACCAGGTCAGTTTAGTCTGTAGCACTGGAAAAAAATAAGACAAATCCATAAATTATGGTTTAATTGGGTAACTGAAAAAATGTAAATATATGAAGGTTTTTCCAAAGCACCTTCATCCATTCATACTTTGAGGTCCCTCTGCTTAGACTCAAAACTTAGAATGTATTAAAAAGAAAGGGGTCAATAATGCAATCAGTAATGCTTGTAGGATAGTATTTATGTCTTGATCAACTAGAAGCTACACCCATAAAGTGTCACCAACATGATTGCCCAAGCATATGCTGAACAAGAACATCAATGGACATGCCAAACTGAACACCAAAAAACATAAGAGACCTTAACCCTACATAAAGAGTCACGCGCAACTGAGGAAAGCTGGGAGCTGGAGAGGTGGTCTTCCACAGGGAAGAGCACACCAATTGCTTTCCCCTGCCAAATGGTCAGCCCTGAATACAAACAAATAAATAATATTATACCACGGGGGAGCATGTTTTGTATAAAAGTTTCCCTGGAGATTGAAACAGTCCACTGTGGAGAAGCTCCTTAAGCGAAAAGGTAAAGAACTCCAAAGAGCTTCAGAAAGTACCTGAAACTGACCTGATTTGCTAGACCTCTCCCTGCCCAAATAAACTGTAAATAATAAATGCTGCAAAGAAGACTCAGACAAGCCAAGCTGTAAGGTAAACTTTGAGACCAACCACCTGCTTGGAAGAAACATAAACCAGCTGACCAGCCTTCAAGAGATTTAGACAAACTGAGGCGCCTGGAAAGGACAATCCCTAATCTAATGAGCTGCCTGCAGGCTGTGCAGTTAGCTCCAGGATCCCATCCTTGAGAGCTGTCACCCATGCTGGGTGCGCTTTGGTGATGCAGCTGTCTTTTGAGTCATTTCTGTTCCTGTAAGTAAACCCTCACATATATTTCGGTAAGTAACCCCAATAAAACTCATTGGCTCATAAATTTGGACTTTGGTGGTATCTGTACTTTCGTCTGTCATAGACTCCTATCTACATTGAGTAGACATATGTGACATCACCGTAGGACATGTTCTGTCACACAACAACAGGTTATATTTAGGAATATATGTGTGTATACAAACACATATATGCATGCAATAATAATTACTGAATCCAAGAGGCCATGGATTTCAAGAACAGCAGAAAAGGAATATGGGCAGCTTTGGTAGGAAGGGAAAAATGTTATTTATATTATAATCTCGAAAACTAAAAAAAAAAAAAAAAAAAAAAAAGAAAGAAAGAAAGAAAGGAAGAGGAAAAATGAAGATTATCAGTTATTCTAGATTACAGAAATGATTCTATTGGAAAGGAAGATAGCATTATCAATTTACTACTAAGTAGATATGAAGTAATATTTATACATGAGTAGTCATTTAATAGATGTTCAACAAATTCTGTGCCTGCTTGAGTGTACTAGAGAAAATGGAATGTGAATTTCTTGGATCAAGTGAACACAGATATCTCAGGATTTCTCTGAGCTTAGAGCTGCATTTTTTTCCATTTTGGATGTTTTGTGGTTAGATAATAGTGCTTGTATTTATAGGCTTTCTTATATGACTCCGGTTCTCTGCATTTTTCGTGTCAGAATAGTTTATTTTCTGTCCTGCTCCCATTTTTCTTAAAGTTTAGTATTGCACTTACTGACTTTGTGCTGGTTTCATTCTTTTTATAGAACCGTACTCCTCCAGTTCAATTTACTTTTACATTGGATATTTTATGTGTCTGTTCCTTTAGAGTTCTAAAAAGGAAGCGTATTATTGACCAGATAAAGCTATTCGGGTGACTATTGTGGAATTTATTTTTAGGATCTTGGCTGCTTTAATGGCTCTTTGGAGTTTAAGATATGCTCAAAGTAGCATGCCCCATGCCCGGCAGATTCTCCGTGGTTATGACTTCTCACTCACCCCTGCTCACTCTGGACACTTCAATCAGAGGACTTCTCCACCACCCACGGCAGTTACATAAGAGCTGTGAGTGGCTCTTATATTCTTTTTTTAGGCTCTGCTTTCGTGATCAACATTCTGATGTAAACATTATTTTCCTTGTTCATTTTTAGTTGGCCCTCCTTTAATTTTTCAGATTTTTATTTGTTGTGACTTTGAGATTTTGAAGCAGGGTGCCATTTTGCTCAGGGTGGCCTTGGACCCACTGTGTATATAAACAAGGTTAGCCATGGATTGCCGTGCTTCCTGTTTCTGCCTCTCAAGTGCTGAGGTAAAGGTCACACACAAACACATCTAACTTCGTGTTACTTTTCCACTATGTTTTACACACAGACACACAGACACACATACACACACACACACACACACACACACGCACACACACACACATTTTTGACATAAACAACCTACGGTACACTTTATGACTAGCAATCTCATGCATTTAATACTTGTCCCCTCCTTTCTTGGCAATACCATCCAGTCTTCTCAACTTCCCATTATTTTTTATTAACAGCTATTAATTAACATGATTATAGAGGTATATTAATAGTTAGTTGGCTATCAAAAAGTCCTAAGTGAAATGTATCATTTATAACTTTGCCTTTATAAACTTCAAATTAAGTAAACAAATAAAACCATGTTTACACAATTTCTGAGAAAGATATATTTCCATCAATATCCTTTCTCTCATCGGAGAAAGCCATCCACCGCTGCTGTAATGCCACAGTAAATCATTGTTGGTTTCTGCGTAATTTCCTCATTGTGAATTAATTCTTTCAGGTTCAGATTGATTGACAGAGTCTAAATTTGACCGATGTGCCCAAGAATGCCTTATCCATATGTGGAGATGATAGTGTGCAGTATACATATGTTTGATGGCTAAAATCTGGCACACAAATCAGATTTTAACCATGTCCCAGGTTTCTAGACCTGGACTGAGTTATTTTCAAATAGTTTTCTTGAAAAATTTTTTAATTTTTGATACTGCATATGCTTTAAGCTCTTTGATGCTTTCACATGCTGAGGGACCAGATGATTATTGAAATAATTTACATTTTTAATCTGAAAGTGATATATTTATATAATTTCATTGAACCACACAGGCTGTGGATTTTATTAATACTAAAGAAAGTTAGGTTCTTCCCAAGCTCCTTATCTCTGTGCGCCTCATATATCTTTCTTTGAACTGGAAACATTAGAGTATAATTTAGCTTAGAGAGTAAACAAAAATTTACTTTTGAATTATAATTCCAAGACATGCGCAGTATAACAATAGAGAAATATTGCCATAAGTTAAAATTTAAAGTTATTTTATGGTGTTTCATTAATTATTTTAAGACCAATATTGAACTACAAAGACATGAACATATGATTCAACTTTTTGGAGGTATCTGATGAGTCCTAGGAAGTGTAGGCAAGCAACTTGCTAATATTTGTTTTTCTTTTTTTTTCTTTCCTTATCATTTTAAGGAACAGTAGGTAACTTCCAGAGTCTGATTTTTCTGTGCAAAGCTGCAGCGATAACATGGAAACACAACCCAGAGGGTCTGATTGAAGATGAAACTTCCATGTCAGCATCGTGAATCCAGCTGAGTGATGCCCTAAAGACCTTTTGGTGTGTGTTTATCATTGCAGAGACCTCACCTGGCCGTGCTGCTGGATCCCTCTCTTGCCCGGAGGACTACTGATCCACTTTCACAGTACCCCGTGTGTCTGCTGTTTTTCTTCTTTCTTAACTAGTGAAGATTAAAAAGTACTATTCATGCATATATGGTGATTTGTATATGTACCTGTGTATATTCATGAATAAAATAGTATGTACTTTGGAATTAATATGTAATTATTAATGCTGAGAAAAAACACCTTATGAAATCTATACTTTATAGAATTTTTTGGTTATTTTACAAAAGTAGCCAACCTGAGTTTAGTAGTTTTTCTCCTGTACCACTGGTATTAAGTATTTCAAGCTAAACAAAGTAATCCTGAATTTAATTAGGTGATGTTTACAAAGATAAGGATAAATACTTAGAATCTTCTAAATTTCTGTATAACAGAAATAACAGGAATAAAACTTGGACTGATTATGAATGATTAACATCTCTTCACCACATTTGCTATTGTTACTACATGTTTACATTTCAAAAAGATAAATTCTAATTTTTAACTCCCCAAGAGTCACAAAAGTCTAGTTTGTAAGCTGTGTTTCATGCACAGATGTTACTAACCATAGAATGGTCATGGCTGCAGAGGAAGTTTCTGGATTTCACATTGCCAGGCTGTTTATGCGATTACAAAAGTACTCATATAATGGCTACATAACTCTCTACTCCCCCAACAAAATTTTATATTCTCAAGGAAAAGAGGGTGTATTAGTTCTGATCCTTCAACAATACATTTAATAGGATTTGAGATGTATTAGAGAATATGTCTTATGGGAACATTGTGGAAGTCCTGACTGTTCTGAGCCTGCCTCTATGTACAGGATTATGGCTGGGAATATATTGGCCTTGCAGGTGTCTCAGATGGCTACTTCTCAGCCACCCTGTTTAAGTTCACCTGTATTCAATTTGACAAATTCCAACTTTTTTAAGATGCTGGACTTCTGCTAGCCAGGGAACTGGAGCTTGGCCCTGTTCAGGGCCCAGATGACATGATCCTTAGTCTATTACTTGATATGAGGGGAAACAGTAGCATAGCCAGTGTGAACACTGGCCACTGCAAACTTAGGCCTCTCAAAGAAAGGCTCATGCCTGTTAATGCTAGTATGGGACAGCCTCTACTTATGTGGGTTTGAAGTAGAAAGAATGGAACTGGAATATAATACAAAAGCTGTTTTTCTTTGGAGAAATGTATGTTCTGTATTCATCTGGAAGCATGTGGCCACAGATTAGGAATACATTCCTAGTGCCCAGGTCTATGGTATGGATGTTTGTAAAGGAGACACCTCACCTGGAGCAATCGGTTGTTTTTTGTTTGTTTGTTTGTTTGTTTTTTCTTGTTTGTTTTTAATATAGGCAACACCATGCTAAATGTTGGCCCTCTGTGACACCAGGCTATTCTGACATTACCATGCCAATGAAAAGGCAAGGTTTGCTGGTACGTCTTCTTTGTGAACTACTCATTTCCAATCTCCTCTCTCTTTTTGTTTAGTTAAAAATTACTTTCTTTTGGTGTCATCTCAAATGTTTCTTTACTAATGCTTCAGTCATAGTTTTGCTTGTTTGCTTCAATTATAATCAGACTCTGTAGTATTCTTTTCATACCATTAATCTGTGCAGTGCATGACCATCCAATATGATTCCATTCTGACTACTGTTGCTCCCTAGCCTCTGAAGGAAGGTAGCTTGATGTAACTGGAGAGCAAATACTTCATTCACAGATGTTATAAAGCCTCATATCTGTATGGGTTCAATAAACATTTGTCGCTAGTTTATTTAATCACATACTTAATGGATTCTGATTTGTGTGCTTTTATTAACATTATTTCCAAGCATGACTGATTTTTTAAAAACACTATTTTACATGAAATTTATTTTGAAAATATATCTTTTATTTCTATACATGTTTTTTTATGTTTATTAATTATACAGATAAAGAGTTTTATTATGGAATTTTCCATATACATGTACTATACAATTATTATATTTACTACGCATTATGTGCTCTTATTATCTTTCTCCACTCTTCTTGGTAACTTTCCTCTCCCTAAACAGCTCCAATTTTACCTGATTCCAGTTCACTCTAGCCATGGTAGTTATCATCAAGAAACCTATTGACAATAAATGCTGGCGAGGATTCTGTGGGGAAGGAATCTTATACACAGGGTTGATGGATATACAAACTTGTGCAATTACTGCAGATGCTCCTCCGGTCAGTGAAATTAGAACTACCACATGATCCGCCCATGCTGCTTTTAGCTATACACTTGAAGGGATCTAAGTGAGCATACCACTGGAACACATGCACACCCATGTTGCAGCAATATTCACAAGAGCCAAGTTATGAAATCTGCTTATCTAACTATCAATGGTGAGGACAATGGAGTATGTATACACAATGAACCTGTAGGCTGCCATAAGGAAAAATCATGTATGAAGATATCTCCTTATTTACTCCACATATACTGCTACTGTTTCCCAGTAATAGCTAAAGTTTATAATATCTTATAATAACCACAAACACAGCTGAATAATTGGGGTTGTGGTTTGGAAAACATGGTGACATCATATTTTAAAAAAGAACGAATCAGTAGATGCTTTCTCCTGCAGTAACATTGTTTGGGTTAAGAGTGTTCCCCCTTGTAAACATGGAGAAGATGCAGGATTTTCTTAGCTTATGCTCTTTAAAATATGATCATTGGAGGCACAACTACTGACGAAGCACACATTGGTTTCAATCACATAAACTCAGTTACTAAACATCAGTGAAGTTATTTGAATATGTAATACAGATTTAAATTAAATAAAGTTATAAGACAAATACATACAAATACAATGGGGATTCATTAGTATAGTCTTTTGTAATAACTAAAAAAAAAATCCTGATGAGATTGTTTATTGTTGTGGTAGTTTATTTTTAGTTATGAATAAAATAAATTTTTGCACTGTTGGGAAAAGAGCTGACTAGGCCTTGGCATTTATATTGCCTGCAGGAGAGGCCATTGGTGAAGGTGCAGCCTCAGTGGCAGTTGAAGGCCCAGATTGAAAGGGTCATAAAAAGAAATTGAGGCTTGGCATGATGAAGAAAGCCTAAGAGAGGCAATTGGGAAAGTGCAGCCCTGTCGCAAGCAAGGGACCCCAGCAGTTCTGAAGATGCCAGTGCCATGGGATGACCACCAAGGACAGCAACAGCAGTGGAATGGAGCCAGCCATAGCCTGGAGGAAAAGCTGTGTGTGCTGCAGAGGGCAGAGACAAAGAAGTGATCCAAGCCCTTTGGAGGAACCCAGAGGATTGTGAGTGAATTCCAGATAATTGGGCATTGATAATGCTTTTCTGCTGTCCAAAGACATTGTGTAAAGCTTGATAGATGTTTGGTTTCATTTGGTCCTGTGCATTAGCAACCCTAATGATTGTTCCTCTTGTAAATGGTTTTTCTGGTGTAGTGTTAAATTGTGTTGTAGAGATAAAGCAATATTTTGTCTTATATAGAAAAGGGGGAATGTTGTGGAAGCTTACTTTTAGTTATGTATAGAATAATTGTTTTGGGCACTGTTGGGAAAAGAGCTGCCCAGGCCTTGACATTTGTATTGTCTGCAGGTGTTGGCTTTATGTGAAGGATATTTGACTGCTCCTAATCTGCTTGTGCTATCAATATAACATATGAGGCATTGTTGTATATAAACAAACAAACACACACACAAAAACAAACGATGCTCAGGGTTCCACACTCCAGTATGGCTCTTGCTATGATTGCAGTTTTCTCTGCTGAGGTCTGGCATGGTTTACATCTGTGAAAATGCCTCCTTGTCTTCCTTGTGAGCCTACACAGTAGGTGAACTACTACAATTTATGGTGTTTAATAAGATAGGTATTTTACAAAATATTATATATATGCTAATAATGAATATATAAAATACCAGTAGAAATACATTTACAGATGAGAAATCTGAGGCTCAGAAGGAGCATTTAATTTGTTCAGAGTACATTGAAAGGAATAGCAGAAGTAAAAATTTGAGTTCTAGTTCTATTTTGATGCAAAGCCTGTGTTCTTTCTTCCAGTATTGCCACCACTATGTAAGGTCACTCCTCAAATGCCATGCTTAAAACTACGTGGTGTAACAAACTCATCCCTTTGACCCACAAGTGGCAAGATCATTCATATGTAGGATTACAGGTTATATAGCTCCAGCTAGCTGGGATTCCAGCCAAATTTAATTTACTATCCATGCACACCTAAGTAAATTACTTAATCACTCACTAGCTCAATTTTGTTGCTAAAGTCGAACTAGAAATAGATAGAACCTATTTCAAGTAGTGCTGAGAGGATTAAGTCAGTATTTAAATTGCTTAGAGGAGTGCTTGACATGCAATGCTATCTAAAATTAAAATCAACATTATCATATGACTATGGGTGAAAAGATACGGTTCATCAGAACAGTTTGTCATTAAAAATTCTTCTTTGCAAGACCATTGACCAAGTGTTAACAGTGTAAAATACACTTTACATGCATTTATAAAATGTTTGAGCCCTTTTCACTGAGGAAGACTGTGCTAAGAGGAAGATACCCTGCTCATACACACTAGTAGCAAAAAGACAAATACACACTTGCACACATAAAAAGTAGATATAGTATGCATTGGGGTATTTGTAAATAGTATTTTATCCGTTAGCAAAGTTTCCAATTGTGGCTGATCAAAAATGCATAAAAGAAAATCTGATTTTTAATTTTCAAAGTACGTCTAAATATATCATGTGTAGTTATAATCACAGGTGGAAATTTTAGGGTAAAGGCCTATAGAACTATCTACTTTATTTCACTCATTTGAAAAGCTAGATAAATTTGACATTTTGAAGCATCACTTTATTTTCTACTGAAGAGTTTAGGTTTTATGTTTAATACCTCCCCCACCCCAAATCATCCAAGTCTTAATTCTTTTTTGGCATCATGTCTGGGAATTGAACATTATAAGAGTTCCCTGGGTAACTATTTTAATTTCCACAAATAGTGCCAGTGATGAAAATCCATTTGAGTGTCATTCCTGAAATTTAATCATGTCACATTTAAACACCCAAGAGGGAAATGTATATGGTTATTGTGAGCCACATAGCCCGACAAATTTTTAAAAGTCCAGTTATTTTTAGATTAGTTAACTAATATGCTCTCAATTTCGATTGCATTACTTTGGTTTAAATATCACATCCAGTTAAACATATACAACAAAACATATCTGTTCTCATAAGGATGGGTTTATCATGTCAGAAAGTCATCATTTTTTTTCCAGGCTGTTTATGAAAATAGCCTTCTGAGCTCTTGAGCTTGTCGTTTAAAATAATCAAGGGAATCTACATGAAGACTTTAATTAGAGGAATTTTTGAGAGTCTGTAATAAATATAGGACCACATAAATGATATTCATGTCAATCAAAAGTAATTTCAGTAAAAATAGAGAGCAACAAAACTTCACTAAATCTTACAGTAAAGAAAGGGAAAATAAACAGGAAATAATACATGTTAAATCAAGTGTGTTGAATGAACGATGATATAAAATATAACCTGAAATTATTTTGCATTAATACAGTTATTAGATATAGTTAATAAACAACTGCTAATAATATATTGGAAAATATTATTAGACAATTCTGAAACCTGACAGGAAAATTTTTATGTCAATGTAGAATGTTGTCTTTTACTGGGGAAGAGGAGATAAGGAAGAATCTTGTTGCGTAATACTGGCATGCCTGGAATTTACTGTGTAGATCAGGTGACTGAATTTTCAGGAATTTTCTGCTTTCACCTCCTGCATTTAGGATTAAAGGCATGCTCCATTATTCCCAGCACAATATTCTCAATATTTGAAATAATTATAACTTTCTTCAAAAGTTAAAACAAATGATTTGCAAGACAATGACCTCATAATTGTGCAACAAATCATAGATCAGACTAGGTATAAATTTATTCCTCACTAAGCAAAAGTGCATTATAGCCACACTAAATGAGCCACATAAGTGAGTAAATATTTTTACATTTCAAATGACTCAAGTGCTCCATTTAATTGTATTGACAAATCTGATTTAACATAAAGCCTAAAGTGAAAGTTGTATGAAAAAAAGTAGGGAAACGAGAGAAAGTTTAAGATGCGAGATGAGCCTCTTTGTTGTTGTTTTCTGTTATGTTTGCTTGATTTTTATTTTAAATTAGGCTTTACAAAATCAGTCAGCCTATGCAACAGGACATGTGAGCAGCACTTCAGTGCTGGTGATCAAACCAAGACCCCCCATGGTGAACAGAGAAAGCAAGCGCTGTACCCGCATAACTATGTCCACTGTCCTCAAACTGTGTGCAGTTACATTTTCAAGGCTTGGTAGCCAGTCGTACTAAGTGCTCAAGCATGGCATTCAAATGTGCCTGTTAAGTTATTTGAAATGAACGATAAGTATGTGATGCAAAATGATCAAGACGTGCTTCTACAGAAACAGCTGAAAAAGAGAAACAAATTCCCTTTTATCTTTCTTATTTCAAGTTGTTTGCATAAAGTCATTGCAAGACAGAGTTACACATTTCAACTTAAGGTAAAAAGCAATGCAATTTGTTTCGATGTGTCCTGAGTACCAACCTGATGTGCTTGATCAGATCTTGTGATATTGAAACAAATTTCTTTAGAATAAAAATTAAAAGTGAAAGTCCGTATTTATACTAACTTGATAGTTATTGAAAGCAGTGAAAAAAATCAAATACTTTTATATGCATGAAACTCAGAATGCTCAGATCATTCATTCATTCTGCAGATATGAGGCATATTCTGGGCTGCCAAGATATTTCTGATACCTGGAAACCTAGATAACCGGGAAGCCAGAGACCTGGATTCTGCCACTTACATTGTGAAAACTGTGGAAACCCATATCAAACATCAGCCTCAGTTTCTATATCTGAATGTCAATCCATATCTTTATTATGACTCTGCACAAAGGTATTGTGTTACTAAGATTGCATAATATTCATAAAATCAGTACTTTATAAAGGTTACTTAATGCCCAACAATTATAAAATGCTATCATCAGTATTATCATTAACTTGGTTTGCCTGAATTTAGGCCCCATTCCACTGATTATAGTCCTGTGACTCTTTTCCCCACCTTGAATTAAAAAGATAAATTGTTGAGGAAGAATTTCTTCCTCCTTATTGGCATTATGAGTAAGTGGTTATCATACAAAGTACACACATCATCTCAGGACTCTACTGTCATAGATGCCAAAAGACAAAGCATTTGCATTTTAAATCCTTGCTAAGTGCTGCCAGTTGGGCTGGGTGCTATTTTATCTTCACACGTTAATTGCAATTTGAGTCTATTTGGTTAAATTAGCTGTTTAACCCAATGAACCTCCTATTGTTGGCATAAGTCTCAGTGATACTGAGACGTGAAATGGGACCAATGCAGAAATAAGCCTGGGTATCTGAGGAGATGTTGTCATTCTCTTCAGATTATAATTATTACACCTTCATGTCTGTGCACGAA
The DNA here is from genome assembly GCA_026225945.1 of Cricetomys ansorgei. Taxonomy (NCBI): domain Eukaryota; kingdom Metazoa; phylum Chordata; class Mammalia; order Rodentia; family Nesomyidae; genus Cricetomys; species Cricetomys ansorgei. Next base: position 3,886,721 of record JAMJFZ010001074.1, read on the forward strand.
TACCCTAGAGAATATGTATATTAATAAGAACACATATGCAATGAGCCACTTCAGTCAATCATACATCCTCAAAGCAGATGTTAATAATTTGGGTCCATGTTCCATTATCCATGCCGATTTTAAAAATTAAAGCAGGTGTGTGTACACATTTATTCACATAATAATACTTACTATATTGGCAATTTCTTCCCATAAATTCTCCTGGGCATTCGCAGGAATAGTTAGCAACAAGGTCTGTACATATTCCACCATTTCTGCAAGGCTCAGCTTCACATTCATTTATGTCTGAGGAAAAAGAAGAGGACATGTATTATTACAAATAAGGAAATGTTTTAATACAAATAAGTGAATGTTAGAAAATGTAAGTATTTTAAATAAATGTCTGAATAATGCTACTCCTTTGAGTTTATGTGCACGCATTTCAATAATCCAAATGCTGCTTAAGCCAACAGTTTTGTTTAAAATAAAATCAATTTCAAATAGAACTGAGAATCCATACAAAAGACCAACAGACCTAAACCATTTCCCAATTCTGAAAATAAATATGAGTTGTTTGGGGAAATATTTGGTGCATCCTTAGAATTAAATCAAATAAATTAGCCCTGATGGAGAGATGAATTGGTTTCTCCTACAAGATCTCACATCTATCCTGCAGCAATGACTGCCAATTAGCACTGTCTCATTTCATCTTAATTCATTAACATTCTAACTGACAGAGATTTTAGTTTCCAAATAGTTTGCCTTTGATGAGACTCAAATTAGAGTTAATAGCTAAAGCTCATTGCATGTAAAGTATAATAAATGTAAATGATGATCACTTCCTGATCTCATTCATGAGTTTCCAAAGTTAGGGTGGCTAGAGGGACTTACCTGTGCTAAACCATCATTACACGCGATGTAAAACCAGGCAAAACAGAAACCATTCAGTGAGTTATGCTAATCTCCATGTTAGTTTTGGACAACAGAGAAAATTAATGTGGGTTTTAAATTCTTATTTTATGTTTTGTATATGTGTATTTGTGTGTATGTGCGTATGCATGCATGTTTATATATATAGTACTGATGTCAGCTAGGAGAGGGTGTTGACTATCCTGGAGCTGGAATTACAGGTAATGACGAGCCTGCTGATATAGGTACTGGCAACAGTATCACATTATCTGAAAGAACAACAAGTGGTCTGAATTGCTGAACCAGCTCTCCATTGTAATTTCTTTATTTTTTGAATCTGATAAAATTCTCAGATTTTTGGTCTTATCATGATTTCAATTATTTTTAGCATGAAGAAAGTCACTGTACCATTCATTTTTTTGTAAATTCAGTGATAAGCTTTGGCTCTATTGGGACCTGTCCTCTATGTCTTTCTCTTGATCACATCTATTTTAATTTATCCTGAATAATCATATGTTAATGGCTGATAAATTAAAATTCCATTTCTAAAACAGTATCATTTGTCTTATGAAATAAGATACGAAATGTTATTTCTTTATATATAGGAATATAGAAGAAAGTTATGTCTTATGTCTGAAGAAGACCAACTAAAAATATAATTTGATTTTGGATTTGAACGTACAGCTTGGTCAATATAAATGAGGACAAAATACAGATGGCATTTCCAGACAGGAGGCCAAAATGAAGCACAACTCTGAAGACATGGAATTGTATTCATGTACACAAGCCTTCTGTTTTGGACAAGTATGTGAGCATCCCAAGCTTAAAGAGACAAGGAAGGGAAGAGATTATAGGGGCCCCTTGGTACTACCTGATCTAATTTGACCTCAGGTTTTAGCACTGCAGACTTGGAATAGGACAGGGCGGTTTCCTCTGATACTTCCAGTTTCGATAGAGGTAATGAAGACTTTCTGCTGTAGACTTAGAACTCAACAGAACAACAACGTGGTGACCATTTCAGGTTTGGTGTTAATGGTTGTAATATGTCATTTCGTTTTTGTGTAGAAGACATTGAATACTTTTATTTTAAGGTTTAAATACCGGCAACTTCCAAATCAAACATTGCTGGTACTTTAATTTTTACAAGAATGGAGTTCTCATCATTCACAATATGAGGATAATCAGGAGTTTTGCATATTAGCAATGATGGGCAAACTCTCTTTGTTTCACCAAGTCTTCCTGATGTTTGTGTAATAAATAGTATTATCAATATGTCAATGTGGACCTAAGAGACAAAATATTTTAAATCCCAAGGGCACATTGATAACTATTAATTAACAAGTTATAATTAAGACTACCTGATTCTTCAAAGGCAAGTTAACACCTTAATTCAGAGTTTAAAATGAAACAGAAAAAAAAAAATTAGTGTTGTACCTGCCGGGCTTAAAATATTTTATAATCATTCTCCGACAACAACAAAGAATCTTTTTATCACTTAAATGTATAATTTTTAGGTTTTTTTAATGCAAAATATACTTAGCTCTAAATTCATAAAAACCCTTAAATGAATTATATGCTTAATACAATAAAAATTTAGCAAATCATCCCATGTGTGCTTATCTAGTAACATGCAGGATTAAAGAGCAGACAGCAATTACACAGAAACGCTCATGTGTTAGCGTAATGTAGCTCTCTCACTGATGAAGGCTATTTGCACTGTGATTAACACTGCAAGCAGTCTAAATGAAAACTGACCTCAATTTGTGAAAATCATGTTTAATTAAAGACTAGATAGAAATGTCCATGGGATACACTGTAGTAAAATGAAAATTAAATCCGAATAATAGAGTGCATGCATTTATTTCTGTCACAGATCAAGTCATTATCATTTCCAGAAAAAAAAAGTCCACATCTATTTTCAATACAGTGAAATGAAAGAGATTATGTTTGTATCTAATCCTTGACACTGTAGTCCTTACTTTAGGTAAATAAAAATCCTCCTACTCCATCAAATTTAAAGTTCAAGTATAATAATAGGCATAATATTTGAGTTCTGAGCTTCTATGACTATCTCTTAAGAATTTTTAGTGGCTTCATTCAAAATGTATTCCTAGTAAAGGCAGGAAACTGACTCCTGAAAACACAAAACTGCTATTTACCATGTGGTACAATTGACACCCTGCTCGCTAATTTCCAGATGAAATCTCGTGGCTCATCTTTGTTGCTCTCATTGCACTTTTTCATTTTTTGTTTGCTTTGGTTTCCTTTTTTGGTAAAGAAAAAAATAACGTGAATAAAGAGATAGGGAAGATACGAGACGAATAGTTGAACTTCCTTAAAAGGAAACCAGAATTTCTGAATCTGTTTTTAAACTGATCACACAGGCTCATATCTTCTAATCTTTACTACTGTGCTGTACTTATTTACTGTAGCTCTTTAAATGCTGGTAGCTATGATGGTTTACCTTGGTGGTCAACTTGATTGGATCTGTAATCCAATAAGTCATACATTCTGCACGAGTCTGTAAGGGTATTTTCTGAAATGATCTACTGAGCAGGAAGACCTTCTCTAGAGGACAGTGCCTTCCAAATTGGTGTCTACAGGGAAAAAGGGCCATGAGAATCGTGTTGCTTTTTGACTGCCTGTTTTCATTCCTTATTAGTGAATGCAACCACCCTGTTACTTCTGCTAGCAGAATCCTACACTGACATCACTACCTAGTTTCTTTGGCCTTCTGACATGAATACAAAACCTACAGTTTTCCAGAAACCCTCAATCCATTACCATATTGAACGCTATCCAGTCCTGTGGACTGAGCAGCTACTTGGGTTTACAAATTCTCCATAATGAAGAAGGCCATTGTTGAACCTAAGTGTGCAAGTACATCTAATTCATCTTCATAAAACACATTCTTTCTCATGCAAAACCACACTCAATATGAATACTCATCTTTGGATAGTTCATCCTACATACAAATATACTCTAAGAAGTATTCAGTTATTCATAATCTTCTTAGCCTGCATCTTTTCTCACATACTTTCTGCAAACAATAGCCTAAAGCCTATAGATTTTTCTTTGGCGTGACTGTCAATTAGCTTTTGAAAATCAAAATTCTATTTGGTAGTATCTTATTCATGCCTCTCAAATATCAATAGATGCTCTACTGATATATGTATGTATATATATTTTGCAGTAGAAAGCATTTCAAGTGGTTGATGAAGTGGCTCAAAGTGGGAGGATGCAGGGAAAGAAGCTCTGAGACATGCTACATTAAATTCTTTTTAGAAATCCAGATTCAGACATCATGGAGGACTGGCTTGGCACAGAAGGTGGGGTGACTGGTAGATAAACAAGCTAGGGAGAAGGTGACTGATATCAGAAGTCTTTTTTAAGTAGGATTCAGTGTTCAGGTTTGGGTAAGATGGCTGAATAGGAAGGGAAGTTGAACAGGCTCTAAGTTCTGGCTAGAACTCCAAGTAGTCCCAGAATGGTTCAGTGTGGTGGGTGTCTTCCAGTAGATACTAAGAAACTAAGGTACTTCTGATAGCTACAGTTTCTCGGCCAATGTGGGATAGCTGTATTTTTAATACTGCCTGCATGTTCTCACGATGACTTAGAATCAGTATGGGGAAAATTCTGTTTTAATTTCTTCCTTAGTCAATATGAATCTTTTCTTCTCCATGTATAAAACAGGTTTGTAGTAGTTAGGCTGCTGTGGCATCTCAGCAAGGAAGACAATGATGCATATTCATTGGTGCAAACCTGCCGGACTTTTAGTTGTGTTTAAAACATTGTTTGTGCACTGTTGGGCGAGGGGCTCCTTGCTGTGCCACCACAGCAGTGGACTACAACACAAGTCCCCAAAACATTAAGCAAGTACAGTGGTCCATGGGCTGAACATACTTCTTTTCTTACCAAAAGAACACCACGCCAGTGCTTTTTATCCCCCTCTCTTTCTTTTTGGCAAAGATAAAATTTCTTAATTTCCTTTGTTTACAGTGGGATGTCTTTTCCCCTTGTGATATTGTTATTGAAAGCTATTTAGGTATGAAGAGCTTATTTTCAAGATCCTACCAGTACTGATCCTTAGAACCATGTCTTCTCTTAGTATCCATTAACAACTAAATATTGTTCAGACCTCTTAGTAATTATTGCATCTTAAATTATTGCAGTTTATATTTTGTCTTACCTACAGCCTTTAGTTTTTCACATTTCTCTTTGAGGTTTGAATGACTCTTGATGAATTCCTAGAATTCTGTTCTGCTACTCACCTGCTGAATTTAATTATGTCATAATCAGAACTCCCTTGAGGATTGCCCAGGCATTTCTGAACCAGTAATATAGATTTTTAATCTTGTATGCCTTTACACATTTTGATCTTGATTTCTGCTGTATTACCAGTAATTCATTTTAAAATACCAAATTAAAAACTGTTACTTCAATAAGAGTTGGCCACATGCCAATTTTCCTTATGAAAAGCAATAGTTAATAAAAGGTTCAAATTGAACATGCATTTACTGGCCATTCTTTGTAAAACATCATATTTTGTACTCATCTCTTCCTTGACAACTTAACATTTCTTTTGGGACTTCAAGTTATATGAAAATACTTTTGACACTGATATCAAGGTGGTGTAATACTCTGGAATGCTACAGTATAAAATTATTTATACAAGGTTTTATTCACATATATTCAGCTGGTTAGAAATCAAGAATAAGATCAGAATAATGACAATACCAATTGACATGATAACATGGAAAATGGATAGTTCACACGGTCCCCTGCCTAGATGAAATGCTATATAGGTTGTCAATGCCTGCTGAGAGGAGAATCAGTCCTTTATGTGGATAATTTTGTATAGGTTGTCCAATCACAAGTGATTGGCCCTGGAAAACTGCATATTAAAGCTGAATCGACTCAGGGAGGTATATGTACTTGCATGAAACATATATTTTCAAATTCTTTAGACTTCTTCTGTGTCTCTATGAGCTCTCACTACCCCATTCTGCCTCAGTCAGCCTCTCTCCACAGTCACATGGCTTGCCTCACACTGCTGCTGTAACTAACTACTTCATATTGCCTCTGTAACTGACTCATGTAACTGACTGACTGTAGCTGACTCTGAGCTGAGAGCCTGCCTTATATATTTTGAGAGTAGGGAGTACCCTCACTCTGAATCACTCTGCTAACTCTTCCTCTGATTAGTCACTTTCACTGCCATTTATTCTGACTCATCTCAGATGCCACTTCTTGTGTGACACTGACTCCTTCTGAGCTCTGCCTCCTATGTCTACTTCCACATTCTGTTTCTGTTTTAGGGATTAAAGGCAGGGATCACCACTGTCTTCTGTCTCTACATTCCCTGCAGACCACACAGGCCTCTGAATGTAGACCCCTGGAATGTAGACCCTAGCTTACATACAGCGATATTCCTCCACAGTCATGTAACATGGGATTCATTTGGGAAACAACTCTAATTGGCACAGTTCAATCAGCTTAACCTCGCATTAACTCATTCAAATTCCAATGAGTACCTTAAATAAAACAGGCAAGTAATGAACAAAGTAACTTGTAGAGTTTACTTCCACATAAGTTTTAATAATGAATTATCAGACAATAAACATTTTAGGGTAAGTGCTTACTGGTAACAATTAGAGGTTCTTATTGATGTATTGAGCATTTCTATAAGCCTTTTGTATGTATTAAATCAAGCTATGAATCAGACACTAAATATATATTTGGATATCTCAGTGAATCTGGACAGTTCCTTTTAAAAAGAGATTTTATCTCCAGGATGGCAAATTTATTCGATTGTCCTTGTCAGGTAAGCATGAGAACCTGTTTTTGAATTGCCAGAATCCATCTGAATCTAGACATGGCATCTCAGGTCTGCAATCCCAGTGCTACTGTATCCAGATTAGAGGAATCAGAGACAGGAAAATCCTCAGAAGCTTGAGGACCAGCTAGCTTGGGGAGTACATCTGCAAAAACAAAGAGATCCTGCCCCAAACAAGGCAGAATGTGAGGGTTTATTTCTGAGCTTGTCTTCTGACTTGTACTCATGCTGTGGCACAGATGAACCTACACCCACACACGTGAATGTGTACACATTCATATGCGGAAGACATATATATATATATACATATATATGTATATATATATATATATATATATATATATATATATATACACACACACCTACAACAACATTTTTATTCAAGAGGATTTTATATTTAATATATTTTGATTAAGGCACAATTACATCACTTTCCCTTTCTCTTTCCTCTCTATGACTCTTCTCACGTACCCTCTCTCAAACCCCAGCAATGCAACCTCATTCTATCTCAAATTGATGACCTCTTTTTGTACTCAGGAAGAGCTACTATTGATACAGTAATAATGATGTGTACATCCCTTAGCATTATGTACAAATTTACTGTGATTAACAAAGAACCATTTGATTTCCATATAGTTTGAAGGAGGAATAAATCTGTTTGCTGCTAAAAGATGAGTAGTAGGACATTTTTCAGATTATTAAAATGGTAAGAAACATGGAAGAACACAATAATTTTGGGAAATCTGACCACTTTAATTCTCTAGAACATTCGCCGCAATTGGATTTGCCTGGTGAGGTGGGGCCATTAAAGATTGTGTTTACTATGTAGACAAAGACTAGATTTTATGGCCTTATAAATCAAATTCAGGAATTTGAACTTTAGTCAGTAGATACTGGAGAGTTAACATAGAAGTTCAAGAAACATACAAGAGGGTATGTTATCGAATAGATTTCTGTTTAGGAAGGTCATTTGTGCAGTGTGGAATCTCATTATTGGTAACATCTTGGAGAAATAAATTCGAAAAGTCAGAATATAAGGATTGAGTCCTTATTAATCAACTATTGAATATACTGGTTACTATGAGTATATATATTTTTGAACATTGAACATGATTTGCAGTGTATAGGACTTCCACATATTCTGGTTTGTCAGATGTAACAAATAAAACGCAGAATGTTTTAGGCATTTATGCAATGTAATACTTACTGTTAAATTGTTGCTTACCTGATATGAAAACTAGTCTGAAAACTGTATTCCCTGCAATACAGTTTTAATTGTTAACTAGACTATGATTCCCCCATATTTCCTTTTTTTTTCCTACAAGCATTTTAACTTTCAGCATATGGCTGTGTTTTAAATTTTGTACATTCAGCAGACCCTTGAGGAAAACTATGTACAGTAGAAAATCATTATTGACAAATGGTCTTCTTTAGGCTCTTGCTCGAGCTAAAATCTATTGCTTTCATTCTGTGAAACAGTTCATAATCTTTAGAATTTCCCTCTATGTGAACTTTAATAAGCTTAGCTGAAGAGCACTCCAGAGGAACATCTGACTGATCACAATCAGCTCATCTTAATATTGTCCCTTCCGTGTATGAGTGTGTGCCTATGTGTGTATGTATATGACATGAACTAGTTACTGTTATTATGCATATTCTTTACACAGGAAAGAAGTGAATAGCAAGATTGAAAATATAAGCAAACTTCCCAGAGTTAAAACAGCAGTAACAATAAATGCAAACACATAATTCATCTTGAGGATCTGATTTCTTCTTCTTCTTTTTTTTTTTTTAAGATGTCTTCTATTTATGTAAGTACTCTATCTGCATGTATACCTGTATACCAAAAGAGGGTATCTGATCCCATTATAGATGGTTGTGAGTCACCATGGGGTTGCTTGGATTTGGACTCATAACCTCTGAAAGAGCAAGCAGTCAGTGTTTTTAACCACTGAACCATCTTTCCAGCCCCAGCATTACACTTTATTTCCATTCTCATCACCAAACACATTCACTCTCACTCCATATTTCCATCTAAGGCTCTGTCTGGTACGTCAAGATTATGGGAAAGGAAAACTTCAGCATCTTTAACGGAACGGCATTTACAATAACTGAGAAATATTATCATATTTCCTCAGGGTCAGAGATTCCTGACCAAAGGTCTGAATTTGAATACCTCCCCTTCCCTCGTTCCTTTTATCCCTCTTATTAATTGTATTGAGGTCTTTAAAGGATTTGAGTTTGATGGGCTTAAAAAATTACTTCTAAGGCCCACAACTGGTACAATGAAGACCCTTTCTTTAGTGAAGGATTTATTTGGTTTCTGTCTCCTTTTCCACGTGGCATTTAGCTCTGTGCTCAAATAAAAGCTTCATTTTACTTTAGATTATTTCTTTATAGAGGTTACAGGCACATTTTATAGTTTTAGTAAAAAGGTTTTGTTATTTTCTTTGAGTAACAATTTATATTCTTTTAAAACATCTCTTTGAAGTATTATGTACATGAAGAAAAGAATACAAAATGTTTAATAAGTAAATTTAAAGAGACAACCTATGCCATTGCCAAAGTCAAGAACTAGAATCTTCCTAGGAGTCCCAACGCCTTCTGGTTATCCTTCAAGTGAACGACTTTCAGCATACTTTCTTGTAGCTGTCTCTTGATGCAAATGTATATTGAATATCTTCTTAGTATTATGTAAGAGTGCAATGCCTGGTTCATTCGCATTCACACTTTCAACATTAATAGATAATGCCAGACTGTTTTATAAACTTCTGCCATGAATTACACTGCTATCAGCAATTTAGTTCATAATACTTTTGAAAACAGGAACTACAAGAAACTTACAAATGACCACTTATTTCATGTCCAAGTTATGCATAGAAAGGCTTAATCCAGTAGAGCCTTTAAAGATTCCACTTAGAGGATATTATTAATAGAACAAATTCAAACTTTCCGCTCGCCAAGTTAAATTACATTTTCCTGTTCAGTGGTTTTGAATTTTTTTAATATCAAATTATGCTGTAAACGTTCAAACATTGTAAGCACTCTTTATTTAAATATCAGTCACTGACACTCGGTTATAGTTTGTGTATATGTAGAAAAATACGCCAACATAAACTTTTAATTAGTTTGTTTAAATGATTTCTACAACTGGACTCTCAACTGTATATACATAAAGACTCATTAAAGATATATAAATATGTCCTTGGTGCATATTTTGATATCTTCTATATGTTGGTGTGATTAAATAAAAATGATTGTCCAAAATGATGAATTAGATAAAACTTCTAGAGTGCGTGTAGGTTAGATAAGGTAACTGATGGCAAGAAACGTTGCAAATTATAAACTTTTAGGGTTTAGAAAAATTCACTCCTGTTCTTTCAGTAAGTTTTAAGACATATTCATATTATTTTATAGAATATTTTATTATATTCCTGGAAGAAAAGTAAGTACATCTATGATAAGGATTTTTATATACAGAAACTTTTTTGACATTATTCGTAAAGAAACAGGTAGGAGTTTTATGAAAAATTTTTGGAAACTCTTTCTTTTTTTAGCTCTTCCTTGCATTACTTGAAAGACAGTGGTTGATCGAATACAATGTATGGTCCATGGAAGTTTAACCCTACTGAAGAGGTAATTAAAGAAATACCATATTTTTTTTTCACAAATTGTGACATTTACTTGCATTAAAGTTGTACATCCAGTTTCTGTAAACACTGGCAGACAAATCATAAGTGTAGAAGGCACTTCAAATTCTAAGTAGCTTCAGTTTCCATCAAGGGGAACAGAGTAACTAGTGTCCTCTCATTTTGGAATCTTTTCTCCATAATTACAGGATGTTGTGGGTTCTTTTGGCAGAGCTTAAGTGAGAAAATTTCTGCCAGTCAAGTCTACCTTGAAGAATCTGTTTCATTACTCATTGCTTAAAAGTGATCCATTGTTTTTATAATGTATTTTTATGATCATTTTTGTTGTTCCATGCTAATCTGATACATCATTCTTCTCAAAGTGATAATTGTGGTGGGGGTGATTCAAAAGAACTTTGCTTCTGTTCCTAACCTTAGTAATATGGACCAGAGTTTCAGGCAGGATATTTTGTCTGAAAAAGCAGTGTTTGGCTAGGTATTTTTTACTACTGACTAGATTACTGATTTTGAGAGGAATCTCACAGGACAGCATGGTATGACAGAGTCAAGACAGAGTTTAGCACTATCCAGAAGAAAATAACAAATTCTGAATGTAAATTCCTATAGTCATTTGGAAAGCAATAAGAACATTCCTGGGAAAATTACCATTAGAACTACTATATGATCTATCAATCCCAGTACTTGGTATATATCAGAAGGAAGTGATGTTTCCACACAAAGAGGAATCTGTATGCTCATATCATACTTATCATCATGCATGCTCATAATCATTGGAATACAGTCCACAAAACCCAAGACGTGGAAGAGACAAATGAATACTATTTCATGAGTATAGTAAATCCTTACAACAGAACACCATTCAGGTCCAGAAAAGGAGGAATCCTACTCTTATGAGAATGTGAATGGAACTGGAAATAATTACGTTAAGTGAAAAACACCAGACACAGAAAACCAATTGTCACATGGATTAAATATCTTAATTGGTCTCAGTTATTAAATCATTTATGTGAGATACAGGAGGATTGAGGCATTTCTAAGTAAAGAAATTACATAAGAAAAATGAGCTACAGAAGATACAGACAACAATAAAACCACAATCAATAAGATGGGACATGTTTGGACACTAGTCAAGGTTAATTGATATACAAAACCAGAAAAGTCCCTTTTCTAGAATTAACAAATGACTGGCATTAAAGCAGTTGTTGTAACAGGTAGGAACATAATAGAGAAAGGAATTGCGTTTATAGAAGTGAAAACTGCAATTCACTGAGGGAACAGTACACTAGTTAGACATAATAGCAGGTTAGGTATTGCCCACACATTACATATTCCCTGAAGACTAGTGAATGCTAAAGTGATACTAATAAACAGTACACACAATAACCGTAGAGGGACAAAGCACCCTAAGCATCTGTGACTTTGGGACCACGTGCAGATTGAATTTAGCTGCAATCTGAGTTCTTGCAAAGGAGAAGCAGGAATCTTTAGAGTAAATGTGTAAATTTCTCTTAAACAATTTATCTGTATACGCAAAATGTTTAAGAGGTTCCAAACATGATGAATTACACAAAGAGAAACTGTGATTACAGAAAAGCCAATCCTGTAAATAGTGAAGACTTTTCCATAAGGCATGGGTATCTATTTGCATAAAAAAGAATGTAAGATCCTCATCACTTCACTCATAGACTTACTTGAAATAGATCATAGACTCAAAACATAAAAACTAAACCGTTTTTAAAACCTGAAATGCATATTAAAGAAATCCTATTTGTGCTCAGGTTAGGCAAAGAATTTTAAATGCAGCATCAAAAGCATTAATCACAAAACATTGATTAAAGTCTACATTATTGAATTGTATTGAATTGTAAATGCCTGCCACTCAAAGTCAAATTTAAGTAGATTAAAAACCAAGCCCCATACTTAAAGAATACATTTGTAAGTCAAGAATCTAGGACAGCATTTGCATTTGCAACATATAAAGAATTATAACAACATCTTAATAAGAAATAAGTAACTCCACAAAATGGTCAAAATATTCATGAAATCATGAATTTTACAATGCCAGAAACTGTATGAAAAGATATTCGACAACTTCATCATAAAAATTACAAAGGAAAGCCAAATTAAGATGTCACTGAACATGTGTTACAGTGGCTATAGTTATGACACTGGCTTTACTGATCTTGTTGAGAATGCAGAAAAATTTACTTCATATAATGTTGAGTATATAATACAGTCACTCTGAAAAAAAATCTGACAACTCTTCATGTAAACACTATGTCTCCAATACTATGCATTCATTTCACCCTTACACGATTGCCCAGTGCAGATGAAAACAGGCAAGTGTTGATGTCTATAGCACCTTTATTTAAATCATCTAAATTTGGTGTTCATCATTTTCCCTGCATATATTTTTTGAGATAAGATTTCTATGTTGTAACTCTGGCTGTCCTGTAACTCACTCTATAGACCAGACTGGCCTCGAACTCACAGAGATCCTGAGATCCCTCTGCATCTGCTCCCTGAGTGCTGGAATTAAAGGCTTGCGCCGCCACCACCCAGCTCGTGCATATTTTTTTAAGCTGTAGCAGCTATACAGCATTCATTGCTATTCACCAATAAAATGAATTCTTGATACAAGCACTAACATGGAGAAATCTCAAAGGATTTATTCTTGATAAAGAAGCCAGACAGAAAGCACCTGTTATGCGTTTCTATTTTCATATTTTTAGAAAATGAATCAGTCTGTAACGAGAGAAAGTCTAGAGGTTGAGACGAAGTTACAGACTCAAGAAAGGGTGAATGGGTGCAGGGACACAAAACGGAATGTTCAGTATATCTAGAAGGGGCTGGTTTCACAGTGGTCCATTGTGTCAGAATGAAGCACACTGCAACATTTTAAAAACATGTCATTTTGCATCAAGTATTCCTCAACAAAGCTGCAGAATCAGTGACCATGGCACATATTTATTGGCCGTGAGATGAGAGCTATACCAACACTCAACACACACACAAATCCACACCCACATTCGGTATATCACCAACTGGCCCATAGAATTAATGAGGAAATGCCAGCCTTCTCTGATTCATAACAGAGAGGAATTTTTCCTTTTTAATACATTTTGACTCGAAACGAGAACCGTGTAGCCCAAATGAAACGAGGCAGGCCCAACTAGGAGGACTGTGTGGTTAAATCAAACACACTAATAAGAGGAGCTGTATTCATAAAAGTAGCAAAAATTCTAATTTTTGAGGTAGTTCATGTGCTACTCTCCAGGTTATTTCCATCGTTCAAGAAAGGCTTTCCAGGAAGCCTTAAATGAAGATGAAAGCTAGTTAAACCATCAGATTTTTCTTTTGCCCTAAGATTTTTGTTTTCAGACTGAAATCCTTTCTGATATGTTGACTTTCAAAAATCTGAAACCATTAGAATATAAGTGTGGTTACTAATGCCTTCCCTAATAGTTTCTATTACCAGTAGATTTCTCAGAAAAAAATCATTATGCATATTTATGCTATATATATATATATATATATATATATATATATATATATATATGTGTGTGTGTGTGTGTGTGTGTGTGTATATATTTATATTTTCATGTGAGAACCATGAAATACTTTTCTCTGGGTCTATAATTTTTTAAAAATGGATATTTATATTAGGAGGCTTATAATTTCTTTTATATACATTAAGATGGAAATCTCATATCCAGTTATTGCTTAGCATGTAATCTCACTCTGAAGGGATAAGCCTCAGGGACATCCCTTTGCATCTTATCCATTGAACCTGATTAAAATAATTAGCTACTTCTATAACAAGTGCTTTGACAAACGGGCCTCCTTCTGTCAGACAGGAATGGCTCCAACTAGAAACTGTGTCACTGGAATATTCCCGTATAAGATTCATGAATAAAAAGAGTTTAATTTATTTTAATAAAATTCAATGACTTGTGACTTACACTAAATATCAGTAAATAGTAGCGTATGTGTAGCTCCATCCACTTAATGTGCTTGTTTAATTGGTTCAGAGTTAATGGTTTGCATCTATGCATCATCTTCCACACAGTCACCAAGTCTCCTTTCGCTGAGCTTCAGAGAATGAAAGAGGAACCATGGAGTCTCACTTAGATGAACTACAGGATTCTATTTAGATGCGATGTTAATATTTTTCCAAACTAGAGTCTTTTTGGAAATGAAATATTTAAAATATTTTGATTGATTATTATGCTTTACTGAAATACAAATATATTTATGACATTTGCAAGACATTATGCCAGTTTTGCTGCTAAACTATATTATGTCCCTGTTATGTAAGTGTAGAAATGGCAACTTTGTGTATTATTTTGTGTCTATTTGTGATATTCTTTAGCTCACAGCTTTTCCTTTATTTTGTTCAAAATCAATAATCTAGCAATAGTCAAATGAGGAATTATCTCCCTAAACACTTATCCTTTTATTATTCATTCTGATATTGTGTGTGTGTGTGTGTGTGTGTGTGTGTGTTTTCTATATGAGTATAGGAGTCTGCAAAGCCCAGAAGAGGTACCAGAGCCTATGGACCAAGTGTTACAGGTATATGGGAGCCATTCCACAAGCCATTCTAGGAGCAGAATTCAGGTCTTCTGGAAAAGTAGCAAGAGCTCTTACTCATCGAGCCACCTCTCCAGCCCCACTTTTGAGTTTTGTTATATATTATTTTCATCCTTACAGTGATTACTTTGGAACCTTAAATACACAACTACATTTATACCTGCTTTTTGCTTATAAGTTTTAGACATTAACCCTGCTGCAAATCTCTTTCCTATCTCCAAAGCCCTATTAATATGTTTGATTTTCATTCTGTAACAAATTATGTTCTACGGTTTTGTTTAAGTCAGCTGCATAGATAGTTAATATGGGTTTAAACAATTCAAAGACTCATGGCCTACAGAAGTGCATGTGGAGTTATTAGACACCTAAAATATTTTATTTATACTTTGAGAATTTCATATAATGTTTTTTGATTGTATTTATACCCACCCACGACTTCTGCCAGATCTACTACACTTTCCCTACCAACCGAGCACTGAGTCATTTGTTGTTATAATCCCATCATGTCCAATTAGTGCTGCCCATATACTTTTGGATGTGGGGTCATGCACTGGAGCATGGGTGATCTATTATGGGCCACACCCATATAGAAACTGTCTATCAGTAGTTCTTTAAGGAGAGCGGAAACAGAATGCCTCCCTAGTCTCTCTGTTCTGGAATTTTGTCTGGTTTGGGATTGTAAAGATATTGCACATGCTATCATAGTCACTGCGAGGTCATATGTGCCTTTATCCTGTCGTGTCCCTGGAGTCATCCATTCCCCTTGGCTCTCTTAATCTTTGGGCACCCTTTTCCACAATGATTCTTGAGTCTTTGGCAGAGGAATATGAGTTAGATATTCCAGCAAGGGTTAGCATCCAGTTTCTCTGCACCATTGCCAGTTATGTGTCTGTGCTTATTAACATCCACTACAAAACATGCTTCTCCGATGAGGATTGAGAGATATCCTAATCTATTAGCACAGTGATAAGTCATTAAACATTTTTATCATAACAATAGTAACAATAATAGTAGTATTCCCCTAAGCCATAGGGCCAATTGTGCAATAGGATCCTAGTCCTAATAATAATGCTGAATGTGCTTTCCATCTTATGAGTGAGAACATACAGCTAATAAGGAAGTGGTTGGTTACTACCCGCTAACAATCATTTCATTATTGTACTTGTGGGCATATTCTCCCCAGTTATTCATTACTATAGCTCACAAGGGTTCACAGATGGGTAAGATTCACAGTTACTTTTCTCCTCTGAGTGGTACCTTCTAGCAATGTAACAACTTGCCAATAGGTATTAAGCTTCCAGAGCGGCACCACCTTGATTTTTTTATGTTATATGACTCAAGCATATTGTGACTTCAGCAATTGGATTTACCATGAATTCTGGGGTGTAACCAAAGCAGTGGTGATAACCTATAATGTTTGAGGGTCTATGACAGCCCTCTGGCTATCACCTTCAGAAGAGACTGCCATCCAGGAAGTGGGATTTTTATTTAAATGTCACTATGCATCATGGCCAGAGATCCATGGTAGGCTACACTGAGTTCTAGTTCAGCAAGATATCTACTGTGTTCTGCTCCCTGATGAGGCATGAGCTCAAGCATGCCTCCTGCCTAGTCAATCAATTTCTGTCATTGAAATCTGGAACCTGCACAGCCCTTCACCCCCCAAACACAGTACCCACATTTCATATTGCAACTGTTATAGAGGAACATACTTATTTGAGGGCTTGCTTAGAGTTTCACAGATTATCATCAGGTACATGTACATTATCATCAGGATGGAGAGCATGGCAGCATGCAGGCAGGCATTGAAGCAGTAGCCAAGAGCTATAATCAATCTATATGCAAAGAGAAAGAGTCTGGGCCTAGAATGAACTTCAAAACCCCCAAACTCACCTCTAGTGACACACTTTCTCCAACAAGGCCACATCTGTTCATCCTTCTAATCCTTTCAAACAGCTCCACTCTCTGATGACTAAGCATTCAAATATATGAGTCTATGGGAGACATTGTTATTTAAACCAACACATACCCTAGATGAAGATCTAGATTCAATAACTTCTATAAAAAGGAGAATTAGTAGGTTCCTATAAAAATAAACTCCTACATAGGAAGTTTGAAATCAAATGGTCAACCCTAAGTATTTATGCATATGAGTAATATTAAATGAATTCAGCAGGTTGTATATACGTGGGTGTGTGTGTGTGTGTGTGTGTGTGTGTGTATGTGTGTGTGTGTATCTATGTATGTATACACACATACATACACATATGTGAGTGTGGTCCAATGATAATTATGAATTTGGGATGAGGAAAATTAGAGGAGTTTGGGAGTAGGGGTAGGAGCAAGAAGGTAGTGCTCATATCCAAAACTATCAAAAAAGTTAAATTAAAAAATATTGATTGCCAGGAGTTAATTTGGTCACAATATTTTCTTAGAAGGAAAAAATGTAAATGTGTTCTTAATAAAGTACAGAGAATATTTATTTTATCTTTTTTGTTTTCATTAAAATAAAAGGTTTTTTTTTTTTTTTTTTTTTAGTCAGAATCTCTATATAAACTTTCAGTTTCATTCTTCATAATGAATTAGGGGAATTACCTGGTTGATTCTGAAACAGCCTTCTGTGCATGACGTTTGTGAAATACTAATCTATCAAATAATATTCAAATCACTGTTGTTTCTTTTTTAAATTTATTAAGTGAGACAGGGTCTCATTGTGTAGTGTAGGCTGGCCCTAAGCGCTTCATTTTCCTCCTTCAACCCCTTTATATGGAGATTAGCGAAGGGAGAAAACACTGCCGGCTCTTTTCAAAGTACCAAAAAGAACAGGAAGAATCAAGACTCCGAGGTGTTGACATGAGGTTGTAAAACCTTCAAAAGTTAAAAAAAAAAATACATTTACACACATATATGTGAATATATCGACAAGTTTTTCTTGCATTACCATTTCATTCTGCTCTATGTGATACTATTTTTTGAAATATAAACTCTGTTTCTATATTTCTGCAAAATTATTTCTAAGTCCCTTTCATTCTGTCCACGTAATAGAACTAACTTGATGGTCCTGACCACTCTTATCCTATCTGTGTGCCTAATCTTTGTATGAAGCCCATATAGAAATGGATATGGAAATGTTGAGGAGTATTTTTAATCTTTCCAAATTCTGGCAAATTTGCTTTTCTCTAGTAATTAGTTCTTATAGAGTTGTATTATGAATTTTAAAATAAGAGCATGTAGAATGCAAAATGCATAATTTACAAAATACATACATATTCAGAAGAGATAACTAAAAACAGCATCTCCGAATCAGAATATTCCACATATTTTGATGCCAATAAAATGGGATGTTCTGAAATTTTCTAGACAATGGTAGCTAGAATATATTCCTGAACAAAGTGTTGTTCTAACAAAGCAGCATGATGCATTTAATTAAAACATTAAAATAGTACACGCACAAGACTGCTAGGCACAACAAGCTTCATTACATCTGAAGAAAGGCAAAAAAAGGAACACATTTATAAAACCAGATATGAAACTGACAGGGAAGGTAATTGAAATATGACTGGCTTATGAATCTATCAATTACACTGGGCAGAGTAATGTAACATTGTGGCCTTCTCATTTCTCCACTTATCTGCCGATTCATAAAAGTAGGTAACCTTCAGGGTCTTAGCAATTTACTTCTAAACTCAGGAGGAGAATGCTGCACTGAAATTTTCATGGTTAATATTGTCACTGAAAGAAATTAAAGTGAATACTGGGAATATCACTTACTCAATTTCTACTAGCGAAACAGAGAACGTCAGTTGCATTCACATGTACCCAAATGTGCCAGCTGCTTCTCGGAGTCAAGTCCTGAGTTATGCTACAAATAGGGAGACTTGGAGATGAGAGGGCACTCAGAACTTCAGCGCTGAGATATGCTGATTTATAGGAGCATGCATTTGAAGTTCATCTAGCAAATCTGAAGCACCATTGTTTAGTGCTAGCTTAGAGTAAACCCAGGTTACATTGATTTACTACTTTTTCTTCAGCAAATGTGGATAATTTAAAATAAGACATAAGTAAATACAATCATCTTTTCTTTATATCCTGGAATCCTTATCCTGAGATCTTCATGAAAATTGTCACATGAAAAATATGTACTTGAGAATAAATTCTATAATTTACCTTAATTTTTGAAACCTTCAGGGTAGGGAAGCCAATTCGGTAACTCTGTTTTTGCATTTCTGTACCATTCTGAGCATACGGAGTACTAACTAGTCTTTAAAACTTCTTCGATCATTTTATGCCATCCCAGAATGCATTTAGTACAAAGTCCATAAGATCATACACTGGATGCCTATCACAGATATACACACAGAAACATAAGAATAAACGACATACTTTTGTCACGTTTTAATGATATCTCCATTGTCTGTGTGTTAACAGCCAGGTGTGAAAGTTTTAGCCCCAGGGTTCTCAGGAGATCTAATTTCTGCAATTCTACATTCCAATTTAATATATAGGAATTTACATTAACACAAAGTATTGAAAGTCAGCTAGTATCTAAAATAAATGAACTGAATTTGTGGTTTAGCTCATCTTAAATTCGTACATAGTAGTCAGGACACAGATATTTTTATAAGTATTTTATGAGGAATATATGTGTACGTGTGTGTCTCTGTGTGTGCGTCTGTGTGCATGCACTCACACATTGGTTTTGTTTTGTTTTGAATCTCATAGACCGAGTAACACTTTAAATTAGGAATATATATTAATCTAGCCATTGAGAGAATTACATTGTTCACATTTCAATACATTTCAGTATAAGTTTATAGAAAGAAAAGTGTATTATTTATTCTTTTAGTTTTTATTTTATTTTTCAGGCGTAACTATTTTAAAGAAACATTCTTACTGTGCTTCTGGATTATTGACTTGGAAACCTAGATTTGCCTGCACCAGATTGCTCTTGGGTCTAAATAACTTGGACATTCGGTAGGACCACTGCACAACTGTGAGAATAGCCTCTCTCAAAACTCAAAATGAATGATGATTTCCTCATTTAAAGAGTTATCCAGGCTATAAGATTAAAAAACAACAATAACACACCCCCAAAACCAAAATTTTCTCCTAGATAAACTCTTCATATTTCTTGGTTTATGAGCCTCCATCATATATTCAAACAACTTCAATGATTTTTCTGGTCACTTTTAGGCAATACAAATGTCTTGAGCCAACTTTCATTCAATAAACAAGGAGTCAATTATAGCTTAAATAGTAAGATAAGTCCATGTGCTGTGTGTAACTAAAGGGTATTAAATGTGGAACTTCTCTACACTTGCTTTCACCTGCTGCTCTTCGAGATCGTTACAGGCTACAAGAATCAGACGCTCTGGGCATTGGCAGATCTGCATTGAAACGGCAGCCCTCTCATAGTGGTAAAAAGTTACAATTTATATATATGCTAATAAGTTATTTAAAATGTGTGTCTCTTAGTTTTATTAAAATGTAGAATCCCGTGCTCAAATTTGATATGTCATGTTTGAGAATTTTATGACATAAATGAAAACAAAAGGAAATGTGTGTGTGGGGGGGGGATTCTAAATTCACAGACTCTGAAGCATTTCTCTTTCCAAACTCTAGACTTTGCTTCACCCTCAAGCTAACAGCTATCTATACCTGTCACTGGACAGAGGAATGGCTACACTAATTGATATGGTCCATCCATGGGAAACCAGGCGTGGAGAAGAGACACATACAGGATCTGCATATTAAGTGTCATTTGAGCAAAATATTCTGCCACTGGGAGACAGAATATGTCCCTATGTGTGCATGTTCCCTGTGCCTGTTATCTCAGGACTATGCATTGCATATTAGAAGAAGGTCTCCTGTTTGAAGCTTAAGGTAGAAACAGAGAGGACCCAGAATCGAAGGAGGGACACTCTGCGTTTCTTATTGTAGCACATCTTCCTCAAAACATTATGCTTTTCCATCTCTTATATCAGAGATGAAAAGCTTATATGGGTTGACTGTGGCTTCAACAGAAAATCAGCTGTAGGTTCTTTTCCTTCTGGGGGCAATTTTGAAAGTAATTTAGTGCTATTTCATCACTAGAATTCCCCATCCATAGTTCCCCTTCACTGATTTGCTACTGTGCCATTCTGCCTTGTATCCCTGTGGATCACGAAGCAGGCAGATCACGGAGGTTCCCTGGATGTTGCTCTAGGACTCCAAGTCTCCTAATGCATCAGGCTGCTTGATTTGGGGAACTATGTCTGGCCCACAGGGACTCCACTCACATTCCTTCTCTTTCATATTTTGGAATTTAAGTCCTATCCTCCAAACATCCCCGACTTTTTGCCTTTTTTTTTTTTTTTTCAGTCCACATTGGAGTCAGCCACAGCTTCTAGTTTTCCCAGGCTTCACAGCTGTCAAATCATCATTCCAAATATAATATATTATAGGAAACTGTAATGAGTAATAAAAACAAAATCCAGTGTGGGAGTTTTCTGGAACAGGGAGGCTACTAGAGGGTGAGGATGTCTGAATCATGAACTGGGAAACAGATTCTGGAGACCAGCATCAGGGTGCAGATTCAAATTTACTTTGCAGCAGCAAGAAATTATACTCAACCCAAGAACCAATGAGGATGTGTCATGAAGCACAGCAAGCCAGTCACGTGAAGGATCACCTGACTGCACTATGGGGAAGGGGCAGAGTCAGTTAACCAGCAAGGATTTCCAATAAGGAGGAAGCTACGAGACTTCCGTACTCTTGTTGGGCTCTACCAGTATGCTAGGATTCGCCATCTTAGACCACATGGTAAGCCTGGGGTCAGGACCTTTCAGGAAGTTTGAGGAGCCAGTGATGCCTTCCTTTTTACCCCTTCCATCTCTGCAAGGGCCACTTGAATTTCTCCCACAATGCACCACGTTACTTCTTTCTGACCCTGCTGCATTGAGTTCTAGTTCCTTTATTAATAAGTCTATTCTTAACAGAAATCGTAACTTTTTAAGAGAGAAAAGATGTGGATTCCTGCAAACATACACTAAAGCTTTTGAATTTGAGTTGCCAAAACACAGGAAACTAAAACTTGGACAAAGAATTTGAACCTCAAACGGTGACTGTACTTTCAAATGACAGGAGAAATCAACCAAAGTCCTCCAAACCCAGAAAATAACCAGGACGTTAACTTTAAATATACCCCAAACAATTTGAAACTGTCAAGCCATAAACTATAGCAGAAAGATAGCTAGCTATAAATATTTTCTTCAATTCAGTAGCTCTTATGAAGGAAGAAAAACACTGTGCTCTTAGATAAAAGGTGTCATTTATACTCTTGCATGACTACATATCAAGTTGAAAAAAGTTATGCAGCATTGAGCTTCACGATTCAGTTAAAAACATAGGCTGGTAACAGTTCAGCTGCCTCGAGAAATCAAGATGTATTCATGCTTGTTTAATTTTTACATATGATACCATAAATATAGCTATATATTATATATCTTAGATGACCTTATAAATGGGGATGTTGGTAACAGTCAAGGAGTCAAGCTCACATGAGTTAAGAGATTACTCAGCAAAACTGAACATCAAAATAGTCCATCTTGAGTCAATTAATGGATAATTTTATGATAACGTCAGTAATAATATATTACCATGAAAATTGCTTTATCATTTATAGGAATAAAATGCCATATCAAGATTTAAGTGTGTGTATGTGTATATATACATATATTGAAAAATATTATTCATTTTGTTGTAAAATTGTTGGGGCCCAGGTTTCCCAGGCTATGAAATGCTTTAGCTTGACAAGGTTCCTGAAGCGAATTCACTGCCGGGAACTGGAACTCCCTAACTGCCTTGCTCCTTTTTTGTCTTCACTGTACGGTGGCATATGTTCTCTCATCAATAATAAGATCTGTATAAGCCAATAGTAATAGCAAAATCAATCCCTGAGCTGGCTACTGTGGGCTGGAATGGAACACAGCCATGCTATCCAGAAGTAAATTGCAATAAAGCAACCCAGGTTTATTGCAAAGATTTAAGAAATATAAAACCCAGAAAATTCCCCTAAGTTAGTAGTTATTAGCAGCTTCTCCCCACCACTCAGCAGGGATTCTTTCTTCCCCAGAATACCCAGGCACCATTGCGTCTCAGGTGCAGGAGGCTACCCCCACACCTGACCGATGAGGTTGAGGAACCAATCAAAATAGCCCAAGACCAGGGCTCCGGGGGACCCCAATAAAAGCCCTGGACTGGGGTTGCTCTCTCTCTTGCCCTCTCGCCTCTTGCCCACATCTCCCGCCCGTGCGCGGCGCCCGCCCCAAGCTGCCGCGCCTGTCCCAAGCCGCCTCTGCGCCAAGTTCATTTAATAAAAAGGCCTCATGCGGTTTTAACAGCCACCAAGACTGTCTTGTGTTTCTTTGGGGTTTACCCATCCTTCGTGGAAGAAAGAACCCCCATTTTCGCGGGGGCCAGAGCTGGACCGTCAGGACCCCTGCATAAAATAACATCATACATGCTTGTAAATGGATCCTTTTTCTTACTCTATAAAAATATGACAAATTATTGTTATAAGCCTCCTTAGAAACATGGAATGATTGCCTGACACTGAGGAGACTGACTGGAACTTTTAAAGATGTCTTGTGATGACTCTGTTTACCTCTGAACGTACCATACTATGATATTTCTCATTACACATGAGAGCCAAATGGGAAGAACTGGGAATACTGATTTTTTTCTTAATGTACATCAATTTCATACATATCAGTTGGAATGAGTTACAGAAAAATCCCTAAATATTAAGATAACTATGAATAAGAACAGAAATCTAAAATGTAGGCTTTGAGCCATAGAAATTTAAGAAGGATGTTCAATGGATTTCATAGTTTTCATGGTCCTAATCACCATTTTCCCCAGAAATAGAAATATAAGCTGCCTTGAAGTATAAAATAAATGAAAAATATCAAAACAGATGTTTCAAGTTGATTCATTAAACACATCTACCTTATAGCAGGCACCTTTCTAGGTATATAGGATACATAATTGCCTAGGTGAAGCAGACATGGCATCAACAGTCAGCAGGTGACTCCAACAGGTTTACTGTAAAAAGTTAAGGAAATATAAATGCTTTCTTTTGCTTCACTATGTTTTCTCAATTTCTATTTTGGCAGTCCAAAATTAAGGAAGCGGTTTCCAATATCTTTTTTATTTGTTCAGTTATTTATTTGTTCATGAATATTCATAATGCCCATATATTTGAGTACACACTATGCTTAAAACATAACTTTACAATATGGTTAGATATCAAGCAAATCTAAGTCAAGGAATGTTTTCTTTCACATATCAGAGGCAATTAGAAGCATAGAAAAAATAGAGAAACATAGAAATATGATATAGAAAATGAAAGTAGGGTGAATTTTTTGTGAGACAGAGAAGCCATTGACAATGTTTCAAGTTCATTTGACTATAAGACTCACTGTTAGATGAAGCTATCATTAAATCCAAATTAATTTTACAAGCTCTGAAAGGTGCACACTTATTTAAAGGTTTCCTTTGGTTTACTTCAGGGGCCAACATAACAAGACACACTGTTACTTCATGATACATGAATGGATTTACTGACAAATAGAAATATATTCATTTAATAAACATGTATCAAGTGGTTATAATAGCCTAGGTTCTTTCAAGCAGAGCAGAGAGCAAAACCAAAGCAAATTAACTTTTTATTCTAAAATGGAACCTTATTTTCTAGATAGAAGAAAAACGATAACCATAAATACGAAGAACAATAAGTTTTGGGTCACGAAAATATTAATGATAATAATAATAATAATAGTAATAGTAATAATAACAATAATAATAATAATAATAATAATAATAAAAGAATGGTGGAAAGAAGTAGTACTGAAAGGAGCTACAAAATGTCATTTCATGCACTGCACTGACTGACACTTTGAAATGTATTTCTTTTGTCAAACTCTAACACCAAGATGAGAGACGAGCATTGTGGTCACCTAGTAAAGAGCAAAGCAGGTAAATGACACAGATGCAACCATCTCAGACTGAAAGCAAGTGTGTCATGGTTGAAGACAAGAGAAGAAGGGACCAAGAGAAAATTAGTAGAAGATGAATTGGAGAAAGATGGAAGAGATTTTCAGCAGGTCCACCATGTTGGGTCTCAGCAAGGAGTTTGGATTCAACCTTGAGCATGCTAGGTAACAATGGATGTTTTGGAACACAGCAATGACCCAATGTAAAAGATAGTTTAAGACAGGCATTTAGACTGTTTATACTCGAGATACACAATTGGCTAGTGTGCAGATAGCAAAACCTTTAGGATCATATCAGATGATATGATTTGATATCAGATAATATCATATCTTTCTGATATGGACATGATGTTTTGGTGGAAAGGACAGGAGGAATTAATGGATTGTGAATAGGTTTTTTTTTTTGTTGTTGTTGTTTTTTAACAAATCACAGAACATTCAGAGACACCTGACCCATATAATTCTTCTGAAGAAGAATTAAGAGCATTTACAGGTTCTTTTTCTCTCTCCATGTTTGTTTAGTATGTGACTGTCTTCTCTCTACCGCTCATTGCTGCTATTGAAAGGAAATATACAACAATTAGATGTTACATTTTAAATTGAGGAGTTTAGTGTTTCCCTCCTCTAAATATCACTAGCTCCTATAAAATCAATATTTATTTTACTACTGCTTTCTTCTATCATGCTTAAAGGAAAACATATTTTTGAAAACCAGTGATGGAAATGAAGATGAATAAACTACAGATGTATAGAATTCATGATTGTACAAAAGCACTTTCAAATATTTTAAATTGCCCTGATATCATCACCTGGATCTAATAGTCAGCAAGCAGCCCAGCTATTTCTGTTTAAAGGAATAATGTCAATTAACTTTTGATGGGGCTCAGAATCTCCTCAGATACAAACACCTGATATGTCTGTGTCACTCTTCTCAAAGATGTTTATCTTAAGATCAAGCTCAGGGTGGGTGGTACGGAATGAGCTGGGTGGGGCCTTAGACTGACCCACAGTGGAATCATGAGAAAGCAGGCTGGAAAGCAGGCTGAGCATCACTGTCCATCTCCCCAAGCTTCATGATTGTAGCTGTTAAGTGATCAATCATTGCTTCTCAGCTGTGTTTTCCTGCCACTGCAGATTTTATTCTAAGCCAAGATTTTCTCTTCCTGTTATAAATTTCTTTAAATTACCTATACGGTCAGCCACAGCAATGAGGAAAAGTAGCTTACATGGGAAGGAGAAAGGGCTTATCATAATCACTAATACAAATTCATATATTCTAAGGCACATGAATAATCAAAGCTCAGGTCCTGGTCCATATGAGCTGTCATTTTACTTAATATGCCTGAGTTCATCATTCAGATAAATTGTGATTATCCGATTATAAAAAGTTCAGCAATTCCTTCACTTACCACTTAAAATGTGATTTTTTCAGATGATCAACGGTGATTTTTTTTAAATTTAGAACTGTCCTAACTTGTACCATATAAAATTACTAAAACTCCCTGAATACCAAAGCTTAATTAATCTTCAAAGTACATGTCGCCTTCAATTTCTATGAATATATAAGCTATAATATGATTGCCAAATCAATAAGGAAAAATGAAAGTAAAAAAAATCAATCAAATTACATTCTAAAAGCCAACACTGGTAAATATTCGCTCAATACAATTGTGATGTCCAGATTCCCCATTACAGTGTAAATTATGTCCGTTTCTTCAAAACTATTATTGTACTTTGGCTGGTAATTATATTAGTCTTGATTTACATACTTTCTTTGGAACATTTTCTCTAAAGTGTACTGCATTGTACAATTATAACCCAGCTAGCTTGAAAGACAAAATGATAATGTGTCTGAAATCAATTGGTTTTTATGGTTGTTTCTTAGCTGAAAATCATAGTTCTATTCTGTCTATCTATTTATCTATCTAACTGTCTATCTATCTATCTATCTATCTATCTATCATCTATCATTTATCTATATATCATCTATCCATCTATCATCTATCTATCTATCTATCTATCTATCTATCTATCTATCTATCTATACTGTACCTTTCTATACTCCAGAGTTTTTATGTTACAGCAGCATACAAAAAACAAAACAAAACAAAAAAAACCCAAAAGCAAAAACTTGTGTACTTACACTAAAAAAAACCAACCAGGCACACTTGTGTCTAGTAACACTTATCCCAAGTAGCTTCTTTGGAATTCTTGTAAGCAAACACATTTCTAGCTGGCAAGGAGCAGTGGATGATGTGTTGGAATACGGCAACAGGCACAATGCAGCCCTATTGATATAAATTCGCATGGTGTGGCTGATGTTATTATGTGCCTCCTTTATAATACTTTATTGCTTCAGAATTTTGTACATGCATATAATGCTTTCATCAAAGCTTCATTTTACCTTCTATTTTCCTCTGTCCTTTACCACTTCTTTCCCCTGCTAGCTTCCTGTGCTTTCATACCCTCCATTTTAAATGCACTGAGTCCACTTAGTACTTCATGTATGTGCATGGATATAGAACCACCTATTGATAGCTTTTCAATGGACACATTCCTGGGGAAAAAAGCTTACTCTCCCTCCTCTGGCAGCCATCACTTGCCAATAGTGTGTCACCTGTGAGTTGGACTTTGTGAATTTCAAATATGTACAATTTGGGCCAGTGATACAGCTCAGTGGATGAAGGAATTTGACTTCAAGAGTGATTACTTGAGGTTGATCCCCAGAACCCACATGTGAAAGGAGAGGAGAAATTCGTCCAGGTATCTTCTGACATCCACACATGCAGCATAGCAGGCATGTGTCCTCTTTCCCAAATAAACAAATGTAAAATGAGATCAAGTTACAAAATTCAGTATTATAAATATTATCACTTACATATGAGCTTCTGTTTTAATACTGATACAGAAATGGGTACCTAAATATGGTATTTTGTGTTATTTATGCTTTTAAAATTTCTAGATTATATCTTGGTCATGCTGTAGAAATCAGAAAAATGACTGTAATAATGCATATTGGCAATAATGAAACTATATTACATTGGCCAACGAATAGTAAGAAGTAAGTAATTTATGAATTACTGACTGAAGTTCATTAGGAAAAAGAAAATAATTATGATGTCAGCATAATTCCCGTTAAACAATTTTTGAAATGTGGACAATGCACACTTCTATTCGGGTCTTCATTAACCTTGTTTCCGAGGTATGGGAGCGTGAAGGTTTCTGAAGGGTTCTACTCCTCTTGGCATCTGAATCATTTCTGCACAAGCAGTCAGGGTCAATCGCAAAACAGTTATTATTTGACATATTGTCCTATACTCTACTCTCCCAATTTGTACCTGTATAGCAGTATTGAAATATTCAAATTCTGCATATGAACACTAATGTCTTCCATTATCTGGCATTTTATTTCCTCTGGTTTGTTTTCATTATCTTCTGTTACCGTGCCTAGTAGCATTTCCCTCAGAATCCCTGCACTTTCTATTTCTTGATTCTCATGGATTCATTCACATCTCTACTCAAATGCCAATAGGTACAGAAAATTTGTTTGTCAGGATGTAAATAGCATGCACATTTCTCCACTTCTTGGTCCCCATCCTTGTTGATGCACATCGGTACTTGATATTATATATATTATTATATTCTCTTTTAAAGTTGAAGATTTTGGTCACGATAGACTCATATACATTCCAGAAAGCAATGCAAAGTACCCCTAGCACACTTTATCAGTTTGCCCACGTCATTAACATTTTCTAAAATATCGATATAATAGAAGAACAAAAATATTAACATTACCGCAATATACCAATGACACTCAAATGTCACTGGCTTTTTGTGTGCATAATTTTTCTATACAATTTATCACTACATAGGATGGTCAATCTATCATCGGAGTCAGTATGCTGAATGGTTCACGTCCTTCCCTGACAATGTCTGGAGACTATTTATGTGTGTTTCTAAAAATTTCTCACTTTAAAAATGTAATGGATGGGGTTGGAGAGATGGCTCAGTGCTTAAGAGCATTGACTATTCTTCTGCAGGACCCAGGTTCAATGCCCAGAACTCACACGGCAACTTACAACTATCTGTAACTCCAATTTCAGGAGATCTGACACCCTCACACCAATACACGTAAATTAAAATTAATTAAATTATAAAGAAAAATGTTATGTGTATGTGTACTCCATGTTCTGATTAACCATTAATTTGCTGAATGGCATCTGCATCAATTCTCGTATGGGGCTATTGCAAACCATGCTTCTGTAAGGTTTCGTACAGAACTTAGTCTGGATTTACTTTTCTGTTTTTCTGCTGTAAATGCATGAGTGCAATCACTTAGCTATATGGTAATGCACATGTTCTACATTTTATGATCAAGAAGCCTGTGACCACAGAGACTCGGATAGTTTGACTCATTGCTGAAATTCAGTGATTAGAACAGTACAAAGTGAAGACTACAGAACAGTGGACAGCTGTTGGATCCTTACAGAGGCTAGTTTTGTGTGCACACATGGTTTTGTTTTATAAAGGTAAGGAATAAATTATGTTTCTTCAAAAATTGATTTCTGAGAATGCTAGTGAGTGTGATAGTAAGAAATACAGCGGCGATGTCTGATCATTAACCTGCCTACGATACTTGTTTGAACTCTGCATGGTAGAACAGGTCAAGCAGGGAAGGCTGAACACCTGGACCTTGAAGGGATTTGAATGGTCTAGATACAGCCATCTGAATTTCTAATCTAACAATGCAGTGGGATCCAGTGAGGAATGCCCTGCTTTTTTTTTCAAGCCATATGATGCTTTGGTTGGCTGGGTAACCAACAGCAGGGGAAAAAATAACCAGCACCTTAATGCTATGTCTTAGGTTGACTCATTAACAGAGCCAGGAGCTAATGTTCCTTGCTAAACACATTGAATTCTGGGCAAATAGGAACATTGTTATTACCAGACATTGTCAAACATGTAAATAAAGGACATTCTGACATGACTGGAGAAGACTTTAAAGGAAGAATGAAATCTTGCTTCGAGTAACCAGTATGGAAATGGGTAATGAGCACAAAACTAATCTGGAGATCAAAGTTAGTATAACGAGGCTGGAGAACTTAGAAAATTTCATCTCACTGTGTTGTTTCATTTTGTTTTGTTTTTTAAGCCGCACTTGTGATATCATCTCTATTTTTTTAAGATATTCTTATAAAATTATTTGTGAGTCCATCCTAGAAACTTCGACTTTTAGTGTAAGTATAACACCTTCACAGATTCAATCTTTCGGCAAAATTTTGAACAACTTTCTGTTCAGAATTTTTTATTTTTCTAGCAATAAAATGTTTTTTTAAATAATAAACGGCTAAAAAGAATGATTCATTGATATCTAAATTACGATTTTGAAGTATCCTGGGTTTTGTTTATATCCGATTCAAACATCATAAACTTCTGAATATGTATGGACAGTGTATCTCTGCACATGTCTGTTGTCTGTATCTGTCAGCACAGTGCCTTTGTTGGTCTCCAGCCAACTAAAGAAAACAAAGAAACTAAACGTGCTTTGGAATACTGGTTACTATGGAGAGACTAAAGGGCTTGAAGATTTTAGAAGAGCAAATTAATATCTTCTTGCCATAAGAGGACTTGCATTATTTTAAAAAAAGACCAAATCAAAATAGCAAAATTCAACAAATTTATGATACCAGAATGGACTTCTGATTTTGTATCCTAATGTTGGTTTTTCTTTGAATACTTTGAATACTTCACTGCTTCACTTCATTAAGGAACTGTGATTCCTTATGGATTGTTGTAGAACACTGATTCCCAGATTTTTTTCAACTTAGAGTCATAGGAGGAGAATTTTAAGTTGGCTGATGCCGTTACTGTTACATTAGAATGTCTGGTGTGGGAACCAGACATCTGCACAATTTAGTGGACTCCAGGTTATTTTCATGTGCAAGCAAGGCTGAGACCCAAAGTTCTAGAACACTATGAGCTACTTTCACCATGAAATCTGTCATGTAGATTTAATTAAGAACCAAGTCTACTTCCTGAGATCTCTGTGTTGAGTCAAAGTAATGCGCATGTCTGTCTGAATCGCTACATGATTGTCGTGCTCTTGCCAATCTCAGGCCTACAGACATGAGCCACTTCACGTGAATCTGCAGCCATAAGTGAGCAAAAAATTTGGAATCCAAGTCCAGCTTTGACGGTCAAAGATATGTGGAGAAAATGTATTTGGAGATCTTTATTTCAAAGCGGTGAGCAGGTTGTCAGTGAAAGCTACAGATAAAAGCTTTTTTAGTATTTTGAAGTATTCATTAGGGAAAACTTGTCTCCAGTGTAAACAGTTAAAATGAAAACAGTCACCATGATAAAATTAGGACTGAAATGTACATATATAGTATATTCTCAGAAATAAAACAAATATTAAAAAAAAACGAAGTTATTAAATCCAAGATATTGGCAAAGTACTCTGCTTCTGTAGGTCAGGAATAGGCCAGTTATTTATATGTTCAATATATTGAAACTATCAAAGAAAGCATGTAATTGTCAAATATATGATTTGTCCAATTACCAATAATTATTGAAATAAAGCATAGTATTGGCTAAATTAATAAAAGTGAATTTTTCAGTGTATAAAAATGAAAAGAGTCACGAGTCCAGTAAACAGAAGCTGAATGTGTTAACCTATACAATGAGAACACAAAAAATCAAGACCAAGCTAGTTTACAGTAGGTAGCAAAAAATATAAAGAGAAAATTTTATAATCTACATTTTTTATGGCTAGCTTTCTCAGTGGGAACGGGGGTTACTGAGCTATATATCTCGAGCTAACCTAATACCACGGACCACATCTTTAAAAAGCCAGATGTCTTATTTCCTGAGTTTGGCTGGCTTCAAGGCCAGCCTTTCTTTTTTGAAGTGGAAGAGACTGAAAGCCGCGGAGCTGTGTGTGCAGGTAGAGAGAATGCACAGAATGCTTCATTGGAAAGATGAGCAGAGTCCTGGGAATGAAGCAATAGTCCTTTTCGAAGGCATTCAATTTGTTACTAGGCAACAAACTAAATATGAGTACTTCAAGCACACTCTGATCGCAGCGTCTTGTAGAGAACTCCTTACTTACAAATGTTTTTCTGAAGCCTACCATCTCGACAACTAAATGAGGCACCTGATTCACCCTGCAATTTGAATGCTTTAATTTGCACATGTATCTGAATATTTGTGTGTACATGTCACATATTTCTTTGTAATTTAAAGCAAATGTAATTTGGCAATTCTACATCACATATAATACCTAACATTATTATAGAAATCTTATAAGGTTATAATTCCATCACATTTTCAATGTAATTAAAAAATGTGTAATGGCTAAAACACAAAATACAACACCAAGTGCTAATTTGAGTGTAGAACATAATCTCTGACTCATTGCTGGTGAGTCTGCCACATTATAAGGAAGTCTGGACTTTTTAAACCCAAATTGAATGCACTTTTGACCTCCAATCTAGCAACTGCATTCTGAGGTTTACTTAAATGAGCTGAAAATGTATGCCCACACAAAATCTTGCACGTGAACTGGAATACCAGGTTCATTCATTCTTTCCCCAAACTTAAAACAGTAAAACAAAACAAAACAAGATCATTTTCAGCAGACAAATATGGAAACAAACTGGTAAAACTATAAAAATGAGCATTTTTAGTAATAAAAAGAATGGGGAACCCAAAATGCATATTTTAAGTGATATTATTGACTTGAAAAGAAACACATTCTAAGATTCCAGCCACTTAACATTTTGTAAAAGATACAACTATTAAGACAAAACCAATACCAGCAATTGCCCAGGGTAAAGAGATTAGCAGAAGAGGATTTGTGGGTAGAAGATGGGGTACTTACCTAAGTAAAACTGTCATCTGTGACTCTGTAATGATGGACATATGATTTTTATGCCTTTCAAATCCTACATAACCCTATGACAAAATGTGTTGGTCCTAGCATATATTATGTACCTTAGTAGTAATGTAGAAAAAGCTAGGGGTGGAGCGGCAGAGCTTTAATCTTAACACTGGGGAGGCAGAGGCTGGAGAATCTGTCAGTTGCAGGACAGTTTATCTACATAATGAAGTTCAAGCCAGCCAAAAGCTGCATAGTGAGATCCTGTCTCAAAACAAAATAGAACAAATTTCTGTATCAAAATTCACTGAACAATGTATTTATTATGAAAGTTAAAATGCTAAAATTAGGGCACAATTATCAAGGAGGAGAGAGAAATGGAAACTTTCCTTATTCCCTGTTCATTTCTTTCTGCAAACTAAAACTACTCTATGAATAAAGTTTTCATCTTTTGAAAAATCTAAAATCTACAGTAGTAATATTATTGCTGGCACTGGAAAAGATTCTTGCAATGTCTATCATTGATAAAGCTCCTCCTAAACTAAATCTATTTAAAATGCACATTTATTAATCATCTCTCATGAAAATTAAATTTTTGATTGTCTATATTGTCTATACATTCACAAGCATAACTAGTTCACGTTCTAGTATATAAAATTGAATTAATAATTTCATTTTCTTTCTATTAAAATAATCTATGCCTGTTTATATTCTAATGAGAGAAAGTATGAATTTGAGTGGGTGGGGAAGTAGAGGGGAACTGGGAGGAGTTAGGGAAGGGAAAACTGTAATCAGAATGCACTGCTTGAAAAAAAACTATTTTCAACAAGAAAGAAAAATAAATACTGTGTTTTAATCATATAAATAAAAACATAATAGTATAATATGAATTAAAACATTACTGTGATAGGAGAACACCTCTCAATTTATTTACATTTAAAATAGTTTGATTTTCGAAAACCTTAATAAATGTTTCATCTAACATGTTACTATATAAAGGAATGTAGAAATCACTGTCTTTTTCTCTGAAATGGTTATCTTTAGATTTTTCAAGTCTCATGAATGACTTATCAATTTTTTTTATGTGAGTTTGTTGATAACCTGGAGATCACAATCAAACACGAACTCTGACTCAGTTGATTTATGGTTAATCCACCATTCTAAAAAGCTTCTGTGTGGTGCTGACTTAGCATACCTTGGAAATATCCAGGTCATAACTGTTATGAGAATGAAAAACCAGCTCAAATCTCTGTCCTTCCTAGTAAGGGATTAAAAGTTCTTTTCCTACTTCTCCTGCTTGAAGAATCTCTCAGGGCTCTACTGCTTCTAAATCTGCTTTTCCAAGGTATAATCCTTTACAGTTCCATCTGAAAGAGGAACATTTGATAACCTTTGTGCAGTGAGCAAGTATCCATTTAATCATAATACTCCCTGGCTTATGTGAACTCAAAGTCACCCATTTCTAGTTCAGTTCCTTAATGTGTATGTTTTCAATTGGGGAAAGGCCAAATGATTGACTTAAGGTCACTTATCCAATAACTGTAAAGGTCATGTCTCAAATTCCAATTTCTGAATCCAACTCCAATTCTCTTTCCTCCATTTTTGTCTTGCTTCTAATAATGATGCATGCCACAGGAAACAGACTGGGTGATTTAGATAGAAAAGTACAAGTTCTGAATTGAATTTCATAGCCTTGGGCTTTACATTGCAATTCTTGAGAGGCATTATAAAGTTTGGGGGATGTAAGTTACAGTCAGGAGGGTGGGTGTTGATTTAAAGGAAGACTTGGAATTCAATGATAAACTGTGACTGTCCAGCTTATTGCATTGAGAGATCAGCGCATGTGGGAAAAGATTTGCATGTCCCACTGTGGAGAGTGAGAACAAGAACAATTTTATATTTCCCCATCTCTAATGTTCTGCATGGAAGAGCTCAGCCAACCACACATGGGAAGCCAGAAGCAGATGGAAACATCTTCGCTAACAACTTTCAATAGTAATTCACTTTGGAGAAAACAAATGATGACTTAATGCCATCTGTGTGGCTTATAGATCACTAAATGTGAGGGAAAGAAACTAAACTGACTTGTACAATATTTGGAAAACAAGTGTTGAGAGGTGATAAAATATCATTGTATAGATCTTGTCCATTGAAAAATGATTTCGCTTTTATAAAATCTTTCGTAAGAGCAAATTCTAACTTTACATCTCCTCTACTTAGGGTGAAAAAGTTAAGTAATTAGAGATATAGGTGATATTAGGGTTCTATGTATGATCTCCAAAATATGTCATAGTAACTCGTTCAGGATTTCCTCTAATAACCATGATCTGCCTGTACATCTATATATATATTCCCAGTTTTCTATACTTGAAAGAAGTGCTTCCTATGTAACAACAATTAATGAAAGATACGTCATTAATTTTAGAGATATTAAGTAGAGACACATGGGGATATCTGGGAGGGGGAAAGAGAACAGGGAAAAGGAAGTAATTATATTTATATATTTTGCTTTTATATCAAAAACGTGTTTCACACAATTTTCTCTGTTCAGGGTTTCCCCTCCACCAATTCCTTACAGATTTGTCCCACCTGCCCACCCACCCAATACCATGTTCTTTGTTTCTCCCTTTTTTTTTAGAAATCAAACACACAAATACAAACAAAAATAGAATAAAAAGAAAACAAAAACAAAGGAAAAAACACTACAAACATATACACACACATACAGACATATAAACACACAAAAATATAAGATAGAAAACCATAATATTTAGAAAAAAAATCCCTCAAAACAGTAAGACAGAGTAATGCTCAAGCAAAGCAATATTTAAAAAAAAAACAGTTTATAAAAAGATCACTGAGTTCTTTTTGTGCTGGCCATCTACTTCAGGGTATAGAGCCTACCTTTAAAAGTGATTTATATAATCAATGAGATTTTATTGGTGAAAACAAAACTTTGCTTTGCAAGCAGGTGCCATTTGCAGATGGATTCTTGGTTAGGAGTGAGTTTCTGTGTGTGCTTCCTCCTCTCAGCACTGGGACACTTCACTGGCTAGTTTTATATCAACTTGACATGACTTTCCTTCTGAAAGGAGGGAACTTCAGTTGAGAAACTATCTACATAAGATCTGGCTGTAGGATATCTTCTAAATCTGTGATTGATGGGGGAGGGCCCAGTCCATTGAAGTTGGTGCTACTCTGTGCTTGTGGTTCTAGGTTCCATAAGAAAGCATGTTGAGCAAGCAATGATGTAAAATCTGAAAGCTGGTGTGTAGCAACCCTCTATGGCCTTTGCATCATCTCCTGCATCAGGTTGCTGCCCTGTTTGAGTTCCTCTCTGTTTCCTTCAATGATGGACTATGATCTTGAAGTGTAAACCAAATAAGCCTTTTCTTCCCCAACTTGTTTTTGGTCATTTTGTTCCTCTATAGCAATAGAAACACTAACAAACACAGATCCCATATAGTTGGATCTTGTGTGGGCCCTCAGCATGCCATTACAGTCTGTGTGAGTTAATATCTGCATCCATTCTGTTGTATCTGGAAGACAATTTTCTTGGAGTCATCCATCTCCTCTGGCTCTTAAAATCTTTCTGCCTCCTCTTCTGCAAAGCCCTGAGGGAAGGGGTTTGATGAAGACATCCTGTTTAGGATTGAATGTTCCCACATCCTACTTTTTGCACTTTAACCACTTGGGTAGTCCTGAACCTTAAACTGAATAGGCCATGGGCCTAGGGGAAAAGGAAAGATTGTTCTGATAAAAGAACATAACAATAAAATGACTCCTAGTGATAGACTGCTATGACCAAAGATCAGTGTCTTGCTCAGTCCTCATCAGAGAAGCTTCTTCTTGCAGTAGATGGGAACTAACTCAGACCCACAACTGAACAATGTGCAGAGTGAATTGCATTTTAATTTAATGTGTGTGTGTGTGTGAGAGAGAGAGAGAGAAAGAGAGAGAGAGAGAGAGAGTGTGTGTTTTCCTTTAAAAAATGTATTCTGGTCTGTTTTTTGTTGTTTGGTTCTTTTCTAGAGAGTTGGGTGGGTGGTGACAAAAGGGGGCCTGAAAGGATTTGGGGGGAGGTACCATGATCAGAATATATTGTGTAAAAAAATTATTTTCAATAATAATATTTATTAAACTACTTTGAAATAAAGGGAGGTAGGAATTTTGACCTATCCCACTACCTGATTTTGGAAAACTCCCTGTGGTAAACTTGTGATCCTTCTTTCAGAGAGATCCTTTGTGTGTACTGTATACAAGAAGCTAATGCTTGAGCTACAGGGGTTAGGGAGACTGTCTTTCCCAGGCTTTGCATCTGATAGCACATCTTAATGCTCTGTGTGCAGGTGTTTCTCATATATTCATCATCAGATTAAGTGAATAGAAATGCACTTAAAATACTGAGTTCCCATCTTAGTCTCTCTAGGTTTGTTTTGAGATATTCCCATGTGGAGAATGAACTGTGATCCTACTTTTGAGAAGAATGAACCTTGGCACTTCTGAATCTGGTAGAAGAAAACTAAATAGCCTCTGCTTTGCATGTTGATGATCTGAGATTTAGAGAACACTCAAGGAAGGTTAGGTGTCAGTTGTAATGAACAAGATTGGTCTGGTACCATAGCAACCTTTTCCAGAAGTTCTACAGAATCACAAGTGTGTTAAGGAAATTCCTGTGTTAGGAAATTGCAAGTTGCTTTCATTGTCTTCGAGTTAAGACATGGTATGTTTGATCTAGGTGTGAAAATCTGATTCAGGCTGAGATGGCAAGATTTGCCTTCTATTTTCCAAACCATTGTCCTACCTACCACTTTGGTATTCATGGACCACTGTCCTAAGAAATCATTTTGGTATTAATGGGCAATATTCCCTCTCCACTCTCCAACCCCATGCTGTCTCCCCACCCCACACCAAGTAGCAATTACACTCTTCCTCCTTCAACATCCAGCCTGCCTGTGTCACCTCTGTAAGAAGATCTTTCAGCATCTGAGCATTTACTGAGGCCTCCCTGTGTGTTTGGGATGCATAGCTGGTAAGGTTCCATACCACTCATTGGGTATTTTTGTGTCTGTTGAACTTTCAAAGATCTTCACACAGAAATGTTGATATGTAAGAAAGACAAAACTGGGCTATATATTGTTTAGTGTCTAGAATATTCTTTTCTGAGCCTTTCTTGTGAACCTAATCACCAGAATAATTGCTGGTATTTTTGGAAAATGTAGCTTTATGGACAAGTATGAAAGACAGAGACAAATATTAGAGCATGAAAAACAGCATATTGTCAATTGTACTGAATAATAACAAAAAGAACTGGAAGGCAGATTGCTAGTAGTGTAGAGTATTGGGACTGAAACAGCCTTCATAATGGGCGGTGACATGTACTGTGAATAGAGGCAGCATCAGCCAAAATGCCTGGGCTCCGGGCTGCTCTAGAATTCTATGACTGGACCGCAAACAAGAAGGGTAATGACTTCTACACAATAGATCAATAAAAATAAAAGCACAATGAATATAAATAACTTACTGTGCTGACAGTGAATTCCATTAAATCCCCGGGGACATTTACAAACATAGCCTATGAATGTGTCTCCTCGATATGCTTCACTTATCTCACAGGTTCCTCCATTGTGACATGGATTGGGGATGCAGGGACCTGAAAGACAGGGAAAAATGCTTTGTAATGCATGTGTTTAAAAAAAGCCATTACATCAACATTTTCAGTTGACAATTGTGTTCTTGACATTCTATAGGAAAAATATCGGCAGCATGAACTCTGAACAGTAGGCTGAATTTGAATATAGGTGCATAATCTTTCAGCTAGGTGATCTTGGGAAATTATTTAATTTTTCTGTTTCCTTAGTTTGGTCTTTTGACAACTGTTAATACAATAAAATTAGCTTTAATGGTTACACTACAGTTAAAAAGAGTTCATATATTAAAATATGCATAACAGTGCCAGCTATATATTACGCAGTCAAAAATAGCCCCCAATTATGATTAAAGGATTTCTGAATTGTAGAATGCTTTCTGTATGTTGAACAATTAATACTGAATTATAGTTTCTAAAGAGCTGTTGACCTAGCTGACATGAATAGCATCTGAATCTACCAATATAAAGAAAGTCAAGCAACAGATGCTTGCAGTAATATACGGAATTTTCATAAATTTGAGGGGAAGATGGCTTCAGAGAAATTTCTGTTGTCTACCCGAAACAGAGTACTTCATGAAGATTTTGCATGTTTGAATAAGAGGCTATTATAATCATTTTGTAGACTTTGCTAATGTTAAGTTCAACAAAGATTGAAAACTGCTACATGAAATGAAATAGTCATTCTGAGATTTCCCTAGGCAAAACCAGCTGCTAATACTGTGATTAGCCAGCAGTATCCAGCTACTGCACTGTGGGATCTGCTGCCACAAAACGTTCATTCCAGGTCACACTCCTGAGGCAATGGCAGAGCCCAGTGTGGTGTCAAACTGGGCCAGGCCCACCAGGCACAGAACTCCTCAAGCGCAAATTCTGTACTCTGGGATGCACCTCTGGTACAGATGGGGTTTGCTTGAAAACCCTGTCAGTCTGCAGCTTTTGGTAGGCAATGTTTTCTTCTTCTTCATTGTTTCCTTCTTTCCGAAGTGGCAGGCTGTATCACAGTCTGAGGGTTTCTGCTAAGCCCTCACGCTCTACCGATCACCTTCGTCCCTCATAAGCATTCAGCACAGTACTCTATGTTACATTTAGCTTCCTGGAGTGTATGCCAACTGCGTAAGGACAGAACCCAGAGCAGAGATTCTGGAGGAGAGTCTAGGGAAATCAAGGAATAGTTCTTCAGAAAAAAAATGTAAAAGGACCAAATGACAAAATAATGTTAAAAGATTAGACAATAAGACCTTTGCTTTGTCCTACTAGCTGAGATAAAACTGATGCCAATCAGCTTTGAAAGTCTCTCAAAGAACAATGGGGGCATTGGAGCCAAGATGAGATGGTATGATTACTAACGTTTACTTTTCTTTGGAAAAGTAGACTAGACAAGATGGTGAGACCAGATAAGTAATATCGACTGCTATTAGATGAAGAGGGAAGATGAGAAAGACCACTCTGGAGGATTCTTTTAAAGTATAGATGATAGAGCTCTTTGTGAGAAAACACTGACTAAAGAGGAAGCTATGTGCTTGTGTTAGAAAATGAATGTTGGGGCAATCTAACTAATTGCCTCATGCCTCATGAGGAGTGAATCCGGAATGCTGGAGGAAGATCCAGGAAAGCAAAAACTTTCTGCTGAGGTAAGAAGGAGGGCAGACAATTTGGATACAATAGAATTGAAGATTTGGGACAGCTAAGAGAAGTTGCACCAAAGAGAGTTGCTAACAGAGTGCAATGGAAAATACAGGCTTTAGGGAGAGCTGAAGTGCACCAGCTTCACTCAGAGCAGCCCATTGCACATTAGGATTTGAGTGTGGCTGGAGATTGGGTAACATCATCCGGCATTAGAAACAGGGATT
Source organism: Cricetomys ansorgei (assembly GCA_026225945.1). Lineage (NCBI taxonomy): Eukaryota > Metazoa > Chordata > Mammalia > Rodentia > Nesomyidae > Cricetomys > Cricetomys ansorgei. The sequence continues at coordinate 3,927,101 of JAMJFZ010001074.1, forward strand.
ACCATTTGATTCTTTCCTCCAGGAAGTTGGCAGGAAAAAAACACACTCCTTCAGTTTAAAAGTGCATGAAATCAATAAAGATTTACTTAGGAGAGTCTACAGGAAATCTGTAGTGCCAGACTCATAGTCCATCTTCAGCATGCCTCTTCAAAACTGAAAAGAAATTGTGAAAGCTGGGCTTTTACTTCAAATAAATGTATCTTCATATCGCTCAAGATGTATAAAATGAGGACTGATATCAGAAGTATTATATTATAGTGGGCACTTTTATTAAGTAGATTTAAGCTGGCTCTTTTTATCCAAGATCAATTGTATAAAATGGTAGCTATTTTATTGACTATGTGAATCACATAGTATCCATTTGTAAACCTCAAGTAAATGCCATATTTAAAAAAAAAAAATTGTAAGCATATTTAAGCAGACATTTTTGTCACATATAGTTTTTATTAAACAAATCATCTAAAATCTTTCCTTAAGATGTTACCCTGCCTGTATTTGAGAGAAGGAACTAAGTATAAGAGCTCTGACAAGGTTTAAAGCAATTAAAATAATTTTCTCTCATTGTTAAGCCTCATGTTAAACATTCTAGCTCTCCCCATCTTTCTGTTTCTCTTCATAAAATTATATGATAGAATATCAAAATGTAAAATACATTTTACTTAGATAGTCACATCTGCTCCTCACAGCAAAGCAGTGAGGTGGCTGCTATCCTCCTACACAATCCTTCGCTGTTGTTATACCGACGTCTAAAGTTGGAAGCTAGACGAATTTGATATTATTTATCAGATCAATATCTCCCAGTGATGCATTTAGACTTCAAACTCAGACTCTGTGATTCCAGGAGGGGAGAATCAAACAAAAGTGACAGTAAGAGCTTCGATGCATCAATTCTCTCACAAATAAGAAATATAAAAATAACCAAAAAAACATCTTTAAGTACCTGGCAACTGATAGCGATTTATACTATATAGAAATATGTAAAATATACTCAAATGTTTATAGAATTCTGAACAAACAGGACACTATGAAAATCACCCAACCCAATCTCAGAATTTAGCGGAGAAGAAAACATAACTTAATATGAATTCAGTAAAACCTAAAAAAAAAAAAAAAAATGAAGAAAAATGATTTAAGGAATTATACCTGAGAGAAAACATAGTTATTAAAGCCAATACTAATGAAACTACGCTTGCTTCCTCTAGAGAGTAGAGTAATTATAGCAGAGAGAATAGAATCCACCCCCCACCCCCCATCCCCCTAACCCCCACCCCCACCCCGCCATTGACTTAGGCAAAGAAACTCCATGGAGGATTAATAAAATATTTGAATACAAAACTTTTGCCTGGTTCTGCTAGGAGATAAAACTGATGCCAAGTAGTGGGTCATTGAAAAACTCTCCCAAGATCAATGGTTGCATAGGAGCCTGGACAAGATGGCACAATGATGTACACTTATCTTTGGAAAATTAGATTAATCGAGAAGGTGAGACCAGATAAGTTAATTTAGGGAAGAACTGAGGAAAGACAGGGGAGAGTAATGGGGTGGAATTCAAAACAAATCTGAAAATACAGTCTCCATGGTGAGAGGCAGATTCCTTGGTGTTTTAACAGTGATGCCCACAATTCAGGTTTAAGTCATTTGTACAGATCCTACATGAATTATGTTTTAAGTGATCTAGATCTCCAACAATGTTACTTAACTACACGAGTGTGTGGGGTGCATTTGAGAAAGCCAAAGTTAAAAAGAAATCTGTGGTATTTTACAACATTGATTCTAGCAGAAGGGAAGAAGGAATGTTGGCTGAGCATGTTGTCCAGTGGATCCCAGGTAATACAAAAACCTGAGGATAGGGTTGACTGAGGGACCCTAAATCCTATACTCCCTGGGGATGCAGATAAAGTCCCTGCAGTAATCTAAATCTAGGTTCTGTCTCTGGGATTCTCTGCAGATGTGAGTTTGCTAATTGAAGCTCTTTGTATTTGCATTCCAAAGGGGATCATGACCTCAACTGACATCTGGGCTTTAGGAGAGGATTACCATTACTGCTGGCATTTTTCTCACTCCATGAAATCCAGTGTGTTTCACTTAAAGGACAAGGGTAAAGTAAATCAAATGGGACTAGGATTTTCTTTTCTAGAGTCTCTTAAATTCTTACTTTTTATACAGTCAGATTATGTTCTGGGTTTAGGGGGAAAACACAGGCTCAAAGAAATAAAGTAACATATCTAATCAGAAAGCAAAGCTGCTTTGACACTTTGCCTGATGACAAAGTCTAAAATCTTCCTCGCAAACCATGCTTACTCCCAAGTTGTCCATCTGTGCATTAATGTTAGTTATGACAGATGTAAACAGTCAGCATGAATTCACTGAGCATATTTCTATAAATAATGCAGCACTCCATAGCCTCTCCTGAGGTATGCATTTCAAAGAATTTTTAGCAATTGGATCAGAGTATATTAGATATAACATATATAGATAGGAAGGCTCTTTTATGTTAGTGGCTCTTTATTTCATTATTATAATCTGTGAATTCAATTTCACCAATAGAATTTTATCATAATTATATGTAAGCCTGATTCTATATACTCTTTAGATTTATTTACTTTTGTGTGTATGGAAGTCTGTGTGTGTGTGTGTGTGTGTGTGCATGCATGTGTGTTGGTGTTTGTGTGTCTTTATGCGCGTGTCTTTCTGTGTGCGTGTCTATCTGTTTGTGTCTGTGTGCATGTGCATACCTGTGGGGTATGTGTGTGTATGTGTGTGTGTGTAATCTCTGTGTCTCAGTTGGGAATCATCCATTCCTGCATGTAGAAACCAGGAAAGAGTGTCTTGTGTCCCATATCACTGTCCACTCGTTCCTTCTGAGACAGGTCTCTCTATGAACTTAGGGCTCATGCCTGAGCAGATATGCTGGAAGCAAACAAGCCTCAGCAATCCTCCCAGCTTGTTTTAGGCATTGGTAAGGTGGTGCTGGGATCAGAATCCCGGTTCACATGATGGTAGGGCAATCACTCTTAACCACTAAGCCACATCTCCAGCCCGCTGCCTCTCTATGCCTTTTATGGACTTTTTGATTTCCAATGCAGAAAGCTTGAGCACTCAGATGGGCAGCTTCCTATTCCTTTGTTCTTTATGCCACAAACTTCAAATAAGAAAAGCCCTAGTTCCTACACAGTAGATTTCTGTTACATCTGACAAAAATGAAACTATGGCAATAACAAACTGACAATAATAGCATACATGGACCACACCCTATTCTAGATTTAGTTCTATAAAACATCAATGGTGTTATTCTTTCCTCTCAGAAATTAATATAGCTGCTTTCCACAATTTTCTATGTTTTACAAGTCTCAAGCCTTCTTGATCTGTAATTAGGTTCTGTGTTTTTTCTCTAATATGGTTGAACCTTAAATTGTTACTTATAATTGCAGAATTGTGTTATTTTTCATTATGAGTACATACATCTTAATTCTCTGGCAAATATATGATTAAGAGATATGTAACTTTGTACAACATTATTAACATTGTTTTGGTTTTTTATCAGACAATTCACATATCAATAAAGCCATATACTTTCAGTCTGAGCAAAGAGAAATATCCATAAAATAAGTTAGCCCATAATTATAAAACAAATTTAGGTGAGCACCCACAAAGTTTTCTTGGTAGTCAAAATTGTTTTATACTTGATTTTGAACATAGACAATTAAATGTATAGTGACAATTTCTACTTATCTTGTCTCCAAGTGATAAGGAGGTTAATCACATGAAAACGAGAGAGAGAAACTTACAGCTCTGTGCCATTTATCCACATCCAGATGGAAACTTTGATACTGAAAGTATTTTTAGGTCTTGGTACACTGATAAATAATACTAACCAGTAAAATATATGAAGTTGTTTCTTCCACACTGATAAGAATACAATTGACCTTTTCATAATAAGTATACATCCATGAGGCATTTATTATGTTATAGGAACTGTGCTAATAATTTGTGATCAGTGCTTTCGGTAACATTAAAAGTGAGGGCAGCAGATAGAGTATGCTCATAATGTCAGAGTACACTTAATTTTCCAGAATGTGCAGATGATTTTAAAGGAAATTTCACAGCTTACCAGTACTGTGAGTGTTACACACTTAGGATTAATACTTTTCATTGTTTAGGTAATGGCTTCTTGAAATTTAATTCTGAAATTTCCCTCTGGCATTATAGTAATCCCTTTACATTTTTTACTGTTTGACAGTTTCATACATTTATATAATGAACTTTAGCCATTTGACATCCATTATTCCCCTCCTGTATACTGCACATTGTTAACTTTAACAGCCCAGACTTTATACTATTTGAAGTATGTCTCCTGTGTCTCCTGTAACTTGTCAGCATGGATCCAGGTGACTTATACATAACAATGAAAACAATGCAACAGCAAGCAAAGTTAGAAAACAAATTAGTGACTTGTGCTGCTCAGAGGTTCTAACAGAGAGAACAGCTATAACACTATCATCAGTGCACTCTCCCTCAAACAGCTCTCTAAAGAGGTGGGCACCGTTCTGCATTACAGACCCAGAAACAGAAAGAGTGGTGACTGTGCTGCAGTTCTGATTGATATTCTGCACTATCTTATTAGATCAAATGCTTTGGTAATATCACTCTTAACGAAGAACATAAATGAACTTTCACATCCAAAATGCTTCCGGGAATTTTTGGATCAATGCTGTAATACTTTCCTAGGGAATCCTTAAGTAGTTCCTAACACATTGGGGATGGCGTGTGATCAAAATTAATGAACTGAGTTCAACAACATTCTTTCCAGGCATCTTTATGCAAGTGCGTACAAGTATACCAACAGGATTAATTGTTCACAAAAATAACGGATTATTATACTATGCTGTTTTCCTTCCATCTCTTCATGATTCTAATAATAGAGTTAAAATTATTTTCCTATGTGTAACGCAGTTATCTTCTCACACAGTGAGCACAATTGCTCCAATTATGACAGCTGTAGAACACACAGAATATTAAGAAGCGACTATATTAATACTCCTGTGGTGGTACACATTCAGAATTTGTCTAGTTTGTAGATTATACGCCCCCTAAAACTTGAAGTTAATGCTTAAAATTGAATGCGTACTTTAGATTACATAATACAGAAACACCAGTGTAGTCATTGCAAAAATCACAGGCTTCGGAGTTGCTGTTGCTAGACAAATGAAGAAGAAATAGTTAGGACTCAGAAGTTTGGTCCTAGCTCTTGTCTTCATACACCTTCCGAAGTCTTCTTGTAGTGTTGTATTTACATTTATTTAGATTTGAGTATTTGTTCTTTTGAATTTGAATTTGACTCATGAATTTGAATTTGATTTGAATGATGGCCACTAAATGAATTTGATTTAATACTAGTTGATGGGGCTACTTGATGACTTAGTGGTTAACATAGTTCTTGCAGCATACACGAGTTTGTTTCCCAGCACCTATACTGGCAGTCTAACAAGCCCATGTAACTCAAGTTTTAGGGGATCCAGCACCTCTTCTGTACCCTGCAGCACCTGCAATCACAGACACATACCCAAACACATACACATAACTAAAAATAGTAATAAAAGCAAAAAGATTTTTTTAAAAAAACTGGTTGAAGAAAAGACATTATTTCAGACATGCTCATGGGGTTGATGCCTCCAAATGTCTTCTTTGTAGTCTTTTGGTTTTTTTTTCTCCTTTGTTCTCTTTCTCAAAAATATAAATACACAGTATTAAGTTATGTTAGGAAAAGTTAGTCTAAAATACTTTGTATTTTAAAACAGAATTAAGTTACTCTAAATGAAATAAAAAAAATCTCATTATTGAGAAAAATCAGAAAGATTAATAAAATTTAAACTATAAAAGCTTTGGGGAGGCTTGTGCAAATTAAAATCTGGGGTGAGTGGACTTTTTTTCCAATACATGTTGACAAACTGTCTCCTTCAGAACACACTGGCTTCAGTATGCCAGGGCCTGCAGGAGACCTGAGGTGACCAGTGGTTACACAGCATGCTTTCCTGGCCTTGTATTCATTTCAGGATGGCTGCAACTAATTTCCACTCACTCAGTAGCTTAAAACAGCAGGAATATTCCTTCTTTGCTCTGGAGACTAGAAATCAGAAACCAAGGCATCAAATACATTCTCTGAAAAATAAATAAAAAAAAATCGATCTTTGACTTTTCCCACTTCCCAGAGCTCCCCGATGATATCATATGGTCATTAGCAGCATCAAAGGGTCACAGGTAGCATCTCTTCCTTATTAGTAACATCAGGCCAACCTACTCTTGTCTTTCCATGCATCTTCCCTGGTTTCTTCCCCTCTTCCTCGTCCTGTTTTTCCTTCTCCTCCTCTTCCTCCTCCTCCTCCTCCTCCTTCCTCTTCTTCTGCTTCTTGCACATCTTTTTTTAAAGAGAAATTTATACCTACACTACAAATAACACCCTAATCTCCATGATCTTAGAATGCAAATGTGCTGGGACTTAAAGACTCAAAGGAGATGTTTAAGGTTAAAAGAGTCATCTGTGAGTGCCCTAATCTATTCAGCAGCTATGCAACAAGAGACTGCATTTGGGAACACTAAGAATTAGGTATGGTTTTGTCTCACAGAAAGTCATTTGAGGACAGAAAGAAGACACCTTGAATTTGGATTTCCATTTGTATTATGTAAGCCTCTTTGTACTTTTAAGTTCCAGATATTCACTCCTGGCAAAGAGGGGGACATTCTCCAATTATAGTCCTTGAGCTAGCTGCTTTCTCATGAAAATGGAATAGATTAAGGGAAGCATAGTCCTAATTTACTATTAAAATTGGCTGATGATGTTCATATTTGTCTACAATAATAGCAACTTAATCTAATCATAGTACAGTTATAGATGGGTTTTAGTAGTGATGAAGATCAAGAAAGCACTTCAAATTAGAAGCAATGACTGGGAAGCATCTACTAGTGGGTACCTGGGTGTCACCAAGGAGGACAGGAGACAGTATGAGAGAAGGAAATGTCAAAGATAGATTCCCTTCAGTTTATCTCTATCCTTTCAAAACTCTTGCTGAAACTTGGACTTGTTGATTTGAAATCATAAATTTTCTGAGAAAGTTATTATATGCAATAAATTGGTAAATATATTTAATCATGTGACACGGGAGGTGATATATCAATCACCCAAGAGAAATGGAAGCATTAAAGTTACACAACTTTAAAATATGTGTAATGAGAAGAATGATCTACTGTTTCATATACTGGTAACTGCTGCTCTATCTATTACCATGTTATGTAATGATCTCTACTCTTTCCCATATTCATGCAACTGTCATACTGCTGTTGCAAGCTTCTAAAAACTCACTTGCATAATGGAAATTCTCATCATTGAATGTTTTGTTACACAAATAGACTGTTGTAGCATTTTTGTGTAGTTGTTTTGTATATGCTTTTACAAAAAATGTCATCAAAAACATTATTTCTAGGAATATTTTAGTTAATCACTAATGTTTACTACATGACGAAAGTGTGGTTTTATTTATAGAGCAATATATAGTGAACACAAGACAAAGCGATATCGTTCTATGATTTTTTAAAAGACATAAAATGGGTTCTGCAAATATGCCTGTTAATAGAAGAGCTAGCACCTAGAAAACTTTGATAAATGAATGGATATCATATTGTTGTAACAGTATTAAATTTAGTAAATAGAAGCTCAAGGGACATTTTGAAGCCCTCCATCAGTGATATAAACATCACAGAAATAGAAAAGAAACACGGAAAGAGAGAACAGATCAGATTTTCAGTGTGAGAAATTCTGTGAAAGCTTCAGGATCTTGAATGTAACAAGACAATTTTACAACTCAGTTTCAGTAATTTATTAACTAATCTAAATAAATCACATCAAAATCACAAATAACCAGAGGGTTGTTTCCAAACTAAACTCTGCAAATCACATGTATGATAACTACATGTATCAGAATTCACCAGCTATGTAATTCAAGAACAGAAACTTGGGTTTGAGATTGATGACTCAGGGATTAAGACCTCTGGCCACTCTTCTGAATGAGTGGGATTCAATTCCCAGAACCCACATGGCAGCTACCAACTGTCTGCAACTCCAGGCAGAAGCAGAAACAGAAGTAAACATAGAAGATAAACTTAAGGATTAGCAAGCAGGTGGTGTAGAGTACAAAGATATCACTTTAGTTTTCCTTTAGCGACCAACTGTTGCTTTTTCTTCCATATGTCAGTAGAAGAGGACGTATAATAACAATAACGTAGAGACCACTGTTTTCTATAAGATTGTTATAAAAATATTGAATCCATGATTCTGAAACATAAGCAATCTCACTATGTTACATGCATCTTTAAGCAACTACAAAATTTCCATGTTCTTCATCCATCTTTCCCTGACAACTCTTCACCTCATTCACCTCCTACTCAGCCTGCTGCTTGTACTTCAGTTTAGCTTCTCCCTATACAGTTTCATTGGTAACTGTATGATAGATCTCTTTTGTCTTCCTGAGTCCATTGTAAACTGCTTCTACAAAGGCTCTCTCTGTGCTTTATTGTTGAGCGGTAGACACTAATAAAATATACATGTGAAAGCATTTTGGACATGGATGCTAACTGACTGAAAATTATTCATAATTTCAACATGTATGCCAAACTACTATCATAATCAATAACCAACACTAATGGTCACAGCATTGATGTAGTTTTACAGCCCTTTTTATTCATACCATCATTTTAGAGTTTGGAGTCAAGCCAGAATTTCTTTGTTGAATATTGTTGCAAACTTTAAAATATCAGATGGTACACTATCTTATTAATTAATGAATATTTAAAAAAAATTTTGTTGTGAGCCTAGCCTTTAATAGCTGAGCCATCTCTCCAGTCCATGGGTATTTAAAATATTGCATGAACCTTTTTAATTTGAAGGCAATTAATAGATGTGTGTGGTGGAAGGATTTCGTTTTCTTCTTTCAGAATCTGTCCTTCGTGATTGTCATCTTAATCACCAAACAGAGAGGGCCCTGCAGGAAGTATTCCAGCTGCACTTAGATGAGAAAGGCACAGACCCAGACTTCACAGCTGAAGACTCTGACGCACAGCTGGAGAGGCCAGTTGCTGTCTGGACTGCCTTCTCAGGTCACACATGTAGCTTCTTTGTGGCACACTCGAGAAAGCATAAAACAAAGCGGGCATGGATTCTGGCCAGCTGGCCATCTGTTCCTTCACCCACTGTGATAATTTGGTCTTGTAGAATTTTGTTAAGTGAGCATTAAGTAATGACCATGTCAAACAGGGTGCATAGTCAGAGCCTCTTAATCACAGAATGAAAACGCAGGGGATGCTTACTCAAACACAGAAAAGGTCACCAAATCCATCTAAGGGAAAACACAGAGCAAAGCAAAACAAAACCCAAACCAAAAAGTGAAGTAGCAGCAAAGAGCAAAAATCACCTCCATCTGCATATTTACATTGGATTACAGCGAATCCGTGTCAAACAGAAGAGGTTGGACGTTGTTTAAGGCAGCTAGCAGATAGGTATATAAAATCAGAGTTCTTATTTCCTCATTTTGCATAAACATACTGAAGAATTGAGATGATAAGAGAATTTGTGATTGGCTTTATCGTATCGACCAAGGTAAAGACATTTGAAAGTCATTGATATCAAACCATAATTTGTTCTGACAGCTCAGAATATTTTCTGGTTCTGTTTTGCTAGTTTCTTAAAGAGAACATCCAAAGGAAAGGGATGCATTGTGCTATTTCCATATACAATTTGTTCTTATTCATCCTCCTCCATTTTCTAAGTCTCTCTGTAGTCTCTTGTTCATCTCCATCTTCTTAATTTCACATCACACATATACTCCATTTTCTTCGACACAAAACCTTTACAATTTTTCCCTTCCATCGCTTTTACCTTTCTGGATCCTTGACTTACCTGTTTGGACACATACACACACACACACACACACACACACACACACAAAGTGAGAGAGAGAGAGAGAGAGAAATGCCCAAATTCTGTATTTTCCTGCCAATAGATGGGCTTATGAATTGACCAGACAATTCTTAAAAGGAGAAATAAATACAGCCAAAAATATTTGGGAATAAAATGTGTTCAACATCCTTAGTCATTAGAGACATGTAAGCTGAAACTGAAATTTTCAGCTGAAACTGAAATTAAGACATAAGATCTAGAATACTACTCCCAAGTGCTACTGCTGAGATATGTGCTCTTGTTTTTAAACGTCGTTTGGGCTATCCCAGGCTGAGCATGGAGTTTTCCATCACACATACTTTCTTTTTCCATCATATGAACATTAAAACATTTAATCAATTTCTTGGCTTACCTTACAAGTGAATGGATTTGATCTCATTATGCCATTTTTATATGTGTGCATCATTATATTTTGCAATCAGTTGATCCCCTCCATGACTGACCTTTCAGTGCCTGCCCCCAAGTCTGGATCCTCAGATAATGCTCCTTTCTTTTCATTTTTATTCCATTATCCTTTCTATATCCCTCCTCCTTCAAGATCTCTCACCCACACTCCCATGCAGGAGTAGGTGGTCAACAAAAAACAAGCTCCTGTATCATATTCTTGTTTGTTTGTTTGTTTGTTTTTGTTAATTCTGAGTTTTTGCTTTCATTTTGGGGACTTTTTTTGGTCTTCTCATTTGTTTGCTTGTATTCTCATTTTGGGGGTTTTTGCTTGCCTTCTTGAGAGAGAGAGGGAAGAGAGAGAGAGAATATAAGATTGGGTGGGTGGATAGGGAAATTGTGAGTATTTGGAAGAAACTGGGGAAGGGAAAATGATCAAAACATATTATACACAAAAACATTTAGATAAAAAGATCTTTTTCTTGCTTTCCTCTTTCATATCATCCATGTTCTCATATCATCACACACACACACACACACACACACACGCACACACACACACACACACACACATGCACATGCACACACACAGACTTTAAATTCAAATTCATAAGCTTTTAAAACACCAAATCGGTAATTAATAATTCATTTAATAAACTATCATATTGAGGTAATTTAGTTAATCTTGTGGGTTGTTAATCAAGAGTTGTTATTTCACATGACTGAGAATTCCAAAACATACACACTTGCACTAATCTTGCATAGGTGATATTAATTTCACCATTCACAAAAATGAACCATAAAATTTAAACAAGTAAAGTTACCTTAAATTTCTTCCACACAAAAGTCAGCTGTACTCCATGAATCTGGTATCTTCCTACCTCCAAATGTTTTCTTCCCTTACTCCATATAAAATGTATTTCTCAAGTTTATCTCTTCAGTAACCTCTCCTATCATTTCTTTCTATTCCCACAACAAAACCTTCATCAATTTGTGCTGATTTACTAGTTCACACATTCGTGTGTTTGTTGGCTTAATTGTTTAAGTCAGAATGGAACTGTTATTGTGTTCTGGACACAGGGCTTAGTTTGGTATCCTAAACATGACCAGAGTACCTGTGCTTTCTGATCTCATGTAATGTCCAGAATAAGAGGAGTCCACCAATCAAAATAACCAAATCAAGAATTGAATTGTTTGATGCATTGTCAAAGAAGGCATAGTGTCCCTAAAAATGTATTAGGTTTGTGAAGGAAATAAAGCCAAAATCAAACATTAAGGAAGAACTAGGGCAAAATATGACACATATTCCATGTGTAGTTCTATGGAAGCAGAAGGGAGGATCTCTAAGGAGGCCTCTGTAGCTGGAGTAAACAGAGCAAGGCTACAAAGATAGACAGGAACTGAGTGAGGAAAGCCCTTCCAGACATTTATGGAAAATTTTGCTTTGAGGGAAATACTGACATGTTTAAAAATAAGATACCTGACCTGGACTTCAACTTGAGAGAAGCATTTTTTTTTTTAATTTCTATAGAGAATTCTAGCAAAGGTTGAGTGACGATATAGTAAATCAATTCCAAATCCCACTATGGAAGGAAAATACAAAAGGTAGTCTAGATAGATTGATGGGATAAAGTGGGCAGATTTGAGAGAATGTCCAAGCATGACCCCTTCCCAGATTTTACATCTTAGTGCATGAGCATTGGTGCCACCTGCTGTTGGAGAAAAGCAGGAGGAGAAGCTAGTTTGGAAAAGATGACTAACATTTGGCAGACATGTTACCCATATGGGAGCCTCTGGTAGTTAGGGGAGAATATGCCCCAGAACATAAATGTAAGTGTTCCTAGGTGTACGTGGAAATAAATGGGAATGGATGTGCCCATTAACAAAGGGAGACAACACAGAGAAAAGAGCAAAAAAAATCTAGAATGTAGTCTATCATTATGTTACTATTTAATGTCTGGATCTAACTAATGTAAACACAATACCTACAGGCAAAAAAGTAATTATTAGGAAAATGAGATCTTTGTCCAGCAGTAATTACTTAACACAGAGTTCATCATCTAAATTTAACACTAAATACTAAGACGTGATATTTCTATTTCAGTGCTCCTTTATAAGCACTCTTTGTTTTACATACCTCTGAGCATACAGTGTATACTTACTGAAAATCATATCTGCATAAGAGACTTAGGTTAGGGAAATGTTTTCCTTCAAGTGGCAGCATTTTAGAACAAATGGATGTTCTATTTGTTACTTTTCCTTATCTGGAGAATCTTTTTCATATTAAGCTATAATCTAAACCCTACGAATATGCATTGCTTTCAAAAGTTAGCTTCTATGACCCCCCAAGAGTAAACATGGGAAATGAAAAGGTGTTTGATGAAAATGAAAGTTAAGTAGTTAAGAGCATGCTAAGGAATGATACTTGGCTTTGGATTCATCTGGAGTTCATCTAAATCACACACCCCCTCCATGTTGGGTTTCTCTCTGTGATCTGTGCCCTGCTGGTTCTTGAGGCAGGTGGTACTATCAGGTTATAGCTTGAAGTCCTGTTGTTCTACGTTACATCTAAAACTGATTCTTGTGATATCACTCTGATTAGAGAGTCCAATTTACACTGCTGTACCACAAAGAGGAGAAATGTTCTGCAGAACTTTTCTCATGTGGCTAAATAGTAGATTAAATACACAGAAAGAGAGAGAGATAGACAAACAGACAGACAGACAGACAAACAGAGAGATAGATAGACAGGCAGACAGAGAGATAGAGACAGACAGGCAGAGAGATAGAGATAGACAGACAGAGAGGTAGAGAGACAGACAGAGAGATAGATAGATAGACAGACAGACAGATACATAGATAGATAGACAAAGAGATAGACACACATACAGAGAGATAAATAATAAAATAGTAAATAAGTAACGGCATCTTATACTGTGTGCCTCCTTATGCCTGGAAATGTAGTAAATATTGAGAAATCTGAAAATCCACTTAATGTATCTAACAATTTATTATCATTGCAAACTCAGTTGAAAATGTTTTGCTATTAAGCTCAATTCACTTTCTAACCCACACAAGTATTAGCTATATATAGCCAGGTTTGCATTACTATAAAATTTTCATTCCTACATTTCCAGTACTATGCACTTAAATTTGTAAATTCCATGTTACATTAATCACATGAATATAGATAGGCGAATTTTAAACAGCACTGTAGTAATTACTATATTCCTTATAAGAGAGATAATTTCTGCTGATACTTTCCTGCTGAATGTTGCTAAGATTAACTATAGTTCATAAAACAGCACAGCTCCATTCGTGAAAATTATGAGACATTGAAGCCAACCTCAGTCTAATCAAAATAATAAAAAATAGATATTCCACTTTAATATCTCTTTTTTAAAACTCTGAAACTATATTTAATGCTGTATTAAATATGCTTATAAATACATTAAGAAAGTGGTAATAATCCAGTTGTTGCTGGGCTGCAATTTAATTTTTATAGTCTTTTCATGTTCCAACTAAAATTTGTTGGTTAAAATAACCAGGATGTCCCCATCGGGATGGACAGAGAAACTCAGTTCACTCCCCCTTCAAAATGCCATAGATTAGTGCTGTCTATTATCTTTTATTTCAATATTTTTTTATAAAGTAGTGTTAGAGTGCATAGAAATAATGCACAAAAGGCAAATTGCAAATTGTACCATGTACCTTCCAAAGAGAGGCAACTAACAGTCCTACCCTGCTATGAAAACTATAAACCACATCAATGGCTTGCATAAGACAATACCCCTAAGGGTGCAGTAGTAGTCAATAGCTATCTACTTGGACTTAAGACCCACTCACAAAAAATGATAGCATGCCTGGTACTTGAAATCTAGCTAACTAATCAATGGTGGTGAAATTGTAGTTACTGGAGGAGAATCTACAATTACTAATTTATTAAACCAATATAACCCCTAACAATCTCTCTCTTTCTCTCTGTATATATATTCATATGTATGTATATATAAATATATATATATATATATATGTGTGTGTGTGTGTGTGTGTGTGTGTGTATATATATATATATATATATATATATATATTTGTTCTTATATCCACAAATAAATGTAGTCTTTACACTTCATCAAGTAATCTTCTTTTTACAACAGACAGAGATCACTTAAGAAATTCACAACCAATCAATATGCAGCGTTTGGAACCAGTCCCTATGGATACATTTACAAAACACTCCCACACCTAAAGATTAGAGAACATATTGCACAAGAGGGGCCAAAAGAGTGTAAGAACCAGAGGACCAAGGTCTTTGATATGGGATTGTTTCTCCTACTAACATCAGAAGCTGTACCCACAAAGTCTCATTAATATGACTCAGCAAATGTGAGCTGTACAATGACGACATTAAGGAACATGCCAAATTAACAGAGAAAATCCTACAAGGTCTCAACACTACACACACACACACACACACACACGAAAAAAGATTAAAAAAAAAACAACAAAAAACTACATGTATCTGAGGAAAGCTCTAAGCATGAGATTTAGTCCTCCTCAGGGAAGAGCACACCAACTAATTGTCCAGTGCTAAATGATCAGCCCTAAAAACATACATAAAATTCACAATACATGAATTCAGCAGGTTATATTAAACATATATATGTATACATAGGCACATATAAGTGTGCAATAAATGAAAAAATCGTGAATAAAGAAGATCAGGGAGAATTATGTGGCATGTTTTAGAGGAGGGAAAGGGAAGGGGGAAACGTAATTAAAATATAATCTCAAAAATAATCAACAAAATTAAATGAATGTCTTAAGTAATTAATTAGATGTGGTATGGCCAATCAGCTATTTAAATATAGTGTGTCTGTAATGTTGCTCTTTAAGATCAGTTTAACAAGACAAAATATTTCTCAACTAACACAATTTACTCGAGTGGCAGAATGTCAGTCTTCCCCTTGGTTAATAATATAGAAGAGCTTATAGCAAGATGTTTCCTGTAAAAATAAAAAAATAAAAATAAAAACAAAACAAAACAGAAAAACAGCTTTTAAAATATTTTATGAATCTAATTGAGGCAAGTCACAGACAATGAAATAAAGAGATTTATGATTGTCTATTCAGTGCTAAAAGAATAGGTGAAAATTTACAGTTACTGCAATTTCCAAAGAACCAATCAAACATTTTTCTTACAGTGTCATACATGACAGTGTGGTGGTTTCTATCTATGGTTGTGTTGAATTCCAGACATAGATTAGCAGGCAGCAAAAATGTGAGTAACTAGGACTTCCAGAGATCACCATGTTTTTCAAGATTAAAATACCTGTCTGCTGTGGAATGAATCACATTCACATCTTATTACACTTGCTTTAGTAATTTTCAAGATGAAATCATTTGAAACATGCTATATGTTAGAAAAGTTAAAGATTCTATAATCTCTTTGATACCTATGTTAAAGGAGGCCAAATAATCCCCAAGGTAAAATTCTTCACTTTCCTCAAGATCCACTCAGCTTATCTTTAAATGGAAAATTGCCATCTTTGTTTGATTAATTACATTTCACATGATAAGATAATATAGCTTCTGGTTATGTTGTTGTCCTGTGTAACAATGGTGTTGGTTCTAAGTTTAAAATTATGTCTGTTCACAAAGTCAGGAACCACAGGTGAATACTTATAATAAATAATTTAGTGATATTACATTGTGATAAATGAAAGACTTTTTCTACACCATCCTTGTTTCTATGTTGAAAATGACAGTCAGAGTTGTATTTCAGGAGCATTTCCATGGCTGCTTTACCTGAGGAGCCCTTAATTTATCATTTACATCTATTAAACCCCGGCCCTGAAGTTTCTTCTGGGCAATCTCCACCATGAATCTGAAAATCCGAAACAAAGGTGCAAACTATTTATCATGCTTCTGAGATTCTTTATTTACCCTGTCCACCAAACAGAATGCTCTCGAGCACATAGAACTTTGTATGGCTCACAGATACAACTCAGTGCTGTCAAGAATATTGTCAACATAACTTCACTGAATGAATATGTCTCTACAGTAAACAGAACCCTAGATTTAATGGTAATAAAAGCTGCATTTGCCGTGTATTATGCCAGAACATCTCTTAGATGTATCAGAGTATCATTATGACATATATCGAAAATGTCATTCACAGGATTGCATTATCTTATCGATCCACACCAAAAAGATACCAGAGAAACTCTTCTGTTATATTTTTTAAGAAAGTATGCTTTCTAGGATCTAAGGACTATCTCTGAGCTTTCAACAAGAATTGTTTATAAGACCAATTTATCTTTATAAACAATTTATCTTAAAACATTGCTCAGACATAAACATTATTTTATGAAGTTACTGTGTGTCAGAAACTATGTATATTGAGAAATATTGATATAAATTCAACAGCCTCAAGAAGTTTATAGGCCAATTCTCTGAAGAATAGCAGTCATGATACTGGAAGATTCTATGAAATCTGCCAAGAGAGGAAATGAATCAATAGTCCTACCTACTTGTAAAGCCTATGAACTACAACATTGTGTAGCACCACAATATATCTTTAAAGGTGCAATAATGGCACTTATGTCCTGGAGGAAACCAGCCATTTCACTTAATTTAAAGCCCATTCATGCCTGGCACTGTAAATCTAGACAACTGCTGATGGCTAGTGAAACCAAAGAATCTACAAGAGGAGCTACTTCTGCTAACTTTCTCAAAACAGTATGATGCTAACTATCTTCTAAGTACTGAGATTTACACCAACAGATAAGTGTAGTTTTTACCCTACATCAAAGAATTTTCCTTTTGTAGCACACAGAGACTATTACAGAAATTTTCAACTGTCTAAAATACTGAGACCCCAGTGACTATGGATTGTTCAGCTCCGTTTTATGCAACTACAATACAATCCTACAACTAAGCCTCAGAGAAGAGTTAGTGGAATGACTTTAAGAGCCAGAGAGCTGATGTATGATGAGTATGTGTTTAACACACACACACACACAGAGAGAGAGAGAGAGAGAGAGAGAGAGAGAGAGAGAGAGAGAGAGAGAGAGAGAGAGAGAGATTGGTGATATGATTAACTAACAAAACTAAAGTGGTAAATAGACATTACTAATTGTGCTTAAATTGACAGTAATACAAACTTCTTGGAAAGTTTTTGCACAATGAGCAAGTGAAAGAATTGTCTCAAATAGAAGTATGATTTTGTGAAGAAGTGAACAAATCTGGTTGATATGATTTATGATGCAATTTGCTCTCACAAAATAAAGGTCAATGGAAATAATTTCTCAAGCAATTGGATTTGGTAGTACATATAGTTCTCTATAAAAGCTACTGCAGCTTGGAGTAAGGTAAATTTATAATATTTTAATGGGATGTATTTGAGTAATGATAAAATGTAATTCTTGTAAATCTTATATAAATAATCTGATGTATGGATACCAATCCTCAAATATGAACCACTTGGATCTTTTGCAGGAAGTGGTTACAAATTGCCTTTCAATCCATTTCTATCCTGTTACCAAGATGTGGTCCAAAAGAAGGAAATACCGGTAGGTTGGTTAGCTCTTAGTAAACATTCTGATTAAACATACTAGAAAATATTTGAGATGAGAAGAACCCTTGTCTATGAATGATTTAACTGGATGCAGTTGTGGTGACAATAAGACATAGATATATGGGAAATGACACGGGAAATATGTAGACATACAAAATATGTTTCCAGTTAGTTATTCACTGGATACTTATTTATAACTCACATACCACACTTAATATCTTGATGTGTTTTCTAGTTTCAGAAAACATATGTCCACTGCAAAAGAGGACCTTTAAGTTTTCCTAGTATTCTCAAACCCACAATCTTACCTCTGCTTCTTAAAAATATTAGCAAGTTGTAAGGTGGAGTAAATCTTGGATACGTTATTTGAGTTTGTAACGGGAGTTTCTATGCCTAAAATGTGAGAAGTAATTTATGTGATTTCTGGCAGACATGTTAAGAAGAAATGGACAATTAGGGATATTTCATACAACTGCTTCTGTGAGTACAGAGGCTACTGTTGAGACGTAGTCTAAGTAAAATCCCTGGGTATATACAGTTAGCAGCAACAGTCTAGGGCCTCATACTGGATGGATATTCTGAAACCTTACTTTTGTTTTGAAAAACTTAGGTCTAATTATACACTATTCATGCAAAATAACCAAGAACAACTTGATAAAAAAGAGACAGGCGGGAGGTTAATAAGAGTATGGAATAGTTTTTTTTTAATAACATTTTTTAAGATTATAAAGAACTAAACGTGCATTAAAACATCAAGTTGGAGGAAACTATGGCATATAAAATACAGAAGGGATGCTTAGGCTTATCTAGTTATTCAGAATTTAATATTATTCTAACTTGGTGGGTGCTTTCCAATAGTGCAAGAGTAGAAACAAATGACCATTGACAACTGTAAGCATGGCAGAAAAAATGGTAGTATTTTTAATATATTAACAGAAATAAACTAATACTTATTAAGTATTATTACTTAAAATACTTAAAAGGGACAAAAAATTTTCTTGCAAAGATAGTTTTGGGATTGAACCATTCCATCAGGAACACGTATTGGGGCATAGACTTGACAGCATTGGAGACAAGAACCTAACAAGTGCACAAGGCAGCATTAGATAAGAAGTGGGAATTAAATATCACTTGAGCATGCTGTCTGACACAGAAATTGGTTACGATATACACTGAGAAGTAAATAAAAAAGAGAAAAATGTAGAAGCCACTGTATATTATCTGGATGGCTGAAAGTGACAGTGTTAGAAAAGCAAGCAAGAAGGGAAAATGGTTTCCTATGTGTGTGAACTGGCTATATTTTTTCCATACTGACTCTTCTAGTGATTATTGCATATTTATATTTTAGTGAAAGAGTGGGAACCACAGGGCTTAGGTTCCTAGATTTGAGAACATAACTCACAACAGAACTAACGTAGACCCAGGAGGCATCTCTGAGAGACAGTTAATGGGAAGTTAGAAACATTAGAAACAGTAGGACATTAAAATGGGAACACACAGTATTGTAGCCAACTGGCAGAGCCCACTTGAACCAAACAAGAGAAATGTCAAGAATTCACGGACATACTGAATCCCGTGGAGAGACTAACCAGCTCACACCTATCTTCAAACTGCTGATTTTTGCCTCTAACCGGAAACTTGAGAAAAGCAAAAGCAGAAGACGAATCAGTGTTTCAGAGATTCACATTTTATACAATATAAAACATAACAACTCTCAAAGATGGTGCGTTTAATGAGCATTGTACTCATGGTTGCTTAAATTAAAATCCAGGGAATTAAGTAAATACTACCACTAGGAGTGATTTTTACTTCTTCAAATAAAAAATCTGTAGCAAAGATGACCTAACAGGTGTTGAATGAACCCCTTAACAGGACTAAATCATATATGTAAATTAATTCAACAAATTGCTCTCAAATGGCATTGAAATCACAGTGCTGATTTTGATGTGCCAACAGCACATGTTCCTGTTGGGCATAATACTTAATGAGATGCATGGGAAATTCTGAATTAGATGCATATTTAAAGTAGTCTTTAGGGAAATCCTGAGTTATAATTCACTCCAACAATTTAATTGAATGGATATATAGTTGACTACAATAGAATCTATAACATAATGGAAACAGGTGGCCGTTAACAAGTTTAAGTCAAGGGATTATCCTTCTTCTAAATGTATAAGACAATAGTCTTAAAACTTTAAAAAAGTTTTCTCCAAGGATAAAATATTACTAAACTTATATGAAATAAGAGCAATTACTTACACTTTATATGTGCTATCTCTGAAAAGAAACAACATTTCAGGGTGCACATTAGAAGGGTACAATCTTTTTATTATTAGCTTTTGACATTTCCCTAGAAATGACTGACAACTCTCTAACATATCAATTCTATCATTAGAAAACATCTCTGGTTTACATTTTTACATCAGAGGATTCTCTGCTTGTATTTGCAAATACATAATAAAATAAACTATACAAATAAATAGTTTCTTTTTTTTGATATTGTAATATAATTACATCATACCTCCCTTTTCTTTTCTCCCTTCAAACCTTCTTATATACTTGTTCATCAGGGTTGTCCAAGAGATGCTGACAATCTTACAGGCTATTGGTATTTTTTCCCTTGGTTTCCCACAGAGTGGAAGGTAAGTCCTTATTGATGAAAACAACAGGCACTTCAGACACAGTTCCCTGTGGCCTCTTATCTGGAATTGATTTGAATGGCTACTCCTTGAGTATTGGCTTTTATGATACCAAAAGGCACCATTCAGCATCCAAAGGAGAAAAGTAACCAGAAGTTCTACCCAACAACGATGCCTATAAAAAACAATTGTAAAATAATTGCTTTTTTTTCAAGCAAGAATTACAAATTCATATAGTCTGGTTAGTCAAATCCACTTTTATATACTTCACAGAATATTGAACACTATAAATTCCTTGAAACAGAGTACAGAAAATTAGCATTAAAATATTTTACATTGTCTACTTTAATTATATTTGGTACTGAAATTATTTCTTTAATTTTCATCAAAATATGGGTTAAAATAAAGTTGAATTTTATAATCTGGTCATTGATGTTTATTCTATTCTTTGTGTAATGACAAATTTCCATCTTCTTTTATTCTATTTTAAAAATGCTCATAAGTCTCCACTGACCCATCAGGGTTAGCCATTATCCAATTATTTCCCATCTCTGAGTCTACACACAACATAGCCTTCCCTCATTTGCTTGAGTTCAATTAATTTGGAAATTCTGAAGGACCTTTATAAATACGTATCAGCTTCCTTCAAAGAATCTCTTGCTTTTCTTTGAAGTAATGTATTAGTCATTTCAAAATAGATTTTAAGATTCTCTTTTCTGCTATGCCCATTTATAAGCATAAATTAATTGGTTTAACATCAACTATCAAAAAATGGCTGCATGGATTAAAGGAGACATGGTACTTTTGTATAATTTTTAAAAACAGAGGTCCTGTAAGCAGGCATATTCATTAAAGCTGAAACTTTTTTACAGGGTATTCATATGTGTTTGAACCTGTCCACATTACATTTTGTTTTTTGTAACAGTATTAGTCAGTCTTCAAATGCTTCTTGCATAAGCTTGAAACATTCCAATAACCAGTGAAGATGTCAGAAACATGACAAAGAGCAAGAAAAACAATGAAACCAGATGTTATTTTCAAAGCCTGTATGTCTTTCACAAGAAGTACTATGGAATGTATAATGCCCATAATATTGAAAATTATATAAAAGAACTATGTCTTCTTGAAGAACGTGACTCTTTAATAACAGATGGTGAACAGTGAGACTTCTATCAATCATGGGGAAGAGAAATTGGCAGTGCTGTAACACGCAGCAATAGAGATACATGTATTTATTGGTTATCCTGTTCACTGGTAAATAAAGTGGAAAAAATTCCATTAAAATGTTTTCTTGACACATTTTTCACAGCCGTTGACTGGTATTTTCTGCTCTATCTCTCAAGTTCCTCCACACGGTGATTTCCCAGGGGTCATATCCACTTCACGCTGAAATATTTGGCTCTTGTTATCTGAATCTAGAGCTTAGACTTGGATCTAAGCATATTATAACTTACCTTTTATTGTCAGTCACTTTAAAAGAAAATTTCAATGTGCAAAAAAATGCATTGGCTTACCCACAGGATCTGCATGTTAAAATTATTAAGAAAGTAAAATTAAGATAAGAATTGATTAATAGATGAATTCATTATAGTTAGATTAAAGTTTGGCTCCTAATTGCAAAAATTAATTTAGACACAGGACTATATGCGTGCATCATTCCAAATACTTGTTTTCCATTGAAAACTTACAAACAACAGTGAGCTGATTCTTATCTGCCAATTTTACGATATTAAGACAGAATTCAAGGTTTATTGCTATGCTTTGCAATTACTTGTCACTCTACCTAAAATATCAGTTTTTTTAGTTTCATCTAATCTGAGTTTCTGTGTGGAGTTGAAGAGCAAATATAATGCAAAGTAGTGATAAAGTTATATTAAATTATGAAATAACCAATTTGTGAAGGTCAATTTCATTTATGAAAAGTGAAAGACAGCAATCTTATAAATACTTAAATTATTATTATATTCTTTTTTACAATTCTTGTAGGTTTTTTAAACTTCATATTTATAGTAATAATAAACATTACTATAGCTGTTATCTAGCTTCTTATCTAAACTCACTTCAAAAGATATACAGCTGTCAATGAAATAGTTGTTAACCCTTTTGTTACTGAATTTTATTGGCAGAGGCATCGAAAATATCCGGAGAACTTATATATTTCTTGAGCTTTGAATTTTTTTATATTTTAAATAAGTTTTACTTATATTTGACTTATGGATGTTATCCAGGAAGCTTCATCTAAGGATTTCCATCCTTTGGCATTGTGACAGGATATGGTTAATTCTAGGGTTCACACTCAAAAACTGTACAATTGAGTTGCAAAAGAAGATACACATGCATGTTCGTGTTCAAGCATGCATACACACACACACACACACACACACACACACACACACACACACACACGTTCCATAATGGTTTAAATTTACAGTTTTGTGTTGATCTTTATTCACAGTTATAGGCCACAGGTTATGATGCCTTCCAGATGATATTTGCTTTATCGTTGCATTTCATTTCCAATTTTCATGCAAGAAGTATGTAAAAGCAATAGAGTTAATATTCTACTCGTTATTAAGAATTTTTCATTATACCTTCACATACTTACTGGCTTAAAAGTAACATATAAGAGAAATGCCAAACTAATTCACTATACATCTACGAATTGAAGTTACTATTTTAGCAAGCTGAATGTTGCTAAAATAAAATTAAAAACCTCTGGTAGAACTTTATTCAAGTCCCAGTGTCATGTGAATGTACTTTTACTTAAAAAGAGATTCTTCAAAGAGGTACTACCTAAAGATCTAAACATGATGTGATTCTAGTTCCCGAAGAGAAGCCTAAAATTCAAAGACAAGGGTTCTTCTGATGCAGAAGACATCAGAAAAGCGAGGATGTCATTGTGAAGGTGGTGCCCAACACCGTAGTGATGTGGCTTTAATCAGAAACACCAAAGAATGCCAACACCATCTACAAACTAGAAATGTGATGATCAGATTCCAGAGTCCATGGCACAGTGGGCTCATAACCTTTCTGATATCTTGATTTTAGAATGATCACCACCATCACTGTGAGAGTAAGTAACCTCTTTAAAAATCTATCAGAGCCCTGCTTCTCTCTTTCTCTCTTTCATTTTTTTAGACATGATCCCAGATATGATGACTTGGCCTCAAATTTGCTATGTAACTGACAGCTAAGGATCATGCTGAAGTTTTAATCATCTCAGCACCACCTCCCAGACTCTGTTATTCTGATTATTCAGGAGTATCTTTGGCTTTATGGGATGATGAATATCAAACCCATGACATTGCGCAGCCTGAGTAAGCATAGTTCCAACTTAAATAGATCCCAGCACATAGTCTTCCTACACACATACAATCTTGTTTTCTGTAATATCAATTATGTTCAGTCAACTACGGTTCCAAATATAAGTGCAAAATAATACAAATAAATACACTGATTTATAATTGTGTGCTGTTCCAAATAACCTCAAGAAATCATGCTCGTGTCTTTTCCTTCCAGCCAGGGACCTTAGTCATCCTTCTATCCACTGCGTGTCTACATGATGTACTCCATGTACCTAGTGACTATGTTCCTTATCAGATTAGTGGTTTCATGGCCAGTGTGCTTTGTGTTCAAGAAATACATGTTGTAAATCATAATACCCTCAAAGTGTAGGAGAAGAAGTATTGGCAACTTGGGCATACTAAAAGGAAAATTTTATAATATTTCACACAAAAAAGCAATGGTTCTTGACAATAAAGAGGAAAATGTATGCTGGTAATAGTAACAGCTACAAGATTAACAAATTTTCACTTGAAGTCATAAAAATAAATAGCTCTATCTTTGCTGTCTCACCTCAATCTGCAAAACTTATGGCCACCTCCTGAGTATTTAGTAAATGTGGAAAATGTATTAAATTTGTGTATACATTTATAAAAGATTAATATATTATGTGGTGTGGTAGTCATCAGGATTTTAGCTATCTAGTGTGTTTTGGAGCATGCCTTACTGAATAAAATAGGACAACCGTAAAGTGTTAACAGTCTCAGGAAATTTACACACACATACACACACACACACACACACACACACACACACACATATAGTCAAAATGAGTAGAGAACATTAGACATCAGGAAGTCCTACTAATTGTAATTTTCACATATGCTAGAGGATATAACACCTGCATAACGGTACTATGAAGTAGCTTATGTACTATGGATATTAACCTAATCACTTAAGACATACTGATTCTCATGCTGCCTTTCTTAGCACTTCTGGGAATGGAGTAGAAGGGTGAGCTATGATCAGAAATATGTCCCCAGTCCACAAGAAAGCAAAGTTCTATTTACATTTTATATAACAAAGACACTCAAGTACTTTAGAGAATATAAATTATTGCTTCTTTCAAATTCTTATTTATCTTTTCTTTCATATTCAAGGAAACACTATTCATGTAAAAAGTAGTAGTGCAGAGCCTATGACTTTAGGGAAAATAAAACCCTACTGCAGCATAATAACCATAGTTACATATTATAGAAAACATTCGTAACATATTTGCAAGCTCAGAATTGGAAAATGAGAAATCAGCATGTGTTTCAACAAATATGAAATGTTGGACAAGAGATGAGTGAGAAAGGTAGATGGATTCTGTAGACCTGTAGCAGGCTGTAGCAGACAAATATGAATCAAAATTTTCAAGACACAATGTGCAGGCATGTACAAAACACAATAAAAGAGGCTGTTCTACCTTTCATCGGGGGAAGGATGATTGGGAAGGCTCATTAAAAACAGGCACAGAGTTCCAAGAGTGAAACTAAAACTAAATCATCAGTGCCCAACTCATTTCCTGAATAAATGAAATTAAGCACGTATTGACAGTTTCATCTCTCTACTACCACCTCCTAACCAGGAGTCCAGAAATACAACATGCATTAGATGATGCTTACCAAAAGAGACTAGAGAAACTCAATGGGAGAACTAAAGTTGCTTAATAATATGCTAGTCTCTTTGTGAGATATATATATATATATATATATATATATATATATATATATATATATATATATATATTCCTAGTAATATCCTAAGTATGACAACCTGCTTGAGCATTCTGGTTAGAAAATAGCAAGCTATGTATGGATGGTCACACATTTTTAGGAACTCAAGATAACTCATGCATTTCAGTGGTTTCTATACTGGCAATAAAGATAAAGTAGAATGTGACAATATGTCATTCACTTACATTCTAACCATTCTTGCTTCACTGATATTTTTTTACTACCTGAGTACTTACACATCCACTCTAACACATTCTGTCACTAACTCAAGAGCTGAAAGAGGTTGAGAGAGCTTTGTCCTAAGGCCAATGTCACAATATCTAAAAATAATAACCAAAATATGGCAAGCAATCCTTGGTTAAGATGTGCTATAATCTTACTCATTTCTGAGAATTACTGCTCATTCTTTATGAACAGCCTCTATGTAACCTTGAAAACAATCCATGATACTTTGAACAACTCCACATTACATTAATTATTAGACATCTTTATTTGAGTTTATTTCTTGAGATGTATAAATTTGACTGTGTAAATGTATATTACGTCATTAAGCCTTGATGGATTCCAGAATGGGAAGACCTGCTTTGAACAGATACATTTTTTTAAAAACCTCTTTCAAGAATAGAGTTAAAATAATAAGATTTCTTGAGATTTCAAAAAGAACCTTGGTTTATTTGATAGTCTTCCTGCCTCCATGTGTCTTAACCTTCTGATAATCATGCATATACATATATATGTTTATATATACATATATATATACACAATTTGTAAGTATTATATGTAATATATAATCATGTATGTATGTATATAATTATGTATGATATTATATATATGTGTGTATGTATGTATATGCATATATATGTGTGTGTGTGTGTGTGTGTGTGTGTGTGTGTGTGTGTGTGTAAGTAAAATCTTAAAGGATGTTATCTCACTAAGGCTGACAATTTTCTCCATAAGAATCATAGAATAATAAAAATTCCAATACCAGGCAGGGGAACTATTCCTCAGATTTGTCAGTTAGGGTCGTACAATAGATAATCAAACCAATACAGTCTGTGGCCATTGCCCTTGGTTGCTTCTCAGAGATTGATGGTACACTCCCATTGCTGAAGACATCACACACTTAAGTCGTAGGAGTCTGGGTTTTCAACTGGATCTAACCTCAAAGATTCCTTTTATTGTAACCTCCATGGTACCAGAAAATACTGTACAAGCTTCCAAGGGAGGGAAAGCAATGAATTCTCAGTACATTGAGTCTCATCCTTATACCTACAAGTAAGTGTAGCTCTCATCCTTCATCAAAGAAAATTCTCTTTATTAGTTGTTTTGGACCTCTAATTCACGAAGCAAGCTGGATATACAATGTCCTTGGAGCCTTAGTGACAGGGCTAATCTTTGTGCTGCTTCCTTCTCCCGATGCAGCCCCCCTCTATTGATTCCCAACATTAGAAGCCTGCTGGTTGTTGTCATGATTCAGTGTTCGAATTTCCTACTAGCAATTATTAAGAATGGATAAATTATTAGCATTGTTAACTGAAAGAGTTACTGAGGAAAAAAGTGTATTCTACTGCAACAAAAGCAGAAAAATAGAGATCGATATAATGACCCTTTAATTCTGCTAAAGAGTTTAGTAATCTAAAATATGTTTAAACTTTGTGTTGAATAATAATCAGTGTTGCCCTTTTCTTTGTATTTTCATCAAGGGTATGTAACTACCATGATTCATTTTTTTCATACCGCTAAATTCCTATGAAAGAGCAAATGATTTCTTGAATTAGCAATGCTTTTTTATAAAAAAAAATTTGCTTAAAATCAATCTGATTTAGTTTGTTCATGACTTAACCAAACCACAAATATTTACGAAGTACTTACTATGTAACATTTATAGCTACAGCAGGTGGCATTTTAGTAGCAATTAACACAAACCATCCTATGTAGCAACTAGCAAAAGTAATCCTCTGCATTTTTGTTTATATCAGCTTATATAGAAATAAACAAGGAGCAAGGTGTACAGAGATTAAAAATGAACAGTCATAGTTATAAAAGCAGGGAATATGACCATGAAATGTAGTGTTACAGTGAACTCTTGAGAAACTCTTGAGATATAGTTTCTCTTGAGAAACATGAGAAGATATCCTTTGTTCAAATATTAAAAAGGTAACATGTGAAAATCCCTGTGACATAGTCCAAATCTAAAACTTTCTTAGCATTACCTATGCCCTACCCAAATCCAAGGTCAATTGTCTTCTTACACTTGATAACTATGCAGAAAGTTCCTGAGCTGTCTTGCTTTAAGGTTGGCCTCACTAGCTGCACTTTCCACCCAGCAGAGACTGCTCCTTGACCAACTACATCATTAAAGCTCCTGGAAGGATATGACAGAGATGTCATGCTCACGACTCTCCAGCAATGAAGGGCTGTGATTACAAAGCACCAAGGCAGGCTGGAATGGGACCAGGGATTGCTCTTAGGATAATAAAAATAATACATGCTATTTACTACTAGAATAACATCTGCATTAACTATAATAAATAGTAATGACATAGCAATTACTTCACAAATGTTTGTGATTTGATTACATTTTCATTAGAGAAAGGAAAATATTTGGGGGAACTAAGAAAAAGAAAACACAGGAGGCAATGGAGGAGGGTATCCATTGCACATTGTTCAAAGAATTAAGTAGGAGTTACAAGGATTTAAGACAGAAAAGAGTAATGAACTCCCAGGCACACTGAAGGAATCTGTTGGGTAGGGACTGTAGCCAGAGGAGCAAATAATATATAGCTAGGCTACTTAGGAACTTTCTGCATAGTTATCTAATGCAAGAAGTCACTAGCAAGGAGAGAGGACTGTACAGGACTAAATTGAGGAGAGTATATTATTTTAAACATAGATGTATATTATACCAAGGGGATTTTCATTTCCAAATTTACTTTTTCTCCAAATGTCTATGAAGTTCACAAAATTGAATAATACTTAGAAAGTGTCTTAGTTACTTTTCTACTGTTGTGAATGAACAGCATAGCCAGGCAACTTATGAAAGTGTTTACATAGGACTTAAGAGTTTCAGAGGCTTAAAATTCATGACCATCATGGCAGGAAGTATGGCAGCAGGCAGGCAGGAATGATGCTGAAGCTTAGCTCACATGTTTGGGATGCAGGCATAGGAAGAGAGAGCTCTCTGGGTATGGTTTGGGCCTTTGGAACCTCAAAGCCTAACCCCAGTAACATACCACCTTCAATAAGGACACACTTCCTAATTCTTCCCAAACAGTTTCACCAACTCGGAACCAAGTATTCAAACATATGTGCCTATGGGGGCTGTTATAATTCAGACCATCACAGTAGGCATTAAAATAATATATAGAACTAACATCTATGGTTTTACTATACACATAACAAAAGGTACTTTTTATAACCTTGACAATTGAAGCATATATTTAAAACTCAAGTTATCACAAAGAAAATTAATTTGAATACTCAGGTTCTTATTGGTAATTATGTTACCTTGGATACACTACTTCATATGTTTTGTATTTTCTCTTTGAATTCTAAATATACAGTAGATTTATATATGTCTACATGGAGTTACAGTAAAATTAAATAAAATATGTATAAAAAGCACATTGTCTAAAATTATAACAAGATTAAAATAACAAGAACGAAAATAATAATAACATTTATAAAAGCATTTCAGAAGCATTAAGAATGTGCATCTTTGCCATAAGCCGTTTTACAAGTATCACCATTTGACCCTTAGGTCAAATGTTCTAAATACACAAAATTAAATTTACAGAAGGAAAATCCTTTATAGGCAGCAGGCAGATATTTATTAGATGATTAAAGTACTGAAAGGTATATGCATATATCTGAAGGCCAATAGTTTTTATCACATCCATCATAATCTAGAAAGCTTCATCCCTTCCCTGAGCCATGAAATCCCCAGATATTGTATTTCATATCTTCCCATACACTTATCATTTCAACTTCATGTAAGCTCATGGCCAGAAAATAATAAAAATATTCTGATACAGATATTAGAAAATATGTTTAAGTATGATCTATGGGGCAGGCTACTGTACATATCAACTACCCTCCAGGCATAGGTCTATACTCAGGAGAAGCTGGCAACAGAAACTAGACTTCATGGTTTTTAGTGTTTAAGGTTTTTCTTTGTTTTGTTGTTTTTTAAGAAAGAAAGAGTGTGATTTTGGGTGACTAGGAAATGTATAGGATCTGGAGGAACACGGGAATGGGAAAAGTATGTTAAAAATCTAAAGAAAAATAAAAAAAAAAAAACCCAAGGATGTTACATCTTTCATGGGAAAAAAACAACAACAAGAAGCAGAAACCTTGGCTTGAGATGATAGTACACTGCCTGCATGCCCAGCCTCTGTGCTTACAAAGATTCTGTTCACCACCCCACAGGAACATTTGATAATTCCTTAAAACAAACCTCTGAAAAAATCAAAATACAAGCAAGCATGTTATTTACTTTTGTGTCAAGATTAAAAATTCAACTAAATTTGAACTGCCATTCTTTATTTTAAACATAAAATCGTATCTTGAGTATATTGTTTATGATTTTTTTTGAGACACTGTTTCTGTTTTAACTCTGGCTATCCTGCAACTCACTCTATAGACCAGGTTGGCCTTGAACTCACAGATATCCACTGCCCTCTGCTAGTGCCCAAGTGCTGGGATCAAAGGCATGTGCCATGACCAGTTAGCTCACTCAGGATTTTTAAAATACCTGATAAAATAACATTAGCCTGTGGTTAACCTGTGAATCACATTACTTAATAGATCTAGGAAGCAGTATTTATGGACTGAGCATGTTAATTTAGGAATACATATATGTACATATATGCAAGCTATAACAAAGAAAATTGGGGCCATGAATTTGAAAGAGAGGTAGGAAATGTATCTGAGCAAGCTTGGCAGGAAGAAAGACAAGGGACAAATGTTATAGCATATTATAATCTCAAAAATAAAATTAATAAACTGAAGGTGCAGAAGTGGCTTTTGAACTGATGTCCTTCTTGGAGTTGTCTGAGAGTTGGGTCATAGTCAGCTGTACCTAAGACACTGTACTGAGTATACTAGGTAGCTACCTTACAGGCAGATCACTATAGCTGTAAATGGAAAGATGAGCTGCAGGCTAGGTCTTGGTAAGCATAAAATGTGTGCTTAGTAACATGAGGGAAAGTTAGTAGTGAATTTGGGGTTTAAAATCCACATTGGATCTCTCTGTATATGTGAATGTAACCTTTAACATAACTAAGATATAAACCAAATTATTTGATAACAACCATATTTCCAGGGATTCATGTGTTATTTTACAAAATAATATGTAACTCATAAAAAGAAAACTAAGGGAATAACTATGAAGAAAACATCAGAAATGTGTCTTCAGAACTTCTGCTTGGCTTTGCGAATCACTGACCTATTATTCATTCTCCATTTTTGTTCTTAAGGAGCATCCTGATCCTGGTTCATAACTCACAGAGGTTATGATCCTCAGGGAAAGATGACACCACCTGGACATTCTGAAGGAAGAGTGGAGACTGGAATGACTTGTTGACTCAGAACTGGCAGGAGGGATTAAATATGCCTAATCAGAGTATTCTCAGCATACCTACTT
This sequence comes from Cricetomys ansorgei, assembly GCA_026225945.1. NCBI lineage: Eukaryota > Metazoa > Chordata > Mammalia > Rodentia > Nesomyidae > Cricetomys > Cricetomys ansorgei. The sequence goes on from JAMJFZ010001074.1 coordinate 3,958,413, forward strand.
TAAAGCAAGGAGGATTAGCATTCTCTGGGGACTTCATACCTTGGTGTGGACCTGGCTCAGCTCTCTCTTCGTGAACCTCTCAGCCTTTGCTTCTAGCCCAACTTCATTTCTTTTATCAGCAGCAAATATCCAGAGACATTTTCTACCAGGGATTCCCAGTTGCCAGACCAGGCTAGAACTCAGGTAGATGACTTTCAATATAGTACCTATCCTCTACTTGATCTCTCAAATCTCATGTTCAGCTCTGTAGCAGCCTGCTTGAAGAACCCCTCCTCCCTCACCAACTCCTTTCAGAGAAGACCCAATCTCTTGGGATAGACCCAGGATCTCCTTAACCATTCTACCCTTGACTCTCCAGACTTTGCCTTTGCCCTGCTGCAATCTTCTTTCCACAATACCTCCACTGCCTGGGAGCTTGGTCTCTTGGTGTGTATCCAATACATTTATCAGCCCGTATTAGACTTTCTTCCTATTCCATTTCTGTTTCTCTCTGCAACCCACTGACTTGTGTGTGCACTCTTTATTAGTGGTTCCAAAGCTATCACACATGCCTGGGATCAAGAGAGGGCAATAGTAAACAAGAAACAAAAGATCCACCCGACAAAGGCAAGACCAGTTCCCAAAGCCTAGAATCAAATCAATCTTCAAAACTCCATATTCCTAGACCTCAGCACAAAAATTACAAAAATGAGCAGCCCAGTCAATATGCCTCCCCTAGAACCCAATAGCAATAATGAGAATGATCAAAAACATGAAATGAGAATTTAGAAAAGAAATAGAGTCACTAGGTAAAATCAAATTGAAATAAAACTGGAAATGAAAGCTTGGGAAGCTAAACAAACACTCCAGAGGTTAGCCACACCAACAGACCACAAGACATAAATCTAGGTGTTGAATAAAGAGTAAAATAAATAGATTCTTCAATCAAATTAAATTCTAAATCTAAAATAAAATTATACTATATTCAATATAAATAGGAAATATGGGATACCATGAAAACAAAAATTCTACAAATAATAGAGGTGGTACAAAGAGAAATTCATGCCAAAGTTAAGAAACGTTCAACATCTCAAATCCCTCCATTCAGAGGTCAGGGAGCTATGTGGATGAGGAGTGAGAAAAAATGTAAGATAGATGACTCCAAGGAAATAGGAAACAGTCCTAGACAATATTACTGATGCAGACATGAACTCATAAAGGCTGCGGTAGTACCCAGAAGGCCATTATAGGTCTAGGTTAGATGGGATCCCAGTACTGAGGCAGGGAAGTGGACATGGGGTACCATTCTTAACTAAGAAACTATCTGAAATTGGTAAAAATTAGTCTTCTCCATTGGCTTCCAATTAGACATATTAACTGCAATTCAGGTTAAGTCACACACCCAGGAGTGGATGGACAAAGCAAACCAACTCAATGATGTTTGGTAGACATTTTGTCTCATACAGTTTTGTTTAGGTATATTTTACTCTTACTGTTCTTTTGCTTGTATATTTTTTTTTCTGATTTTCAGTTTTGTTAGTGTATCTTTTGTGTGTAAGATTTTTGTTTATGTTAATTTTGTTTGCATTTTTAAAAGAGAAAGAAATCATATGGGGTTGAATGGGTGGGGCAGGGGAGGATCTGGGAGGAGTAGGGGAGGGGAAAAGTATAATCAGAATATATTTTATTAAAACAAGTATTTTCAAAAAGAAATAACAATAAATTAAGGAGAATTAATATTATTAACATCAATATTTATGTCCTCTGATGGATATACATAAGGGTGCACGCAGCCTCAATAGTTACTGTCAGATAGATCACAATTATGATAGAACCAGGTTTTACAACACATATTCGTGTTATATATAAATATACATATAAGTATCGTAGAAGATAGAAGTGAATTGAAGAGAGATCGACAAAGTAAGAATTTAGTGCTGTCATTGAGCCATCTATTTTTAATTCAATGACTCAACAAACTCCCTTAATTGTTAAACAATTTTAAATTGAAAGTTTTACTTCTTGTAGCTAAAAAGAATGTCACAATACATAACTGTCATTGAATGAATTTTTTTAGATTAATATACATGCCTCAAAAAATAAGCATAGTCTAGTTTTTAACTTGAGAGATTTTACTTGACAGTAAGACTTGATCTGCTTCTTCCAGTTGTAAATTTTGAAGGAATAATGATATGTGACACACACACACACACAACACACACACACACACACACACACACACACACACACAAAGAGATATATGTATCTATATAAACACATATGTAGATGAATCTGGTATAAAGATATATTTATTTCTTTGATAGTTTAATTCTTAAACTTGTGTAAATACAAAACTATAGAGTAAATGATCCTTCAAAATCCCTACTGATACCATATCCCTGCTATTCCACAAAGAAATATGTGAAAGAAATGTTATGTACATATAACAGGGGTGAAAATTGCATTTGTTTTTCTATACCTCAAAATCAGGATTACACAATAATGAATAAAAAAGTTTCACTTTATGATCTATTGGAAGTCGAGTCAAATTACATCTTTAGAAGCAATGATCTTGTCATCATTTCTATGAGAATCTAGAAATAATTGCCTCTTTCTTACTTTCGAAACTGTAGCAATAAATTTGGTTTTTATAGATTAGATTTTAATATTTAAGCCTGTTTTGAATATGTTTATGAACAAGACCATTCTTGATAAAATAATTAGTGAAGTTGCTTCGGGCAGTGGAGAGAAAACATACATTTCTCTACAAAGGAATACAGCAAATTCATGAGAAATGAAAGACAAAGAAGAATAAAAATGCAGAGCTCTATCTCAGGCCCCAAGGAAATAAAGGAGTACAAAGATCACAATGAGAGAGTAGATCTTCTTCATTAGGAAATGGCTGGGTAAGATATTATTTCTTTTTAAAATGTGTGAGTTGTAGAATAATTGAGCATAGTCAGCCATGCAGAATTAAACTCCACAAGGAAATAGAAGAGAAAACTAAAATAAATGTTACATAGTTTAAAAAAAATCACTGTAAGCAGAAATAATGGTTTTATAGGGTAATGATAAATATTTCAAAAGTTATAGGAAAATATCTAGTCATTGCTCTTTGGTACAGTTGTACATTGTTTTATTAATATCTTTTGATTTGATAGAGCAAAACTATAAATCCTAGAACACCACTGGTAAAAACCAGCATTCTATAATTTTTATATATGTATATAAGCTATATGTGCTGAGGCATGCTTACTAAATAGTTAAACTGATGATTTAAAAAAAAAGTATTTTAAAACTTTTTAAGGACACAGTGTCAGTGCTAATGAAATGAGGATCACAGAGTTCACAAAAAGTCTGTGTAGACTTTTGAATCCAGGTAGTGCCAATATCATGACTCCTGAATTAGAATAATGTCAAATGCACAAAGTTTCATTGAAATTATGAAATGTTAAGTTTGTAAATAAACAAAGAAGAGTGTACGTCTTATAAAGTATAATTTAGCTCTCATTGCCAAGAGCTTTCATGGCTTTTTGATAAAAGCCATCCCTACCTAACACACCTGAAGTGATGATTTATTGTGATTTATATTTCCTTCATGATCAGATGTTTAAACCATTTCCCCTGCCATTCCTCTGCCATCTTTGGACAAGTGTCCATGAAATTGATTTGTCTAGTTTTTAATCTATTCATTTGAGATTTGTTAGTAAATTGTTTGTGTTTCTTTTTCTCAAACTAAGTTCATTATCAGGTATCCGTGTCACAAGTCTTATGTCCCTTTTATGTATTGCCTTCCATTGCTATCATTGCTTTATTATGTGAGGGTTTTTTATCTGATATACTCACATTATTTAATTCTTTTGGGGTATGAACTTATTGTGATACCCAAACAATCAAGGCCACAAGTACAGGATCAAGTCGATTCAATTAGCTTTTAGGACTTTCATGGGTTTGGACATTACATTTACAGGTTCCAATCTATTTGGAATTGACTTTTTAGTTGTTGAAAGAAAGATCCAGGGAATCCTGCTGATTTCCTCAAAAAGTGCATATGAATCTACCATGTAACCCAATAGTCTCTTTTTTTGTTTGTTTGTCCTAGAACTCTTTAGACTAGGCTAGCCTTGAACTCACAGAGATCCACCTGCCTCTGCCTCCTGAGTGCTGGGATTAAAGGTGAGCACCACCACTGCCCGGCTTGCAGCAGTCTCTTCTGGTTGTATATATCCAATACATAACTATTATCTTACACAGATATGCACACTATCATGCCCACTGCAGCGTTATGATAGAGAAGGTGTGGAAACAGCCTTGATGTCCACTCATAGAAAAGTAGAGAAATAATTTATTACACATATTAATACATAGCATTATTCAGCATTAAGAAAAAACTTTTTGATACCTGCAACAACATGGATAATTCCACATCTGCACACGTTGTGTCAGTTATATATGAAATTAAATTGTTTGTATACATAGGAACAATGAGTAGAATAGATATCTCTGGGACATTGGCTGGGGTTGGAGAAAAGAAACATGTTATGTAAAAAATTTTATGTCTAAATTTTATAGCATGATCATCTACAGAGGTAATATACAGCATGAGGGCCAGAGACAATAATATTTAATTGAATATTAGAAACTGGCTACAAGATTTTATATATATATATGTATATATATATATACACACATATATACACACACATATATACATATATATACACATATATACATATATATATACTTATATGTATATATATGTGTGTATGTATATACATATACACAAACACACACACACATATACACTCTATATTGTTTAGATAATTCTAAAGTAAATTCAACATTCAGAGGCAAAACATGTCAGGCTTCACTTGCCTTCATAAGAATATATTCTAAGAAAATAAAAATAAACTATAAATCAATTAAATATAAGTAACTCTCAGGTACAATTAATCCTTACAATTCAAAGACAAAGTTACTTTGCAATAGAAACAAGAAGCTTAGTAGACAACAGTATCAAAAATAGATGTGCTAGCAGAAATGAGATTTAACTGGGCTTAAGAAGTAGAAGACATGATAAGGTTTCATAACCAAAGATAAATAAAATTGTGGTTTGGGAATTAGAAGGCATCTTTACAGAAACCTCTAGTATCAAAGCTTTGAAGTCAAGGCAAAATAAGCTAATAAATTAGAAGAGGCTCAACAACCTACGAATCTGCTACTCCATTCTATGAATTGGACAGGCTTAACAAGTACACAACGCAAACGGTAGTAGGAAAAATGTAAAAGAGATCCCCTCGCCCAGATTAGTGTAGATCCTAATGACATGAAACTGAAACATCAGTTATGCATTTATCTGAATCTCTGATGGGAATGCAAAATGTAGTAACGCAAACTATGTGATATAATGTTCATGTATCATTGCAATTTATCAGACATTTATATATTAATTATTTTGTCTTCACCCATGTTATTTTGACTTTTTTCTCTATTCTTACAGGAAAAATCCTTGCCTGTGATAGATAATACAAAAGCAGAAGGCCACACTGGTTGAAAAAAATTTTCTTCTATGAATTGAACTGACCGTATGTCATATTTGAGATCCAACAGAACCCTCAAGTCAGCCAGACTTTTGAACCGTGATATAAATCATAGTTTTTGTTTTTTAAATCTTAAAGAGAAGGACGTTTTATTCATTGTTTGCAGAGGTTTCTTTCCTTAGTATCAGGTCGTGTGGTGGAGCGGCTCCTCTCATGTCTAGGAAGCAGAGAATATTTCCTTCTGCTTGCTTATTCCATTCAGTCCCCTGGTAGTTGATTGGCGCTGAACATTCAGGTTCTTCCTCTTAGGGATCAAATCTCTCTGGAAGCATTCTCACTTAGAAGTGTGCTTTACTAACCTTTTAGGCGGTTTTCCACAAATTGAATTGATAATCATGATTAAGAAAGCAGCTGCAATCATCTCTCCCAGCAATCAACCTGAGTTCCCTTCAGCAGTGGAGGTCATTTCCTCCTCTATTACTTAGAAGGAAATTGGCTACTGCTGACCTCATCAGGTCTTTTTACTTCAGAGCCTCTAATGCTTTCATCTTTTGCCTTCCTTCTTCTCTGGATGCCGCTGGCCGGCTACTCAGGTGTTTTCTTAATTGTCAATCAAGGGAGATGTTCTCTATAGGCTGCCCATAGAATTCTGTTCTTTAATCCTAGCGAATGTCTTTATTCCGGTGTTCTTTGCCCTTTATTCTTTGGTCTGTCTCATAGTCCTGGAAACAAGTTAAGAAGCCCCTATCCCCTTCTACCTATGCAGACACCGCTACTCTCTGTGATAGTCACTTCCAGACTTAACCTGTGCTGGTTAGTTGGATGAAAACAAAGTCATGCTACGAGGTTGAAAGATCACTAACGTATGATTATGGGAATTTTTTTTTTTTTACTTTGTGTTTTTGTTGATTCTTTTGAGAGAGGTTTTCTCTGTTGTAACTCTGACTGCCCTGGAACTCACTCTGTATAGACCAGGCTGACCTCAAACTCACAGAGATCCACCTGCCTCTGCCTCCTGAATGCTGGGATGAAAGGTGTGCAACATGAATGCCCAGATATAATTTTCATTCTTAAACTCAAATATCGCGCCTGATCTTGTAGATATATTTGATAATACAATATCTTATCACAGAGAACTGTATTTCAGAAAGCCTATAGTTTATTCTTCTTTTTTATTGTTTTATTGAAACATTTTACCTTCATTATTTTAAGCATTTTCTGCAATTATCTAATTTTCCATGTTTCCATATTCTTTAACGTTGCCGTTGCCATGACTTCCTCTGTAATAGTGCATGTAGGGTTATTTTATTTTTTCACACATTTTTTTTTTGTGCCAACATCATTCAACCTAGTTTAGAACAGTTTGCCTATGAAATAAAAAATCTAAACAACAATGTTAATTTTCTGGTTGCAATACGAACAAAATATATTTCAAAAAGCTGAACCTTCATTTTTTTTTTTTGTATGTTCACTTTTTTAAGGCAGAATATTAATAAGCATCCCAAGCTGGCTGGGAATATGCTGCACAGTGCAGATGGCCCAGGAACTCAGGATTTCCCGTATCAGGCTTCTAAGAGGTGGAATAAGAGGTGTGCACCATCACCTTTGATTTAAAAATAATCTGGGGAGGTTGTGGAAGATACAGGAGCTTGATCCTAGAGAACCAGGCAAATACTAGTTTGTCTAGTTACACCGAATTATATCCCCAGATCAATTTTCCGTTACTAAGGTGTGAAGTTAAATAGAAAACAAAGTCGTAATACGGGGAGTTTACCTGCTGAAGTAGGCTCTTCCTCATCAGATGCTATATTAATGGGAAAACGATGAAGTGGACAAAGAGCATGGAGTGGGAAGAGATGGGGAGGGGGGGAGGGGAGGGGAGAGAGAGAGAAAATTAAAGATTAATACGCGTCATATTTTCAAGTAACCACGGCAAACTTATGACTAATAATCTTGGCATATTAGAAAATTTTCACTGTCTAATAATTAATGAATTTTCTGATTAATTAGAGAAGATTTAAATATACATCCACATTATTTAATATATGCATTCATTACAAAAGTCAATTTTCTTGTCCCGATTGCAAGCTTTTGCAATCACGACTGACTTTAGTTAGTTCATGTAATTTTAAACAGTTTTTCAAAATATAAGTCATATATAACATATTGATAATTCACTTTTCATTTGGTGCTCAATTAAAGGTTATTGTCAACAGACAAAGCTTTTGTTCTGAGTGACAGAATATGAATATTGAATTCCACTGACTCAAATTCCCTTTCAAATTTTCTAACCATGAAGACTGCAGTGCACGTGCAAACAGTCTTAATCGCATGTCTGTCATCCCGCATCCCTTCTTCTTTCCCAAACACTCAAACACATACATTCATTCATTGTCATGTACCACACACACTTCAAGATTCAAAGAGATGACCTCATGATAAAGGCAGAGAGGTGTGGTTTGTTTGTTCAGACAAGGTCTCACTGTCTACCCAAGACTGACCTGGAATTCAGTATGTAGTGTAAATTGCCCATGAACTTATAAATTTGAAGTGATTATTCTTCCAAAGCACTCCCCAAGTGTAGAAATTATAGATATGAACCATGACACCCAGCTTTAGGGATAGAGAATTTATAGGATGGACCCAGATAATTTTCTCATGTATTCTGCAGTCCACATAGTGGTAAACATGGGTAGTATAAAAGCAGAGGCCATAATATGAAAAAAAAATCATCTTACTGTGGTGTCTCACAACACTGGAGCCAACTTCTGGTTCCTTGTCAAACTAATTACTTAGAATCTTTTTAAATGGTACTAATTTGTAGCGGAGTAGAAATATTGCCATGTAATATGACTATGTGGTAATATAAGCTATAACTCATTAAAGTGTGAATCATGCTGACTCCTGCTTTGAAGATGGAGGTGTTTAAAAGCAGTGAGGCCTCAGAGCAATAACTTACTGTTTGTGTATTTTGGGAGGGAACACAGCAACTATCAGAGTGAAATACATAATTCACATGAGTATTTTCACAGTTTCTCAGACAATCTATCTATTCACATTTACACTCCCACACACATTCTGGGCGGAGGTATGTCGGCTCTGTCCATAAGAGCAATTTGCCCAGAATGTTTTCATTGAATAATATGTCAAAAGCCAATACTAAACTCAAATCATATATATTAAGCTGAATGGCCTATAAAGGAACTTGTCCCCAGGTGATTTGTTAATCAATGAATCCTGTGTAGCCAGGAAATGTTCTAAACTCTTTCCATTAAATCCCAGCTCCACAGGGTGTACTGAAAACAAGCTTACTTTTTGTCCCTACAGTACTTTCCTCTCCCATTTTGGCTTGCCTCCTTGGCACATAAATTAATGGAGAGGACCAACACGGTTGGCACACATGGCATTGATAATATAAATATTTAAAAAGCTGTTTGCTTCTGGATTGTGTCTAAAATATTCCATGACACATTCACAGAAGAAAGTTGTTGGTAGCTTCCTAATTCCTTGGTAGGAAAATGTCAGAGAAGTTTGCAGAAGTACTAACTTTGATGGGTCATTGCAAATATCTAGAGATGTAAATGGGTGCAAATAACTATGCTTGTGGCTATTCATTTTATAGATGTGAACATTTAACTTACGGGTAATCAACAACTGAAGATTAATGAAGTCACACAAATTCTAACAACAAAATCTATCTGGAAACTATCTATTTGAATTCAAGATGGTAACAGTTTGACTCTCACTTTTTGAACTCTCTCTTTTTACCTTACTGTCTAGCAAAGGCTGATTCAGTGCTTTCTTAGTAAAAGGAGAAAAAAAAAATAAATGACAAAACTTTATTGAAATTTGTCACTACCAATTACAAGTTGGGACATGAAATGAGGACTGACCAAATTTCCAATAATGTCAGCTAGGCTGAAGCATATGTAGAAATGAAGTGAAGTAAAATCTAACACTGGGATTGAGGTGATAAATTCTGTGTTGGGGAAGTTCTTCATGCCTCTTACAATGTAGGAATACAGACAGAGAACTGAGAACCTGATTATAGGTTATACAAAGCACAATAAGGAAATAATAGCCAAGGATGAATTAGTAGAATTGCCAAGATTTTAACAGTGTGTTGTGATATAAGCCAGGGCATTTTCAATAACTCCAGCAAATCCAAAAAAAGGCAAGCATAAATGTGAATTGTTGTTGTTTTTGTTTTTGTTTTGTTTTAATTTTAAAACCAAGGTTTAAAAAATAGAAAGTGTCTCCAATTTACATTTGAGCTTGGCATGCTCCAAAGCATCTTTACAAGTAGATAGTACAGAATGAGCAGGAGCATAGTATTGAGTAGGGTTTTAGTTCTACACAATATCTTTCATGATTTCTTATTATATTTTGATATCATTAAGTAGTACTCATACTTTTAAAATACAAGTGTTTGCCAAGACACATGTGTAAGGCTGAATATTGATATTAGTTAATTTTAATTAGTAGTTATTTAGTTGTGTGGAAGAGAATTTGTGTAGGTTAATTGAATCACTGAACAAAATATCAAAAATATTACCAGATGGTAATTCAAGTCCCAGAATAAAATATAAACCTCAAAGTTGGTATCAGTAGTCCATATAATGATATTTATAATGAATCTGGGTCAAAGAAAGTATTGTCATATGATCCATATAACTCTTACACTTCTGGAAATTAATACACAGGCACCAAACAAAACAACTGATAAAATAATTGTTGCTCAAATGGACTCATGGATGCACTGAAATTAGTGTGATATTAGGAAAACAGACAGTAAAGAAACATTTGACATAACAGGATTTAGTGAAGTATGGTTCTTTCATCAAGCATAGTAAACTCTCTTTGGGTGTTTGTTAAAATAGTACACATCTTTTGAATTTGAATTTGAATTTTGGGTGTTATCCCAGGCTACTGCATTTTTTCAAAAGCTCTGCAAGTGAATGCTTTGAATGCTACATTTTGAAAACAATGGCTGTAGTCCATCAAAGTTTGACTAACTGGAAAACAGCCATGGGTCCAGTTGGTGGAAACCATAACAGTTATTTAGAAGCAGGTAAAAATAAAAAAGAAAAAGAAAATACAACTTGAAATGTATATCGTGGTTCTCCTGTTTTTTTTTTTTTTTCTTGTAATATTTTCAAGGTTTAGGGGATATCTATATTATTGAATTTGGAGGAGAATTAAACTAGACTTGAAATTAAAGGTACCTAGAATAAAATGTGCCCTCTTTTGTTTTCCTCAGTCATTGTTCTAGGTACAGAACTAAGGATACACTTTAGTATCCACAGGGACGGTCCCCAGATATACAAGTGTCTTGTATAGAATGACACAGTGTCTTCTCATAATGATGTTCAACATACAATAGACTTTAGGTGATTTTTGGACTTCCTATAATATCCAACGTAGCACAAACTCTATGAAAATAGTTGTTATGCCATATTGTTAAGAAAATAATGTCGAGAATAAAGGCATCTTCTTGTTCAGTGAAGAAGCAAATTATTTTCTATCTGTTAATGGTTGAATCTCCATATCATTCATATTAATTCTCTTTCTCTCCCTTTCTTTTCTTTATATATTGACAAAAAAAGCCTATAGAAACCTAATGAGTTGTCAAACACCTTGGGAACATAATTAATGCTATCTTTAAAAGAAGAATGACTAAAACACATTTTATAATGTTATCTATCTTATATTCAGAATCTACATAATTTATAATGCTTTATTAGACATTTAGGTTTATATAAATTCAGTTATAAACAAAGTATTTTTGTAAACCTACAATTGTCTATGTAATTACTTCCAAATTCAATGATATACTCTGATGATATTTTAAAATATATTATTCAATGTGTTGGGGAATATTAATATATATAAATGGTTATGATTATATTATACACAATTTTATTGATGTGTGTGTGTGTATTGTTAAGGAGAAGGAAACAATTATATCAAACAAACTCAGTTAGCTCACTGTAGAAACAGAAATTCTATATTTAATGAACCTGTTGAACCAGTGAACTACATTGAACTTAAAAACTCATGAGAAAAACTATATTCTGTACTGTTTGGTTAGCAGACTGTTGAGGTTAACCCTAATTAGTGTCAACGCTTCTTTGTAAGAATATACTAGGTCGCATAAAAAATCCAAACCATGCTCGCAGAACTCATGAACATACATCAGTACAATAAACCTACTCCTTTGATTTTGAAGTGGATCACTTTTTTCCCAAGATAGTCTAGCTGTGCTTATGTTTAGGGAGTGTGTAGGTAGCTAGAAGAAGCAGAAGAAATTCTCTGGAAAATTCCTTGTCTAGCTAAACTCCACCTGCTCCTACTCTTGTCTTTTCTTCTTCACAGTTGTACCGAGAAGTACAATAACTACCCAACCCAATAGTCTGTATATCACCCTAAAAACTTCTGACTCAAAACACATAAAAATCTTCGTCGGAAAGATTTTATTCTCTTTTTGTGTTTTCAGCAATTCTTCCATATTCTTTTTATCATCCTTCTGGACTCTAAGTATGCTCTTGTACTTTGATAATTTATTTATTACAAACTCTGCACTCAATATGACATCTCATCACATATAGAATCCTCATTAGGAAATACAAAATAGACACTTCTTATTATTCTATCATGCATTTTATTGATGGATACTTATCAACTTATAGCAACTTAATAAAATTGTGTTTACTATGCCACAAATTCACTTATTTTTACAACTAGTATGCTTGTAAGCTATATAATTGACTATGCAATTAGCAATTTCAAATGTAATAATATGCTCTGATATTTTAAAATATTTTAAATTCAGCCACAGTGAAGGAAAGATGTTGCTGATAATGTTTATATGTGACAATTACTCATGTCTGTCTGAGGGCAAATTTAAATGTGGTGTGCCTGCATTATAAGACAAAAAAAATTAGACAATCTCAGACTTAAACTTAGTCATAAATGTAAATTATATTATATTGCTTAGGGAGTTGTCTTTGGAAGTCATTAAGGGAAGTATTTAAAGAGAGACTTAAGTTGCTTGGCTTTTGTTTTCTTGTTATTATTTCTGGTGGTTGGCCCAGTGAGAATAGGACAAAGCATATCAGAATTTTAGTTACCATCATCTTGTTTGTTTGAGAGTAAGGTAAAGTCACCAAAGCTATCCTAAAAAGCCTCAATTTTATAAAGTACTAATTGCAGTGCATTTGAGCTACAGTGAGCATCAGTGAACAAAGAATCACAAGCATTTTCTATGTTTGGCAGATGCTGAATTATTTTACTATACTTAATAATAAATTTAAGGTTTTTTTTTCATCATAGTAAGAGATCAAAATAAGAAAGAGAGAAACTAAGAGAGGAAATAAACAAGAAAGCAAATAAAAAAGATAAAGTGGAAACTTTGGTTTTATCATTTACTATTGACTAAAAAATATAATATTCATAAAAATAACCACAAATTTTGGAAAGCTACAAAATAGAGCAGTGTGTGTAGCCTACCTATTATAGCTGTTATTAAAGACATGTTTCTTACTTAACAGTGGCTAAGCTGTGTTATTTTATATCATAAGGGAACATACAATTAAATATTCTGATGGTCCTCAAATATGTTTTCATATATATATATATATATTTGTGGTATATATATATATCCCACAATAATTTGAAGTCTTGTTTTCTATGCAGGACATGATCTTTATTTTAAGGGCAATGGTTATATATTAATTTCATACAATGTTTATAGTTGAGAATAAGTAAATAGTTTTAAACAGTTTTCCAATATAGAGATGAGAAAATGAAATCCTTGGGTAAATTTATTGACCTTTTTACAATATCATTACTCAGGTAAAGTGATGGTAAGAAGTTAAAGCCAAGATATGCTAAAATGACTGATGGTCAAATAGAAAAGAGAAATTTCAAGGGATAAAACAGGGAAGAAGTTACTGAAGATATCTCTGATAATCATTTTCAATTGAATTAATCTAGTCATAATATTTGGCAACTTAAATATGAAAGGGATGAATTACCTTATAGTAAGAATGATTAATGTGGTCTGAAATTATTTCTTCACTATGCATAAAATTCCCATGGTTACAGTACCCACATCATATTGATCAGATTCCTGCTCATTGGATTTATTTTTGTCTGAAAGACTGCTCAATTCAACCTCAATTCATTTTCTTAAGTCTGGACAAATTACCTAATTTACAAAGCAAATGTGTTAAAAACAAAAAACAAAAAACAAAAAAAAAAGAAAAGAAAGAGTCTACAATGTAATGGACAGATCAGCAATATTGGCACAAAACTCAGTGACAACATCCATTTAAGCAAACCACAGAATCATTGTACATAGAATATTAATGCTGGGAGAAACTTAGGGATTGAGCATATTGGCAAAAGTCTACTGTGATAATGAGTTAGTGTTTACATTAGAAAAAACAAAGTATATATTTATCAAATCATCTAAGTTAACAACTAAAGATGCATCTCTAATAAATTTTAAAGAAACTGTGCTAAAATATCAAAATGCATACAATTCTTCATAATATGTACTGTATATAATATAATAAATTCTAAAAATCAATCCTGAATGCATGAAGGAGTAGGGCTTTTATTCTTAGGCCATATCTTGGGCTCTTTTCCTTTGGTTGGTTTGCCTTGTCCAAAACTGAAGTGATAGTTTTTATTCTATCTTGTTATATTTTATTTTTTTTAAGTTTTATTGTCATCTCTTAGAATCATGTCCTTTTCTAATGAGAGGCAAAAAGGGGTGGATCCAGATGGGATGAGAATTGGGGAGTAAATGTGAAGAATAGGGAGAGGGGAAACTGTAATCAGGATATATTGTGTAGGAAAAGAATCTATTCTTAATAAAATGGGGGAAATTAAAATATGTATGAACTAAAATTTAAAAAATCCCTAGAAGCAACTGAAAGTAACAGCACAACCTCTCAGATCATCTGAGGTATAACAGAGGAAGCAATAAAAGAGAAATGTATAGTTCTAAGAACTTACTTTAAAAAAGAAGCATGATCAGAGTGATCTCAGAAAAAAAAATCAAATGATGAATGCTCTTAATGCTACCAAAAAACAAGAAACCAAATTCAAATCCAGTAGATCAAAGTGATAAAAAAGATTAGGGAGGAACTAATGGAATCAAATAGAGGTGATTACCTGAAAATATTAAAATAAGATTGCAAATAACCAAGTCCAGAAAAAAAAGAAGAAAGAAAGTAAGAAATAAGATCCAAATTTAAAAAAATTAGAGATAAAATAGGATTATTACAACAGAATCCAAAGAAATCCAGGAGATCATTAGGAATCCTTAAAGAAACATACCTCAAAAAATCTGGAAAACCTAGAAAACATGTATATGTTTTAAAACTGATAAAACCTCAGTAAATTCAAAAGAATAAAATCATAATAAGATCCATAACAAGCAATGGTATTGATGCAGTAATTACAATTCTCCTTGCAAGGAAAATCCCAGGCCTATAGGATTCACTGCAGATGTAAATGTGTTGATTTATTTAATTAACAATCTAACCTTTGAGATACTAGCTCAGACATAGAAGGCTTCTTCCTCCATATAATCTATTCTTCAAACCCAAACTTAGAATGTTCCAGCCTCCTTACTGCTGTCTGTGATCATTCTGACCAGCTGTTTCTGAAGTCAGAGTGGTCCTGACTCTTATGGTTGGCTGATTCAACTCACTCGCTGTTTGGGCACAAACTGTTTTCCAAACTGACTGGTTCATACTGACCTTCTGAGCTGGCTGACTGTTTTTGACTGAATTCTTTTGACTCTAGCTGACTCTGGCTAACTCCTGCAATTTCTTTGACTGAATTGCTTTGCTAGGCTTCAAAGCCAACTCTTTCTCCCAAACTCACTCTTCCTGTCTGACATTGACTCCTTTGGCTGAACTGTCTCTGTGTCTTGTCTGACTGATTCCCTAACTAACTGTCTGACTTTCTGAGTTGAGAGCCTGCTTTTATAACATGAGAGTTGGGCATGTCCTCACTCTGACTTATTCTCCTAACTCTTCCTCTGATTCGTCAATTTGCCCGCTCTTCATTCTGATTTATCTCAGACATCACTCTGCCAAGTCTTCACCCTGATACACTCTCAGACTTGGGATTAAAGGCTTGTACTCATTCTGTACTTCACTCTACCTCTGACTTTCTGCTTTTCAGTTGACTAGGATGCTCTGATTCAATCACTTTCTATTCTCTCAATCTCTAGTGTCTCCTTCTTAACTCTGAACTGACTGTAAAGTCTGAACTGAGAACTATGAACTGAGAGTCATGAAATGAGAACCATGACCTACTTCTGAACTCATTGCCTCCTTTTACATCACAAGAGCTGGGATTAAAGGCATGTGCCACCATTGCCGTCTCAGTTGGGTTACTTGAAGAGGTGTGCTGCATTCCAGTTGGAGCACACAGGTCTCAAATATGTGATCTTGAATGGGCAGGCTCCTTTCCCATAGCAGCAATGTTGTTGGATTAAAATATGAAATATTCCTCTATAATAGTCCAAACAAAAACTCCGAAAACTGCAGCTGGTTTGAAGGCTTGAAATAATGACTTCAAAAAAATACATCCACATATTTGCAATATTTGCAATAAATAAAACATCTTTTGAAAGTTAATATATGAAAAATAAATAGTGAAAGGTGTAACTTGAAGAGAAATGGGCTGTTCCTATTGGACTTATTTGTTTCTTTTTGGTCAAGAGATCATGTTTCCTTCACATAGTTTTAACTCATACCAGGAATGTGCAGAGCAGTCTTCTGGCCTGCATGGAGCTTCAGTAATGTAATCCTATGTGTCTGTTCAGCAGTGGGTTCATGATTGTTATAGAATTTTTTCCTTCTAATGAAATCAGAGCAAAAATGAAAGACTTTATTTTCTTAATCATTGCGATTTTCTTTAAAGGAATATAGTATGTCTATGTTTAGATGTTAATCAACTGACAATGTAATTTCCCTTTCTGCACAATTTGTCTCCCTGCCCCTTCACTCTGCTTAATTTGAATGCCCTTAAAAATCTCAGCTGATATAAATTAAAATAGACACATGGAAGCCTAAGAGGAATACACTGGATGATGCCACAGGGCCATTGAGAGCTGCTCATTGATTTGGGCTTCTTATCTTTCCAGGTTTTTTTTTTTTTAATTTTTACTTTTTCCCTAGAACTGGGCTTGTAGCTTGGGGTAGAACATAGGTTTAACATACACAAGACATGGATGTGATCGCCAGCAAAAAATATATACATAAATAGGCATAAAAGAAATAAATAAATTTTAATTTGTGAATGAACATCCTTAATATTCATTCCTTGAAACCTTTAAGAACAGTATGAGAAATAAGCCCTTCACAACTTCTTAAAGTGAGATAAAGGAAACATGGCAGTCTCATCGTAATCCTGCCATTCAGAAAGAGAAGCTGTTCTCAGCTTCTAGTTCAGAGCACTCCGACTCTCACAAAGGAACTCTTCATTCTTCTCTTCCAGAGGTAGCCACTGGAAAACAATAGAGTAATGTCTCTATGTGACACGTCAGTCATTCAAATATTCATACGGCTATCAAATCTTCCATGGTTGCTTGATATATTCTCACTTATGTGTTTAATTATACTTTCATTATAGCAGGTTGGCCTACTGTTGAAAAACATAAAATTTGTGGAGATATTTTAAAATACTAACAAGGACATGAAGAGTCTGCTCATATGTTTTAATAACAAGGAACAAATTGGGTCTTGTCTTGAGGTTACGGTCCAAAAAGAAACAACCTGATTTTGTATCAGCAACTAAAAGAGTAAAGAATAATTTCCTTTCTTTCTTCCAAAACATCTAAAGGGTAGTAGTGCTATTATCCTTTTCCTGCCACAAAGATAGGCTGATGGGCTGGTTGCAGAAAGCCTCAGATGAGAAAATATGATTGTGGTAAAAGTGAGGTGGGAAGGAATATGTGTGCCATGCAAGGATGTTAAAAGTATCTTAGAAGTGGAAAAGAAATGTAAATGTTTGAGCCAAGGTCCAGTCTTAAGGGTATTCTTCTAACATTTCCTTTTCTCTACAGTAAAGAATTCAAAATGGATGCAGGTCACATGTCCGTGATTGGCATTTGTTCTTAGTAAAATGATTTCCTCAGTGCACAGGCCCAGGAGACCTTCTAGCTGAATAAATGATGTGATAGAATCTCACAGACTTTTCCCCACATCATTTGACATTTCTACTAACTAAAGAGCCTTTGGAAAACTGTGTAAACTCTTATTATTGTTCCTTTCAATAATTATTGCTTGTTTAGAATTTGCAGGTTAGAAACTACCACTTTGGATTAATGAGTCACTTTCATGAATTTTCAAATCAATTACTGTTAGCCATATTGAAAACAAAATAATTCATAGATTGAAAAATAGGTCTCTAGCATGCAGAATAAAAGAAAGTAAAAGAGAAAGGTACAATTTAGAACATTTGATGTTTAAATGAAAAGCCTGGAGTAATGTGTTAAAATTACCAGTTGATGTTCAGATTAGAGTTTTGCATTTCATTTTGGTATTGATTTCAAACTTCAATAATAATCAATATAAAAGATTCTAGAATCATGTTCTTGGGTAAACTTTGAAAATACCAATGGAAACTACACAGGAACAGATAAAGTGCTTGGAAGCCTTCGCAGCCCAGGACAAACTGCCTTCTTGGTTTGCTACCAGTAGTTCCCTCCCCTATAATCTGAGCAGACAATGATTTTAATTTTTCTAGAAAGTTTTGACTTTCTCTACATATGTGATTTTATATCACACTTCTTTTTGCACAATATATTTCAAATAAACACCTGCAGCTGATGATCTACAATTTCATTTGAGTTCATTTCAACAGTCAGCCTAGTCATAGGATGTGGTCTGTAGAGCTGGACATCATTTCAGTTCATTGGATACCCAGAGCATCCTCTTACCCTCACACTGTCATTATTTTCTGCACTGCGTAATGACTATTGATGGAGCTTTCCACATCCTTTCTCAACTATATGTATCCCTAGGGAGCATTCTTATCTAGAGGTCATGGAGAAAGAGAACATTGTCTTTTGGGTTTCAAGGAAAGTTGTCCAGCGATGCTGAATATACATTGTTAAATGGAAGTTTGTAGAATTCTTATTTACCTTATTAAATATTTATGCAAAGCCATACCAAGCTTATTGTTGATCTATCATACCTAAGAACATAATTTTAATGTGTTGTCATAAATCTGACTTGGCATTTATTATATTTTTACAGGAGGACCATTCCGCAATCTTATAAAGAAAAATCAGTTCATAAGTTATTTCCTCTAAGCATGAAAAGCTATATTCCTGAAAGGCTGATTCTTAATTATGCAAGCTTTACTTACATTATTCATAATTTTCAAATAAGAAAACATAGGGTTATTTTCTCATAGCACACGAGGTGATTTGTCAAATTGTACGCTGAAAGAAAAAAACTTTAATAGTATCAAATGCTGACAGTTAAATTACTCCAGTTTGTATATTCAATCACAAGCTGTATCTAAAAATAATAGGTCAGGATTTACCACACACTTCAGTAATATTATTAGTGACTGAAATGGTAGAAAAATATTCAGGGGTGTAGGTGTTTGATCTCTGTATGTAGCTTTTGAATTGAGTATGAGGTTTAACTACGTATATTATTTAATTCCTAGATGACACTTACTATCATCTAGAATTTGTTTTAAGAGCCTTGCATATAACAATTTGTTAAGCTTGTTTAAAGTGCATTTGAAGTTCATCATGTTCATCCATGTTTTACAGATGAGTAGACTAAAGTGGAGGGAGGGTAAGCAAAGTACTGTTTCGCTTTCTGAGCTTCTAAGACCAACATCCCACAGATACTCCTCAAAAACAAACAGTGCGTCCTTAAGTCCCTTAGAGAAAATGACATAGCATTTGCTTATTACTTAGGCATGCTTTTCCTTATGCCTAACTTCATTTAGGTAACAATGGGAACACAATGGAAACATTTGTAATATTCATTCCTTAGGGATTGACAGAAAGACAATGTCTGAACACGCTTAGGACACTAACATTTTTAAAAAATATCTTCTATCCATGTCTGTCTTATTCCATGGATGTATCACTTGCAGTAACTTACAATAGACTTCAAACAGAAGGGCCAATATTTGTACTCAGTCTTGCTCACTTTTGCTTCTGAATCACAGTACCAGGATGGATTTCTCTTAAGAATGGGTCCCTTCAGTTAGCCACATACCACAGAATTACATGAAAGCTCTCTCAGCAAGTGACAAACGACAGGATTATATGTAGTATATTTTGTTTCAGGTTCATGCATCATCTCAATATATATATTTATATGTGTAAATAAAACACAAGTTGCATAGCGTCAAGAGAGCCCGGGGTTACCTATGGAATAACCACTCTAGCACTGAACAAGAGTCACTTACTTTGTACTAGTCATTACAGTCATCTTAGGCTCACTTTCTCATTTAATACTGAGGTTGATATTAGTTCACCTTTCAATTTATAGGATATGATCTATAAATATGTTCCATATACACATATACATGTGGGAGAAGACAGTATAGTATAAAAATGAGGCAGTATCAATGGATAAAAATGCCCTCATCATTAGGTTATTGGTAAACCACACAAAATATCACTAGCACGGGCCTTTGGATGTTTATCATAAGACATTGCAACAACCCTGCCTGCCTGGCTGAGTTCAGTGAATCTAACTACAACCATGAGGGATGAAGAAATTGTTTTTGGTGACTAACACTGTTAATGTCTATGGGTGAATAATTAATGACATCAGACCTTTGAAGCAGTGGCGGTTTTGTAATGTACCCAGTTTGTCTATTGTCCTGGAAACTAGAGTCACTGATTGAAAGTACAGAATTTGCATGCAGATGCTGCATCTTTGAGAATGTTTTCAGCTCTCCTATAGATGGGTAGCACTAATAAACTTTAAAGTCATTGGCTTTCTGTGGTGGAAATGGAAGTACTTGAGCTGTGATTTGGCTGTGAAAATCTAATAAGATAAATGTATCATGTGGCTATATCAACATGCGTAATAAAGAAGGCACTGGTTTTTGTTTTAAATTTGTCATATTTTCCATAAAATAGTTTGAATAGATATCCTAATCATGGTTCTACAATTTTGTGAAGAAATAACACTGTATTATCTCCATTTTATTTTTGTTGAGAGAGTATTGGAACGTATTTCTAAATATTACAAATATTACGTTCACTGATTTCTGTGTGCACCCAAGTATTTTGTAAGATAATCATTGTTCCAGCAGCCCGAAGCTCTGGCAGGACATGTGACTTCTTAGCTGAAAAGGCCTGCTTTCTAATGTAAATATAAACTGCTCTCCCTTGCTCACAATAAACAAAGTCACTGATGAGGAGGTTATATGGGTATTCTGCCAGGCAGAGGCAGCATTAGGTATGGCTTGGGAGTCTTGTAACTACCCCAGTATAGCCATGGACATGGCTCCATAGGTGTGGCCTTGTTCCTTTTGTGTTGGAGGTCAATCCACTATAAACATGGACACAACACCACTCCTAAAGATCTGGGAGGAACAAAACCCTCACATCTCTTTCACTGTGCAATTGGCGTTTTAATGGAGAGCAAGGAGTGGCTTTTTAAGATAATGAAACACCTGAGATTTCTCAGAAGACAGGAAGCAGGCAGAGGAGTTAGAGGTTGCCTTCCTGGACTCTCTGCTGAGGTGTTTCAGGCTTAAATGTAAGCATGTCTCATGTGTCTTTATTCATATAAATAAATGACTACATCTTTTATAATCTGTGATTAAAATCAAGACGATTCATATGAATTGTGGTCTATTTAAGCTTATTAATTTATACTTTCAAAGAACAAGATTGAATGCTCTAGAATACATCCAGCCCCGATTCTTTCTCACGATAAGACTTATTTAAAAGTTATACATTGCCACTGTTCACTAAGAAATATGGATTACAGAAGTTGCCATTGCATTAGTACTTTGATATATATTGGACGATCGATTTTCTAAAAGAACAAAGTTACCTTAAAATGTCATCTTGTTTTTCTTTGGCTTCAGGGAATGCAGCTAAATAAAATTCCAGAAATAATGCCATCTACTTCCAACTCCTTGACAAAGCCCTGATTCCTTCATCCTCATTTCAGTAACTTTTGAGCTTAGCTTTCATAATTCACAAGGAAAAGAGCATGCCACTAGCACATGGTAGGTGTCAGCTAATTTTGTGTATTGCATAGCAATTTTTTATTGTTTTCAATAAGCTGCTTCCTATCTGTCAAAATATTTATTTTCGAAGAATTACTAACATTGCCTTTTATCTTCATTCCATCTTTTGTGTCATTAGTGATATGCAGAGAAGTATAAACTGATACTCTATTATCAGTCATTAGTCTTTTCTTGCCAACCAAGTGATGTCAATGAGTTGATCATTAGTGCCTTCATCAGACCTTCCTAGTCCAGTTCATCTTCTCCATAATCAAGGTGTTTAAGAACATCCTTAAACTTTCTTTGATTAAGTGTCAACTTCTTCATATCTCCTAATTTCACAGACTGACCCCTTCCTTACAGTCAGGGCTGATCTCTTCCTTATAGCCTTGCTCAGACAGACCAGGCCTTATTTTATCCCATTCAAATGATTCATGTGCTATTATAATAATCAATGGTTTAAGTGAAACAAAAAGGCATATAATTTTCCCATGTTGTTTCCCATGTTGTTCTTGGTAGCAGCACGCTATTTTAAAAAAAAATCAACCTAGAGACATTTCTTGTTTCTATTATGCAAATAAATAACTTTAAAGAGGTACAATTATCATGAAGTGGACCTAAATCCACTGAGATTCTTTTCAATTGAATTTCTTATATAAATCTTATATAATCCCTTATATATTCCTTATATATTTCTTGTGGTGTTAAGTTTTGTTTTGTTTGTTTTGTTTTTATACAGGGTTTTGCTGTATAGCTAATGCGGCTGTGAACTGGGCAATCATGTACATCTGCACCCCATGTTCTGGAATTATAAGTATGTACCATCATGATTGGCTACATAATTATAAGTACAGTGTTGTTGTAGTTAAGAATTCAGCAGTCTCTGCTGTTGCTTTTTCTTTCTGTGAATACCATTAAGCAACTAAATCTAAAGGAAATTCTATTTTATTTTTATTCCCTATATAATTATAGAACAAATATTATTTCTCATTAAAAAACATCAATTTCACTGATGACAGCACTTTAACACCACACCTTGTCATTTTTGCTTAAAAATTAAAATTTTAAAAATGATCTGTTCTAATTAGGATGCTCTATAGTTCACTGTGTAATTAACTCATTCAAAGGAAGCGAGCAGAATGTACAATTTTCTAAGATAAAGGAATATAGTCAGACTGAAAGTCAATACAGAAGGGATACCCATACAATGAGATCTGAGGTTTTTCAAGATTGCTGAGCGAATCTTAAATATTTTAAAACCTACTGATGAGTCTTCTACAATCTTCTACTGAAGAAATAGTTCAAGTGTAAAAAGAAATATTTTCCAGACACTAATACTAAGTTTACCACTGTGGCCTGTGATTGTGGTTTTAAGTTGATAACGTCTTGCTATGCGGCCTACATTGGCCTGGACTCTTAGACTTCAGAATCTTGCCTCAGCCTACAAAATAAATGAATTGGAGGTATGCACCATCATGATCATCCATATTAGTTTTAAATGGTAATTTTCGTTTTTATAAAACTGTACCTTTCATTAAGAACAATTTAACATTACGTTGAAATTTCAGTTTTCATTATATTTTCTAAAACAGAATAATATATTCTTTTTCCCTTTGTAAAATCTTTGTATAGGTTTTTTTTGTAAAAATAATAATCAGGGCTGGAGAAATTACTCAGGAGAACAGATGAATTAAGAGCATCTGGTTGCTCTTACAGAGGACCTAAGTTCATTTCCCAGAACGCACACTGTCTATTGCACAGCTGTCTATAACTTCAGATTGAGGGGATCTGAGTCCTCCTCTTGCCAAACTGAGTATCTACTCTAGTGGTAGGTACACATGTATACACACAGACACATGTATACAAACATCCACATACACATAATATTTTATTTAGAAATACTATTAGAGAAATCTTAGAAGACCAATTTCACTCAATTTTACATTGCAAATATCTGCAAATGTATGGACATATTTATCAATGTTTTGTGCTGACAATGAACTTTAAGAAATCAAATTTAAAAAATGCAACTATCAAAACACCATTTAGTAAGATAAAAATGAGGTCCCATATCACTCCCATGTTTGCCCACACATTTGCAACATGAAACGATGATGACTTCCAAAATTAAAAGTTTCAAATCCAACCTCTGACACAGGCTATATTTGAAAAGGGTCCATCATTTGGATTTGCTCGTAAGAACCTCAGACACTGTTGGTATTGAGTACAGCCTTATCTAAGAGAGATTAAACGAATTATCTTGGAAACCCAGCAGTAACCATGTGTCCAGCTGCTGTGGCTGACAGAAGGTGAATACAAGGCAGATCTATAGGACATTCAAGGGCAGCAAGACTGATGGACAGGTTAGGTCTTGCAACCTCGTTTTGATCTCCAGAAAGCAAGGTGGAAAAAAAGAACCAACTTATCAAAGATGTCCTCTGCCATCCGCATATGTGCTATGTCTTGTGTGCGTGTACACACACACACACACACACACACACACACACACAAACACACACACATGTACACATGCATGCACAATTAACTGATTAATAAAAATAATATCTACTGAGGTATGTCACACATCCAAACACTTTTGCAATTATCTGCTAAGCAGAAAAGCTTAAAGGTACACACCCTTTGTCATGACACATACAGTATTCATCCTCAATTAATAAAAAAAAAAAAAATCTCAGATCAAAAGACAGTGGTATAAATGGTAAATACTAAATTCTCTTAAGTGTATATTATCTTTTACTGCAAATTAAAGCTTTACCAATAAATACTTTTTGGTTTTTTTTTCAAACTGGAGAACAACAGCTTTCTGTACTCAATAATAATAATGAACTTCGATGTTCAACTTTGGTTTTTCTACCAGTGAATATAAAATTGCAAGTGCTTAGCACTTGTAAACTAACAGATTATAATCACTGTGGTTAATAACAAATTAGAAACATTTAAAATAAGTAAGATAATGAGTTCATAGGTATGTTATAGGTAATTTTTAGATGTATAAAACAAAATTACTTTTTGTAGTGTGTGCTAACAGATATAAAAGTTACTCTATTTGTCATCTAACTAAACAGTTCTATTTGCTTGTGTAAGTGTGTGTTTAAATTATTTGTTTTTAGAAAAGTAAGTAAATATAATTCTAAAGATAATTCTCTGGACTTCTATAAACTTGGAATCTTTCAGAACTCATAAAGTGATAAGCTTTGTGAGAAACTATTTTAGACCATGGAGAATAGCTAGCTTTTGCTATGATCATTCTTTTGTTGTTGTTGTTTGTTGTTGTTTTGTTTTGGTTTGTTTGTTTTTTGAGACAGGGTTTCTCTGTTGTAACTGGCTGTCCTGGAACTCACTCTGTAGACCAGGCTGGCCTCGAACTCATGGAGATCCGCCTGCTTCTGTCTCACAAGTGCTGGGATTAAAGACAGGATCCATCCACACTGCACTATGAGGATGTCTTATGGGATAGATTCAATTATGTGTTATCCTTTCCTGATTCAAAGGGAATATTAAGGGAGAAAATAGCAAGCATTCATATTTTATTTACTATAAATGTTTTACTGAAGGTTTACTAAAAGCTTCATTTGGTAAATAAATTTTGGAAATCTAAATATAGTCTCAAACTGCCCAGGTCTATCTAGAGCTTGTTAGCATTCTCTTATTTCTCAATCAGTACTCTGAAGTCTTTCAGATAGAGTCGGATCAGTGTACTACTTCATGTTCTGGCACAGATCACTTTCAAACAGCTAAGCGTGAATATGGCTATTCACAGGACAGTCAAATGCATACTCAGCTTGCAATTGTATTTCCAGTTTGTACAGTAGTCTTCATGTTTCTAGGATCAGCAGCCATCTTTTGCCTCTTAATGATGGAGGAGTAATGGAACAGATTAAAAATAAATGAGCTTGGAGGGTAAGAAACTAAATAGAATCTTAATCAACATTAAAAAAAAATCCAATTACCAAGTGAAAATAGTTTTGGCTGGGAAGAGACAAAAGGGAAAGATTGGGGAGGGTGCAGTGAATTAAGTTCCAGCGTGCTTCTTTCCCTTTTTGTTGGAAATGAGAAGCCTCTCTAGATGGCAAGCAGCCCGTGAAGATGAAGAGGTAGAGCCAGTGTCGTGAAGCTATTTTATGAACTGCTCCCAAGTAAAAGTTTCTTATAATATTCTTTTCCAAAATGTTGCTGGTTCTCATACTATGTCTAAGTCCTAATCTGATAGTTTTAATGATTTACTACATTCATGGTCAAATATTTCACATACTTCTCTGAGATATCTAATAGCCTATTTACAGTAAACAACAAGGGGAGGTTTTAAGAACTGTTTCTGTATTATAATGACAGCTGCATCTCTAAGAAAAATCATTCCTGTGCTCAAATTCTACTTTTATCTACCACCACCTTTCTCCCTTTTTATTATCTCATAACTTCTCTTAGCTATAGTCTAGATTAAATGCCAACTTCCCAATCTTGAAACACCCCTTCTCGATTTCTTCAATCCTTAAAGACAAAGCTATATATTTAACAGCCATAAGCTCTATGCACCTATCAGATGCTCAAATATTTAATGAATGAACGCATAATAAATAATATAGTCAGGAATATTTGCTTTAGTAATTGAAAAAATCAACTAATTCTTAAGAACAGACATTCCATTCTGTCCACATTTTAAAAATCATATGCATTTCCAATTATCACTTCCAAATCTATGCATGGCAACTTAAGATATGTCAAGCAAATTCCTCAAATTCCATATTAGAAATGCTGAATTTACTTTTTACCTCTTTTTCTATTTGTACACAATTTCTAGTATCTCAGAAAATGGAACAGTAGTGAGTAAGAACACTCACTGCTCTTCCAGAAGACTTGAATTAGAAATCCAGCAACCCATGTCCAACAGCTCACACTTGTCTGTACACTCAGCCTCAAATGATATTAACAATACCATCTGGACTATACAGTGACCTACACACACACACACACACACACACACACACCCCACATCCATGTACACTGCATTAATAAAAAAATGAATAAAATAAATTGTTTTAAACAAAAGGAACACAAATGTCCTTTGTTTTAGTCCTTTCCCCCAAGTAAACAATGATCCAATATATATTGTCCACTGTATCCTCTAAACTTCCCTATCTGCTGAGCTATTGTATCCCCATTCAAGAATATCACTGCTCCCTAATAACTATATCACTCTCTACCTGTTCTACACTATATTTTCCACACGTTCCCATATTGAAGCAGCAGCATCTTTACTACATGTCAATCATCTTTGTTGTTTTTGGTAGGAAATCCAAATTGTTTATTGAGTTTTCTTATCCCCTAATTTTCAACATATAGTGTCTCTTGTTGGAGTAATTTTAGCTTCATATATTCTAGACTAGAATTAGTTTACAGCTGTTGTAGATGTTACATTTTGTATTTATGTATGAATTTCCTGACAATAGGGCACTTATTTTAGCTTAATGTACTGATACTAGTGTTCCTATTCACTACATATCTATTCATTGTGATCATCATGTTTTATTCTCCCACAAACTAGACAGCAGCTCCTGTGAGTCTGACATTCATCTCCATCATTAAGTAAATAAATAGTTAATAAATATCTGATTATAAATGAAGGAAAATTAAGAATTTGTTAGTGAATGACAGATTGACTGATTGATTTATTGGAGTTCTGGAGCTGTAATACTGATCTTTCCTGAAGTAACCATGCTTGATATGAACTACATCCTTAGTCATGAAGGTTTAGTTTTACTTAGAGGATAAATCACTTGTTTTCTTCCCTTTTATTTCATCAATGTACTGTGTGGCTGTGCTTATATTTATTCTATTAATCATTAATTGAATTACTCTAATAGTATCCACTGAGTTTTGCGATATAAATTAGGTAATTTAAGACTTACTAAGCTTTCTGCTAATCAACCCTACACTATTCACTATCAGTAGAAATTTTATTTATAGGAGCAGTAAGAAAACTCTCAGCTCCACATTGCTGTGTATGAATGTGAGCCAAGCATTGACTGGGAAGAAATGTGGGCACAGCCACATGGAGTTCTGTCCAATAGTGTCCTAGAGAGGGAGCCAGCATCCAGGGCATATCTACACAAACACTTGTTCATTGAGCAGATGATGTCTTCAAATTCGAGGATATGACGTGGGAGGCTTTGCTTTACTTTACTCCAAGAGGAATTTTCCTCCAGCCGTTTACAGATGTCTGAAACATATGTTAATAACATGAAGTGGTTGAGCAGATATACATGTAGGATTCTAAGGGTGTGAGGAGGAGAGGGGAGCAAGAAAGTAAGAGAGCAACAAAGAGTGAAAGATCGAGAGAGTAAGCTAGAATGAGAGAGACCACAAGAGAATAGAGGGCACAATTATTTAAAGTTCACAAAAAAAACCACATTATCTACTAAATGAACTTATGAAACTTGAGTGAGTTAATTTTGCTAACTTCCCCACACAGTTCAGAAACGTAAATGATATGAAGATTAATGGCAAAAGTGGTGAAATGTTTCACCTTTATTTGACACGAGATGTTTTGTGGGGGAAAGGGGCAGAAGTAAAAGCACAATATTTGATTAGAAGGTCTTTTGAATTGAGTACCAATGGAGAACTTCAAGTGGGTTTATGGCAGAGAACTAAGGTATGGAGTAAAATCATGATGGAATTTTCCTAGGTTTGCATTTGTATTTACACCTGACAGACTGTAGAATCACTGAGGCAATTGTATTTTAAAACTTGATAATAAATCAGAATTGTTAATTTTTTTATAAAATTTTTGATATAATGTAATTACAACATTTCTCTTTTTTCCTTCCTCCCTCTAAACCCTGTCATATACACCTGCTAACTCTTCTATAACTTTATGGCATTTTTCTCATTAATTATTATTATATACATATATGCACATATATTTACATATATATTCATAAGTATAACCTGCTCACTCTGTAAAATACTACCTGTATATATATTTTGGGGGCTGATTATTTAGAAATAGATATTCAGTTGGTGTGATTTTTTTCTGGGGAAAACCATTTCTTCTGCTCCATTCTACCTTTCCTCTTTTCTCTATAGTTCTTTGTTTACTTTTGAATTCTCATGGGCTTTTCAGAACAAGTACACAATGATGACTTTGTTGTTCACTCCACTTTCTTGCAGAAGAAAAATGGTTTTAAACATTCATATTATTGCAAAATGTGTATCATTCTATAAGGATATGAAAATAAATGTTATATGTAATGAAATAAAACAGTGATGTGTAATTAACAAGATAGTGATATTTATAGTTCTAAGTCTTTTAAGGGATTGCCTCAAAGTGCCCACTTTTTATTTTTGATTTTTCATATATGAAATCTCACCATTATTTATGCTTCATTCTCAGTTGCTACCTAATATGAAGAAACAATGATTGGAAAAGGTCTCAGGGAATTTTTAATGGAAAAGGAAAGGAGACAGTTGTTAACAAGCTAATGGTTCAAATATTTGGACCATATATTTTTTAAAAATTGGGTAAACCTGAAAGTATGCAAGACATTTAAAGCACTACGAATTAGTATTTTTACTTGATAAACGTTTATTATTGCAGTAATATATGCTAGAAAGCACAGGCTTGAAACAGAGGTTGTAGAACAAAAATAATGTGCTTGTTCTATGAAAGTATATACTCTGAAAACTATTATTTTCCTTTAAATTTCCTAACTCTTTTCTCAGATTGTTTTAAAGGTTGTGAAAACGCTTCTGTGGGACAGAATGCTGGCTGTGAGCATGAAGATCCGAGTGTGGATCACAAACACTCAGAGACAGTACCAGGTGAAGAGGCATGTGCCCGTCAATTCAGAGGAGCATTGCATGGAAACACAGATGGGTTGCCGAGACTTGCTGCAAGCCAGTCTACCCAAAAAATGACAGGCTCAATACATTCATACCCTGACTCAAGACGACCAGGTGGAGAGCAGTAGAAGAGAACATCAGAGTCTTCCTTTGCCCTAAACACCACATCCACATCTATCACATGTGCACATACAATACACACACATGTGTGTGTACTCACACATGCACATGTTATCTTTCTTAAACCACTCTTCTGGCAAAATGATAGATGTTGAATTAATACTTAAAATGGGATATCGATTAAAATATTTATCATATTTCTCTCTTATTTAGTATTTGCATTTTTAAGATGTTGACAAAAACATTATATACTACTAAGGGACTATGAATTTGATATTGGTAGAACTAAAATAATGATATTAAAATTTAATTCTATTCTAAAATTCCTGGTGGAAGTACTTACAGCTATAATTTTCTTTGGAAATATAGACTTCTGAATATATGAGTCTCCTAGTGAGTCTCTAAAATGCTACTGTATATTGCAGATGAGGTCAATGTGATTGCATCAGTTTTATTTCTATGGAATAATGTCAAGCCTGCTAAACATTGGGTGATTTAATAAAAGCCTTAAAAGAGAATTATCTTTGATATGAATTAAAGTGACAAAGTACTTTAAGCAATACTATAAGTCAAAATTCTCAGAAACAATTATGCTAGAGTAGTATAAAAATGTAATAAGCATGTTAAAAACTATCCAAGTGCAGTAAATTCCATAACTGGTATCCAATCATAGTAAATTAATTATTTCATTTAGTGATTCTTTGTACTCTGATAGTTGTGTGACTCTTACTAAACACTGACTCTCTTTAAGTCAGGTATATCAGATACAATGATAGGTAATGCAAACTCATCGCTGTCTACAGACATCAATTTTCTTTTTCCACATTGTTTACTGATAGCCACAAAAGTGTCCGGTTTTCCCGAAATTGTGATGACTAACAAAATTTCATTCAACACACTAGATTTCATTTTAATAAATACAAACCGTTTTGTACACTTTTTGGTAGTGCTATAGAAATCATTATTTTCAGATTAATCATAGCGTTTCTTTCACCCAGAGGAAAAAAAATTACACAAAGTTTACGTATTATGGTTTTAAGAATATTTTTTATCACTTGAAAATTTTATATAATGCATTTTGATCAAATTCACCCCAGTCTTCCCACTAATTCCTTCCATTTCTGTCCCCATTTGTCTCCTACCCAATTTCCTGTCCTTTCCATTTTTAAATTTAATAAGCCATCTGCTCCAATAGGTGCTGTCCAAATGCTTCAAGATGTGAGGCCATCCACTGAAGGATGATTCACCTTCCAGGAACCACTATATTGGTAAACTATAAATGTTATGAAATTCTATAGCAATAAAAACTTTCACATATTAAGAAGTGATTTGTAATCAGTGATACAAATCATTTTTGCAAAAAAAAACAGTTTTTGAAAGAATTTTGATGAAGATCTCAGTTGGAATATTATCTTCTAATTTTTAAAAATATGATGTATACCATATTCTTAGAAAACTAATGATTTAGAAGAGATACAGAATGCTAACACATATTATCAGCCCTTTTGAGACATCTACTAAATCTTCAGTAATGCTTTTCTTTAAATCAACAGGAAAATTATTTCTATTGAGTAAAAAAGTTGTTTCATTAATATTACAGGCAAATGGAATTCATTTTATTTAATTATTTAAAGTTTCTTTAATTTTAGTACTAATCATTAAAATGGGAATAATGCTGTATTTAAGAATATCACCAATAAAAATGTAATTAAAATACAAACTAAATCAATGAAATTGATAGTTATACAGGCCAGAAAATTCAATATAATCTCACAAAGATTCTCCAGCACACAAGTCACATGTGCCAGTCATTCAAACAAACATAAGTACTGAAAGGCTTAAATCTTGCACTTACCAACCTCCACAATACTAGAGCAGTTCTGATCTGTGAAGCCATCTGGACACTCACAAGAAAAGGAGTCATCACCCAGTCCTGACAGACAGATGCCACCATTTTCACATGGATTGGGGTTGCATATGTCACCTGAGGAACAGAGATTCAGAGTTTGACTTTTTATGTTGGTCTTAGCCTTGAAACATATCAATTCACTTGATCTACAGGCTCCCTAGGGAAGATCAGGGGTAGACTGGTTTCTTTAGTTAGTTTGTACAATTTCCCCTTTACAGATTCATGGTGTTCTTTGTAACTTTTGGGTTCCTCTCTCTACTGTGCTGGGATTGTATTTCCTGGTACTTAGAATCTGGGAATGGCACATTTTTTCACATTAGCAACAAGATATTAACATGGTTGGAGGTATCAAAGGACCAAAAACACATTTTGAATTCCTTTCATCTTTGACAATTTCCTGTGAATACATTCAGGGCAATGCACTTGGACTTTCTTGAAGTGACGGAGCCATTGAACGCCCAGTGTAAAATTGTAATTGTGAAGTAAAGAGAACCAAAGCAAAGATGTTCCATACTGTGGTTTTGTCTCTGGTACTGTCTGACAGATGGAATGTTGAAGTCTAAAAATGGATATAGGAGGCAAGAAATATGGCCACCAATGTTGAATAGAGAATGCCAATCGGTGAAGTTGTCACCTGTAGTACCTTGTAAGACAGAAAGAATATGTGATAACATTTTGGATGGGAGTAATGAGGTTTCTGCAGACTGCTAAAGTGTCAGTTGGCTCTTAATATCTATACATGATAAGCTACTACAAAAAAGAGGAATGTCAAATACAGGACCCTTCAACTGAAACTTGAAATATAGAGGGACCAGGATTTAACTGGAAAGTGGAGCTATTGACCAGTCTCAAACTAAATCTAAAGCTTTGACAGGAAAAGGTGACCCCCATCATAAATATAAAATAATGGATATGCCTTAACCTTCATGAAAAAATTTGAAAGAGTGCATCTGGAGCCTAAGAGACCATTTTAGAAAATCAATGGTATCAAGAAATACTGAAGATTATCCCTGAGCAGGCTGACATACCCAAAGTATTGATAGAATGCGAAAGAAATGATAGCATTTAAGTCAGTGTTTCTCAAACTTCCTGATGCTGTGACCCTTTAATACAGTTCTTCATGTAGTGGTGATCCCCAATCATAACATTATTTTCTTTTTTTGTTCTTTCAACATAATGTTTTTATTAATTATTTGGGAATTTCATATAATGTATCCTGATCACATCCACTTCCAATTCCATTCCTCCCAGGTCCACTCTGCCTCCTCTGTGCCCTCCACAAAAGAAAAATAAACAAAAACAAAACTAAACTAAAAATAAATCCATTCTGGCTCACTGTATACTCCATTGGGAATGTACAGACTCAGTGGGAAGACCCTTAAAGAAAAGTGACTCCTTTCCCCCAGTCTCGGCCAGAAACCATCAACTGTGAAGAGCTACACTTCAGCATCTTTATCACAACTTTTAAGGACTCTCTTCAATAGTTTCACATCTGGACGTTTCTCTCTTTTATGGTGTATGTGGGGGGAGGTGGCACAGAAGCCCTCAATGTCTCTCATTCTCAGCCATAAATCTGCAGTCATTGATACTACTACAACAGGAACTCTCCTGCCCATAGCTGCTGGTAGCAGCATGGACCACGGACATCAACTTGGTTTTCACCAGCAGCATGGATCACGAACATCAGTGGTGTTTGGTGGGATCAGAGGTCATGAACATGGTTTCCAGTGGCATGACGGATCATAGATATCAACATGGCTTCTGGCTGTAGTACTGACCAAGGACAGCAACATGGTTTCTGGTGGTAGCACAGAAGTCTTTCGAGTAGTTTCAACCCCACCACTGCCTCCAATTATGTTTCTTTCTGAGATGCTTTGCCATCTTGGTCTCTTCTCGTGGTCTGTTCCTCCCTGCCAAGGACTGGGCATATGGGCTGGGCAGCAGCACCAGAGTAGTGAACAGCTATGGGGTGAGTCGGGCATAGGTGTGGCCTTATCCTTCCAACAGCCAAGATGCTCATTTGATCACTTCAGCTGTGTCTTCAATTCCACTGCCTGGGAATCTGTATCATTCCTTCATCTTTTCTCTCTCTGCTCACAGCCAGTTGATGTTGCTGCCTCCTGTCTCTATAACCTCCGTGCCAAATCTGATGCCAGAAAAACTTCTCTAGATCCATGAGAGTTCAAGGAACCAGAGATGACTAGGGCAGAGGCAACAGAGGTAGTGGCAGAAGCTCTGATTATTGCCCTGCCACCATCTTAGAAATCTCAAAATCTATAAAATTATTTTTGCTGCTACTTCATAATTGTAATCCTCCTACTGTTATGAATCATAATCTAAATATCTGATATTTGGATGGTCTTAGGTAAACCCCATGGAAGGATCATTTGACACCCAAAATTTAAGAACCACTACTTTAGGTAAAAGCCCCTGTAGAGGGTTTCATACAAAGAAACCTTGAGTTCAATTCATCTGACCATTTTAAAGGGGTAATATAAGTTAAGATGGCATCTTCAAAGCTAAAAAGAATGAGGAAAACAAAGAGGGAGACAGAAGGAAGAGGAAGGAAAAGGGGAAGAGAAATAATCAAAAGTAATAGAATGAAGAAGATGGGGACAGAAAGAAGATGGGAACAGAAGTAATGCACAGCATCTTTCTTATCATCTAGACCATAACTGTAATCTATTTTATTGCATTACTAACAACATGCGAATGAAGGAACACATTAGGATGTGAAGATGGTGTCATAGCTGAAGACAGATGAGCAACACTGTCATCTGCTGATTCCAAAGAGTATTTAGGGAGAACAGTTACCAAAACCATAGCATTCTTAGCTGTCGTGTCTAAGACATAAATACTAGAAGGAAATTAAGAGTGCAACAAGTTCATCTTGCTGAGCTGAGCCTCAATGATAGAGCACTTGTCTAGCACACAGAAGATCCTGTACGTATTACCTAAAACTAGAGGGGGGCGGGGAACAGATTATATAAATGGTTACTAAGAAATAATGATGGTATTTCAATGGCTACCATATAGCTCATTTCTTTATAGTATATTAAATAATCATTTTACCTAAAATCAAACATACAAACCTTATGTCTATATATGATGGGATGATGAAAAATTAAAAGTAAACAAAGAAAGCCTTCATTTTGCAATGCATATCTGACACCAGTAGAAAGAAATAGAGGCACTGATGACAAAGAAAACCCAGTAACCAGGAACACCCAATGTCTAATGCAGGCTCACCAAAGTCTTCTCTAACATAATAAGGAGTTCCTAAGCAAAATCTACCCTTTGGCAGAATCCTTTCAACTCATAGAAGACCAGGCACTACTAGTTCTTTTGCCATGAACAATTTTTGGCTTTATGCAGTTCAGAGTTCAAGGGGTGTCCCAGAAGTCCATCGGAGGAGGTTGTAAGCTCTGTGAACTACAGCTACATAAAAGCATGTTGTTCCATAAAATTAGATTGGGTAGGATGCCCCATGGACAGAATAACACTCACTCATTCTCAGAGCTACTCTGCTTTTGCTGTTATGTTCACCAAAGCCATCTTATCTTATCCTGTTATTTTCTACATGTAGTTATAATCAAGAGGATGACATAGATATGGGTTGACATTTTAAGAGAAAATTAATGTCCTGGATAAGTTTCATGTCTAATTGCCATATATGTAAAAAACTTCTGATTCTCTTTAATCTAAATTACCATAAAGGAATACCATAAAGGAAAAATGAGGATTTAAAAAAAAACCTTATTAAAGCTTAATAACCCCTTTGAGTTCAAATAAATGATTTTTGCCTATTTGTTCATTCTCTCACTCGATAAGTTTTAAAACTATGATGACAATCAGCAGAAGAAGGCAGGCTCAATAAAGAAAAAACAAGAGAATACAGAGTACAAAGCCTCTGTCAGCAGGTCCTCTGCTAGGAGTTTGCATAATGCAGTCTGCGCACTGTTCTACCTGCCTGGTTCTTGGCTGGCTGGCCTCACCTGCTTTAGATTAGGACAGATGTGTTTAATTCTATTCTAACTATGTTTTATAGTTCCATCTGCGGCTTATGGCAGGCTCAGGAAAATTAAGCTGATGCTGGTTTGCCTTTTGGCAATAGAATGAAGCAATTATTTTTCCCAGGGGCAAGAAATCTTTGCAAGCTAAATTTAACTTACAGTGTCCGATCTTTCTAACCACTCTAGGGTTCTGAAAAGGACAAGAACAATCGGCTTCTGCTGTAGCATTATTTTTCTCGCTCACCTGCTACCTGTTGCCAGTTACGTTTTACTAAAGGTGGTACAGAGAGTATCTTATTTTGTCTCCTTTTCCACTCACAATCCGTGATCATTGAACCTATGGAGTACCATTTATAGGCACAGTATCTATTGCCTCTTACAGTGGAAAGCAGTGCAAAAAAATAATTAATGACAAACCAATTAAGAAATTATACATGTCAATGACATATTTTCATGCTATCAGTATATACAGCTATGCAACTTCTAATTCATATGAAGAAGTATATTCTATTGTGGCAGTATGGTGGAAATCAGTATTCAAGATGGTTAACTTATTTTACTAACATTTAAGCTCTCAGATGGTGTAGATGCTACATTTTCTTGATAAGCTTGTGTCTGTCTTCAGTTTGCAAATCAAAGAATCACTGACTTATCCATCATGTATTCATTTGCCAGACACCACACTGAGATACCAGAGTGCAGCTGAGATGAAACATAATGTTCCCGCACTCTTAGAATTTATATTATAGAGGAAATGAATAATGAAAGCCTTACAAATAAGCAAACAATGTGTTGCTCACTGTAAAACCAAAGCCAGGAGGACAATGTGCCTGGTGTGGAAGGCTGTAAATAGAATTGATTATTCAATATACAGAGTCAAGTAAGGCCCTTATTTCTGCTGAAAATTGAAGGAAAACATGAAGCAGCAATGTCAAAAGGGAGAAACAAAAAACATTCTTTTCAGATAGAAAAAGAGATTGGCTAGCACGATAGGCGCAGGAGAGACTAAGATAGGTCATTCAAGAAAACAGGTCAGTTGATACAGAACACAGAAATGGATTCCCATTAAATGTTTGTTATCAGAACTTTTTTTTTTCAGAAACTTATGTATAATTTGATAGCCTGGATTTAATCTGCAGTGCACAAGACACTAAATGCCTTGGGTTCTATATCTTAAACATCTGAAAATATACTCCTTATTTACATAATGATATTTTCATGTATTTATATATTGATATTGTTTCATTAATGTTTTTGAAGAGTTACTCATGTATTCATGTGCTTTCAGAATAATATAAATAACTTAGGAATTTATTTAGATGAATCTGGGATCCCTTTTTAAAAAAATCTTTTCCACTAGATGCACTAGCAAACACTAGACAATACACTCATCATTTCCTCTGACCGTTTTCCATCTCCACAAACACACCTGAAGACAAATGTAAAACTGAAAACAAGAAACTAATGTTACCTGAGAATTTTACTTCATGAACATGACCTGTTGCAACTCACCTTTGAACGTGGAAAAGCAAAACCCAGTGAGCACTTAACTTCACATTGCACAACCACTACAAAGTGGGACTGTACATTACTATGTCATCTTTAATTTACTGCTTTCCCATTGAACATGGCAGCTATAATGTACTTCATTAAAGAACTGAAAGAAAGCAAAAATCTTTGCTTTCAATTGCACAAGTCAAAATTTGAAACAACCATAAATTGAGTACGTCGAATAATTAGCTAAATTTAGTACTCAAATGAGCAATAACTCTAGTTCAAATGAGAAAAACCTCATGAGGATTTGCATACTCGAACTGGCAAAACTTAAAGAAAATGTTAGCACTCTCATGATATATTCTCTATGAAATCATGAAACAAAATATGTATACTTCTAAACTGACAATAGCCTTTTAAAGTTGTTACTCCTTGAAAGAACATTTGTATTGAATATGACAATTTTATTGTATATTCTAATGAGTTTAATGCATACAATCCTATTTTTAAGCCTTGTCTCTCAAACTGAAGATTATGACTGGTTAGTATGTACTTCAAAGTTTCTTAAAAAGGAATGAACTGCCACTCACTAAGGAGGGATGAATAACACCAAAGGAATTTTTAAAAAATTCATACGGAAACTTGAATGTTACTGCAGAACTCATATAATACACGTGTGTGTGTGTGTGTGTGTGTGTGTGTGTGTGTGTGTGTGTGTTATAATGTAGTTACTCTATACTAGGGTTTGGGACGTCTCCAAGCATTACAAACTATTGCCAGTGTTATTTGTTACATCACAAAACTTGTGATTAAGAGCTCATAACTCAAGATATCACACACTTGTACCATGGAAGATGGAAACATTATGCAGGCACTGACCTCTTTTAGCTAACTTTCATAGTGCTTGAAAAAGTTGTGTTACCAGAAGAAAAATGTAATCATTTCTCTCCTTCAGACATCAATCCTGCAAGCTACAGTGTCCCTTGTGTTGTTAATACATGTCCGCAGGAGCAACAATGGCAGAGATGTCATGGGAGTAATCAACCACTTTCTGATTGAATTTAAATGCTACTCCACAAGATGAAACTATTACCTGGTATGTTGTTTGGTACAGAAACTGTGGCAAAATGGGTCATAAGCCCTAAGAAATAACCTATTAGTCTTTCCTAAATGGACATAGAACTAAACTGATTCCTAGTCTCTTACAAGTATATGCATAGATCAATGTATCTCTCAAATCTAATCTAGAAGCTTCTATTTATAGTAGATGGTGATTAACATTAGACTCACAACCTATCAAGGTGCAAATCACAAGAGACCACAGAATTCTCTGCCTCAAATGAGACATTTATATCACACCTCTTCCTGACAAAGCTCAAGGATAATTGCAGAAAAGGGAGAAAGGAATATAAGAAATAGTAGATGACTGGGGGGAGGATAAATTTAATCAAAATACATTGGGCAAAGTCTCAAGAATTAATACAAAAAGAAAAAATTTTTAAAAATAGTGTGTTCTAATTATATGTTTTAGTATCTTAAAAATAATTTGTATGCTTCTCGAGATAGCTCGGCTGATAAAAATTCCTCTCAGAAAGTCCATCAACCTGAGTTCCAACCCCAGAACCCACATGGGGACAGGAGAGCACCAACTCCCCAAGATACTTTAAGCCCTTCACCATGCCCTCCACAGTACATGCAAATGTGTACACATGCACATCAGTACACACAGACACACATATACACAAAACAAATACACATGTCATTAAAAATAAATTGTATATAATATTGCATATCATGGGTAACAAAAATAGAAAAATATTTTAAAATATAAATACCAAAGATATGTAGGAATAATATGGTGTGGCATTTTACTGATAAACATTGAACATCCTTGTCATGAAAGACCATTCAATTTGGTACCTCACTGACATCGTTGTCTAAAATTTGTCACAGGAAACCCTGGAATTT
This sequence comes from Cricetomys ansorgei, assembly GCA_026225945.1. Lineage (NCBI taxonomy): Eukaryota > Metazoa > Chordata > Mammalia > Rodentia > Nesomyidae > Cricetomys > Cricetomys ansorgei. The sequence goes on from JAMJFZ010001074.1 coordinate 3,997,547, forward strand.
TCCATCAGATACATGATCCAAGGAACTCTTAGACACAGATGCAGTTAAAAACCACACTGATGATTATCTAAATGCAACTGCGTACTCAAATGCAATACAGAGGTGGCCCTCTGTATTAACAACAATAATTAATTAATATTAACTAACTATTTAATATTGTTATTATAACAATAACAGGGTAGCCCTGTTATCTTAGGACACTCTTTCCTCTTCAAATTGTTTTCATATACTAATGGCCCAGAGGTCTGAAATTATCTACAAAACCATCAATAATTGTTGATTGTTAAGTGTTTGAAATTGTATGTGATTTTATGAATTTTCAACCAAAGCTTCCTACATAAGTAGACAGAAATGTGTTTTGGATTCCAACAAAGAGAATCCTTGATAGATTTTGTATTTTAAAGCACTCCAGAGAGACCCTTAAAATAACAGAAGCTAGAACTTTTAGAACTGAATGGTACATTAAAGATGATCTAACCCAGTGGTTCTCAAATTTTGCTGTGTACTGGAATCACAGGGGAGCTTCTCAAATGCCTGGTGCCCAGTCCAATTAAGTCAGCGTCACCAGGAATGGGATCCAACCCTCAACACTTTCAAAGTTCATCCAAACGCTACAGTGCATTGAAGAAGTAAAGAAAAGGCAGAAAGTAATAAAGAGAAAATTAAATGGGTAGAAGAGACACAAAAGACCAGAAAAACAGAAGATAGGAAGGAAAATGGGAAAAGATATTTAATTTTCAAGCTTTCTTTGTTAGTGATCTATGAATAAGGAAAAAAAATTTCCAGAATGCTATGATTGCCAAATCACAAATAAAGATATATTATATAAAATGAATATACAATAGCTATGATTTAATATTAACATGTACTGAATTTGTGTAAATGAAGGAGATGAAGTTCTATCAGCAACCAGATAATTTTTATCTGACAATAAAGTTAAAATAACAAGCATTTTGATTACATATGTAACCATGAAAAATATCCATGTGGTCATTCAGTCAACAGTTACTAAGACAGATACTTGTGCCACTGAAAATTACATATTTGTAGGCATGGGACAGAAAATTATCTGTTCTCACAGTCTAAAAGTAGATATAAATAAGACAAGTGGTAGTCACCTGTGCTCCTTAGGGCCAATAAAGCATAAGAAAGAACCCAAAGTCAGACATAGAAAGTGGGAAGCCTTCAGATAGTAAACGATTTCCAGTTCGAAACTATAGTGGCAAATTGTTGTAGAAGTTTATTTTTAGTTGTGTTTAAAATATTGTTTTGTGTACTGTTGGGTAAGAATCTGCCTATGTCTTGGTAGTTTATACTGTCTACAGGTGTTGGATTTATGTGCGTGTGTGTGGGTGGGGGGGTGTTGATTGCTAATGATCTGCATGTGCTATCAATAGAACACCTAAGGAGTTCTGGATCAATAAAAGCACCTGAGCTCAGGATCTCGGGTTCCACTATCCATTATGGCACTGGCCAGGATAGTAGGTCCCTCTGCTGAGGTCTGGTAGGGTTTGCAAATATGAAATATGCCTCCTTGTCATCCTTGATAGGGCAGACCTTAGGCAGAACTACTACAGGCAACAGTGTCACACAGCTCAGATTAGGTAGGCAATGGCCCAGAATTGCTGACTTGATTTAAAGATTTTGCTGGCTTCCAATGATCTAAAGGCGTATTTAGAAAATTGGCGATCATAGATGCCACCTTAGTTACTCAAATCGGAGTGTGGGCTGCATTAGCAAAGACTTACAGCTCTAACACTTGAGAGGCCAAAGCAGATCCCTCCTCTCAATAAATAAATAAGTAAATAAATGCATTAATAAATCATCTAAATATATCCATGAATGAAATTTTAAAAAGGCTAATGGAATGATGCCTTGAAACTAATGGTCCCTTGTGGTTGATAGGTAGTTAGTTTAATGCTTGTCAATGTTAATGTTAATGAGATAAGAGTCTTGTCACATGGGCCAGGATGTGTGTCAATTTGCAGTCCTCACTCATGTCTTTCATGCACTGGGAAGACTGGCGTTTGTTGTTGCCACACTCAACCCAGAAACTAAAAAGCATTCACTTTTTCAGGAGTTTCACAAGCATGTTGCTGAATGCTGTATATAGCATACTATCATGATTAAGAGCAGGATGTAGGCCAGCTTCAATGTTCTACTCTCCTTTCATTGCTAAAGCCCATTTGTTCTTCTAAATCTGTTCTTTATTTGAAAAATAATCATTGGTAAAACACAAATGATGAATCCATGTCATAAGTTTCAGCAAAGTTTTTGATATTAAAATGTCTTCAATAAAAGCCATTCAAAGCAAAGACAACTTGGTGGGTGCTGGAGTCGAACTTGACTCTACATGGCAGGAACCTGGTAGTGTTTTGATGCTGACAAGAAACACCTAGTGGGTGAGACAAAGTTACTGCCAATAAGAGCAAAGGAAGACTCAGAGTTGTATGAAATCGGAAAAAAGATTTTCAGTATACATGGCGAAGGACTGTTTTACCTTAGGGTGAGACAATGTGAAGAGGAGTTAGGACTGGATGTCCACATCTTTGTAGATGCTATGATATAAATTGCAAGAGATTCCCATTTGGTGTTTACATGAGATTGGCTGCTAACAATGTAACGGATCAGAAGATCCTGAAGAGAAGCTAACATTTACCTTCGGGAATTAGAGAATATATTCCTGGAGAAACAGAAATAAAATGAGAAAGAGCAAGAGAAAAGGTCCCCTGAAGGGACAAGGACTGGTAACAGAAGGGACCTGTCCCATATGTGAATGGCAATGAGCAGCTGCAGTGTGCGTGCAGCACAGATAGCCTGAACCAGGCTTGTGCCTTCAGCATATAGATGCGACAAGGCTCATGGAGTTCAGGATGATTGTCAGTCTGCATCCGATTTATTGAAGAAAAATAGAGAGAGAGATACTATCAAATAGTATGCTTTTAAATTATATTTAACAATTATGTAAGCCTCACAACCTACTGAAATTTTCTCTCAGAAAATGCTGCGGTTCTCCAGGTGAGCAGACAGGACGACTCAAATTTGGACTAGTAGACTTTGGCTGCTGTATACAGATAACACAGCACATCATGGAGGCAACTCTCACTTCATCGATCCCTTTGTGCATACAAACCCACATGGATTTTATTAAAACAGAAACTCTGAAACAGATAAAACCCTGTGAGTGTCATGCCCAATGTCTGTCTTACTGTTCCTTCTTATTTAGACATTAGATCCTGAATTCTGCCTTCCCTTGCTGTGAATCTGCCTAGCCACAGCATAAAAATAATCTGTAAGCAAAAACAAGTCTTACTCCTGCCAGTTAGGCTGATCAGTTATCAAGCACAATAAATCCAGAAGAGGAATGGAACATTTTATTTGGCACTCCATGATCTGCTTTATTAATTTTTCAGGCAGAGAATATATGACAGGAAAATTACCAAAGAAGAAATTACAGTCTTGTTTTATTTAGAACCTTTTTTATTCAAAATTCATAATTATAAGGAAGCATTAGGAGGACTTAATATCAATTACAGCAGATCAAAGCTGAAGGGTACCTGGTAGTGTTTCAAGTGTACCTTCAACCAATTATTGCTAAGATGTTTTAAATGCTAGTCTTTCATAGCATAACACTGTAAACTTCAAGAGCAAGCTGACAGTAAGCAGTTATCTATCTGCCAATACAGACAACAAACACACCACAAAAACCAAAACTGGTCCTCTACCAGGTAGAATTAGCCAAGAGGCACCTAGTGGACTTATGTAGTGAAAATCATAATTTAAAAGTTATATACAGATCTTGACTAAATTTTGTAAACAGAGAAGTTCATATCTACCTAACCATAGTATTTTTACATAAAGACTTCATAAGCTACATGAATCATACACTAATCCCAGATACATACTAAAATCTCAGTTAAGTTTCCCAGGTCACCATTATTTATCCTAGGGAGCAGGAAATGTGAATTATTTCTACTGAGCCTTCTCTGCGGATGTGTTTACTGATAAAAAGAGAACAAATGTTCTTACAAAGCTTCTAACAAGTATGGGGTCTGTTATTCTGACTTAAAGCCTAAATAACTAGCCCGCTGCTTTCTGATACAAGTAAGTTCCTAACAAGGAGAGATGCCTGAGCAATTAACTCTGCAGAGGGCAGAATCTGCAGACTTCCCCCATCTCCTTGGCTTGCAACAGGTGTCAGGTTATTGCTCTTAACACTGCAATTTGCATCTTTATAGGGAACAACCTGATTGTTAGGAGAGAAGCACAGAGCCCTTTCCTCAGGAGTGCCTGATATCTTAATGGAACTCCACTTAGAATATTAGTGCTTTTACCCTAAGTACATCTAAGAAGTCTGAGGAAGTGAGACTTTGTTACTGTTCTGGCCTTCCAAATAGCCATGTGACTTGCTGAAAAGGGACCCATTAGGCACCGAAATGGACAGCTCCAGAGCCCGAATGCATCTGAAAGACTATGGCCTTTCAGTCTTTCAAGAGTCCCCACATCAAAGTTTACAGGTTCCTAATGTCAGCATCCCGTCCTCATTTCAGTGATGTTGAAAAGTTCTGAACGTGTCCTGATAAGAAGGGAGAGTTTTTGTGCAAGTAGTAGCCCAGGGCTCCTGATTTAGTATCCTTTTATTCTCTGCAGTTGGTGAGGCGCTGTCCTCATTTGCCTTTTATTTTCTCAGTAGTGAAATCACCTTTGAAGCAATTTTATCAGCAACTCTCAAAAAAGCAATGGTGAGCTTAGGTTATAATTATCTGAGGTATATGACTTCAAACTTCCAAACCCTGTGGAAGTCCCATATCCCAAGTTCTGTTGAGAGGACTTGCACCAGCATCGTCTTGGCATATTACCGGCACTGAGGGGAAAATGTCCTATGATCCAGACACACATGTACAAAACTTCCCCTTCCTCCCTCTTCTCACGCCCCATGATTCATAAGACTCCTTTGGCTTATGCTCAGACAACCCCTCTACGTAATTTTTTTTCCTTTTCTTCTCTCCATTTGATGAATTTTAATTTTTTCTAAGTACTTTATTTAATACTTTTTATGCATATGTGTTTGGATACAATGCACCTTCTCATTTCCTCCAACATTTCCTGTATTCTCTATTTACTTTATATATTTAACGTTGTCTTTCTTCTCCCAACTAATTTTGAAAAGTTTGAGAATCCATGCATGTGGATAATCATTTAGGTCAAGGGAATAATTCCTGGGGACAATGTCTGGCCTAGAACAGGTTCAGCACAACACTGGGGGAGAGATGACAGTCTGATACCAGAGACTAGTTTCAGGCATCTGCTTTTATTCAAAGAGTGTCCATGATGATAACAAACACCTGTGTAAAAATAACACAATGCCAACGTAGAAATAGAGCATCTAGGAGCACTTGGGCGCATACTTCAGTAATAATACACTAAAAAGGTTTATTGCCTTTTGTAATGGTCCTGTCTGGTCCTGTTGATAGTAAATGTATAGCAAGGAATAATTAAAACAGAGCTAGGGGAAGTAATGACCACAATATATATTGTGCAACATAAGATTCCTTTTGCATGTGCATATAATTTGTTAAGCAACAGTCAATTTTGTATTCTCTTGGTGAAAGAGCAAGTCCATTCTGAATTCATCCAATGTTTACAAAAATGGTATTACATCTAGCTCACACAATACAGCAAAATGATTCATCATTACAAACGTAAGAGCATTGTAATTTAAAATAATACCATATGAAGTTCTACACAGATATGAATGTCACCTCAATGATGTGACCTACTTTTATCAGCCAGGATTTGTTTGACATTGGTATTGATCTGAACTATTAGAACTAATTTCAGTAACTAAGACAAAGAGGCCTCTTCTACTGAGCTTCTTTAATGTTCCAAACATCTTTATTGTTAATTCAAAATTTAGAAAATTTTCTGTGTTCACAATATTTGAACCCTAGCAGAATAATTAAGAAGCCTATAATATTAATCACTATGCTTATACTTTCTATCTTAAAATTAAATATTTTTCTTGATTCTAGAAATAGGGTATATTATTTTAAACAATTCAGGAAATAAATAATAAAGCAAAAATCACATCTCTCTTATAATTCGTAGCCGTATCTATAATCATTCAATAAAACTATCCACTGCTTAATTTCATTGATTAAAAGCATTTATTTGATTGTAAAAAGAACAGCAGACATCGTTTCTTAAAAGGTTAAAAGAAGTTATTATATACTTTCCTCAAAAAGTTGAAGAACGTATTATATGACCTTTTATATTTCATTTCTAACTCTATAGGACGTAATTCCTTTAACTCATTCTTTGGCATTTTTGCGGAATTGTCTATATTTGCTAAACACAACTTGTTAGAAATGACAATCCTCCGTGCCTCAGTTATGGATTTAAAATACATCTTAAATATTGTCAGTATAAAGTTATTTCATTTCGCTTAGCAAATATATAACATCCAATGATATGAACACATCATGCTTCAGCTATAGTTCCAAACCTCTGCACGTTTAGGATGCTCCAGTTTTCTCTGTTGCAATCTATTATGAATTGATAATTCTTACACAGATATTTTTGTAAAATTTATTTGGAATACAAACCTCAACAGAGAAACAAGTCATACGCTTCAAATAATTTTATGATTATTACCTACTATTAAAACTTACCTACTTAAAAACATTACTACTATTAACAATGTTTTTCAATTTAGAATAGCACTAATATTGTGTTATTTTCATGTTTGTGAGTATTGGTTTGGGACTACCTTCAAATTAATTTTCATTCATGTAAACATTGCTTAACTATGCTTCTGCTGCTTCTAATAGGGATGGTATACAAGTTGGTTCTATTAAGATGAATGTGAGTTCTTGTCACCTGGGAAGAAACAGGAAATGATGATTTGCTTTATTGCATAACTAGTCCAAAATAGACACAGTTTTGGAGGTCTTAATTTCTTAACATTGTTCTGAATGTGAGTTCCAATGTTAATGTGACTTGTGTTGGCAACTTTCCCAGACCTAGGGTTAGGGAAGTCAGGGCTGTATCAGTAGTCACTACAGGGTTCTCTCGATGCCTCCTCCTTCCACCTTAAGCTAGGGATAAGTGTCACAGGAGATATTTATCTTGTAGAAGTACAAGGACACTTCATAAAATGTGTCTCCGTTCTCAGAACGGAAAAGTGGTAGATACAGTATACTCTCTCTAAAATTGCGGAGAGACAGAGAAGTAAGACTTATGTATAAAAAATTAATCAGTGGAGGATAAGTAGATTTAACTGTTCTTCGTTGTGATCATCTCAAAATATTTCCTCAGATCACATACACTTCTTATCTGTAATAAGAAAAAAAATTAATTAAAGGACTAACAGCATTTAAAATCTAATTATCAGCTAGGTAGAAGCAGAAGCGTAATTGCCAAAGTTGAACTGAGAGATACAGAGGTTAATGAGAATCATGATGAGATGTGAATATTTAATGTTTACTTAATGCAAGAAATACTTTTTTAATAAAAGGTCTACAAGAACTCAGCATGTTTTCTTCACCCACAGCATGCAGGTGTGAAGTTTCTGGTGTCTCAGAGTTGTTAAACACTTGAGCCTGAAGATACATAGATAATTGACAGAAAACTGGTAATATTGATTGTTTAACTAACGCATGTACTATGCTAGCCTGTCACACATTTTGGACAAAATTAATGGGAAATTCATTTTCAATACAGTATTTATTTTCATTCATACATATCCTGAAAGTTTAATATTTTTATTTTCCTTTTCCTTTTCCTTAATTTTCAAAACTGATGACAATATTCCAAACACGAACCTAACATTTTAACGATATTGTCTTTAAAAAGGCATGGCGGTTATGTGGAGTGAAGGCTACTATTACAATTAACATGGTGTGAGAAAAAGTTAATACAAAGTTTTAGCAACACACTCAGAATTCAGTACCAAATAAATCGTGTTAACTAATGAAAAATTATGATATATGATTTTGCATTCTCTTACAGTCTGAGCAAAAAAATGTAGTTATAAACCATGGAGGATGAAAAAGCAAAACTATCGAAGAAAAATAAGAAATGATTTGACTCATCTATACAGCCATTCTCTGGAAACAGTTCCCATTATGAATACATCCTACCATTCACACAGAAAGCAGCTCCTTGATCCTATTGGATTCAAGGCTCAAGCAAATTAGAGAAAGAATTAAGCACAAATCTTACTGATTTGATTATTCAAATTTTGTCTGGACAGCGTAAATTTCTTATTTTTGAAGTCTATTGAGTATTTTCAAATACAAGTATGCTTATATAGTGAACACACACATAATTTTATTTGATAAATAAGACAGCTAGAAGAGGCAAAAATGACTGTTTCAAAATTTCATATTATGAATGTATTATTTAGCATTGAATTGCATATTGAAATACAATGCCCTTGAACTGTCACTAAAATAAAAAGGGCTTGGTTTACTAAAGAAAGAAAACTAATGACGATGTTCAGAGACTCCCTTATGAATGATGTATGTACCTTTGATTTCCTGTGAAGCCCCTAGCTGCTGGTATGTTTGATATATTCTAAGCTTGTAAGCTACTGAGATTTAGTTTAGGTCTGGGAAAAAAATCTACTTTATGTTCACTTAAGGCACTTTATCAAGTTTTTCACTTTGATTAATGAAATTAACCTTTTGCTTATTAGTGTAATTTGCTCAATTACTAAATCACCTACAGTCTAATCATTGGGACTATAGTTCAATTTTAATAACTATTGACAAAATAGTATCCAGAGTTATTTCCAGGGTTTGTATAGAAATTCTACAGGCAGGAAAGCTTAATTGACAGCAATCAAAGTTGTTAGAGAACCTCAGGGTTGACTCAGTTTTAGGTTTTCTACGTCTGCCGTTGCCCAGAAGAATTTCTTGGAGCTTGCCTTCTTGACTTAAATTTTAAATAATTTCTTTTGTCCTTTAACAAAAGAGAAATTATAAACTTCTCACTATTGTTATAGTTAAAGAATATGGAGCTAAAATCTCATGATACAAAGCATGTTCAATGACAAGACACTCTTTGGTTAGTCTTTATAAGCTTCACTCTAACTTTATTCTTTGATGTAAAGAAAGAAACATAATAATTTCCATTTTCAATCTTTACTATGGTGACTTTCTATGCAAACATTAATTTTTAGATTCTCACTGTACATTAAAACAAAAAATGATAATTATAATTATAAACTTACTACTACAGAATTATCACAAAACTCAAAGCACTAAAATGCAGTGACTCATTGAATTCAAAGAATGTTTTCAAAATATAGTGTCAGTAATGACAAGTGTATTGATCACTTCCCATATACTAGGATGTATATCCAGTAACTACGCACAAACACACACATACACACACACACACACACACACAATCTTATTTAATACGTAAAACTAAATATAAGGTCACCATTATCAGTATTTCCATACTTCCAAATATGAATGAAGTAAGGTTTAAATGGAGAATTACACTATAAAAATTCATAAGTCAATAATAAAATGCCAAACTTTCTGAACTTCCCAACTTTGTATACTAGTCTGCAAGTTGCTTCATGCGCAAAACATTTGACCTTTCGGAGTAATGTTGTTCATATATGTCTTTAAAGCAGCACTGTGCAAAACATAAATACTTTAGAATGTACAGTGCTGGGAATGCATTAAAGAATTTCCTGGAAACTGAAGGGAGGAAGGTCTTGATGTTCCCTGAGAGAAACGGAACACAGGACTATAGTTGTTAGGTGGCAGTGTAGCTATCAAGAAAGACAAGGAGGTCTTCTCTTAGATGTATAACCTGCCAGATCTCAGCAGAGGGAACCACTATCGTGGCAAGTGCCCCCTACATAAACCAAAAAGCTTGAGACATTTCAAAACACCAAGACCTAACCAATCAGTCCCTCATCCAACAATGCACAAAGCAATATTTTAAACAAAACTAAAATAAACTTCTACAACACAGGACCATGACATGTTGTACTATTTTGGGAATGTGCTCTCTCCTCTTTACAGTCCTTTGGCTTTGCTTGTCTCTGGTATCTGGTTACAGTGCTCAAAGATTCAAAGTGTTGAATGACTCTCAACCAATCCTGCATACAAGCCAAAAATCCCTGACAAAGGAATAAGTTGGAAAGATCCATCTCACAAAGTATTGTCCCTAAATGTACAAAGCACATCTCTGACCCAGCTTCTGTCTGCAATGGTTACTATTAATGGCCAACTCTACAAATTCTAGAATCACTGAAAAGACAAGCTTGTAGGCATCTATTAGGGATTATTTAGATTAGGTTAGTTGAGGTGGGAAGACCCATTATAAATGGAGTCAACACCATTCTGAGCGCTGGAGTCCCAGATTGAATAAAAAGGATAAAACGAAATCATGGCAAGCATTTATCTTCTAGCTTCTTCACTGGAAGAGAAAATGTGACCAGGTAGACCCCAGCTCTGGCTACCATGTCTTCTGGACTACAGTGAAATTCAAGCCTTTAAAATGTAAACTCTCACCACCCTCCTAGTGGGATAAACTGAAGAAGAATTTACTAATGATGAACCTGGCCAACCTTCCCACGCACAAGATTAAGTCCCTTTAGGCCAATTGCCATAAGGTAAAATGGAGGTGGAAATGCACTTAGATATTAAGGTTGTGCTGAGGATGGAATGAGTATTAATTTGATACTTCATAAAGGACCTAGAGTATAAAATAATTTCGTTGACATGATAAGTTAGTTAATAAGTTAGTTCACTAAGTATATTTAAGTGGTAGAAAGTGCAAAACTGTCACAGGGGATCATGATTTCCCAAAGACACTTTGCTTTAGAGTTACATATGGTTATTCCTGTTGTCTCCAAACTTCACGTTCCTTTATTTTCTGTTTGGAATCTATCAAGGCTGCTATCCCATGACTCAGGACAGGGAAATATCAGCCCCGTGTGAATCCCATGCTTCTTTATCCAGATATTATTTTCATTCATTCATCCTAATAGTATCACTTTGTATTTATGATACTATGATGGAGAGAGAAGGCAGAAAAATAACAGAGGCCACATTGTTTTATAATTGCACAATTGTTCCTTGATTATAACTCTATAAAGGCTACTATATTCTCATTGTGGAAAACTATGCTTTATTGTCTAAATGTGTTCAAAATCTTGAAAAACAGTAGAGATGTAATGATTTATTTTTCCGTAGTCTATCATTCTTTTAATACTGAACATTTATTTCTCTCTACTATATATTTCAGAATTAAAAATGTGATTTGAACACTCTAAGTACTTTAAAATCATTCATCAACAACTGACATCTTTACTAACATTGTTTTCTAATACTGTGGCCCCATTTCTGGAATAGTGAGATGATTAATTAAGAAGTTAATGAAAGAGGGATATTTCATATGTGTATTTTGATGTTCATATTTAAAATAAAACAAGTATAGTAAGTTCAGCTTGTGGATATTATTGTTAATTTGATTTTAGTAAAAAGGGGGTAATTTATATAAAATATTATGTTTTACTTAAAATAATTAGATATATAAAGAAATCCACCAAATGACTGGTTTTTAGAAATAGCCCTTAAGTAAACACACACACACACACACACACACACACACACACACACACACGGGGAAAAAAATTTACATACAGCTCTCATTGGTGTAAATCATAAATAATTCATTGCATTTTCCAACAATTTAATTCTTCCACTATATACTAGAAAATATATATTTTAACTTTAACCACACTAAGTTAAATTTTAATTTAGCATAAATTATTTCCATGAAAATTAAAAAAAAAAGACTCTTCCCACAGGCTGCATAGTCTATGTCCTTTGTTTTTTATGTAGGGTGGAAGAAGAGTAAGTCACTTTAAAAAATCAGTAAGTAACCTAACTTTCTGTTGGCAGATTTCGGATTGAAATTTTAAACTCTGACAACAAGGCAGTGCTGATCTGATTGCAGACTTTACAGTGCTATGTTACCTATTCCATAGAAACCATTATTTTATGCTGGACAAGCCAGGTCTACACACTAAGTAATGATTAGAAACCAGTTTTCATCAGTTGAGTCTCACGCTATTTCTCCTCTTCCTTCAAAGTCTAAAAGATGAGGATATGACAAAATCAACTTGCAGTTTACATACAGTAATGTTTTCTTAGGGGTAAAATGTGCAAAATCACTAATTTGCATACATGGTTTATATATATATTTTAAAATTTCTACCTATATATTATCATTTAAAATATTTTGTTCTTCTATCATCCCAAGAAAGAAAACAAAGGGATCTATGTTAAATAAACTGACAAACCTTTCCCCATCAGTTTCAATATATTGGATAATTTTTATTCCCAATATATTTGGTCATATTGTGCACATGAACATTAGCTGTTCAAAGAATCTCTGGGAATTCTTAATTTTATCCTTAAGGAGCTCTAATGACACGGAAGACATCTGTAAGGTTTCTAGAGTACTTGGAACTTAATTGGGAAGACTACTGCTATTTTTAATAAACTAATGACGCCAAAGGATTATAAAAATTTGTCTGACAGATTTATAAGCTATGTCCCCAGGGAATGATAGCAATGGATTTTGACTTTTAAAAGCACACTGTAAAACAAGATCTTGTAAATAAATGTAGAAATAAATCTTGTCAATTATCCTTCCTGTTTTTTTGCTGTTGTTTATCAAAGTTATCTGCTAATAATAGATCAGCATTTCATCATGCTAAGAACCCATTACATTTCATTCATTGAATTTACATACTTAATGCATAGGTTCTTCTAATATGACTATTCATTATGTGATTTTGCAACAAGCTCTTCTCTATGTGGTGAGATCTCACATTCATATAGGCTTGTTTTTTTCTTTTGTTTGTCTTTTTTTTCAAACTTAAACTGATGGCATCAAGAATCCCTGATTTTACTCTTACTGTTTTATTTTTTTGTACTGTTCCTTCATAATTAGTTCTTTTATTGGCATTTTGTCCATTGTATCAGTATGTAGAAACCTCAGTCTCCTTGTAGTTAAACAAAAAAATCAAGAGTTGAGAAATAAACTCTAGTCTCAACCCAGGTTTAGATGATAGTGTGAAGATGTTTCTAAATATACTCAGATAGTATTCATAAAATATTTACAAATTGTCTTGATTAAGAATCTGAACAAAAATTGAAAGTGTGTGTTCCGAGTTGTAGAACTGGTTGTTGAGTCTTCTCCGTGTCCTTGACTGTCAGCTGTTCTTCAAGTTCTGCCATGACTTTGAAAGTTTATTTCTTTTATTTTTTGAGATTATAATTACATCCTTAATACTTCTGCGTCCACCCCCTGCCAAGCCTCCCATTAACTCCTAGCTCTCTTTCAAGTTCATGTCCTCTCTTTTCAATAACTTGCTTTAGAGATACATATCTATGTGCATATGCACAGTTATTGCTAAATTCATAGATACCACCTGCTCAGTCTATATGTTTCTTGGATGACTTTTTAGCACATCCTTGGAAAGCTGTCAACATTCAGTTATCTGTGCTTTGAATTGTTCATTGGGTTTTTCCAATGTGTTGTTTCTCCTTGTTATCACCTTTTTTATATTTTCGATACAACTTTTAGTTTCATGCTCACATCATATTCATGTTCATAGCAAAAATCTCCATGCGTATCAATCACAATCTAAATGTAAATAAAACAAACTAAGAATCTACTAAGCATTTGGATCCATTATTATTACCAGCCAACAAGATGCACCCTATTATAAGAAATTAACTTTTTTTGGTTTTGTTCTTTTTTGAGATGGGATTTCTCTGTTGTAACTTAGCTGTACTGGAACTCACTCTGTAGACCAGGCCGGTCTCAAACTCACAGAGATCTACCTATCTCTGCTGGGATTAAAGTTGTGAGCCACCACAACTCAGCTAAATTAACTTTTTAAAATTAAACAAAAAAAGTCTCTACTTTTTTTCTTAAACACTTTAGCTCCTCAGTGAATTGGATTTATTGTTTATATTCTCTCAAATCTCAAAGGATAGAATCAGATCCCTCTAGATAATACAATAAGGAAATCCAGGATGTGAGAAATATGAGGGTTCCCTCATGAGACACCAGAGTCCTCCATCCTTTCTGCTACAGGAGGTTATCATAAAGTTTATTCTCCATGAGGACCCAGCCCTCATCTGCTTCCAAAACTGTGGGAAATAAGTTCCTGTCTTACCCTGTATAGGCCTTTAAAAATTGTGATTTGTTACTTATAGTAAATAAAGAATTTCAATTACTTATACTTTCAAACATGTTGCTACAAAAGCTAAGAGCAGCATTTAAAATGTTGTGCTGTATACTTTGTAATGGTTGGCAAATATTTGATATAATTGTCATAACACCTAGAACCATAAAATGAACGTATCTTTAAGTTTTCATTTGTGTCTCACGTTTAGTAAAATAATGATGAATTCATATCTCACATATAGATTCTACCACTTATTCAGTAACCTTTTGAGATATTTTAATTCTTTCCTATAAACATTAGAATAATAAAAATCCAAGGAAGTCTGATTCTTGTAATGTAGAAATTTCTGCCAGTGCATGAAACCAGATTCCTTTCTTTGAAAGAGCATCTGCTTCGGGATATACTTTTGAATAAAATGCACATCATCCATTAGCATCAGACCACTGACAGACAATATCCAAAACTCAGCCTTTTAATGTCCTCATGGGTGGGACTAGAGTTCTAAGAATACCTGTTTGTGTCCTTCATATGTTCTCCAAATAACCCAGAGAAGTTATGTCTGTCCTGTTGTTCAACATTCTGAGAAAGCTGAGTCAGCTCTTAAAGGATAACAGCCTTAGGCCACAGAAGAGCCCCGTTCACAGTGGCTTTGCTACTTTCAACCTTGTGACCTTAACAATAGTTCCCAGTGCCTCAGCTTCCTCTTCAGCCTTACATTGTACGGATTAAGTAAGAACACTGCAAAAGTATCTTGTACAATGCTCATTGCTTATGAAATTCTCTAACTACTTTCTCTGATTTCAAGAATGAAAATGTATTCAAATCCTGCAGCAGGTAGAAGAAAAGTTATTAAGTCTCCCTCCCTCTCGGAAGAAGGTATAATTTGAATATATGTGATGTAATCACATCAAAACATAGCTTTAACTAAATCAAACAAATCAATAAAGCAAATTATAATCTCCAAAGGGAATCTGTCACCATCCCACTGACTTGTTCTAAACTGTTTTCTTCTATTTTCCCCAGAAGTCATGTCACACAGATCTGCATCGTTTCAGCACTCTGACATTTGCATTTTTTATTTGCATGCAGTGATACTATGGAGATATTGTGACTGCAGGCAGTGAAACCCACAATGATACAAGCGCCTTTTTGGAACATGATATGCTGTGCACACCTTAAAATTATTTTGTTATTATATGTAATCAAAGCTTCTATTTGCAGAACATTTTCCAGCATATAACTTTGCTCCTGAGATTCCGATTTGGACAGGTACATTGGTATGAAGAGAACTTTGACCTTTCAGATTGCTCTAGCATGTCCTTTTAATACTTCCGTGCCCACTGCCCAGAGCAACAGCCTATTAAAGCTATTTCTGCTGCCCTTTCTGCAACACAATCTCCTGTCCAGCTCCCACACCAAAACTGTCTGCTGTTGCTCATGCTCCCCAGATGCCCCAGAATTCTGTACAAAAATAGGCATTACTTTATTGTCAGTGGACTGATGCAGCCCAGCACTAAGTCCCTGGGGTCTCTTTCCTGCTATTTAATGTACCGCTGCTCAAGAATTGATGCTGTCCAGTTTTCACAGAAGACTGAAAGCTGAGCATTTCCTGTGCTTTATGGTGCTTGACGCTGTGGCCACATTTGTGTTTTCACATTTCCCACGTGACTGGTACCACTGAAGGGCATGGGCTGAGTACAGGAAAGGTATAATGTAATGCTTCTGTGTTTGCTCTCTACTAACAAAGACTCGCTTCCTAGTGATGCCCTGAAACTCATGTCATTCACTGCCCTCCCTTTGCTTTCACCTTTGCTAAGCAAAGACGAGCGTCAACAGAAATGTAAAGGTTGATAGTCGTAGTATCTCCCACTGGTCTTAATCGACACCTCGAGGCTATGAATGCTTTAACAGCATGTACTGAGGTAAGAGGATATGGATTTGTGGTACACAGACTCCTGTTCAAATGAGATCTGCACTAAGCGTGACATTTATATCTTTCTGTGGATGTGTTACTTTTCCTGTGTTCATTTTCCTCCTCTTGGCAATACAGTCCTGCAACATTCGTTCATCGGTGGCTGTTACCTCACCAGCACGTTCTAGTAATCAGTGTTTCCTGGTCAGAGTCCTCCTACCAGGTAAGCTTTCCCTGTGCAGATGGTGTTCGTGTGGTTATAAAGTAGGGATGCTCTTTCTTCACTAGTTAGCTGTGCTCTCTTCACATATATTTTTCCTATAACCTTCTCAGCCAGTAAGTACTGCATTGCTGTGTCTACATCAGAGATTCAGTTAGCCATTTAAAATCCGCACTTTGGAAACCATTTCAAGAGACAGAAAAATAAATAAAGAAAACCAAACACACCAAACGTGGCAGTCATAGGGGATATAAACACATCAACTCTTGCACAGTCCTAGGGACAGTTTTCTTCATATAGTACATGTTTAACAAAGGACACTACTATCATTGACTACTAACATTTTGAGATCTATTTCAGGACTCTTGCATGACTTCTGCCTTTCAGTATGCTACTGTTTCCTAAATTGTACATTTTTATTTAATTTGGACTCTTTCTTACCCCTATTATTATCAATAACATTCAGATATCACTATAAACATTTCCGACATTTCATTCACAAGTTTACATCTCAACCAGTTTAAAGGGGGCTATAAACAAAGAGGTGTAGGATCTGTTCTCCCTATGATTACATCTTCCTCAGTGTCCTTATTCATTTGTTTGTTGAGTATTTTTTGATCATCACATTCCATTTAGATTAAGACTAGTCTAATCTAATGCACTTTAGTTTCTACTTAAATTGGACTTGTGATTTCATCTGATTCTTAGCAACATAACCTGCAGAAAGCACTCAGCAAAGTATCTCATCAGTACCTTAAAATGCTCACTGTTAATAAGGTTTGTGGGCAACATCTGGGATCACAGTGTGGAAATGGTGAGTCCACACAACGTTTCTGCATGGACAGAAATGTGTTAAATCCCAGCGTTTTCTCTTCTGATGATGGTAGACAGACTGTCTCCAATTTTGGCTTTGCTAATAATGAACCACAAATCCAGGCAATAATTTGTCAAATTAAGACATATCAAAGAATACATCAGAACTGAGTTATAATTAATACTCATATAGATATGGTTTAAATTAACTCAATTTTATTGGGGCTTTTTAAAATTACATTTTAAACAAAACAAAGCATTAGTGGCCTAGATTTTTTTAAATATATGTGTTTAAATTACTTTATGTTATGTGCCTAGTTGTTGGCTCTGAGCTACTGCAAAACATCCATTGACCTGCTCTCCATTTGTTCTTTAAAGCAGTCAGACATACTTCTTTCCTAACTATCACTCTTGATGAAGCTGGAAAATTCTGTAACATAACCAGCACTTAGTGTGGTCATATTTCTATTGTATTTACTTGGTAGGATTGATATCACAGTCCTTCCTTATCTTGGTTTTTATTCACCTAATTACACTAGCGTAATTTGTGGAAATTGTCATCTATAGTCTAGTGTTCAATGTCAATATGCAGTGACTATCTGTGTGGAAATATTTTCAGTACATTTCATATAACTTTTGATAAAGCAATCAACATGCACTATATTTGTCCTTAGCAGTATCTAATCAAATATAATGTATGATCAGACATGGGAGTGTGAGGAGAAATAAGGAGGGGAGGCATGGAATAATTATGTTGTGATTACATTAAAAAATGATGGAATGAAAGCAAAGGTCTGGAGACATTCATCGTCCTAAAATACAATTGAATACTATAACGTATTGTTATTGTAGAGGAATAGTTCTATGTGAAAGCTAAGGTCTACATTCCTGGGGCTACATTCAGAAACCTGTGCCATCTAGATGGAATGTAGACACACCTTTAATCCAGTATTCAGAAGACAAAAGCAGAAACAGGAAGCAGAACTCAGAAGTCAGTTCCTATGTGACCCATAGGAACTGACTTCTGAGATGAGTCAGAGTGAACGGCAGACAAAGTGATTAATCAAAGGAAGAGTTAGCAGAGTAAGGACATGCCCTATTCTCTAGAGAAAAGGCAGGTTCTCAGCTCAGTAAAAGAGAGTTACATAGGAGTTAGAGTCATTCAGTTAACAGAAGTAGACAGTGAGTCAGTTGAAGGATCAGTAAGAAGCATCAGTTGAGTCATCAGTTGAGAAGCAGGCCGAAGAGTTAGTTGAATGAGAAGAGTCATAGTGCAGAAGGAGCTAGCCATAAAATGTGTGTGTGTGTGTGTGTGTATGATGTGAGTGTGTATGAGGTGTGTTTGTGTATGATGTGTGTATGTGTGTGTATATTGTGTGTGTACGCATGTATGATGTGTGCGCGCGTGTGTGTGTATATGTGTGTGTGTGTATGCTCATGATGTGTGCATGTGTGTATATGATGTAAGTGTGCTTGTGTATAATGTGTGTATGTGTGTGTATATGTGTGTGTGTGTGTACACATGTATGATGTGTGTGCATGTGTGTGTATAGTGTGCGTGAGTATGTATGTATATGATGTATGTGTGTATATGTGTGTATGGTGTAAGTGTGTTTGTGTATGATGTGTGTATGTGTGAGTGTATGTGTGTGTGTGTGTGTGTGTGTGTACGCATGTATGATGTGTGCGCATGTGTGTGTATGATGTGTGTGAGTTTGTATGTATATGATGTATGTGTGTATATGTGTGTATGATGTGAGTGTGTGTGTGTGTGCATGACGTGAGTGTGTCATAGAGTGGCTGAGACAGCAGTAGTTCTCAGAAGGCTAAGGCCGATGCCTTCTAGGTTCCGGATAGCAGTTTAAACGTTCTAGATTGTATGAAGACTGAAGCCTTTCAGTTCAAGGCTTAAGTGTAGATTGTAAAATGGACAAAGTGCTCCAGAGCTCCTGGGCTCCAGGCTTAGAACAGTGATTTAATTAGGAAAGGAATAAATGTCCTTTGCCCTGAATCTCCAACTACAGTTATAATACTACTGTTTTTGGTATGACTAAAAGAGAGAAAAGCTACTACATTTCTTCCTGAAAGGTACAATTTGGGGATTTATAGTTAACTATCAGTTACCATCCAGAAGACAGTGTGGAAAAATCTATAAAATCTATTATTCTTTAGTGACCTTCTCTGTTACAAGGAATACTGTGTGATGGTTTGAAACTTAGTTTACAAAACAACCATACTGTCAGAATACATCAGTATCAGCAAGAATGTTTCTAAAAGTGCAGTTCTATGAAAAAACTGTGCTAAAAAGCATGATTTAAGGATATGTAAACTAAATACATGTAAACTAAATACATAAACCTGTATAATACTGAATTGGAACATTCCTGAGGATCATTCTGAATATCAGTTAATCATGAACTGCCTGATACTCTAAACTTAACATTTGCTGATGTTAAGGAAAAGATCAATGATTAAAAGCTGCTATTAATTAAATAACATACATTTAATGTGTCTAGTCCCAGGAGCAGGAGAGATGGATCAGTGGTTAAAAGTATGTACTGCAATTTCAGAGGACTCACGTTCACTTTCCAGTACCTTCACCTTGCAGTCCCCAACCCATCTTTAGCTCCAACTCCAGGGGTTCCCAGCAGATCTAGCCAGTGTGGGCAATTGCAGTCACACACACATATCCATATACAGATGAACACATACACATGTAAATGAAAATGAATCTTTGAAAAAAGTTAAATACCAGTGGATATGTATATAATATATATGATATATATACACAAATATGTGTATATAGATACATATTTATACATATATGTATATAGATACACACATAAGTGTCTAAATATATATAATGCACATGTGTGAGTTACATTTATCTTTCAAATGCCACCTTACCTATGTAGACATGTTTGTCAGGGAAAACAAATTATGAGCTATTGATATATGATAGATGGTAAGCTTTTCTGGAGAAAAGGCATGCAGCATGCACCAGGTGTCGGGAGACTTTCATCCTTCAAGTGTAGCAATATGTAGTATTATGTACTTGGTATGCAATAAAGAGCCAGTTGAATGAACCAGAACAGTTTGTCTTTACATTGTTCTAAACTTACTGTTGCTCTGGAGCCCAGAGACAAAAAAAATATTTATTAGTGGAAACTAAAAATCAAGTTTGTGTCAAACTAATGCTTCGATGTGGTGGCAAACAAGCTGATGTGTAGTTACCAAGCCATTTGAGGCTACTTGATATGCGTTACTACACTGCTGGTGAACGCTGCTGCCTTCAACATGGGTTTAAGGAAGGAAAGTGATATACTGTGGACAGCCTCAGATAGAAAGCCTTTAAAGGAAAACTGTCAGGGTGACTATTCTGTCACTGGCATGAAGGATCCAGTAGCACACTGATCAATTTCGTTGCCAGTACCCTATATGGAAATGGAGAGACAAGGAGAGCACAGTATTAAAAATATATTACAAATGTGCCCTCCTCTTAACCTGTTTGAAGATTATTGGTGGCAGCCAGAACCTCACTATATGAAATTCCATGAGAATATTTCCCACAGATTGACCTGGGGGATGAAACTCTCATTCTGTATCTTTAAATTTTTGGCTTTAGCTTTAGGCTTACAGTGAACTCTATAGTCAGGCTGCATAAATATTCTTGAGTCCTTCTTTGTATGCCAAGTGCTCCTGAGAATAGCACAGGCAGTAGATTGCAGTTAAGAATTTTAAATATGTTTTTAATTCTATGGTTATCATGTGTTTTTGTATTTTAACACATACACACGCACACACACACACACACATACACACACTCACATGTCTGTGTTTTAGTTCACAGATATCCTCCCTTTTATATTTTTTATAATAGATATATTAAGAAGAAATAACATCCACTCCTCATTTAAAAGTAAAAGAGATAGATGTCCACATGAAAGCACAGAAGATTTATTAGAGGAAAACAGAATAAATAAAATACTCTCCAAAGCATAAAAGACGATTCAGCAATAAATCTTGCAGTACAGGCTGATATACCATGCTTCAGGTCTTATCAAGCCACATTGAAGGAATTCAGCAGGCAGCCACAGTCTGAAGCAAGACTGCATTTCACACAGAGTGTGCCTTCTTTTCTATTTAATGCTACACCAGAGACCCTCCACACGACGAATTTAGCTGGCTTCTTTATTTACAGAAACCTTGATTGTACTTTTTGCCTACTTTACAACGTACTCGGTTAAAAAGGGTAATAGCACACACAGACTACTATAGGGATTGTTCCTTTCAGGGGATTCAGATGTATTCCTTCCTCTGTGCATGCTTTTATTTATTTCTTTTTCTTTTGCCCTCATCAAATAGTGCACTGCACTTCAGGTTATAATCAATTAAACCCATTCTCAGCTGTTCAGCATTCTGGGTTCCCAATGGAGCAGCCTGTACACGCTTGATCTCCACACTAGGGTATTGAGAATGAACATCTGGGAACTCTGCCCATCCTTCAGCCGTGCAGTTCAGCCATGCTGGTCCAGAAGGTTAATGAAGGCTAGAAGGAGCTATCACATGGTTTAGAGTGTACTGTCAGTATTTGTCTGAAAATGCCCCTACATTTAGATGACTAAGACCAAAATGTAATGGCAGTGATAAAAAATGAATGTAGCCAGTAACACCAAGCACAGAGCCTTTTTGTTTGGTGATGGTTTGTGTAACACTGTTAAAGGAATGAGTGTCTGCATGGGTTTATAATGGCAAAAAATCTATTAAATAAAGCTTATATTTATTCAGTTGGCTTATTTATATAAGGTATATGTAGCATCCTAATTTCTAAAGAAAATGTTAATTTAATGTTTTGCTTTGATTTATTTTCAGACAGGGTTTCTCTGTAGTAACTCTGGCTGTCCTGGAACTCACTCTGTAGAACAGGCTAGCCTTGAACTCACAGACATCCACCTGCCTCTTCCTCCCTAATGCTGGGATGACAGGCCTGCACAACCACCACCCTGCTATTTTTTTTAATTTAATCTTTAATACAAGGCTTAACACTTATTTATGTGGGATTTGTAAAACGATTTTAAAAGGATACCCTTTTAAGCATTTGATTTCTCAAATTCTTGATCATATCTATAGCGTAATTACATACTGTCATTAGCACAATTGTGAGAGGAGTGAAAACATTCACAGTTTGTATATTTGCAATACTAAATGTGTATGTCTGACCAATATTTCTTTCAAAACAGTGACTAAATTTGTCTTAAGAATCAAGCTTGAATTTTGAGGTCAACAAAATTATACAAGCAAACTAAGTATCTGGGATTCAAATACAAAAATGTCTGAGTTATAGGAGTACATGTACAAAGGTATTAGCTTGCATGGTAATATAGGAAAATGAAGCAAATCCTTGAATGTAGACACACTGCTTGATGCAACCTTTAATTGTGAATTCTCTTCTAACTTGACTGGTAAGCAGTCTTTGACACTGTGTGGCTCTGCTTAGCCTGGGAAATTCTTTATTGGATGCCACAAATTTCACCCTGGTTTCTCACATACTTCTTTGGCCATTGCTCCTTTGTGTGATTTTCGTCTTGATTTTTTTTTTCTACTGCTTTGTTTTACAGGTTCTTGGGATGTACCTCAGGCTTTACCTGTAGGTTGAGGTCCACCCTAAGCTGGCTGTGAACTCATAGTTGCTCGCACTCCAAGTGCTAGGATTACAGGCATGAACTACCATGCTCCAATTCATTCTAACTTGCTTTCAATCTATGTTCACCCCAACCATAATCTCAGCCTCTTATCTATAAATACTTTTCATTGAACCATGATTCAATCTTTTAATGTCATTTGATGTACCCCCTAAAACTCTAGAATTTTAAAGTCATGTGGATAACTGATTTCTATCTCACATTTAACATGTTGAATTTCGTGAGATTTTCCTAGACCTTCATTTTTTTTTTTTTTTTTTTTTTTTGAGACAGGGTTTCTCTGTTGTAGCTCCAGCTGTCCTGGAACTCACTCTGTAGAAACTCTTTGAGTTTCTCAGACTCAAAGAAACCCAAATGCCTCTGCCTCCTGGGTGCTGGAATTAAAGGTGTGAGACATCACCACCCAGCCCAGATCTATTTTTCCTGCTGCCTTTCTTATCTTATGTCAGCTATGATTATAGAGTCCCTCATGCCAAACCATAAGAGGCATTCATGACGCAGTCCTCTCTTCCATGTCTGCATCCTGAGTGCAGTTCCTGTTGGCTGTACCTTCAAAACACATTCAAAGAATGACTGGGTCTTACCCTTGCATACCAAACATAAAAATTGAATCCATAATTTTATAATTCTCCTTTGCCTTGACTATTGCACTAACTATTTTATCTAGCTTGCTTTTTACTCATGACTGAATATATTCTCAATATACAAGGCACACTGATCTTGATGAACACATCATAAGTTATCTTATTGCTTACAATTCTTAGCGTAAGGATGTTATTTTTTTTTTTTATCTAACAATGATGTTAATTTTAACAAGGATGTAGCACAGGCCCTGTCTGACTTTACTATATACAAGCATCATGTAAGCTAACCTAGACTCACACCAACCATACTACAGTGGCTTCCCATATCCTGTCACCTCTACCTCCTTTCTCCACTCTTGTCTCTGTCACTCAGTTTACCATAGCCCATAGGCACCTAGATACCTCCCACATGTTCACATCAGGATCATTCTACCTAAACTGTGTCTCCCTCCACGTTCTTGGCTTACTCTTATTCAAAGAATGAGAGGATCTTGCATCTCAGTCTCGTTCATTTCTTTGTGCATGCATTCCTTCTCCAGGAAGGACCTGATGACTACAACATTTAAAATCTTAGCTCTCTGTGCTCCCACTTTACGATGCTTCTTTCATCAGTTCCCGAAGTATCACATTATCATGTGTTTTACTTAAATATTATGTATTGGTCATTTTTTCATACTAGTGTGAATCCCCACAACTCCCCTTCTTTTTCTCTTCTCCTGATTCTAATTTAATTCATCAGATATTCTAGATTCTAGAATCATTTTTATGAAGACTCAAAGTAGTATGTGAGGGAAAGAAAGAATGAGATAGAAGAAACATTCTCAAATGTTTTACAGATGAAGATTCCAGATGGAACTGTGAGCAAAATGGCTACCTTGTCAAAGATTGTTTTTCTGCTATTGATATTTCTAAGCAATCACTAACCTCCAAGTTTCCTCTCTCTAAGTTTCCAAATTGAGTTGCAAATATAATAAAGAGAAGAAAACAAATGGATAAGAATAAGTTCGTTCTAGGCAGTGGTGGTGTATACTTCTAATCCCAGCACTTGTGACGCAGAGGCAGGCAGATCTCTGTTAGTTCAAGGCCAGCCTTGTCTACAGTGAGAGTTCCAGGACAGCCAGAGTTGCAACAGAGAAACCTTGTCTCAGAAAAAAAAAAGAATCAGTTCATAATTTAGTTTGTCTCTTAGGTTTAAATCCACATATGTATTATTATTCTATTACAAAGATTTTTTTAAAATAATTACAGCATTTCCCTTCTTTTAAATCAATAAAAGACTGTCATCAGAGATGCTTGAGTGTTATTTACCATTCTTTCTTAGAGAACACAGGCTTCCACTTGCTCATTTTGGGGAGACTTTCCACCTTTGACTTCCTATTCATTCAGTTTTATCCTTCTCAGTTCATTCTCATAATTTGCATGCATGCTCAAATTCTTACATATACTTCCTGATTTATTATTCACTCACTACTTCACTCCTTAAAATTGTCTTTCTTCAATTCTTCCTCGCAAAAGTACACACTAACTAGCTCTTGTTTGGGAGTTTAGAGGGTGTTTCTCAGGCTTTATTTTTTACAATTTTTGGTCAACATTGAAATAGATGCTCTTTGATACTTCTCCTTCCTCGGTGTTCTTGTTGTTATGCAAATCTTATTAAGTGAGTTTCATAATCTTCCATTAAGGTTACTGAAAGTCAGTACTAAGTGAAATCATGTTAATGTTCTTGCCCCTATTATAAGGAATAAAAAGCATGTTCTTTGTGCTTTTTAGATAACTCATGTATATGATGTCTCAACAATTGAGGTATTCTGCTGGAACAAAGCACTGATTTTCCAAGCCAGGATTGTTGACTCTTAAGAGATCCTAAGTTCCTTCTTCTCCAATAACTTCCCAACCAAAAATCCCTCACTGATTTTTGTGAGGCATACCAATACTAGGCTGCCTAATTATGGACTATAACACACACTGCATTGTCTATTGTCAGAGATATCCCAAACTCAGAGTTCCTCATTATATCAGTTGAGACCTCTTCTATGTCTCTCTCTGTTGCAGTGTACCCACCATCTATAATATAGAGTGGCAGAATGCATCACCCCAAAATATCATAGTGCATGAGGCTCATTTTTAGTTAAGAATATTTGATAAATAACGAACGAAAAAGGCTCATTCTCATATTTTATTACCTATGGAATAAGAAAAAAAAAACGAAGCATTCTTAGCAGCAGCAAAGGAAGCTGAGGCTAAGTATCATCTGTATACACATACTTTGTTAAAACATCTCCCACAGCATTGTTCATATTGGTTATTATCTTAGGTTCGTCACCCATCACTGTGATAAAATACACTGAACATAGCAATTTAGGGAAGAAAGGGTTCCTTTAGGCTCACAGTTCTAGGTTATAGCGCATCACTGCAGTTGAGTCTTCATGAGAGTAGCTTGAGGGAGTTGGTCATATCACATGTATTGTCATAAACAGGAGCAATGAACGGATGTATGCTAGTACTCAGTTTCTTTTCTCAAACATTATACAACTAAGGATTCCCTGCCTAGGGAATGCTGGCAGCCTTAGTGGAAGCAACTTCCCATATCATCTAAGGCGATCATGGTAATTTGTAGTTGGAGATATAAATATGGTTGTTGATTCACCCAGATGTAGATGTTGATTCAGGAAGAAGACAGTTTTTTCTGTTGTCTAATTAAGTCACTGGTTCTAGCCTAGAGTCCTGGAGCCTTACAGTGTTTTGTCCCCTTTACAATCTAGCCATAATCCTTGAACTGGAAGGCTTTAGCCTTCATACAATCTAGAACATTTAAACTGCTAGCCCAAACCTAGAAGGCTTCAGTCTTAGCCTTTTGAGACCTAGTACTGTTTGAGCCATTCTGATTAGCTCCTTCTGAACTCTGATTCTTCTGATTCAACTCACTTTCTGTTCTGGGTTTCTTCTGTCGAGCTCTGCTGTGACTCTTGTGACTCTATGTCTCTCCCTGAGCTCTCACTGCTCCATTCTACCTCTTTAACTGATTGCTTCAAAGAACTCCTCTGTAACTCACTCCAGCCTCAGCTTCCATAATTTCTCTGTAATTGACTCTTCAACTGACTAACTGACCCTAACTCCTCTGTAACTCCATTTAACTGAACTGAAACCCTGCTTTTTCTTGTGAAAGTTGGGCATATCCTTACTCTGCTAACTCTTCCTCTAATTAGTCACAATGTCTGCCATTCACTCTGACTCATCTCAGATTTCACTTCCTATGTGATACTGACACTCTTTGAGATCTGTTTCCTGTGTCTGCTTCCACTGTATTTTTCTAGGGATTAAAGGCATGGACTACCACTGCTTTCTGAATACTGAATTAAAGGTATGTTTATATTCCATCCAGATCACATAGGCCTCTGAATGTAGTCCCTGGAATGCAGACCTTAGTTTTCACACAGGAATATTCCTATACAATAATTTTTGTATATTCCTATACAATAATCATAGACATGCCTGCAAGCCAACCTAATCCAAAAAATGTATCATTGATATTCTCTTTGCAGGTGATTCTAGATTGTATTAACTATTAAAGCTAACCATCAACCTTATTATCTTACTTACTGTAAAATATTTAATTATAATTGTTAAAGGCTATTAAATTAGAAATCAAGAGGATTTGCTGTAATGCTTCCATGCCTTTGTGTGTCACGAACTTAACATTTCTCCATCTTTCTTCTCCCTCCACTTGAACTCTTACCTGTACATCCCTTCTAATGCCTTAGAAATACTTATTTTATTTTCAAATTTTCTTTTTTGTTTCGATATATGATAGAAAACGTGTAATATTTCTTTTTTTATGTCTGGCTTATCTCAGTCAATATGTCTGCTGGTTCCATACATTCCACTGCAAATAATAGCAATTAATTCTTCCTTGTAACTGAACAAAAGGGCATCATGTGCATGTTTCATATATATCATATATATGTATATATATATATATATATATATATATATATATATATATATATATATATATGCAGGCCATCTATTCTTTATTCATTCATCCCTCTGTTGATGGGTACTTGTTTAAGTTTGATCTCTTACATTTATTTTCCTAATCTTACATTTTAGTTACTGCATCTTTTTGTCAAATCTACTATCCTGCATAAATATTTAACTTTTGCCATTTCTTTGTGTCCTTTATTTTCTTGTGAGATATTCTATATCCTATCAAAATAAAATAAATATGCTTTTCTCCTGTAAATATACCTCATATCAACTTAATTCAGAGGCACAAGCAAAGACACAAAGAAAATGGAGGTAATGTTTCGCCTCTCCTACATTATTCCAAGTAACAAGTTTCAATTCTTGAACAGACAGCTATTGAACACTTACTAGCAACTCTGCACTAAAAATACCATCCACAATGGAAAATTATAAATAGAAAGACAGATTCATATTATTATCTTCTTGACAAGCTTCTTTAAAATTTTAATATATGGGCCTATCAAAAAGATACCAGGTACTATCTGCCTCACAGTGAGGTTATGTGTCATTTAGAATCATGTGAGTTACCCAGCAGGTGATGTAAGATTAAAAAGTACTAAAAGGAGAAAAGATATTATAGTTTATTTGTATTCTATTAAATCAAATAAGTCTTACCGTTTCTCCTTAATGAATTGATTTCCATTGTTTGCACAAGAATGCTGGCCTAGTAATATTGAGACATTTAACTATTTTGTAGCTATATTAATATACATATGCAGGTACATTGGCTCACTTGACTGCATGTAGAGAAAATATATAACTAAGGGAACAATGAACCTTTTTAAGAGAGGTATTCTTGAATTAATGTTTTGAAAATAAAGGTATAATCTCTTTTTTAAAAATATATATTAAAAAGGAATCTTAATAGACATGATTTAGGGGAGTTTGGGGGAAATACAATTATGATCATACCATTTCTGTCTGTAGAACTGTTTTTTTTTTAAATTTTGTTTTCTAAAAGCAATAATATGTTTTAGTAAAACATTTAACTTGTCTTTTTGTCCAGTCTTACTCAAAAATCAATTTACTTCTTTTGATATATAATTATTTGGGCCAAATTTTATGTATTAATAGCCAAGGAATTTTCACTCATGGAATCATTTATCAAAAATATCAGTTCTTTGAATAGAATTTTTTGTGAAAGTAATTTTTAATTGTACACTTATCCTAGAAATTAATTTTAATAATAAAAGGCATTTCCTCGACAGTATATTTCCATAATATGATGGAATATATAAATAAAAGACATTAAACTTAAACAAAATATATACAAATGGTGAGTCAGGTCTAATTTAAGGCAATATATATTTATTTTAAGATATATACATATATATGGTTTTAAGAAAGAAGTAATTTTAAGTTTATTATTATTATTATTACAATTTTCATTATTATTGTTATTAGGGTTTTTTTTCAACATAAGGTTACTCTGTTGTAACTCTGGCTGTCCTAGAATTCTCTCTGTAGACCAAGCTAGTCTCAAATTAACAGACATCTGCCTTGCCTCTGCCTCCAAGTGCTGGGATTAAAGGTGTGCACCACCACACCCAGCTAAGAGGTGATTTTAAAATATATATTAGTTGATATACAAAGCCATACATATTAAACACATGATGTAAAATATAAGAAGAAATGACATAACATGTTAAAAACACTGAATTATATTTATTAGCCGACTTCAGTACATTCAAGCACATGCATGTTTAACACACCTTGTACTTAAGTAGACTAGACGGTTGCATATATTTGAAGTTACGGACAGAAATTCAATTCTTCATTCATATTAGTCACATATTCAGTGCTTGAAATCTTTGAGGAGAGTGGCTACCTCATCATTCATATTAAATATAGAGCAATGGATACTCACAGAATGTTCAAGTGTTCAGTGTTCAGTGTTCAAGAATGAAAATAAAATATTTAACAGACAAGAGGTATGCTGGTCTAGTTTGTTACTTATTTTAGTTATTTTGGAAATGTCTTTTATTAAAAAAATTTCTAAGATAATTTTACAACTAGAAATTACTTTCACAAAAGAATTCTTCTGAAAGTATTGATATGTTTGACAAATGATTCTATGCATGAAAATTCCTTGGTTATTTATATTTACATAAAATTTGACCCAAATAATTATATACCACAATTAAATTAATTTTGAGTAATATTGCACAGAAAAACCAAGTTAAATGTTTTACTAAAATATCTTACTGCCATTAGAAATTAGAATAAAAACTTAGGTCCATGGACAGAGATGTTATGATCATAATTGCATCTCCCAGAATCCCAAAAAACATATTTATTACCAATCCCCAGAATCTCATGGTGAAACTCTATTTGGAGAGTCCTCAAACACTTAAGTGGATTTAGATGATATCTTCAGGCTCCTAACCTAATAGAACTGGTGCCATCAAAGAAAAGCAAGACATAGGTACATACAGGAAGAAAAAGGGAGAAGCCATCCATTTCCAAGCTGGAGAGACAGACTGAAGAAGCAAAGAACTGTGTTGAAACCTTGGTCTTGAAATTTCAGACCACAAAATTATGACAAAGAGGTATTTATTTTCATGCCACCTATGAGATGGTACTTTGTTTGTAGGATCCCAGGGTATGGTATTTCAGGTTGGGTATCTCTGTTATTCATATCTGTCTATGGACAATAACTACAGATATCTATAATGCTGGCACTACTATTTAGAAAAAAATTAGAATCATGGTATTATTCAAAATATTCAAAATGTTGAGCTTGTTTTCAGCCTGAAGCATCATGAGGAATTTAGCATTTCACAACTTATCTCATGCTGAATACGATGTACTGTTCTGGAGCCAGGAAAGCATTTGTGTTGATAAATGCTCTTTTGTTGAGTTCTCTCAGCTGTGTGCTCATGAAACCGAACAAGATACTGGCACAGATTTGTGCCACATAGTGACAAGCGTTCTGATGGGAGAGATGAGAGAAAGGATTGAATACTGATAGCCGAAGATAAAAAGACAAATAGTCTTGCTATAATTCCACCTGTTATTTTCAAAGATTTGAAAATATCGTTTCATCAAAATATTTGGCTCACAGAATCCATATGTTCAGTGATTTCAGATTAAGAACAATGAGGTATTGATTAGACCCAAGTAAAGTCTAATAATTTTCTTGACAACCCCTAAGTTAACACCCTTACAACAAACACACATTTTTAAGTAGAGGAACTGAATTCGAAATACGGCAAATTTGAGAACTTCCCTACACTTTTGAAAGAAGGGGGTGTTGATCTTATATATGTTATCATGTGTTTTCATGCAAAGATATGCACATATGTAGGATACACAGGAGAAAAATGAAACAGTCTTGGTCAACCCAGATGCATTACAATTAAATGTGTAAAAGGTAAAATTTTAGAGATGGGAAATCTGTAGTCTTTGTGGACACTTTCTCAAGGTATAATTTGGCAAAACATGTATGGAGCTGACTACCATAAAAATGGAATATAGTGCCTTTATTTTCCAGGTGTAAAGGTCAGGGAGAGGCACCAGGAGGAAGCATCTGCACTGGAAGTTGTTAATATTTGCTTCAACCAAGAGAGTACTCACAAGCATTGAATCTTTAAAATAAGTCACTTTTTAGTTTATTCACATCTGTGTGTATGTTATTTGTCACAACAAACTCTAAATATTTCTACAAACACATGACTACTTCTCTTTTATTTGTGGGAAATAGAACCATGCTGTATAACTCATCTGCATGTATTTGGTGGAATTATCAGAAGCATGGTAGCATACCAGAAGGAAGTCCATCTCACTAACAAGCCATCACAGAGTTTCTTTTGAAACTTTATATGCTATGAAGTCCATAAAGAAGTCATTATTCATATGTAAATATCATGAAAACTTTTAAGCAACCATATAAATATGTTTGAAATCAGACATCTATTTTTTTAAAGCTATGTTGTGATAAACAAGGAATCAGGTAGAACACTCAGTAGTCATGACAAATGGATAATGTTTGTGTTTATTCTGCTCTAAGCAATGTATCATAAGATAATGAAATTTTAGAAAACATTGTCATACACACACACACACACACTCACATGCACACACACACACACACACACACAATATCATCTTGTGTACTAATCCTAACAGGTCTATATGGGAGAATATTAAGGGTGTTTTTTAAACTTGTATGTTTGATCAATATGTCACTTAAGGATAAGCTAACTTCCCATCATAAAACTGTTTTATTAATATCTGAAAAAACCAAGGTGCCTGTGCTGAAAAACTGAACACTGTGATGGACAGCTTAGTTCAAAAACACTCAGTCAACTAGGTTCAAGAGGGGTTGTTCTCAGACTATTAACAGGTAGTCATGTATAAAGACACAGGAACAGTTCCCTTTAAATAATATTAATACGATAGGCAAAGCAATTGAACCCTGAGATGGCGGCATGTTTAAAAATAACGTGCAGAAACCAAAATTAAGAACTCTAATAGGGAACTGTAGTGATGCATAGAACAAGACAAAAACCAGTTCAAGAGAATGGTTTTTGATTTTTAGAACTCTTACAATGGGTGTTATATAGTTAATAGAACAAATACTAATTCTTGTATTTGATTCTGTAAATAAATATATATGTAATATACAAACACCATAGGAGCATATATGATCAGTTAATGCATGTATATGTCTCCAAAATGTTGCTCATCAGTATTTATCACTTGCGAATGTTCAGACAGCAATTAAAGCTGTTTCAAATTTCTACCTCCTTAAATTAATGCTATTTTCTTAATTCAATTTATTCATTGTTTGTAACTAATTTTTGTTTCCTGCTATTCTAAGTACCTTGTTTATTCTACTTCTTTGTGTAGTAATAAAACTCATAATTTTTGGAGTTGATTATAAGGAACTCAGAGATTGTTTTTGTGTGTTTCAGTGAAAAGACTCCATTACTTATAGACTAGAATCCACTGTATACAGACTAGAAGCTCTTCATAGTTCTCAGTTGGTTAAAATTAAAGTGTGAGAAGGGATACACTCTCTCCTTTCTTGGTGCAAGAAGAGTACTTCTCAACCTTTTAAAGACTACCAACTTTAAACTGGCATGAGAGGAGGCTGAGTCCTGGATTATCCAGGCAATGCCTCATAGCAACTCTTAAAACCTTAGTTAGGTGAGTGAAGCATGTTTCACAAAATAAGGAAAATTTCAGATTTCTAAACTAAGAATCTTTAAAATACATTTTACTTTCCTGCCTATCATATTCAATATCAATTACAAAAAAATGACACTGAAATATACTTGCCAGTACCAAGTGTTCTTAATTCTGTATGAAAATGATTTTATTTTTCCAAGCAAGATGTCTACAATATCTAATTAGCTATAATTACGTAAAAGTTAATATATTGTAACAGCACAGAAAAATATTTATCTTAAATAAATATTGATTTATTAGAAAGAAATGGACATGTTGTAATATCCAGTTTGTGTTTTTAAGGGTTCTGTTAGTATAAATGTGTGTGTCTCTGCATCTATGTTTTGCTTGTGACTTTCTTTATTTCTTTTTCTTCTGTTTGTTTTGTTCTATTCTGGTTTGTTTGTCTTTGTTATATCTTATTTTATTTTATTATTATTTTTAGATGTCTGTTTGTTTTCTAACAAGAAAGGAAGACAAATTGTGCATTTAGGTGGCTGAGGACCTAGCTAAGATCTGAGAGGAGTTGAGGAAGATGAATCATAATCAGAATATATTGTATAAAAATTATATTTCCAATAATAAAAGTGGAATAAATTCGATAGCATAATGCTTCTAGTTACAAAATAATTCTCCATGTTCATTCATATAAAATTATAGCTAGTTAAATTCATATATTTATTCATAGATGAGAAACAAAATCTATAATACAGTCACTCAAATATTAGGCTGCAGTGTTTACGTGCTATCAAGATAGTACCAGCACAGCTGGAGCCCAAGACTGCAGGCCCATGATACATTTTTAACACAATCTTACACATATTCATACGCATGTGCAAACCAGTTTTTATAAACCACCTTAGACATTTTACAGAGTAATATCTACTCAGAAGTTTCTGTTTTTAAGTCAATGGAAAACTCTTGAAGCAAAATGAATCCAACAGCAAGAACTATAAATGACAGTCCTTGTGACAGCATGAATTTCAGACTTGCCAATCTCAACATAATCCTGTCAAGTCCTGTGTAATACGATGTACTCTCATGCTTGCAAGGCTCAGTCTTGCTTACTTTAGAGGGCCAAAGGCAGAAGTAGAATGGTCAGATTCTTCTCTGTTCAAATGTGTCAGTTCCTATCTTATTATAAAAACCACAATTATCATTATTTTGACAAAAACCTGCCATACTTTTAGTAAAGAGTTGCAATTGCAGGAGGCCACGCTGACAGCCTGTGTGACAATCCTTAACCAAATCAAGACTTCATTTAAAACATTCCCATGAACTAAGCACCCTTCTTCTAATGAGATTATATTATATTATATTATATTATATTATATTATATTATATTATATCATATTTTAATGTTTAAAGAGAATTTTCAGTTATTTTTTTGTACTGATTAGATATAGAAGACCAAAAAAAAAGAGAAGAAATACATATTTTAATTGTTTCTTCATCTTGGGTATAAGTGTATGTGTGTGTGTGTGTGTGTGTGTGTGTGTGTGTGTGTGTGTGAAAGAGAGAGAGAGAGAGAGGGAGAGGGAGAGGGAGAGGGAACGGAAGAGAGAGAGAGAACAAGTAAGAGAGACAGAGAGAAAGATTCTGACTAGAGGTTCCATAATTTTTCTATATAATCAGAAGTGTGGACACATCTACATAAAACTCATGACAAAGTGAAAAATTAAGAAAGCAACCCACAAATAGCTATTTTAAGTAATAATTCAGTAACCTACATATGAGATAACATAGCTTGTGAAATTTTTTCTATTTGTTTAAATTTTATTTATTTATTTATTACATGGTTTACTTATTTATGGAGGTGCGGCTACATGTACCATTGAAGGAGACAGTTCTCTCCGTTTATCTCATGTTCAGTGGATCAGACTCAGGCCTACAGGTTCCCAAAACAAGTATACTTATGCATTGAGCCACTTCTCCAGCCCTGATACATTTACTTCATGAACACTATCGTTTGATATTATTTTTCAAAATTTGTCTATATTATATATCTCAATGAAATGTCTCCTGTTGCACAATATTATCACCTCACCCACCAGTGCTTTTGAATGAGGTAGGCAATAGCTGTCAAAGACAGAGTTTACCCGAGATACAAAACACACAATTACCCAAAGGCACAGAGAAGACCATGATCTAGCATAATCACAGTCAATTTTACTCATATCTCCCTTAGTGCCCCTTATGTACATGTCATTGACCTTCCTAATGTTTGCATATATTTCAGAGGCTTTTAATACAGCTACTTCAGAGAGATAAGTAGTTTCTGCTCTACAGATAATTTTACACATTGACAGATCTACCTGACTCTCATTTTCATAGGAATCACATTCAGCATATTCAAGGATTTTTCTAAACATGATATATGTCTTGACCTTTCCAACATTCTTTTTCTTAATCTTCAACAATTTTATTTAAATTACACAAACTTCACTTTCTCTGAATACATGCTTAAAATAGAAGTACCTACAGTCACCATATCAGTGCCCCAACCTGAAGCTTCTGAGTGTTTAATCACAATCAGCCATTTTTTTTTTATTCAGAATAGTAGAGAGTTTGTGTGGATTTGAGTGATTTTCTTCATATTTGTAGATTGAGCCACAGAGTCTTACACTGTGGGTAAAAGATAATGTGACATTTGTCATTTTTCCTTGAAGTTAGCATGCTAAGCTTGAGAGTGGTGTGTATATTACACCGCTCTGGTTGCCACAGAGATGGCCTGGATCATAAGGAGTCAATCATTCTATGCTCTTATTAGTCTTTAGTCTCTAGCCTGTTAGATAAATGCTCCTTTTGTCTCTTGTACATCCATCTTGAACCTGACTGCCTATAATATTTGAGAAATCTCTGTCTCACTTTTACTATACAAACAGTTCTATCCCTCTATACGCAGGCAGCCAGATTAAAAACATTTTGTTCATACCATCGAGTAACTGGTAAGATTTTTTTTTTTCAAAAAATCCAGTGGACTAAACGCTACAACCCTGTTTATATTGCCATTTCTCATTTTTTTCTTCCTTACCTGTTTGGTTAAGATAAGACTGCCTCTATTTTTCTGTTTCTTAAGGATAACAGATAAGACAAAACTACCACATGTTTGAAATATGTTTTCTGTCATGTCTGTCTTGATTTAATAATTACCCCAACCAAAGCACATGGAAGAAACTAGGAAATTAAAGAATTTAGATTGACCACCATGTTGTAACTAACCACACCCCTCAACATAACATTTCTGCTCTAATCATTCCTGCAACTTTGAAAATGCTCCAGACTTCACGTTATCCATGTTGTGAAATGATAAATTATTGACATTCTGAACTACAGAACTGCATCCATCCATTTCTCGTTTATTACTTCTCATGTCCTTGCTAGTCTATTCTCCCGAACTTAGA
The DNA here is from genome assembly GCA_026225945.1 of Cricetomys ansorgei. NCBI lineage: Eukaryota > Metazoa > Chordata > Mammalia > Rodentia > Nesomyidae > Cricetomys > Cricetomys ansorgei. The sequence continues at coordinate 4,033,616 of JAMJFZ010001074.1, forward strand.
GATTAACTTTAATGCAGGAATTTGATAAGTGTTCATTATTATAATTATCACTGATGTTTTTATTCACTGACGCTTGTATTCACTTATTCTTTATTTCAAAAGTTAATAGTTAAGGGCCAGTGAGATAGCTTAGCAAAAAAAGGTGCTTATGGTCAAGAATTCAATCTCTAGAATCCAAATGGTGGAAGGAAAGACCCAGTCCTTGCAGTTTGTCCTCTCAGCTACACACACATTTCATGGTATGCATGTGCATGATCACGTGTACACACATACACATATATACACACAAACATACACACACAAATAATTAATAGCTAAGTAAACAAACAGATGAGTAAATGTTTCAAAAAGCTTGTGGCTAAAAATTATCCATATTTAACAGTACCAAAATGTATGCAACTGCATATCTCTTTTTTTTCTTTTTTTTCCATTCATAAATCCCTGTTCTCTGAGGTAGGTACTTTAAAAATTTGTGTGTTACATGTCAGTTATGTACTTATGTGCGAATACACATCCCCCTTCATTTTGATATTATTTGTGATAAGATGAAGGAAGTTATATATTCTACTTTACTATAATCACGTCCAATTAAATAGTATAATATGGGCATATAGGCTTCTGAGTTATTTCTGTCACTTAAGTGACTTGTACAACAGACACCTAAAGTGCTGACTGCCAGAGTTCATCATGTGGTTATGAAAAGGCTAATTCTATCCCACTGTTGTTTCTTCAGTGGGGTTGGCAGAAGGCTGCCAGAGGTCTTGCTTTATGTACCCTAAATTAATGTTTGAAGAAGAAACTTACTACCTCTTGTTATAAAGATCAATTAAGTGTGAAATGTACAATTATTTTTTGAATATCATTAGCTCCTATGAGGGTGACAGATGCATTAGATAGGAATTTGCAACATTCAGGATAAAAAATAAATTGTGTTCATAGTATTTAAAAAAGTGAAAAAAGCTGAAAAGCTAGAAACAAAATAAATAGATCTAGAATGAATGAATTCAGGATCAAATCATTAATGACTTGGTCCAGATTTCATCCCTTTTTAAATTTATGTTTTAAATGTACAGTGAATGTTTTGTGTGTGTGTGTATGTGTGTGTGTGTGTGTGTGTGTGTGTGTGTGTGTGTGAGAGAGAGAGAGAGAGAGAGAGAGAGAGAGAGAGAGATCATTATACATTACATATTAATTACATATTATATTTCCAGTGATTTACTCTTGGGTAGACACCTACACAATTGTATTAACTACTTTTTCCTCCTTGATGGTAACATATTTTCTCTGGACAACCCTGAAACAGCTTTTGTGCTAACATTGCATATAATTTGTTCTGCAAAATTGAACTCTTAGCAGTTTTTGTTTAATCATTCCCAAAGGTTATAGAAGTGTTTCCCCCGTCTCCAGAGCCCATTTACATCCAGGCTGTAATCCACCAGCTCAGTGAAGCAGGTTCTCTCTCAGGATGTAGTAGTGTTTGATTTGGTGTTTTGGTATAAAGTTCCAGTCTGTGAGTTCTATTTTTTAGTGATTAAAAATTAGTTTCAACAGTAACTGTGTGACATGCAGGTATCCCCTACTTCCATTGGCTAGTCCCCACATTTTCTTATTTGTGAACTTTAAATATTCTTCAGATTTACTGAGAAAAATAGAATGCCTTGCCTTTTTTGTAGTAAAGATTATTTTCTGCCTAACTCTACTTTTTAAAGAAAAAAGCCTGAAAGCACATTCAGTCAATTAATCTAAGAATTGTCACTAAGCATAAATAAGTAATTCCCCTGATGTATTTCTTTCACGGTTACAAAGAAGTATTGAGATCAAGGCTGGGTTTAAATGAATCATTGAAGTAGGTTGGGCTTGAAATGTAGAATTTCAAACTTAGCAGCAAGCAACCTGCTGGTGCAGCAGGAATTGTATTCCATTGAAATTGTGAACTGTGGTAATTATTTTAAACAATTACAAGGGTATTATTTGAAGCCTAGCACTCCTACTATGTTGGTAAGATCAAGGCAAACTTCATTGATGACAACTTTTATTGGTAATTATTGTCTGTACAACTATTAATGATATTTTTCCTCGCCAGCAAACTAAATAGAATTTTACTGGTGATTTTGGATAATGATACATGGATGCATTATATTCCACAACCCAAGTACCTGCAGCTTTCTCAAGTAATCCCAGAGAGATGATTTCAATCACTTTTAGAATTTACAGTTAGTGCTAAATCATGAGCAGACTTTCAAATATGTATTAATCTCTCGCAAAGGCATTGGCTTATCAGTGCATCTTCTGTTTTATTATTTTGTGCTGTTAAAGTTGACAAAACAATCAGGATAGAAAGTTATGCTCACTGTTTGGATACGTCTCTGGGACGACTGCATATGTAACATCCAGTGCTGCTCCCTCAGGTAGCATTTCCCAAATCAAGTGAGTGCTTACATGTGTGTGCAGCTCCAAAGCTAAGCTTTACTCTGAAACATCCAGGTGACTAAAGTCAAGCTATTTTCACTGTGTGTGCCTTACTTTCCTCATCTGCAAAATAAGAGTAATAAATATGTCAGCCAGGAAGTCCTCTGTGAACAATAAGGAAGTAAGGCATGTAAACTGCTTCATACAGTCCTGGACACAGAGTAGAGAGGGTAGCCTCTAAAAGTTAAGTGTTATGTATTTATCCTTCCAAGAAATGGATGCTGAAGCTTCATCTCTTGAAAAATAGGTGCTAGAGCTTTAAAAGACAACAGGGGAGGGATCATAAGATTAATAGAGTTAGATAAATAGAACTAAAGAATAACAAAAAACCAAGTGCAGATTTATAGATGAGAAGACAGTAAATCTTTCTAGACTCTAGAACAATAGGATAATGGCATACTGGACAAACAAACAATCAAAACAACAAAAACCCAAATCTCAGTATGGTGTCACATACCTGTGCTTCCAGTACATGAGAGCCTGATAGAAGAGAATTGTTCTGAGTTTGTGGACAACCTGGTTACACAGTGAGCATAAGACAAGCCAGATCTACAGAGCAAGCTTTCTTTTTGAATTTTGAACAAGAACAAGAACAAGAAACATTAAAAGTCTCATAAAGTAAATGAATCCGGGAGGCCAATGGTGACTGAGAAATAGGAGGCCAGTAAGCAACATACAGAACATAATTATCCCATGGAAGGAGGAAGAATGCGGGTCACTAACTGGATGAGGTAAGAGAAAAACGCTCACACTACAAAAGGAAGTCTGCACAGGGGCAACACAAGAAACAAAGGGTTATTTGTAAAAGTGCTATAAACTTGCTATTGTTATAAAAAAAGCTAGAATTATTAATGTCAGAATTATTAATAATAAATCTATAAAATATTATCAGTTCCTTGAAGTTCCTTGACATGGAAATTAACGTGTCAAAATTATATTTCCTATAGGTTTTGCCAGAGATGTAGGCTGAACAGCCTGGGTGCAGGAAATACCAGAAGCACAGAGGTGGCAGATGGAGTTCTGAGAGCAAATGAACTCTCTCTAAGGGACTTACTAGAGAGAAAATAAGCTGAGGTCAAAAACAAACTCGATAGAAGCCCAGAGTCCTGGTCTCTTTAATTCCTCTGCTACTCGTCTCTAGGTTTCTTTTTCTCTGATGAACTATGGTGGAAAATCTTTTGATTATGCCCCTTCTCTATTGTAATTATTTCCTTTTTACTGTATGCCAGGATGACTCTTCAAAAATACTCATTTAATTAAGAAATATACAAGCTGCCAAGAAGTGGTGGTGCACGCCTTTAATCTCAGCACTCACGAGACAGAGGCAGGCAGAACTCTGTGAGTTCAAGGCCAGCCTGGTCTACAAAGTGAGTTCCAGGACAGCCAGAGTTACAACAGAGAAATCCTGTCTCTAAAAACCAAAAAGAAAAAAAAGAAAAAGAAAGTAATATATAAAATATGCAAGCAGAGGAATGAGAAGATGGTACAGTGCCTGAAAAGTCTGATTTCTAAAGCACAAAAAGTGGCAAAGAAATGGACAAGAAGAAGGTGGGGAAGATAGAACTAGGTATGCAAAGAGTGTGGTGCATAGAATATAAAGGAATCATGAAAGATACTTGTGTTATTTTTAACACACTAAGCGATGTATCAATGACTATTTTCTATGAGTATATACTATGAGTATTTTCGAAGAGTCATTCTGCCATACAGTAAGAAGGAAATAATTACGAGAAAGAAGGTTAAAAAAACAGGGGGCGTAATCCAGGGATTGACCACCATAGTTCATCAGAGAAAAAGAAACCTAGAGATGAACAATACAGGAATTAAAGATACCAGGATATCCAGTCAACACCACTTAGTGGCTAAACAGCCTCCTAGTTTTCTAACATTTCTTACAAATGAGTGACTGAATTTGAAAAGACAGGAAGGACCAGGAAACACATACTCTGAAAACACAGTGTGAGGAGCACAAAGGACAACCAGCTGCTGGCCCTAATTTACCCTAGAGTTTTGAAGACAGAACTTCTGCGAATTCATATGTATAGCAGAGACCTCAGATTGATACATGCTCAGAAATATTATTTTTTAAAAAAGCTTAATGAGTTTATTTAAAATACAAAACAAAACAGAAAACAAACCAAAAACAAAAATGAAGAGGCCTTGGATACATTAGGCAACTTTGGGATTCTAGGGCAGATTAAGATTTAGTTTAATGGTTTATACTCATGGATGGACCAAGAGTTGGGATAGATGCGTTTGGGGTCAGTAATGTACACTGCTTAACAGAGGTTCCAAAGTTCACATTTTCTTGTGTTTGTTCCCTAAATGTGGTCTTTTCTTAATCAGCTACAAGGCAGTCTACACTAACAACTATCACAGTTACAAATGGAGTTCATGATCAGTGCAGACCATTTATTTTATTTTAATCAATTCAATTTCATCTGGTATAGCTATTTTCCTGACCATGTTTAACACTAAATTAAATACTCTCCTATAGCTAGTAGAAATACCGGGATAAAATTGAAAAGGAATAATTAATTTAAGATACTTGTTTTAAATAAAATGCTTTGGTTTTCCATCAAGACAGGAGAGTACACATATTATTCTAAAACTTAAAAATAGATTTATAAAATAAGATTATTCGGGTAAGGAAATTTATAGGTCTGACGATTTATACGTTATAGTAATTAAAAAAATTAAATTGATTCTTTTTTTCTGATAACAGTTGTTACATGGAATTAGGAAAACAGAGTACACTTGAGGCTAGTCTGTGTTACATGAGGCTCTTGTCTTCAAGGGGGGAATTAAGATTTCTTAGATTCATCACAGCTAGATCATGTAAGAAGGTAAACTTCAACCAACACTCAGCAAATAATCATTTATATAACCTGAATGTTATTTTTTTTCAGGTCACACAGGTGATATTCATATCTATGTCCAATAAACATTTCATACAATGTTCATCTTCCTTCTCCTTCCTGAGTTTTGATTCTCAGTAGGTGAACACTGAAACCAATTCTTCCATCCTCAAATTTAACGTCATGCCATGATTCTTCTGAAGACCTCATGGAACTCTTAAAAACTTCCATGGTGTTTCTCAGTCTGAAAACTTTGCCCTTCTTTGGTGTTTAGAAAGCCTTTTTTCTTTAGCCTCTAAACACCATAGACCTACTACATGCTCTACATGTCATGTAAGCATTGCCATCGCTGTTCAAGAGATAGCATATAAACTAGGAAAAACAAAAACCCTCACAGAAATGATTGGATCCTTACAAAGGTGTTAACTTAGTTTAAAATGATACTTGAAAATCCTTCCTTAGATAAGGAAAGCACATCAGAAATCATCCTATTAATGTTAGGGAGTGCTTTATGCAAAGAAGTAGGGAAAACGTTTTGAATGTGGGGAAACTGCCTTAGAATGGTGATAACTTTTGTACTCTGTTGTCTCTACCTTAACACTACAGAATCTATGATTATCACAAAATTCCCCCCCCCTTATATTAAAATAGTGATTTTAAAACCTTTGGAGATAGCTGAAAAGATTTATTGTAAGTATTAATATTGCATTAGACAATCAATTAAAGAAAAACGAACAAAACCCCATTTCCTCGGGCCTCACTTTTGTGAGCCACACAATCTGGATAAGTCATTCAGCCTTTTGAGGCCACATTTTTTTAAATCTTTTTCAGCACACAAATAGTGACTGTGTCCCAAGGTTTTGCTCACTCAAAATCTTTATCCTTCAAGAACATGTTGTAAGTTGATAAACAAGCACATATTCATACCCACTATACTTTGGTTGAGTTACAATTTGTATGCAAGGAAGTGCACAGGCTCTAAGTGCACAGCTCCGTGTTTACACAGAAATGTGTCCTTAGAACCTCCCTGTTCAATACAACTCATTTCAACACTCCAGCATGCCCTCCTGTGCCCTCATTCTGTCAATGACTGGGTTTCATAGCTGTGAAGTGCATTCGTTCTGTCTTTCTGTCACTCAAAATTATGTGTTTGAAATCCATCTATATTGTGCCATGAAGGATTTTTTTTTCTGCCCCCACAGGTTCTTGATGATTATGTCAGGTAGTTTATCCTTTCCGCATCTGATAGACATTTGTTTGTTTTCAGATCTAGGCATTATGAATGGTTTCTTTATGAACATGCATTTACAAGCTATGAATGTTGAAATGGTTTGTCTCAGTTCATGCATATATTTAGTAAGTTCACTTATGTTAGTTGCATTAATTAATGCCAAATGGCTTCCTATAAACTTTACCTTTAGCTATTAAACACACCTTCTATTTGGTGTTTCACAACTTTCATAGAGTAGGTAATTATGTTATGCCATTATACTTTGGTCAGCTGTGTATAACATAATACATCAGATTACTCTTCCTTATAAGTTATGATGCACCTTCCTCAACAATCTGATTAGCTAAATATCAACAAGCTTAAGATATCGAATAAAGAGGAAGGAGCCTATAATTTAAAGTAATTGTCAAATATAATATTGAAATCTTTTAAATAAACATACTTTTAAAGAAAAATAATTTTAACAACTCCTCAAAGATCTGGTTTTAGTATTAGTCTATTCCTGACTTAATACTATTGAATTAGCCCTAAAATAGCATGATTAAAAAAAAAGAGATTTGTTTCTAATTACGTGCATCCACTTATTTTTATTTATTTTTGGTATGTGCGGATTAATGCAGGTGCCCCAAAGGCTAGAGGCATCTGCCCCTGGAGCTGGAGTTACAGGCAGTTGTTAGTTTCTTGATACTACTGGTGGGAACCAAACTGATGTGCTCTTTGAGAGCATGAAGTGGCCTTTATGCTAAGCCATCTCTTCAGCCATAGGGTTGTTATTTTTATTGCAGGATCTATATGTATTTCATACCCACAAAATCAAATGTACAAGTAAAATAAAGTGGGACACATTATAATTGCCTTTATTTCTGTGTGTGCGTGCGCGTGCGCGTGTGTGTGTGTGTGTGTGTGTATGTGTGTTGAAACAGGATCTCATTTACCTAGGCTCGAACTTGCTGTGAAGCAGAGTCTTGAATCTCCTGATTCTGTCTCCAGAGATTACTGGCAAAATAACACCTAGTTCAGAATTTCATGCTAATACATAAATTATCAAATAAATATAGCTTTGTTGGTCAGGTTTAAAGAACATATCAATTTATATTCAAATGAACCACTGTATTTTCATATTAAATAAGGAAGAAAACAGATAATTTTATTGTCCTAGAGGTAGAATATTATTTATACATATAAAATGGCATTACTTTTTTATGAAGATTATTATTGTAACAGTATTTAACACAGGAATAAAAGAGACTGTAGCCATAGATTCAGGGCAAAAGGCTGTTTATTGTTTGATTAATTTAATCCCTGGTCCTAGTCCTGGAGCTCTGGAGCATTTTCGCCTCCATACAATCTAAAATGTTTAAGCTTAGAACATTAGGCTTGAGTCTTTGTACAATCTAGAATGTTTAAACCTCAGAGACCTACTGCTGACTGAGCTACTCTGACTAGCTCCTTCTGAACTCAGAGCAGGCTGAACTCAACTAACTCTTCTGGTTCAACTCACTGTTCTAACTCAAACTCTTCTTCAAGCTGCAGGTTCAAATTGATTGTCTAAACAGACTGACGATTTCTGATCAAACTCTTCTAACTCTGGCAGACTCTGGCTGACTCCCTCAACTTTTCTGACTGAACTGCTCTGCTCAGCTTCAAACTGACTCACTCTTCCCGTCTGATGCTGACTTCTTCTGTTGATCTTCTCTGTGTCTCTGCCTCAGACTGCTCAGACTGTCTCTGTGTCTTATCCTCATTGCCCTCAGATTGCTCCTGTGCCTGTGACTCTGTTTCTTATCCTCTGTGTTGTCTGTTATTCTGACTCTCTGAGCTGAGAGCTTGCGTTTCTATCTTAAGAGTTGGGCATGTCCTCACTCTGACTCACTCTACCAACTCTTCCTCTAATTCATCACTTTGCCTGCCTTTCACTCTGATTCACATCAGATGTCACTTCCTATCTGACACTGATTCTTTCTGAGCTCTGTTTCCTGTCTATGATCTCTGCTTCCTATATCACAAGTGCTGGGATTAAAACTGTGCACAACATTCTTTCTGCATTCCATCTGGACCACAAAGGCTTATGAATGTGATCCCTTCACATAGCCCCTGGATGTGATCCCTTCATATAAACCCCTGGATGTGATTCCTCCATATACACTCATGGATTTGATCCCTTCCTAGCCATCACATAGGTCTTTCAGTGTGATCTTTTCCCAGAGCAGTCATGGTGCTAGATTAAATAATTAAATATTCCTCTCCAAGAGATCATTTGATGATTTTACTGTACAGTTCATTCACACAAGAACAGAAGAAGCCCTGCTTCAAAAATTCTAAGAATAAGCCTGCATAGTAAATATTTCATAGAACCCTGAGGCTCTGTTGTTAGTAGTAGTGTTAATCTTAGACTACTCATCAAGTGTTTCTGATATTCTCTTTGTTTTTCTCCACAATTTAAATAATAATTAATTAGAATACTACTTGGGATATTAAACTAAATGATAACTATAGAGTTGGATAGACTGCTTAGCATATTTTTTAAGTTACAAATACACATAAGTTAAATTCCAAAGCCACAATGTCCAAACCATACCTGGACAAATTAAATAAAACTAACTGCCAGTAGCAAAGCACCTGTGTTTCCAAAGGTTCCTATTAATTGGTGGCCAATATAATACTTAGAATATGTCTGTGTACTAGAAATTTAGGTAGAAAATATAGAGAAATTACCATTTAGTCAGGTAAAATCCAGGGAAGTGTGGCTGACTAAAATGACAATCAGGTGGGAATTTGAAGCAGGCAAGTCATTTTAAATGCTCTTAAAGTTGAGAATGGGCAGGGATATCAGGAAACTCCACTAATAAATCCAACCATCAAGTGCTAACTCATCTGCTCATGATGTTACAACACCTGCTTTATCTTTATACTCAATGTACTTTATTCTTTCTGCAGTGAATGTAGCTATTCACTACCATTTCAATGAATGTGTGTGAAGGGAAACCCACTCTGGGCTACTGGAAATTCTGAGCATCAATTCAGATGTATAGAAATGTAATCTAAAACATTTCTTAAGTTTAATAAAATTCACCTTACTAAAAGTATGGCTGTAATTTCCCTTGATAGGAAAGAACATCAATCTTCCTTCCAAAACATTCTGAAGATAAATTGCCATCATTGAATCCTTTCCAATAGCTTTCCTATTCTATAATAAAAAATATTTTAAATACATAAAATAAAATTTGCCTAAAGTCTCTCAAATACAAAATTATAGTATATAAATTTTTGCAGTGTCTTAAAGACAATAAATTTTAAAAGACTCCTAATTTAATAGACATTCATGCTTACTGAATCATTTAGAGGAATGAATCCCAAGAATCATAGAAATATCATGAGAAATATTATTCTAATCTCATTACTTCTAGTAGTTCAAAAAGTATAGTTGAAAATATAAGTATATTTTAACTTTATTATTTCTACAATATTGGTTAGGAATGGGTAACAGGAAATGTGATGTGAGGTTATTAAATGTTTACCAGACAATTTATTTATTTACTTTCTGATTGGACTGGATATATTGTAATGACTGTAAAAAATATGGGACTGATCATATCTTGTTAATCTGATAAACCATTAAGTTTTTCAATGATTGAAATAATTATGTGTTTAAAATATACATACATGTTTTGAAATATAGTACATATGCTACCCTAAAACTGTTCTTGCCATGAAAGCTGTATAAATCTACCAGTTAAGGACTAAAGCAAAACAGAGAAATCATGAATTCATCATTTTTCAAGTTGAGATATTGAGACTTAGATGATTTATATCACAGCTGATTGGCTTGGAAGTACGATTGGACACATGTATCATGACAACCAAATCCACAGTTGCCCATTTGTTTTCTTCTTATTACACCATGATACTCTGTCTCATGCTTCCATTTAAAAAGGAGATAAACCACTTCACTAATTTCAGTGTATCTGTGAGATCAACTGTATCAAGCAACTACTTAAAGGAATTTAGTATAATTAATGTTTCTGGAATAGTTGCCTGTAAGTCATTTTCCCATGAACTGAATCTCTTTACATTCATTAAATAAAGTATACTGACTGAAAGAATTAAGTTAAGAATGATTTCAAATATTTTGCTATATCAAATATATAAATTAAAAACATGTGAGGGCCAGCAACACTGGCATAACTACAAGCTTTCTGTAACTGCAGAGATTCTGGTGCCAGATCAGATGCGAGTGTTCAGTATCAATATTGTATTGTAGCTCATCTGAGGCTGAGGCAGTATTAAAGATTTCCTGTAGACTACATCATCTAGAACTCTGGGAAAACTGCCCCTTTCTGAGCAAATATTTCCTTGGTATTCATAGACATAGGGGCATTAATACCTTTAACTGCTCGTGTTAAAAGCATGTTAAAGCATTCTGTCCTAGTCTTTTAACTTGCTCTGAACAAACACTGATAAAAGACAACGTGGGTAAGAAATGGTTAATCTCAGTTTACAACTTATAGTACATCATCAAAAGAAGCCAGTACAGAACATCATGGAAGATACCTGGAGGCAGAAACTGATGTAGAAGCATAAAAGAACACATTTACCAGGTTCACCTGCTCAAGGATAGCACTGCCTACACAGTGAGCTGGACTCTCTTCCATCAATTGGTGATAGAAGAAATGTCCCATAGACTTGCCTGCAGGTCAATCTGATGGAAACAATTCCTGAATTGAGATTCTAGGTTTTTACCAAGCTGATAGGTAAAGCTAAGTATGACAGCATCTTACATAAAGCATGAAAGAAAGTTGAAATAAGTTTCCTGCAAGGTTACTTCTATATGGTTGTCAACAGGAAGAACTGATTAGGTAATACACAAGTACAATTGCAACATTCCGAATGTGTCTGACTTTTGCTAAAAGTTTTGTTAGAAAAATACTTAAATACTTAAGAAAGGAATCCCTCCTATGCTGCTTGGACCAGATTTAATTTTTATTTTTTTGTTGCTTTACACTTAAATGAGTGTTTGCCTGCATGTATGTAGGTGTATCATGTACATGCCTTATTCCCATGAAGGTTAGAAGCCCTGAACTTGGAGTTACAAATGGTTGTGAGGCACAATGTGGGTACTGGGAAATGAACCTAGGTCCTCGGGAAGAGCAGCCAGTGCTCTTAACTGCTGTGGCCCCTCTTCAGCCCTGTCACTGAGATTTTTGTTCATGAGTAATTGTTTTATGTTGTCAAAAGATAAAAACCTGAGCAAACTTACATAAAATATAAATGTCATAATTTTAAAAATGTATCATAAAATATACTAAAATGTGAATGATCAATAGCTGTTAAAAGAAATTTAATTCATAAACATTGGGGAGACACAAAAAGAGACATTAGGGGAAATTCATGTTTGCTTATTATATGAATGGTATCTGGCTTAAACATGCAAAATCTGGACACTGTGTTCACATGAAATAACATAGTATTAGCAGAAAGTTATTTAAATGTTTTATTAGTGCCAAATAACATTCAATTTCCAGCAGTGTTTTTATCACTCTATATCTAATTCATGTAATCTTAAGAAATTGCTTCATGTGGTGTTTGTTGATTCTTCTTTTTTGATCATTATACTTACAACATTTTGTATCTACACTTTGGATGGATCTTCTCCTGATGCTTTATTTTGTTATTTCACTTAATAATTTTGTTCTTTGAACTAGATTTCAAACACAGTGATTAAAATGAATGAATATTTCAGTTCAATTCTTCCACTGAACTTCATATATTTAATTTGTTTGGCTTTTGCTAGAATTTGTTTTTCATTGTTCAAATTTTCCTGTTTTATATATTGTGTATACCCTCAATTCACTGTCCTTTTGAGGAATGAATATATATATACATACACATATACATAATAGAGGTGATATTTAGCGGAATACAAATACAAAAGTTCATATTTTCCTAAAAGCATTGAACTAATCATTATCTTTGGCATTTTCAAAATATTACCATATGCTTTTGATCTCTGGTTATCTACCTCTATTCAAGGCTAATTTCATTGAAAAGTTTTGATTATATTTTAATGCAAGATGTTATTGTATTCAGCTTTCTTTACATGATTATTTTCCCAAATCTGGAAATACATATTTAGATTTTTTTCTACTGTTTACATCTATCTATCATTGCTGAATTGTCCCAGTTTCTTTTGTTCTAACAATATCATTAATTTATCTTTAGCAATGAAGTATAAATTTACAATGTATATTTGTAGGTTATAAATATAATTATCTTGAAAACGTATGTTCCAGTGTTTCCTGTTTACATTTTTTCTCCATTAAAATTCTGAATAGTGAGACTGGAGAGATGGTTAAGTGGTTAAAGTAATTGGATGCTCTTCCAGTAGCCCTTGGTTGGATTCCCAGAACCCACATGGTGGCTCTCAACAATATCTAACTCCAGTTTCAGGGGACCAGATACACACTTCTGACTTTCAAAGGTACCAGTCATACACTAGGCACACAGATATACACCCAAATATATTAAAATACTAACATGCTAGTTAATGTTGTTTCAATTTTTTTAATTAGTAGCCCTTAAGAGCTTAGTCAAACACATCTCTTGTGTGCCTATGAGGCATGCCTGTTAGGGCCTTCCAGAATGAATTAGGTAAATAGCACTCTGATAATTAGCTTAATGGTGGTGGGTTGAAAACTGAACAGAATAACAGGACTTGGTGCAACTGTGGAAGTTGAACCTTTTTTGGAAGAACTAAATGACTAGAAGCATTGCTTTAAAGAGGAGAGCTTTGTCTTGGTCCATCTTGTTGCTCCACTCTGGTCCCTAACAGTCATGAGAGCAGAGGCTCCATACAACATGTCCATCTATCATTAGTCTATGACATTCTACCCCTTCACAAACCCAGAGAGAGGAACCACATAGTCCTGGACTGAAACTGTAAGCCAAAATAGCACTTTGTGTCTTTAAGTTCGACCAAATATTTGTTCCAAAGATAAAAGAAAGAAAAAGAAAACCCACTGATGTTTAAAAGAGGATAATCGGGCTGATATTTATTCCAATAGCACCTGAGCACAAGGAAACCGTCTCTACACTTAGGTAACAGCTGCACCAGCAGGAGGAGTCTGATGTGCTTGGAACTTTATAGTCTACTGAAGATTTGTAATTTATAGGAGTATATTTCAGCTCTTGACACACTAATAAATTTCTCATTGCCTATTATCTATCAGATATAGGTACCTCTTATCTATTAGCACACATGTGTACCAGGGAAGCAGCCCACTCTTTCCACCCCACACATGCATCAGGGGAGCAACCTGAATGTGGGTTATAGCTACAAGGGTTCCCTAAGAGAACCATGTCTCCACATTCTACACATTATTATTCTCACTGTCACTTGCTGCTTTCAATGATAAAACAATATTGCGAGCAATTGTCACTCCCAATTCTAATGCATCAAGCCCTTATTCTTTAGGCTGAAGTGATTCTGTATATTTTAAGGATCGTCGCTGTTATCCACCCTTTTAAGTTTTATGTTCTTGCACTTTGAGAATCAGAAAATAAAGCATAGGTATTCAAAATTAACAAGAGACTGTAGATGCCTAACACACACACACACACACACACACACACACACAAACACACACACACACATAAAACTCAATGGCATCTTTGGGGGTTCTTTGTTTTATAATGTTTTGTCAGGGCATTTATTGGGCAGAGGTAGATGATTCCTTTGTATGTGGAAGTGTGTCTGCATTTATATATGTTTCTTGCGCTTCTCTTTGGGTCATTTTCTTCTCTTTGTTGTGTCCTTTTTGATTTAGCTGTTTCTGTTATATCTTGTTTTATTTTACTATTAATCTTTAGTGCTTTTATTTTTATAAAAAGAGACAGAAGGGGAGGAGGACATTGGAGGAGTTGGAGGTGGGGAAATGTAGCCAGAATATATTTTATAAAACAAATCTATTTTCAATAAAGGAAAAATGGGGAAAATAATTTGACTGCTTATGCTGTTTGCAAAATACTGTCTCAGTTTACCTTGTTCAACCCAATGCAATGATTCTTTTCTATCTTATATTTTATTTTGTTGTGTTATGCTGTTATCTCTTGGAATCCTGTTCTGTCATAAAAAGAGACAGAGGAGTAGTAGACCTGGACTGGAAGGCAGGTGTTGGGGGATGGTGCTGAGAGAAGTAGAAGGAGTGAAACTGTAATCAGGATATACTGCATGAGGAAAAAAATCTATTTTCAATAAAAGAAAAAATAAAACAAAAATTCAATAAATACATCAATGAAAACAACAGTGACGAAAGAAAGAAGAGAAGAGAAGAAAATAGAAGAAAAGAAAAAAGAAAAGAAAAGAAAAGAAAAGAAATACTTAAGAAGAGTAAAAACTGTAGAGGAACACTTGATCACCTTCAAGGATCACCTTCAAGGCCCTGCGTGGTAGACATTTGATCTCTGATCCATCAGTATGGCTGTTCTAGGGCAGACATAATATTAGGCTAATCCTGTCCTCTGTTTTTGCTAATGCTAATAGAACAGGGATTCTGTGGTTCTTCCCCATCAACTAACATGGAGATAAGGAAAACAACCCATGTCTGTCAGTCTGACCTTTGCCTAGTCACAGTAAGTTTGACTGGCCTGCTGTTTGTGATGTGAATCATAGGATCCCCTTTATTAATGCAAAATAAGACTTTGCATCTGAAGGCAACATAGTGCATACCTTCAAGTAAGCCAACTCAGATGGTAAAGGTGGCACACACCTTTAATCCCAACTTTTGGGATATAAAAAGAAATAGGAGAAGTGAAGAGTAGGAGCTGAGAGAGGAATCAGAAAAGAGAAGACAGAAACAGAGGTAGAAGCTGAATGAGAAACAAGAAGCAGAATTGAAGAAGCAGGTATATGAAGAAGAGGCTGTGGAGAAGGCCTCAGAGGTCAGTTCAGTCTTGGAGGCTGAAGCCCTGTAGGTCCAGGCTTACATCTTGATGATTGTATCTCATTCTTCCTTGAACCTTCATAAATAAAAATACCTTTACAACAAACCATTATGGAAAATCTACAGTAAGCATCAATGTCATGGTAATAGATTAAGATTCTTTTAAGATCAACAACAAAGTAAGGATGCTTATTTTTGACATTTTTTTATTAAAAGCATCATGGGAAGATTTAGCTAAAGCAACCAGGTAAGGAAAAAAATAAAATTACTCAGATTAAAAACGAAGGCTTAGAAATAATCTTTCTATATATGTTACCAGTAAATACTAGTTCTGATGACATAATAAATACATTAAAATAAGCATCTCAAAGAGATATTTTGACACTCATGCTCATGAAAGCATTATTTACAACAGTGAACAATTGAAAGCATGCCAAAATGCTTAACTGATGAATGATCAAAGTGTGGTATGTAGAAAGTGTAGATTAACCTCATTAAAATAAAATGAGATCCTAATGTGCTAGAACATGGATGTATCTCGATATGTTAATTAAAATTAGATAGTATCATCCCCCCAAATATGACGTGTAACCTTACCCTACGAATTACTTAGAATAGCCAAACTTTCAGAAAAAGTGTAATAGGGCTTGGGAAGTGCCTCAGAACATAAAGCGCTTGCGTTAGCATAAGGATCTGAGTTCAAATTATCATAAATCCTGAGAGAGTCAACATAGTGTTGTATGTCCATAATCTCAGCACAAGGGAAAGATCTTTGCAGATCCAGGCATCTTGCTGAGTAGCCAGACTCTGGAAAGGCCAGTTTTGAGTTCCACAACATAGTCTGATTCCAAAAGGAAGTGGAGAAGAAGTCAAAAGAGATACCCTGATGTCAACCACTGGCTTCCACATGTACTTCCATAAGAGAAAACTTGCAGACAAATGTGCACACATATACATATACCATACACACACACACACACACACACACACACACACAAAACCCTACATGAGCACACATACAGGACAATAAAATCTGGCCAGGGATTGGGTGAAGGGGAAATGAGGATCTATAAAAGTTTTCATTTAAAGGTAAGAAGAGTAGATGAGATGGATCATGGTGTTGTTTACACAACAGTGTGAATGTACTGGACACAAAATGTACCGTACATCAAAAACTAGATAAATGTAATGAGTATTTTAATATAATGATAAACTAAAGCCTTTAGGAAAATATTATACATACATCTAGTCTTAATTCCCTTGTCAGTCATCTGTATTTTCTCTCCAGTTAAAGTGAAAATACCATTGTCTCTAGAATTTTGTACTTTCATTATACATATCCTGCCTGATGTGGATATTTTACTGATTTTTCTTTGTTTTGTTTCCCGTGTGGCCAAAATCGTTAATCCCTTGGAGAAATCATTGTAACTAACTTTATATTGACTGCTTCATAAAACGAAAACAAAAACATTCTCTGTATTTCACATTTTGACAGTTCAATTATATAAAAGCTGAAATGTATTTTTCATTCTTAACTCTAAGCTT
Source organism: Cricetomys ansorgei (assembly GCA_026225945.1). Classification (NCBI taxonomy): domain Eukaryota; kingdom Metazoa; phylum Chordata; class Mammalia; order Rodentia; family Nesomyidae; genus Cricetomys; species Cricetomys ansorgei. Next base: position 4,050,658 of record JAMJFZ010001074.1, read on the forward strand.
TTTCATACAACTTTTCTCCATACACAAACTATGTTTATATTCAAGTACATCTACTTGTGTCCAAAAATGGACTCCCATTTGCTGTGGTGTCATTGATAAAATACAAATAGATATTTAGTATGTGGCATGTTGTTTTAATACTTGCATTTGGCCATAGTCAAATTGACAGATCATTTTCTATGTTTACTTTCTTTAAGTAGTTAAAAACATTTAAAATCTTTTCTCTTAGCAATTTTCATGTATTCAGTACATTTGTACCTTGTTATCCCTAGATTTTGCTGCTTTAACCAACTCCATATTAAAAACATTCATAGAAAAGATGCCTCTGTGCTGAATATGTCAGATGCTTTTTTCTTGTCATTCTGAACAAGAGAGCACAATGCTGCTTACACAGCAATGAACTTGTTTTAGGTACATTGCTATGGCGATGTAGACATGATTCACAACATCAAGAGGATATGCTCAGGACAAGCAAAAAGCTTCATTATTTGGTACTGAGACATGAGAATCTGTGGATTTCCATGGGGCTGTCCTTATGTCATCACTCATGGACACTGAGGGGCAAGTGTATTCACTTCATGCTAGCCACAACCGTGGATTTGTGTAAATTTTCTCTTTATGGTTGGACTGTGACAATTCTGGAAACCACAGCAATTCGATTCCCAGAATTAAAGTAACTTGGATCTTTTTCTAGATTCTTTCCTTCCCTGCCCTCCCTATCCTGAGTTGATCCCTAGCACTGGTTAACAAAGAGAGGGAGAAAAAAGAAAACTTTCCAAGATCCTTACCATCCCACTTCTTGGGAAAAATGTAGGGAACTGCCACTTTGTCACTCAGTGCTTGAACTCTCCTTAGTGCCTTGGCCACACTGCTGCCTGTCTGCCTGTTCTTCTATCTGCCTGTCTGCCTGACAGCCTGATTGCCTGTCTTCCTGTCCTCCTGTCTCCCTGAATGCCTTTCTGCCTGTGTCTGCCTGTCAGCCTGTCTGTCTGCCTGTCTGCCTGCCTGCCTGCCTGTCTGTCTGCCTGTCTGCCTGACCGCCTGTCTGTCTGCCTGCCTTTTTGTTTGTCTCACTGCTTGCATGTCTGTCTGCCTGTGTCTTCCTGACTGCCTGACTGCCTCTGTCTGCCTGACTGCCTGCTTGTCTGTCTGACTGTCTGACTGCCTGCTTGTCTGCCTGTCAACCTGTGGCATTAATGATGTTTCTAATAAATCTGTTACCACAAAAGAACAATCTGCCTCAGTGTTCCCATAAGTCCCAAGCATGTGCCTTTCACCCGATAGCCATCATGTTGATTATTATTCTCAAATTTCATCATTCTATGTAAATACATTTCTGTATCTTTGACCAGCAGCTTCCATATTAATGGCATCTACTCTCCACTTTCCCAAGATAATAAATCCATTTTAAAAGAAGTACAACTAGGGATGGTGGTATGGCTCAGTGGTTAAAGGCACTTGCTGCCCAGCCTGATGACCTGAGTTTGATTCACTGGTCCTACATGATAGAGAGAACTGAACGGTGCAAGTTATCATCTGACCACACATCCTTGCTTTGGCTTATGAGAGCCCACACACATCCACAAAAAATAAATAAATAAATAAAATTGAAAAGGTAGTACAAACACAATTTCCATGTTTCTGTTTTCAGGATTCAACTTGTTTTACCTCTAATATAACAGGGCAATATGTAAAAGTGCTTATATTTTTATCAGGTTTTCAATTTCACTGGTTTTTTGTTCTTTTATTTATTCCTTTATTTATTTATGTGTGGTACACTGTACACATGTACCCATGTTCATGTGTGCACACATACATATTTGAATGCCAAAGGTCTAGTGTCTATTGCCTTATACATTAACTTGAGAAAGAGTCCTTCAACTCACACAGCATTCACATTAGGTTAGGCTGGATGGGTAACGAGTCTTGTGGTTTTCCTATCTCCATCCACCAGCCTCCTTCAGTGCACTTGGCTTTATTTGTGGGTCCTGGGGATTGGAACTCAGTTCCTGATGCTTATGTAGCAGAGCACTTTACCAGCTAAGTGATCTCCCTCTAGCCCTTGTTTTATATTTTTAAGAAGATTAATTAATGTTTTATTTAATAATTTTTATTATGAAGTGATTTTTCATATTTGATCTCCATTTCAAACTTTTCATGATGACATTTTTAGAGTATTTAATGCCATTTTATTTTCTAGTTCATAGTCTTTAGATTTTTTTTCTGTAAAAACAATTATAATTGTATATTTTATTCCTATTACCCATGAGAGAATTTATACTTTTACCTGTTTCATCCTGGAGATAACAATTTTCCAACATTACTATACAGTAAACTTTAGAACCACATAATTAATAGGGTTTGTTGTCCCAACACCCTTGGAGGAAATATTCATGGGAAAGAATTCTGGAGAAGACATTACATGTTTTTATTTCCTTTTTAAGTTATTTTCATTCACTGGCAAGATGGAGAAAGCTGAAGCTATTTCCACTTCTCCAATTGAGAAAGAAATATTTCTCCAATGTAGCTTTGTGTGAATATAGAAATGTAGACAGTGTTTACCTTCACCATTTCGTTAAGGGAATGAATGGATATTTCTCAAAAAATTGTTTCCAGTGTTGAACTTACATTCAATAGTGTTATTCATGTTCTTATAAGTTACTTTGCTTTTTGCTCCATGAGAGGAAAAAATCCACTAACCCACAAGACTTTCAGAAATAAAGTAGATAACAGGAAGCATTTTCTGAAACATAACTGTAGAAGCATGTCACATACAATTAAACATTTCGCACTTTCTCAGTAATCCTCTTCTACGGAGTTTTAAGTGCTATATATAGAACTTGTTTCTTAAAGGTGTATCTTAAGGTAGAAGCAACACAAGCTTGTAATGTTTGTGACAGTTAGACCATATTGATTCAAGCTCTGTGCCCTTTTACCCACCTGCCCTCCTTTTCTATTCTGCTACTTTTTCTAGAAAGATTCAGTTCTATTACCAAAGGAAAAAAAATTAGTATTGCCAAGAAATAAATATTTGCAATCTACACTTAATAGTGTAATACACCCAACAATAATGTTTTGGGTGACTTTGATTGCTAAAACTTGAATTCAACATACTTGAAATGGATAGGTGGTTCCTATTTGCCTAGGACTCTGCATGCAAGTTATAAATGATCCTAAAGACTTACAAAGTTCTCACCTCTATCAAAACTTCTTCAGCTCAAACGACACTAAAATTTTACTCAAGTGAAATGCTTTATGTCAACCCACCAGTAAAAGATGTGCAGTGCCCGAGTAAAGTGAGCTGCCAGCAATGGCTGGTGAGTTATGACTTCTCTCATCAGATCCATAAGATTATTTCATCTGGGAGAAGGCAAAGAAGCAGATATACTTTATTTCTTACAAATGCTTGATTTTTCCTCAGGGAACATTCAAATTCATTGTCTATGTGGGGAGAGGGGATGGGGAAGATGAGAAAGCCTATAACTTCAGAAAAAAATCATAGTGATTTGACAGGGAACCATCAGTGATTAAAAGCAACCAGTATTGACTCTCTCGCCACTTATAAATCATCACTATCTGCATACATACGATGGCACACTCAGTGTGTCTATTCTGATATCTCATCTATCTATAACTGCAAAAAACTCATACCTGTTTGAGAACAAGAATAATGCTTTTCAACGTTTCCTTCCTAAAAGCTGGAGACATGGATAAGTCGGAAAATAAACATAGTTTTCAACTTCCATTGCAAATGATTGTCTGAAAGCCTATATGCTGTCACTGTTTTCTGAATGCTATCTTTGCAGAAGAAGGGAAACATGCATACGGTAAGGCAATAATTGGATAATTTCTACATGTGTGTGCTGGGAATTTTCTGTAATACTCAGTAAATGCCAAGAACAGTGAGAAAAAACAATTGCCTCCAATTTCTTATCTTTGATCTTCTGATGTTCTATGATATGGAAATCATCTGCCTCTATTATATAATGATAGATAGAAAATGTTTTTCCTTCAAGGTTCTACAACCTATGACACCATAGTGCCACACTATAATTTGTGTGATTTTCTCAGGAGTTAACATATTGTTATACCACCTATTTGCATACTGTTTTTCTCTATTGCTACTTTGAAGTTTTCTTGTTAGTTCAAGATCAAATGTTTATTATTGAAATCACTTTCCATTTTCATTTCATTTCTACAAAACATCTGATATTTTTGAAATAATTGCTACTTGGCATGATTACTAAAATAATGTTAAATTTAATCTTATATCAATAAGTGAAATGAACAACATTAAAAATAATGTTTTAGAAAGCTGTTGAATACCACCAAGGGATGAGGGCCACAATTTCATCTTTAGAGATATTTTGTCCTGGTGGTCACTGTTATAGTTTGCAGGTTTCATAGCTGGGTAGGCTATTGGCTGCTTATCTCCCTTGTCAGCTAGTATAGCCACTCCCAGGACTGTGAACATTAGTCCATAGGGAGGCAGCTTTCATGTCAGATGATGCTCAGATTCTCTCAGTCCTGTGTCTGAATCACATGGTGTCTTCCTTCAGCAGTAGAAAGTTACCTTCATCCTCTGAGAGGCAGCCAAGAGGAAGAGCAATAGCCCTTATTGCTTTAGAAGTCTCTTGGATGCCCTTGCCCAACAATTCAAGGGGGGTTTCTCGAGCCTAGTACTGTATTTTAAATTTTATATCTTTTATGACTCCTATGGGGAACATTGTCAGACCAAGTGGGGTAATTTCATTCAACTATGTATACACCTACACTTATATGTTTTATGTGTCATTTTAAGTCAGAAAAAAATAGGTTTCTTTATCAGTTTCTCAAACATCCTTAGTGCTGGTCCACTCCTCTCTCCATTTCCTTATGTATTGACCTTCCTCCCCTCTCCCCACAGGAATGAACCATGCCTGGATCAGACACCTAGCCAACTACTTAGGGTTAGTGAGGTCATCAGTCTTAGAAAAGAACCATACTAAATCATCATAATTCCTAAATGCATTCCAAATACCCTTATACTCACAGATAAGGTTAGCTCTCTTTCTCCCTCAAAGAAGCTTCACTTTACAACAGACAGAGACAATTAAGGAAAGCCACAATTGGCAAAAAGGCAGAGAAAAACTGATCATGGAGTGTTTACTCCATGATATACCAGGTGATACACTCCATAATATCCCAGGTGATACACCAACAGTACAACCCATGCACCTAATGCTCAAGGAGCGTCATGTAAAGAGGGCAGAGGGATTGTAAAAGCCAGATGACCAGAACATTTGCTGTTGGATTGTGTCTTTTAGAATGACAGGGAAACTTCACTCTTGATACATCAACAACACAGCTGCCTAAGGAAGACCTGATGAGGACACCACCAAGAGGTATGATAACATGGACAAAGAACTACCAGAAAACTGAGAGATGCTGAGAAGGATTAGTTATTCCCAGTGATGAGCCTTCTAATTGGTTGTTCAACACTAAGTGGTCAGTCCTGACATAAAATACATGAAAGCAGTACTAAACAGACTCAACAGGTTGAGTTTATATGTATATGCACGAACATCAGATAGATATAGATGATATAGATATAGATATAAAGAGGTCATGAATTGAGAAGGCATATTTGAGGGTGGCATTAAAAGGAAGGAAAGGAGAAAAATGTGTAGTTGTATTTTAACTAAAAATACTTTTAATCATGTTTTTTCATGCATGTATAACTTTTATTCATAACTTTGTTGAATAAGAAGAGAAGTCCATTGGACAACAGAACAAACAATATTATAAATATAAATACATAAAAAATATTTAATAATTTTAAGATAGAATACTCAGATTTGTAGAAGAAACCTCATTTTATCTGCCACCAAGCTATAATCTTACTTGTTTTCAGGCATCTTGTTTAAATGTCAAGATACCGAGATAAATAACTAGAACAAAACACATTGAAAATGAGTACATAATTTCCAGAGAAATATATTTTATAGACTGAGCTTCAGCACTAGCCAATAATTCAATCTCAAGTAATGAAAATATGTGCCACGTAAGGGAAGTTGAGAAATTAGCAGCCTTACAACCTTACGAGTTTCTCCTGAAATAACTAGGTGCTTTTATTTTCTAATGAATAAAGAAAAGGGGTGAGCTCAAAAGCTGGTCCGGAACAGTTGGGATTCAGAAATGCAGAAGCATGCATCCTGCTTCTGCTCAGACAGCAATAGACAGGCAGGAGCAAGATGGACAGGAGCAGTCAGGCTGCAGTGCACATCACACTGAGCTGCCAAAAAGACTTTCTGAGAAGTCTGACTTTTCACATTGCTTAAATATGCAAATAATTCAAGCGGTAAAGGCTCAGTCAGGCTCTTCTTAATATTTAAACTAGGAAAATCTACACTACTACCGTGTGTATATTTTCTTCTCCAAGTCAGCAGATCATTTTCCAAATTTCAGAAACAAAATTAGTTCACGTAATTGTTACACTAAAATTAGTATAATTAGTGATCTCAATGTATGCTTGGTATACTTTAAGCAGGTTAAATGTGTGCATTCAATATATAATTAGTCATGTTTATTACTAGAGGGAAAACTGAAAAAATAGCATTCTTATTCATAATATATTTCATCCTTGCCAGATACCTTTCTTTATCTGCTTTCAATGAGCAAAGTCAAGAAAAACACTGTGTAGATGAGAATGCAAATTTATAAAAAGTTAGTCAACATTTATTATAGAGAGATACATTTTTAACAAAAATCTCTAGTTGTTTCTGCTTTATTTTTAATCTAGCCGTTGATTTATAGCATTTACATTAATAATAATTAATAATAATTAATAATAATACGCCAACAATCCTGTTGGCGTATGCACACTGTCATACTCATGTTCACATACATCCGTGAAAATAGCACACCATTTTGCCTGAAGAAATGAACTACACATGATTCAAGGCTGCTAGGCTAGAATTTTATGAAGCACAGGAAAAATAGGCCAGAGAAGTATAAGTGTTTCAACCCTTATTATGACTGCTTGTCTACTCTTTATTTACTTTTATTTTCTTTCTGATAGTTATCTTCAAACAAGGTTTACAGACTACAGCTAAGTAAAAGTTACCATATCAATTTTTTATTTAACCGTAAGATCGATTTGTGTATAAGCCCTATGAGTTTAATTTTATGCCTTCAACATATATTTATAACTTGAACAGAGTTCAATCTTCAATCAATATTTGGTTATTAAATAAGTGAATTTGCGTAAGACATATGATATAAGGAATTATATATCCTACTAGAAAATTCACTGAAGTGCTCTTGCTTCAGTCTGTGGAAGGGTACGGCCTCCTGACAGGATATGACATCTTGTAGCAGATACATTCTAAGGTAGTAAAGAGAACAGAATACAGCAGCAGTTGGTTACTTAACTCAGGTGAAAGATATTTTGGAACTTTCGATACAAAGTTCTGATGATAGATTTTTAGATTTCAAAGCAAAATTTCACAAGCTCTAGTAGCTACCTTCAGTACTAGAGTCGAAAGTACCCTCTACCTCCCATGCACGAAGATCATCAAGATGATTACTAGTAGATCTCTGCAAGGCCCTTGAAAAAGAGGGGTCCAGAGATGGTCACACTGAATTAGCATAACGGGAAAACGTGAATGCATGTAAGCATACATAAAAATATTGTTTTGCAAAAGATTCTAACTAACCACAAACGACCATTTGATTCATATGACTTTTTAGTGCAGGAAAATGTTATGCTGATTTTGGGTGAGAAGAGATTCATTTTATTTTTCTGTCTCTATTCTACAAATCACAGGACATAAAATCATTTAGATATAAGTGAAATACTTGTATGAGACATAGTACTCATTGATTTTCACTAAAATCCTAACTTTGTAAATTTCTCATTTATACTAAAACTGAAAGGAGACCTTTCAATGTCCTGATTAGGTGGTTCTTTGTCACATGGTCTTCAACACCTTGTGAGATTAGAAGATGCTGAGATGGAGAGACCCCTTTCAGCCTATGACTTCAAGTAAAAAAAAGCCAATTTGTAACCAGAAGATTTGGTGCCTCTATCAGCACAATGCTGGGCACCACTCACAGCGATAGTGGAACTGGAACGTGGTTCTGCACTACTTTCTAGACTGATATAAAAACAATGAAGGTAGGCACTTCATTCCTGCCTTTTGGTTTTCTGGTACAACAGGTCAGTTAACAGGAGAAGCTCAAGAGTTGAACAATTTTCTTCTCTTAGCTGTATAATGTAGAACACACACACACACACACACACACACACACACACACACACACACCTCATTCATGTGAAATAAGTCAGTGCTAAATGCCAGCCCAGCCCTTATCTTTAATTCTTGAAATGACTTTACAAGGATGCATTGTATTTGGGACATATTACTGGCAGAATCTATTAAACTGGACATTTTCAGATATATCCATATTACAAATAGCAACTCATTTATAGTATATGTACCTTGTATCCTGTGCAAAATTACTTCACAGCATGAACAATAATACTGACCAGCACCCAGTCACTGAGCTGCCAGACCATCATAACTGCTGACCCACAGTTCAGCTCAGTCCTTAAAATGTAGTTGTTAAATGCAGTGACATTTATGAGCAACATGAACCAATTTTTAAAAATGAATTATCTTGGCTATTGATTATTAAATTAGAAAAGCTAAACCTATGACCTAAAGTCTCCTGGGTGTGAGAAAATAGAGCAAAGTGAAAGGGGGAAACACTGTTAGCAAAGATAAAAATGGCAAGTGTGGGCAAATACCACAAGTCTTTGCTATTTCCTACTACATAAAGCCCCTTGTCTAATCATCCTGCCACTTTGTTAATGAATATACAACGGTAACCATATTTCATCTCATGTTGTGGAAGGAATCCATTCTTCCCTGTCAGTTCTAAGCGGTTTGCACTGATAGCATAGTTCACTCAACCCACCACAGAAGGTTCTCCTCACTGCTCTCGGGTCACACGGTAATAACCTCTATCATTGCCATCAGCAAGGTTACTGTGAATCTCAAGGCTTCTGTCCATGAGATTTTTTAACTCTTCATTTGGTGGAACTGCCATATATCCAAAGCGTTTAGCCTTCGTCTTTTCATCCCTCCTGCCTCTCTTGATTTAAATGTTTTTCAATTGTACATTTTCCTTCTCCCTTTCCTTGGTAAGGAAATGGCTTCCTTCTCCAGCCATTCTGTTCATTTAAATCATCCCTGTTCCCAGTCCTCTCTTTCTAACTGCCCTAGAATACCTATTCTTTTTGTTCTCCTATTCCATCCTTTCTTTTTACCTCGTGGGTTATTTCGTCTTTTATGCTGAAAGGCAAGTGAAATCCTAAGTAATGAGAGTGCTCAATTGTGTCATTTGTTTGAATCATTTGTGAAATAAATCTTTGAGTCATGCCCTAAGTAGAGTCTGAGGCTATAATGACAGCCATGGCTAGATTTTCTAATTCATTGTATGCGCAGCCAAATGGAAACTGTGGCTAGTGAGGGAGGTAATCACAATGCACAAGGCACTCATTATTTCAAACAAAGCGAAAGTGGGTAATTTGGACAAGATGGAAAAAATGTGCTGCTATAACAAAACCAGCACCAGCTAATTTATGAAGAATGTATGTTTATTCCTCATACTTCTGAATAGTAGGAAATATTCGATGAGTAGTGAGGATTTATGTTCTTATCTAAGAATCTCCTCTTAGTATATCCTCATATAAGGAAGTACAAAAGGAGGACTAGGTCCCCTGCATCTTTGCTGTAAGATTATTAACACCATAGAAAGCACTGTGCCCTAATACTTACTATTCTACTTTTTAGTCTCTTTTATGTTATTTATGCCAATGTATTTAGGTGGTGCTGGTGACTGAACCCTGGACCTCCTGAACTTTAAGAGAAATGTTCAAACACTGAGCTACATCCCTATCCCCAGCCCTAACCCTAAAATTCTCATCTTTAACCACTACCAAACTATCATAAACAGCAGCAAAAAATATTCAGAGACGCAATGAGATCACCGAGGAGGGATACCAATCAAGGAATCGGGAAGAGCCGTTGGGAAATTAGGGTAAGGCTTTTGAATAGTGGTAATTGCTTCTCAAACACAAATGGATAAGGAGAAGATATACCTTCAGGCAGTTGATCAAAGGATAGAGCATGAGACTTAGGAGAAGAATGAGGGTTTGACTATGAGAAGCTTCACATGGTGTACTCATGTCTGAGATTTTTCTGTGTGAATCATGGATTTACAACCAAAGTACTCAGATGAGAAGATATCTGCTGTACAGAGGGGCCCATTAGGACTGTGTGGTGAAAGGATCTGGGAGGGCTGGAGTTGGATTTCAATAACACAGGGAAAATAATGAGCATCCAGATGAAAGGAGAGACACATCACAGAAATTCTACAGAAAAAAAAAAACCACAACAACAAGCGATTACATAAGAGAGGGTACTGTTAGCACTTGATCGTTACAACTGGAGAGGGTAAAGAGGGCAGACCACAGAGAAGCAATCAAATTTGATCCACAGGATGAACCACATCATCTTTAACTCAGAGATATTTAATCTACAAATTATCTGAGAAAAGGTTAAACACCACTACAAAAATAATTATCCTCTATAGCTTATTTTTTTCAATAATGAAAACAGTTTCAAAATTAGATGCTATGCTATATTATATATCCTCATTCTCATTGAAATGAGATAATATTTTTAAAAGATAATTCTTTTTGTTTTGTTTTGTTGTTTTTTTTCAAGACAGGGTTTGTCTCTCCTATCTCTGTATGTTCTGGAACTTACTCTGTAGACCAGGCTGGCCTTGAACTCACAGAGATCCACCTGCCTCTGCCTCCCGAGTGCTGGGATTAAAGGTGCGTACCACCATCTCACAACTTTGTGAAAGATTTTGAAAGATTCAAAGGTTTGATTACTCAAAGTCATTTCTTTGGTGAATACAGATTCTAAATCCAGCTTGGTTTTTGCCTAGATGGTATGGGAATTTTAGCTATAGGGGGGTCATTTATTTGCAGATGTTGTTTATTATGAATTAGCAGCAGGTTAAGACAAAGCAGCAACAAATTTCAGCTATCATCCACTAATCAGACTCTTGATTACGTTTCAAGCCTGAATCTAAAACTTTGATGAGCTATTTTTTAATGATTCAGTAAGACATTCTGAATACCAAGATATATGCTTTCAGAACTACTTCTTACAAGGAATCAGGCATGACCATTGTGAAACTGGAGAAAACAACTTTCTTCATGGGCGGGTCTCTAGAGTACACTCTCATAAATGTAAGGTGACCGATATATGTTAAAAAATAAAGTCTTTCTGACACCATTCGGCTTTTATTTTACACTACCTATAATTTTTTGTGTGTAAATAATTACATTCAGGTGATGTGAATCTTTTCTGTGACTCTTTTTGGTCATGGTAAATGACTTACCACCAAAAAGAGTGATTTCTTTCATAATGGTGCATAATGGTGTACTTAGTTTTAACTAAAGAATTATAATCTTTAATTCCAAAATGAATAAGAAAGCATAATTACGTGCACCACTCTTGAAAAACCATGAGGCTGTGCTCTCTGTACTATAATAAAATATGAGGTTATTAGTCATGCAACTTAACCAAAAAATGTGCATTTTCATTTCTATTTGAAGCATGCTTTCATGCTTCCCTGAAGTTTCATAACTATTACTTAACACAGATCTGTATTTATGAATGTATATCTGATAGTCAAATAGGTAGAACAGAAATATATTTAGAAAACAATCTGTAGACTTCCTCTCATTTAACATTTCCCCATTACTTTGCCAATCCTCTTCAGGCTAGAGTTCCCCATAACTAACCCAAGTTCTACAGATGCTCGAGAAGATGAGGACTGAGGAAACCATTCTCTAACAAGTCCACATTTTTGCTAAATCAGGCTATAACTTTCTCTTTAACTCTCTCTGGCCAAAATAATGCAAGGAAATGTGCTGTGAACCACAATTTTAATGTGTCTATGTACTGTGGTTCATACTGTATACATCTGCCACTCCCTATGAATAGATATCATGGAATAAGAAAATCTAAGAAACCAATTGAATTTAATGTAACCTGACATCAAGTCCAAATAAGCTAAAGCTTTGCATTTCGGTTTTACACTCAGACACAAACACTCAAGCTGTGTGATTTCCGACTTATTTTTATTTCTCTTTATTTTAGGGAGCAGACCCTCAAATTTCCTACACTTGAAAACTAAACTTGAAAATTATCTATCAACTCATTTGTGTATCACTTCGCTTTCCAACACACACATACACACACACACATACAAACACACATATGCATATATGTATAAAATAAAGCATGTTCTTTGATCTTCTTGCCAAGGGTATGTACACATAGCCTAATCATAGAACTTAGGGTACCCCTCACAGTTAAAGCACGATAGAAATTTTCCAGTCCTTTTTATATCCAAATCACTCGAATAAAATGCTCATAACATATCCCTCCTATTATGGTAAACATCACTTTTGGTGTTTTCAGTAGCTAAATACAAAAACAACAAAATACTTGCCTATCTCAAATTTTTGTTTACTCTTTTGCCCTTGCTTCTCTGCCGTCCTCCGTCCCTCCAAAAGAGAAACTGAAATTGAGAGGACTACTGAGATATTACTTAAACTCAGTCGCCAAACATTTGTGCTTTGCACTTTTATTTTTGTTAATAATTTTCTTTGAATTTAATACATTTATCTCATTTAATATAATTCAACATTTTAAAAGTATTTTTTCTTTATTAAAATGACATGCACTTTCAATACATTTAAAATTGTGTGTGTGTGTGTGTGTGTGTGTGTGTGTGTGTGTGTTATAACCTCTATTTTTGACTATGTTCCTGAATTGCTCTAACAATGGGTCAGGTCAGTAAGTACTTTTGACCTAAAGTAAAAACAGTTTCTTGGTATTCATGCTTAGTATTAGTGAAGTGCTTTTAAATCAAAAGGAGAAGTAAAATTGTTTTGTGATCTATTTTAGGATGAGTCACAGGGACAGGAAGTAGACTACCTCCATTCACTACTTTTTAGAGAAAACATGAGAATTAACAAGTCATATAATAGCTGAACAGGATTTTTTAGCATTGGAAATGTTAGAAAGCTAATAGAAAGCAAAATACAATAAATCCAGGCAAGTCTCATAGTACATAAGTAGCTATATTTTCTTTATTCTGATCTGTCTACAGAAGTCAAAAATAAAGTGTTCCCTGTGGGCTTTGTGGTTTATTTCACTCACTTTTTTTCTCTCTTAAAACCAATGGTTGGATTAACAACAGAACCTCACTAACAGGGTCTTCTCGTTTCTGGGAAGCTCTTGGGATTTGGACCTCAAAACTTCATATCTTACCTCCATTTCCTGCAAAGGTTCAGAGTCTCTTGGGTGGAGGTCTCACAGAAATCCTGACATGAGACTACTGTAAATACATTCAGTATTTACAGTAAGCACCCAATACTTCTGAGAGACATTTTGATGACACAACAATTCTACTTTTTAAAAGAAAATGTGGTATGTCGAGTGGGTCAACTGTTGGGGAGGGAGAACTTTGTGAAAAGAGAACCTAGAACAGACCCCGAGTCCATAAAATACCAACAATAGCATATACAACCAAATACCAACAAGGCATATCCTAGCTCATCTTATTTTAATATAGTTGACAAACCACAGGACTCCATTGTCAATTGGGCTCCAACAGTATAATAAATTCTAAGTATCACTGACTATTGGAGCTAAATAACGGATTCAAATCATTTATCTCACAACCCAGTGGTCATCACACAGGGGTCTGGAACACTTCAGCGTGGCCAGGATGACTGAAGAATTTAAGTTTCCATTTGATTGCAATTATTATTATTTTTAATCTGTGAATCCATTGAGCCACTGCAAAATTCTTCAGGTATATAAGAACAAATTATGTAAGCAATCTTTTTTTTTTTTTTTTACCAACAGTTGTTTTTAATTACGAAAGTTTAAAAGATTAAATACTCTAATGAAAAATTTTCATGTAAATTGAGATGTACTAATAATGCAAAACACATACTCACATCACAAATAATAAGAAAAATAAATAGTCTCAGGTATACCATTAAAATTATATTCTCTTTGCACACATTTAAATAATTGTGACTTTGACATATTAGGTAACATGCATTATAATTTATCTGTTCAACTACTTTTTATATTTTAATGTTGCTACTAAAAAACTCAATTTTTTTTCTCTTGGAGATTAAAAATATCTTATTAGAATATTTCTTTTCTATATTTTATTCAAAAATTATTATTAATTTAAAACAAATATAATTTTCATCAGCTCTAAGGAACACAACATTAATGGCTTACTATTTTTACTACATAAAAACATTTCAACTTTTCACACATTTATTAAATATGAGATATTTTAACAGTATTAACTAGGATGTTCAAATTAAAAGTATCTAGGACCCACAATACAATGGCTAAAATAAATTAAAAGAAAATTTTAATCAATTTATTAAGAATCTTAAAGGGGTCCAGCATAGTTTATAGGGATCCTTTTTCTTTCATTTTTTTAAAACTGTTTTCATACAATTTTATTAAATTCTTTTCAGACAATATATTGAGCCTGTTTTCCCCTTCCCCAAATTCCCCAGCTCCTCAGATTCTGTCAAACCTGGTTCACCTCTCATTTACCTATTATTATGTTCTTTCTCTTTTTGTCTCTCTTAGAAAAACACAAAAATAAAAATGAAAACAATCAAAAACCCAGTATTACAAAAAAAGATGTGAAAACAAAAGGAACAAAAATTGGATAGAATCAGCTACATTTCTGTTAAATTAACAAACTTAGACGATGATAAATCATTTACTCTTTTAAATGCTGAGGTTCTTAAACACATTTTGTTGTTTTCAAAGTATAATATTTTCAGGCAATACAGTCTTAGACCTAACGAAACCAGCATCCCTTCTCTAACCACTCTTCTTGTGCTCATATGCATGTGCAGCCTGATACACTCATTTAAATTAGAACCCGTTCTCTCTTCACACAGATGCAACTCTACAGGCTATAGAGTATAAACTTAATTTACAACATCAACAATCCTGAATTGCATTATTAGGCAATCAGTGTCTCCAATACCTTTTCTATAGAAAGACAGAACCCTACCTATTAGCAGTATTTGAAACATAAGAGGAAAAGGATGAAGAATTATTCAAATATTATTCTCAAAATATCTGCTTCTTAGGTATTTTCTGTGGAGGAAATATACAACAATGATTCAAAGACACCCTAAGAGTCTCCTCATCTAAAATTCCTTGAGGCCATAGTTTTAAGTAGATCAAAAGTGATCCAATCACTTTGTTGCCAATTTTCAAATTAAGAAAACCTATACAAAATATCTAAAATGTGAGCACTGAAAATCCTTCAGTGAGATGCACAAACGATTAGTCCTGTTATTATGAATTGTTCCCTAACTGGAAAAGTCAGAAGAATGCAGAAAGAGATGGTGTATTTTAGTTTTATGGGTAGAAGGGCAAGTCAGAATTAAAAGACTTTTAATATCTTGTTAGTTTCCAAGAAAAAGGGATGTGAGAATCAGCACCTTGGCAAACATTGGTTTTTTAATTCAAAACTTTAATATGCAAGCACAAAGAAGGTGTATGAGATAAATTTCAAGATGGTAAAAGATAGATTGAAAACTACCCAAACAGACAAATACTGAATAAAATAAAATATATTATCCCTCAGGAGAAGCCTAAGCAGCCACAGAAAGGTTTAAGACTACTTCAGAGGGCAGTAGAGAAAAGTGTTTGCTGGAACTACAATGATGATTTTCTTTAAAAATTAGTCCTTTCTGGAATTTCATTGCTCTTTAAAGTGTACCCATTCCCTTCTACTATTTTGCCTTAAATGTCTTTTGCAGGTCCAACCAAGCTGTTATTTTGAAAGACCAAATAAATATTGTAGACTTGAAGGTCACAGTGCTTCCGCTGTTAAAACTTGTTTCTGCTGATGTACTGCAAAAACAGCCAGTGATAAAACATTAACGAATGGACTTGGCTGTGTTCCAATCAAACTTTATTTACAGAAGCAGGGTATAGAGGTCAGCATAGTGGTTTGTGCCCATGGCAGCAACTCTCAGGACACTGAGGCAGGAAGATTGTGACTATTCTGAGACCAGGTAGAGTTACATGGTAAACCCAATGCTAGTCTGGGCTACAATATTAGAACCTGTCTCTAAATAATAGATGATATATGATAGATAGATAGATAGATAGATAGATAGATAGATAGATAGATAGATAGAAAGAAAGAAAGAAATAGAGATAGACAATATTTTAATAGTGCTGATTCACACCATATAGCATCGCAGAATAAATATTGTTCTATTGTTTTGAGCATCTGATTGCTCCAATTTTATTTTCACTTATCATGAACTTGTTCAATTATTTTCCTAAGTATAGTGCATGTTTGTGGGTTTTCCTCCTTAAATCCACTAGCTTTTCTTGTCTGAATTACTCTTTGATATTACTTGCAGTATATGGCTCCTAACCAGAACTTGTGAATTTTGGTGGCTGTTAACAAACAAAGAGAAACCACAGGAGGATACAGGATGAAGCTACGGGATCCAGAGATGCTTACTAGAGGATGCTTGTGAATCTCTCCAGAGATCTTTATCAGCTATATTTCGGAGCCTGTATGATGAATGTTTATATGAGAATTAATCCTACACAGAAACTTGGGGCAGAATGAGGCTAAATTCACATGGCATTATTTAAGTCTCAGGGTCCGTCTGGGTGTGTAACTAAGAAAATTTCAATTACATGAGACAATGCATTTCATATTTGCTTCAGTTAAAGTTAGTTTTCTGGCTTTTGTCTTCAAAAAGCACTGGGGAAAGTATATTGAGAAATTACTATTATGTCTTAAGGTTTTTAAGTCCTAGCCTTAGATACAAACTGTGTATGTGAACTTGGTTTCTCAGTAGATATAATTAGGAAGACAGATATTTAAGTGTCCTGTCAGTACCATGTCCTAATCTAGGCAGCACTAATTATTTAAATGGAAGTAAAATAATAAAGCCCCACATTTATTCACAGTTCATCAAGTAAAATGCTCTATTTTATCTGACTCATTAGAAAACTTATCTGAATTATCTAAAGAGTTTCATCTTCTGTGGTGAATTGTAAGCTCAGATGTACAAGGCAGTTTATTCTTTACAAAGTCAATCCGTTTCTCGTCTGGAAGCATTTCGGCCACTGTACAGTCTATTCTTAAGCCTAGACCTGGAAGGCTTCAGTCACTTTACAGTCTAATCTGCTAATCTGGACCTAGAATGTTTCAGCTTCCAAGTCTTACTGCTTACTGACTCACTGACTAGCTCCTTCTAAACTCGGAGTAGTATTGAACTCAACTGACTCTTCTGGTTGGTTACTTAAACTCACTTGCTATTCTGGCTCAAACTCTTCTCCAAGCTGACTGGCTCAAACTGACCTTCTGAGCCAGGTGAGTGTTTCTGACTGAACTCTTCTAACTCTGGCTGACTCCCATAACTTCTCTGATTGAACTGTTCTACTAGGTTTCAAATTGACTTTCATTGTTACTTGAGTCTTTTTCCTAAACTCACTCTCTGCTGAATTGCATCTGTGTCTTAATTGACTGATTTTCTAACTAATTGCCTCCATTTACATCCAGAGAGCTGGGATTAAAGGCGTGTGCCACCACTTCCTTCTGAATTGGGTCACATAAAGGCAGGTGCTTCATTCCAGGAAGATAACATAGGCCTTGAATATCATCCTTTCCAGGAGCAGCCATGTTGCTGGATTACTAGATTAAATATTCCTTTACAGTGAATATTGGTGGGACAGAAGTATTACCCTCCACGTGAGAATGCCAAACTCACAATTCTGGCAATATTCTTCTTTAATTTTTTTATAATGCCATGTGCTCATTAATTACAGAAATCCAATACATGCAACTGTTATATCAATTTTCTATACATATATATGCATAACCAGAGTTTGGCTTTTTTTCATACATCAGATACAATCTACTAATTTCTAAAGAGGAGATATATTGATATTAATTCAGAAGAAAAATAAAGCCTCATTAAGAGGCTATAATCTACTGAGTAATTTTTAAAAGAAAGGCTATAATTGAATGTAAATTCATATATGCTAGCCTTATGTCCTATGATCATTTTTATATTCATTTTCTTATTTTATATTAATTAATTGGCTGAAGTTTTAATCACAGTAAAGTTGTGTAAAGTTTTTTTGCATATATATATATATGTATATATATATATATATATAGTTTTGTTAACTGTAATTATCCAAGTTGAATTAAAATTTTATAAGAAGCATTTAGATATTTTAAACACAATTGCATTATAAAGGCTTGATAATCAAATGTTATGATTCTGAATAGGTGAGATAAATACTCCTTCATTGCTTGCCACCTAATTATTCTCTCCCTCAGGTTCCCTAGTGAAGGAGTAGACAAAAAATAAAATAAATGGCAGGTACAAGAACAATAGTGAGGAAGGATAATCAATAGAAAAGACCAGCTAGTGAATACTGGTAACTACACCATTCCAGAGGATCAGTAGCCATGTCAGAATAATAAGCATATTTCAAGTATCAGACCATGGGTCAAATGACAGCTAGGTCATTCAAACACCAAGTCTACAAAGCAATTGCTTGAAGACTGAGCTGTCAGGGTGTTAACTTCTCATTATTTTCACTCAACCAATTCCAGAGACAGACTTTAAATAGAGATGTGAAGTGGCCACTGGAGGTCAATCTCAGCATTGCAAACGGACAGGCAAGGTATAGGGTGGGTACTAGCAGTGTGTACAGTGTGTCTTCAAAGAAAATACCTCATCAACCCTCTTTATTGAACAACTTTTAATGATCCTTTCTTGGCTTTACCAAATTTAAATATATCATCTGTTTTTTGCCTGCCTTTCCATTATTGTTTTTCAGTTTTATTTGTTTCCATTTTCATTTTGATACATATTCCTCCATTAAAGAACAAAAATGTGTAAAACAACTCTTCTAAATTAGTCAAATCAAAAAACTAAATTAGGGTTCTACACAAATAGATAAAAGATAATGAATTAAAACATGGTGAGAATTTTTCTATGCATTAGTTTGTTTTTCTCTTTCTTTAACCCTGGTACTTAGAAAATTCACACCATACAAAATCACTACTCTGTCTCTGAAGGTATTATAAATGTTTTCAAATATTTAAAAATCAACTTATAAAATCCAACATATAATCCATTCATCTAAGTGATTGTTTAGCAATGCTACTCTTGAAATACTTTTCATGTTTCATTAAATCAGTGTTATATTTTAGTATTTCTCAGATTGTAGAAATTGAATACTTTATTATTCAATCATCATTTTGGCAAATATATATGTGCTTTCTAATTTACATATGTATGGTATTTGCCAAAAAATAATTCTAACACATATTGAATACTACAGCTCAACAAACAACTGAGTGAGTCAACTCTTTCAGTTTATGATATAATATGGTCATCTTTTGAATAGATGAATTATATTGTTAACTTCTAATGTCATTGTTTATAAAGTATAACAACAACATGCTATGCCAAGCACAGGTCTTGAGGCAACAATGCCCCAGGCATTTCTTTAGCTTTGTGTTGAGGAAAATGATATCCGGAGGACTCTAATTAGTGACAGTACATCCATCCACCTGTGCTCTCTGGCCAGGCTTGACCTGCAGCAGCTTGCTTCCTCTCCTGTAGCAATAGGTCAAGGGGTGATTGTAAGGAATAGATCTGCTATGTATCAATTAGCTAAGCTCCTAATCTCTAAAGGTGGTAAAACACTTCAATAGCTACTGTCTCAAAATGTATCCATTTTTTGAGAGAGAAAACTAATATTTTTTGTTTGTTTGTTTGTTTGTTTAAACACAGTTTTATTCTGAACATACTTCAGGATCATTTGGGAAAAATAAAGGTAGGAGAGTTTTCTTTAAGTAATTTTCACTTTTAAATGGAATCATGTTTACATATTTTAGTCATTTTCCATGCCCACACATAAAGCAGAATCCAAAGACACATGCAGTTAATATATGGTCTCCTTTTCTGTCTCCATATATTATATCATAGCTCACATAATTTAAAAGCTAGATATTATTTCACAGCATGAATATACTATTAATAATTACTTCACTGTATATATTACATGAAGTGTTACATGTTTTATAATTACGTATCATAGCAGTCATTTTTATTAATATAAAATACTCTTCCAAAATCACCATCAATCATTTTTTTTTCTTGCAGGACATAACAGCTTTACAATGTAGATGATAACATTGCTTTTATCCTACAAATCAATAATTGGAGGCACAGAAAGACTGAGTAAGTCAGTGCTATCAAGGGAAGTCGTATTGTCTAAACAGGCAGTCTAGCTCCAAAGTTGGTGTCCTCATGTTATAGTAAGCTCTATTAGTGTATTTATCTCTCATTATAATATGATTCAGTATTGCTTAATCTCAAAGGTATGCCTAATATTTAGTATTATAAGTTCCTTAAATCTTATGCCTCGTGTCAATTTTTATGCCTGAAATTTTATACCAAATTATATACTTCCCCTAATTAAATACTCAAAGCAATACTGGGTATTATTAAACTTTTATGTCTTGCCTTGCCAACAAATAGCAAAAGCCACTTCACAGAGGTTCAAATTGTGTTTATCTACTTTCTTGGTAAGATTGAGTGTTGCTTGATGTATCTATTTGTAGCATAAGTGGAAGTCCAGTTGAGACACATTATTATGTCGAGTTTTACGTTACATAGACTTAAAAGATTTGGGGTAAGCATATTCATAGAACTGGTTTTGAACTTATAAACTACACATACTCACATATGATAAAATAATAGGCCTATCATTTATCTAAGTAGCCACATGTAATTAAGAATATTATTCTTGCAGCAACACAAAGTATGCTACTATCTAGCTTTGTAAAGAACAGTGAGCCAGGCTGGAGAGACAGCCCAGCCATTAAAGGTTAGGCTCACAACCAAATGTCTAAAGTAGTCTGCCAAAGCATTTTTAAACAGCAGGCATACTTGTTTTTCTTAAACTTGCACAAAAAAAAAAAAAAAAAAACATAAGCAGATGTTTCCCCCTGCTGATTTAAGTATTCACTCTGCTAACGCATATTCTAACCATGTGGCATTCAATACAACTGTAAAGTGAACAACATATTCAATTTTGTGTTTTTGTAAGCTATACTTTATTTATTTATGTGAGTGTGCATGTGTGTGTCCATGAATGTGTATGCAGGTCTCCCAGGAGGCCAGGAAAGGGAGATGGATTCCAGAGCTGAAGTTACAGAGAGTTATGAGTTGCCAAACATGTATGCCAAGAAGCCAAATCTGGCTCTTAAGAACTGAGCCACCTCTCCAGCCCTAGTTTTATATTTTTCTACTTGTCATATTCATAAGATGAAAAGCTTCCATAGAATTTAAAAAACTGATCTCAAAGAAGTAAATGGGTAATTTCCAATAGCTAGAAAAATGTTGGTCAGAGGATACATCATCACAGTTAAATAGGAGCAATAAATTTCAAAAGATCCATGCACACAAATGTTACTGTAAGTAATGTCTATATATTGTGCTTTCTAAAGCTATAAAAGATGTGGTATTATATGTTTCACTACATGAAATATTGCCTTTATTATTAATCTAAGTCTATAATTCAATAATGTGTCTACATCTAAGAATACTGCATGTACATTATAAATATTATATATATTATATAATGTCATCTATGAGTTGTAGTAAAATATTAACAAGAATAAATATTTTTAATAATTTACTTCCCATTTTTAAATGACTTAATATAATTAAGTCATTTAAAATAGTATGCAACATTTACTCAAGACAAAATCTTTTTTAAAAAAGGCTTAGGTATCTATCACTATGTTAAAACATCATGAACAAAAGCAACTTGGGATGGAAAGGATTTATGTTATCTTTCAGTTTATCCTCCAGACAGGAACTTGTATACACTACTGATTCAGAAACCATGAAGCAATACTACTTACTGGTCTGCTCCTCATGGTTGGTTCAGCCTGCTTCCTTCCAGCACCCAGGAACACCAGCACAGGGCAGGCATTTCCCTGAGTGAATTGGTTCTTCCCAGAACATTCACCAAGCAAGCAAAGACACCACAGGCTTGCCCATATGCCAATCTTTTGAGTACATTTTCTCAATTGAGATTTCCTTTCAAAATGACTGGCAGGAACAGTACCTGCGGGTAAACAGCGCATATGCGTGTTTGCCAAACAGTGTGCATGCGCGGCTTGTCAAACAGCACGCACATACAACTTGCTAGGCAGTGCACGCACACATGGCACGCATGCGCGGCTGGGCTTCCACTTAGTGCAGGCCCAGGGGCATGCCCAGGCATGCCTGAGGATAAGCCCACCATTGACACATGCGTAGTTAAGCCCCTCTGTTTGAGCCCACCTGAAAACCTGCCTAGGGGCCCAGACACAGATGACATAGAGCGATGCAAGCCAATGGGAAAGAGCCATAACCACAGCCTGCAATCCAGGAGCCAATGGGACGCTGGGCGAGAGTTTAAAAGGGATTCCTCTTCCTGGAATCAAGGAGTCTGCTTTTGCCCCTTACCTGACTCTGGAAGTCTGTCACTGACTCTACGCCAGCTCACCCCTGCCCACAAGGGGTCCAGGACTGGGTTCAGCAACTGGTATAAAATCTCAAAACAACAAATGACTCCAGCTTGTGTCAAGTTGACATAGTCAAGACATGTGACAAGTTGGCTAGGTAGCCAGACCAGATTAGACAGGAATGGGAGGAGAGAGGGGAGGAGTAGAGGGAAGGGATTTAGCAGTGGTCAGGATGCATTATAAACATATAAACTCTCCAAACATTACATTTAATTACTAAAAATATCAACAGTTTTAAAAATGTTATATGCTTTTATGTAAATAAAATGATGATAAGATATTTAATTTTCTTTTGGTATTGTTTTTAAAATCTCCTGTGAAGTTTACAGTCACCAGGCATATTAATTACACATGGTCAGGTTTCAAGGAATTAGTACACACACATGGGCAGCAAGGCTCCAGCACTTTGCAGCTAAAACATCACCATCACTTCTTTCTCCTTTAAATTGTCTCTTTTACATTAAGCAAGCAGTTTACAATTTGGCAATGATAGGCACATTTAGGAAACTGTTGGATCACATTAGGACTGCAAGTGCCTTCTATCTGCTTTGACTCTTCCTGGGATTTTGAGATAATCATTCTCAGCTTTCTTGCTTTTGTGTTTTCTGACTTAATATCTACTATATAAAATCTTAGACACTTTTAAGTTCTCTTGCTGGTAAACACTGAATATTGGTCCTGGATCCACTGATAGTCACCTGCATAAAATTGAGCTGACAATGCTATCCGATGTTTTGTGAAATATGTACTTCAAGCAAGGCAATGACTTGGGTTCTCATGGCCTAATAACTTCTTAGGATTCATATCTTGACTTGCTAGTAATAAACTGTGTGACCATGGGAAAGACACTGGAGCCCACTTTTCTTCCATTTACAAAACGGAAAACAATATTAATCTTGCAGAGGAATTTTCATAAGTAAAATGTGTTAGGTGCAATATGTATTGACCACTAAAATTGAATAATTATTAAATGTGCAGTTCCTCATCCTCTAAACAAAGGTTTGATTTCAACTATTATGCTAAATTAGTGCCCAATTAAATTCTCAATGTTGTCTCTAAACTTAGAAAAACCACGGCTTAAATTCTGATGAACAGGTATTAGTCCCTTGATTTAAGTACAAACAGCTGAGTGCATGCCAGGAACAGGCATCCTTTTCATGGGCATATTTGAGGTAATGTGTTTCCTATAGGCAATCAAGTCAGAAATGATATTCAACATATTTAATGACTTGTAACTGCCATTAGTCAAGCAGGGCAGTGGCTGCTACTGATGAAAAAGAAAAAAATCAATTAAATAATTCTTAATGATATTCTGCTATATTCATAGATTGGTGCCTAGCCAATTGTCATCTGAGAGTCTTCCTGTGGCAGATGATGCAAGCAGATGCAGAGATCCACAGCCAAGCATTAGATGGGGCTCAGGGAATCCTACAGAAGAAGGGAACGGAAAGATTCTAGGAGCCAAAGGAGTTGAGGACACCAAGAGAACATGGCCCACAGAACCAACTAAGCAGAGCTCATGTAGACCACAGTGGCAATCCTGCAGCTTGCATAGGTCTGTACTAGGTCTTCT